>VMRM01000033.1:936269-1536269 GCA_010277075.1 Poeciliopsis retropinna | reverse complement strand
GGCAACATAAAGACGGCCGGTTCTGTTCGAACCTCTGGAAGCATTTTACATGAAAATCAAGAAAATTATGGACAACCCTTACCATCCTCTTCATGAGTATTCAGTTAGAGGTTTCTTCAAGTTCACTATAACACAAACTTCCTGCCCACAACCATCAACATCTACAGTAATCTGCAACTAAATCAGCTACAACATTACATTCGAGAATTAAATATCCAGAAGACGGTCTACACCCTCCACGAGGAGGGTAAGCCACAAAAGGCCACTTTTCTCCTTCGTCCGTTTATCCCATGTTGAAAATGGGCGTTGTTCCAGGATTTATCCTTCCTGGCGTCCTCCATCCTCAGAAACAGTTTCACCTTTATGCACCACACATTTTTAGAGCCGAATATGATCCAAAAACAGCCAATATTTCATCATCAAGTGGTATCGAAGGGAGGCGGAGCAGCCGATCTAAAGGCTGTGAATCCATCACAGCACAAAGAGAAACGATGTGATGACGGAGCACAGACTCTTTTTCAACCTGCTGTATTTCTGTTTTACTTCTTAGTTTTTCACCTGTGCAGAGATGGGCTCTGTGTGATCTGAATTTAAAGCTGACTGCATCTCTTGCTGCTTTCTGTCTTTTTATTATTATTATTATTATTCCAAAATCACAACCCAGACAACATTATTTTGTCAAACAAGCAAAGTCACATTCCCGAGAAAAAGCTTCTGGGTTGCAAGTTGTTGTCATGAAGACTAAAGTGGAATTATTACAACAGCAGAGCGTGAATGAATTAGTACAGTATATATATATATATATATTTTTTTTATCTGTGGAATAATTGGAAATAGGAGTTTAGTGCACAAAATAGCTTTTTGTAGGATGTCAGAAAATTCCAAGCTGTGAGATTTATGGTTTGTGTTGCCGTCATTTTTCATTCGTGACAGCGCATGTGCTTTCCTGCCAGTTTGTTTTTGAGATAAAACACGTGCTAAATGTCATGTCACCAATTGGAAGTATTTGGCCAGTCGGAGTACGAGCTGGGAAAGATTCGGTTTTAAAAGGCTCTCCTATAGTCTTTCTGACCGCTCAGAGTCGTTTCACACTGGAAACCATATTTGCAGAATGAAGAACCCAAATTCTCACTGGATATTGATTTGTTGGTTCATTCGGTGCCTTATCTCTGTCCAACACACACTC
Source organism: Poeciliopsis retropinna (assembly GCA_010277075.1). Taxonomy (NCBI): domain Eukaryota; kingdom Metazoa; phylum Chordata; class Actinopteri; order Cyprinodontiformes; family Poeciliidae; genus Poeciliopsis; species Poeciliopsis retropinna. The sequence goes on along the minus strand of VMRM01000033.1, from coordinate 1,535,083 downwards.
GTGTCAGTACAAACAGCAAATTAATGCACTGAAGATATTTTCGCAAGCCAGTGATTGAGCCGCTAAACTCCTTAGTGTCAGATTTTTGGGAATTGACAAAAAAAAAAACTTTTTTCTGTTAACTGGAACACCATATTGACATTTCTACCAAGGGAAGGAAACGATAGCTCCAACCAGATGAACCCAGATATAGAACTAACTACATATGGTCGAGATGATTTGCCCCTTGAGATTTGAACCCACAGGGAATGTTTATTTTTTATTGTTTCAATTGGAGACTTAAGTTTAAAACTGCAACTCTGTTTTACCTTTGGACCATTTGCATTCATTAAAAAATTAGTTATTCAAACCTCGACGGTTTGAAACAAGGTTTCTTTATAATGTGATTAAATTGCTTGTTGTAACTTTCCAAAAAAAAATTTTTTAATCCTTTTTTACTGACTCTAAAACTAAAAGGCCCATCATTTTAGTACAGAACTATGTGTCAAATTGAATTTATTTCTCAAATAATTCATCGAATGAATAGAGTAGCCTGATAGTAACGCAGAAAATTTTCTACGAAGCTTCATTAAATCATGCCTTAGCTGGTAGCGCCATGCATTCTCGGCGGATAATTATTTGTGTTGCGCAGCGCCCTCACTTCCACCAATGAGCCGTTGATGATTCCTAAGTGTTAGCGTAACGGAGCGACCAAATGTACTTTTTTCCCCCCCAGACATGTCAGCTGTCCACGTTTTGTCCAGAGCGCCCGAGGGGATTTCATTGGCTGATGAAAATGTCTGGGTTTTCATCAATTTTTTCATGGCATCCTTAACTTGAACGTTATATGACGGCCTTTCTATTATTATTCCGGGAGCTCCTGCCTACAGGATGTCACACATGGACACAAAAGCTATAAAATGCCTGTGCAGAGTGAAGATAAATACGTAAACTAAATACTTAAGTATACATTGAAAGTGTCTTTGTGAGACTCCCGATTTTTAGAGTTTAAGATTTTTTTGTGAAGTTCCTTTCCAGGCTGACAAAAGCTGTTATTATTGTTACAGGTTAATTTTCTCACCTACGGAGAAGAGGAAGTATTAGGAATGATATTGATATCACAAATTTCAACTTTGCAGTAAAAAAAAAGCAAAAAAAAAAAACAACAGACGGGTCAGGACCGACATTGGAAAAGAAAATGGCTTCTGACGAACTCCAACCTGACAATAAAATATGCCTCCCTTGCATATAAATCTTTACCATCGCTAGAGAAAAACAATGGTTTGTTTACACATTGATCTTGTTTAATTTTGTTGTTTGGAAAGAAATGCGTTGTTGGTCAATTTGTTGTACTTCACAGATATTCTGTTCATTGAAAATATTCAGGAGTTGTTTCTGGTTCAATATTGTTCTCTTCCAGGAAGTGTTTCACCAAGCTACTCTTTCTGGCAATTTCAAGCAAGTAAACTGAAAATCTTAAAAAAATAAATAAGTAAAAACATGCCAGTAATCCTGCAGGCAGTCCAGCAGTACTTCTGCTGTTTGTGAACTATGACTTGAGGAAGATTTCCCACTAGCACTTCCATTTCAAACTGCTTGCTTGTTTTACACAAACAAAGCGCCGGTGTTTTTGAAGAGAGAAGACGTATTTCGGGCTCAGGTTCTCTGCTGAACGGCTAAATACTCAGAACCAGATACTCATCGCTCAGAATGTGAAGGCCTGTCTCGTGCTTGGCTCCATCGCACACCGTCGAACCAAGGAGTTCTCCTCCAACAGACATCTACCAAGCAACAAAAGCAACGACGAGGAAATGTGCTGTAAATGGGAGCCTCTTTTGTTAGTGCTCTGAGTGATCATTGAGCAAAATATTAAATTATGGAAGAGAAGGCTGGAGTGACAGGAGGCAATCACGCAGTCAGAGTGATATGTAATTGTTTTCTGATTTGTAATAATAGGGTGAGAGGAAACATTGGCCTGCCGTAATTGACGGTGAAGAACAAAGTTTTGCAGTGGAAAATTGGAATCCTCAGGGGATGTGAGCTCATAACAAGAAGGAGAGAAAGAGGCAAACCAATTTGAATTTACGAGACAGAATAAATATGTTTTTAACTTTACGAGTGTGTGTTCAAATGTGCAGGGGGAAGATAAATATGCTAATTCGTCACGACAGGAGTCTGTTGTCAAAGTGGCAGAGGGACTGGAGGTTAATGGCAAGGTCAAATGCCGCCTCTTCCTTCAAAATGTCCCAATGTAACATTTCTGGAGGCATGGCTGCAGGCACCGTTTTCACATCATGTCCCTGCCAGGTCTTTTTCCAGTCCACACATTCACAGAAATATATTTTCCCCTAGACTTGAGCAAGTCCTAAATAAGCGACATTTTGGACTGAATGACAGCCTTTGTATCGCCGTGGTAACCAGAAGGACGTCAAATTGTCTGAGCTTAGACTTACGAGCCTGGAGCCCGATGCCCTCACATTTTTGTGGAGGTACGTCCATATATCTTTAAAGCGTACGTGTCGTTTGTCGGGTTCAGATTTTATTGCTCTGCCGTCTCAGTCGTCCTCACTAAAGATCTTTAGCTCTGAATAAGATTCAGTAGTAGGTTAATATAGTGACATCTTGTCTGTCAATGCTGTAGCAGTGGCACCTGTTATATGTCAAGTCTCAGCGCTGAGGTGCTGATCCCTCAGAGTTTTTCATATCTCCAAAAAAAAAAAAAAAGAAAATCTATGTGTCAGTCCTGTTAAGGACTTTGTATCGTATCAGACGCATTATGTTGCAATATTGCAAATAAATGGGAATGTATCTGAACACAAAGGCACTCTGCCTTTCATAAATAATTACAACCTTCCAATATATAATATGATGTCTGTTCTGACAAAAAGCACTTTATATTTTTTAAGTCATACATGTCTAAATATTATTATTGCTATTAAATGTTACACTGTGAATCTTCTAGTTAGTTAAAAAAAATAAAAATCACTATACGCTGCATCTCAGTGAGTGCTGTTCCTCTATTAGATGCCAGCATTTTTCCATTTCTGGCAAATTCAGGCTGAGCGACTTCCCTCTGACTCAAAAAAAAAAGAAAAACATTTGCAGTCAACAAAACTGACAAGGAGCATGTCTTTATCATCTCGGAGACGAGGTCTGGCACTTCGTCTGCACTCCTGCAGGCGAACACTATCTGTTATCTGACAAACCCTAACTACTGCCGGATGTTACCGTTTATCGGTTCGTCTTGAGGGAGGCTTGTACAGAAAGACAGAGCCGTCTGCACTTGAGCTTAGTTTGGGGGGTTTTTTAAGACAAAAGTTTGTAAAAGCCAAACAGTTTCAGTGTAAAACTCTGATTTGAGGACGTGTAGATTAAAAAGAAAAAACCCAGTTAAATGGCCGTTTTCATCTTTTCGATGCGTTTTCTTCAAGTAATTAAAACTAAAGACATTTTAAAAAATAATAATAAATATCACTCGTATTTTGAGTGTGCAATTTTTTTTGCCTTCCATTTTTTTCCCTCCCAGCATTTATTTTATTATTTAATTTTGAAGAAATATGGCTACATTTTCAAATTCAAAACCAAGATAAAAAAAAGTTGTTGAGTTATTGACCGCTGGAAAGTTAAACTAATCAAAAGATTGGCAAAAGAAAAGTTAAGTTGAGAGTAGTCGTAGTATTTCAAATTAAATTATTAATTCAATCTAAATCAATGAAGGAGAAATACAGATTTTATTAAAACGTTTTAATTGTAAAGTTTGGAAAACTCAAACTTTTTTTTTTACTAATCTGAATATTTTTTTCCCCCCAACAATCCTGGAAAAGGATTGAAGCAAATTCTGCACTTCAAGGCTTTAAACTCTGCATATCCCCCCCATCAGCAACCTCAATCTCAAAACATAAAAATCCAATCTTCACTTTTATTAAGCAAAAATAAAGAGACTTTTGATCAGAAACGAAATCCCCATCAACTCTTCAAGTTGACAAGTACCGATGTTTTAGTGCCAAATCACTAACAAAAATCACTTCAACACCACAAAGCTTTTTCTGCTCCTTATTATAGACCAGGAGGTCGAAACGCTGCAATCCCAAGGTAAGCAGAGTTAGAGACAGGTTGAAAATTTCACACAGGCCTGTAAAACTACATGCAACGATGATGAATGTATAGCAGCGCGACATGTCAAATAAAATAAATAAGGCAATGTTTCTTGAGCTAACAGCACAGCGGAGAACATGTCGGCTCAAGAAGTGGAAGGCTTAATGGTTCAGAGTTTTAGAGCTTTATTTTATTCTTTCTTGACTTTTTCCTTCTTTATTCTTGGTCCCAGGAATAAATCCTCATTTGACATATCTGACTGGGCATGCTGAAGAAAAAAAAAAAAAAATCTGGGATTTCACTGGAATGGGAGAAGTTGTAGTGAGTCGTTATGGAACAAAGAAAAGAAAAACAAAACGTTTTTTTGGTGTTTAATGTGTGAATAGTGGAAACACAGCACATTAGCATCATTCTTAGTGTTAATGTAGTTGACACTGTTGTGAGTTTATCACTGTAAAAGAACATAGAGACTTAGTATTCGCATAATTAAAAAAAAGGCATTATACAACATAGAAAGAAATTAATTAGTAATAACTGCAATATTTCTGAGTTTTGTGGCATATTTCCAATAGGTCTAACAAGATGATTATTACAGAGAAGCAAGTCTCTGTAATAATCATGTTACAGTTAGTTAATGGGTCACAGTTTAAAAAAATAAAAATAAAAAAGCAATATTTAGAACTACAAGAGTAGTATTCGGTGCGTTTCATTTCAAACTATAAAACTGTTCTTTAAGATCATTTGTGACGCCACATTCTTAGCCACAGCTACGGCGCTTTAGCGCGCAACGCCACACAGCTTTAGCCAGCAGTGTGAATTTTTTAAAAAAACCACTCAAGGTGCATCACACAGCTCTCACTTCAAAACATTCATAGCTGATAAAAGCAGCATGTGTGAAGTCTGGTTAGCGGGGAAAGAAGGAAGAGGGCTCAAAGGAACGCTGATATCTATTTTCTTGGCAACTTAAATTTGTGCCCCGGTTGCTAAGACTGTTGGGAAGAGGAGCCGTCCAACACAACGCGGAGCAGTTCTCGTTTCTCTCATCCACGTCCGACTTTCTCTCTTCATTCTCTCACTCCCTCCTTACCTTCTTTTCTCTCTATCTACTCCCCGGCTGTTCTCCTTACCTCCAGTACGCCACGCTTTCTATTTCTCTCTGACTTACCCCCCACCTCCCCCCGCTCTCTCAGCTCACAGTTGGTGGATTGTTTTTGGTCTCTCTGCCCTCTTTTTCTGCTGAAGGCAGACAAATAAAAACGGCTTTATCTTAAGGATTGTTTGTTCCTCTGAGAGGGGCAAACAATTTTCCATGAAAAATATGGTGTATGATAGCTCCTAAGTATAACATTCCCTTTTTACCTCTTCTACTGAGTCAAGCAATGTCCCTCCTTTGTCATGTTTGGTAGTAAAGAGAACCAGAGTGGGTTAGGGTTAGTGGGTGGGGTTAGGGTTAGAGTGGATGAAAAAATATACAACATAAATGAAGACAGGAGACTTACGGATAGAATTAATGGCGGACGCTCCTTTATTTCCAACTATGAAAATAAAGGAGCCGGTGGAGATCAATGTAAACCATAAAGCTTAAACATACTGAGGGAAAGGACATGGTGCCCAGTAACCTGCCTGATCAGAAGGATAAATCAGAGGTAAATGAAGGCAGCTGGGAAAGAGAGGGCAGAGGAGAAGACAAGATGACTAAAGCAGAGAGAACAAAAAGGGGAAAGAAACTAACATAATCAGAAATAACGAGAATTATTATTTCTCCATTTTCATCCACTTCTTAACCTTAGGCTGACTAACATCTGTGGCCACGTGTCAGAGAAAACACGACGCGTTTCCGCGTGTTGTTTCCAACACGAGGAAACAACTAAAATAAGATCTCAACAGTTGAGCAATAAAGAAACAAACAAAACAGAAACCTACGAGTCCAAACACCTACAGAGGAGAACGTCCGTCTGCAGCTGTGATAAATAAACTCCTTCCTCTGTGAATGTGAAGTCCCACATGTCCTGTATTACTTTCCAGGGTGAGTGGAGGATGTTACTGAAGTGAAAAGGTTATCCGCTGTGCAGAGAAATCACCTCATATATAACCAGGTAATTACTATCCGATGCCTTGTGGTGTAAATCAATAACCCCAGAGGTTCAAATGTAGCTCCACGTTCAGTCAGATGCTTTCACCTCTGACCTTTGGGTCATTATCATCCTGGACTTTACTTGGCCATTTCACTGCAAAAGTGAACAGTTGAATTTCACATAATACAAGTTAACATTCGTGCAAGTCACTGGCCTGAGTCGCCTTTCCATTAATTCTGTTATTTTTAGGAAAAACTTTAAAAGTAGGCTCATTAGTGATTTTGTTTTAATTTTTTCAAAAGCAGAGCAGTCGGATGTCGGACTCCTCTCCTGTGGAACATAATGTGATGCGGTGCCATCTCCTCTGCCGTCATCTGTTGGGGCAGCAGCATCAACAACCTGAGATCTCTGGAGATGATGGTGCAAAGAAGGATTTTACATTAAAAAAAAAAAAAAATCAAACAGATTGCAGATAACCCTGACCATCTTCTTCATGAGACTGTCACTGAAAAACTGCGTCTTCGGCCAGAGGCTTCTTCGAATTCGTTGCAGTACAGACTGCTACATGAGTTCCTTCCTGCCCAAAGTCTTCATTATTGACAGTAACTCTTTAATTTCCCTTTGGGATAAATAAAATAGTATTATTGCATGCAGATTTTACATGTTACTACTTGTTTTCTTTTGAAACAAGTAGTTTTGTCTGCCGTCACGTAGTGCAGAACAACAAACAACTACAAGTAATAGTAGTTGTACTTAAAAAAAAAAACGTGTGCTTATGCAAATGCTTACTCAGTTTTCTCACATGCATTAAATGAACGCAACATACAAAATGCTGAGTTTAAAATCCTTCCTAAGATCGCGTCGGCTCTGGAAGTCGGGGGTCAAATCGCAAACATGTCGGCCGAATTGTGCGTGAAACCGGAATCCCGAGCAACACTTTCAGGTTCCTGATCTGAGAATACTTTTGCATACTAATGGCAAAATTATCTCCCTGTTACCGCGTTGTATGGCAAAAAGATTGCCTGTGCAAAACAACTTCCACCATCTGCTGAGACAGATAGAGTCTGTCAGGATCTTCAAAGAGGTGAAGGAGATAGAGCTTTGACACAGAACCGATTCATTCTCAATCCCCACACTTTACATATTTAGATAACATTTTAGCTCCCACCCATAAGTGAGTCAGACTATTGATGATCCCACTGCAGGTTTACCTTCACGCAGACTACACCAGTGTATTTGTACCCTATGTTGGCTGTGTGTGGGAGGCCATTCACGAGACCCGACGCGTTACACCCCAACGCACAGCATGTCCGTCTCTGAATGGGTTTCAGTCCACAGAAAACACGAGTGCAGGCGTACGGTGGGAGGAAAATCGGAGAACTCGAAGCCGTGAGCCAATCAGCATTAATACAGCAACAAGCAGAGCTGCTAATAGTGAGGACACAAAGACTTCTGTTAGTCTCCTACAGAGATTTAGATGAATACACAAAAGGCATGCGTCTGAGCCTTTGTTTTTGCCTTTCATGTTTGAAGCACATAATTGGGAAGAAAAATATAGATTCTGAAGCTGCCAGCAAAAGAAAAGCGTGGCCGTTTTCTTGGCTGCAGGCGAGCCTAAAGGAAAGGACGTTCCAATAAGAGATCACAGAGGATTAACAGAGAACTGGCCCCCGTACAGAACTGTCCTCACCTTCCAACCGGAGCCGGGGGGATCCGTATGGATCCTGCTTCCTGGATCACTCCTGTCTGCTCTACCATGTCTTTTGTATCACCTGAAACTAACGCTTTGTTGTTCAAGGTGAAAGTATTTATTCCAAATGATTGAATACTCATAAATTGGTGTAGTGGGTTAAAGGACTCGGGGAAACGGGATAACTCTTGAGCCACATAAATGGATTTGGTTATAAGGGAAGAGAGTGAAGGAAAATAAGAGTTTTTCTACTCGAGGCCTGAGGTTTATTTTAAGCGACATGTTGAACGCTGCAGGTTTCTCTGCACTATGGCCTGTTTTAAATGAAGAGGGAGGTTGTGTGATATTTTCCTGCTCCTATGTACCCATGGCATTGTTTTGACTCCAGGTATCTGGGCACAAGCAGCACGCTGGAGCATGGCGAGATCCGTGTGAGGGCAGTGGAAGACATTAAGCTAAATTTGACTTTTTCCTCCACATGCAACCATCCACGTAACTAAGAAGGTGGAAACGGCAAGAGGAAAAATGAGGCATTTTTCATTTAATGACCGAGTGGACACATTAGACTCCAGTGGCACACGGGTCAGAAGATGGTTGTACGTATGTATGGCTTTAAGCTTTGCAGCAATCCCAAAATATGTGAAGCTGTAGCGACGTCCCAAAAATGACGTCAGACTGCAGCGAAAACGACTCAGATTAAAAACGAGTTGGCTACATTTTTTTTCCAGAAGCTTCTCACAACAGTTTTTAAACGCAAATGTACTTTTTCAGCTCTGCGTACAGATTTTCTATGAGACTGAGATTAGGGCTTTGTTACGGTCCATTTGTACCCCGAGCTTTAACTTCCTGACTGATGCCTAGAGATATTTTTCCAATATTTCTGCATAATGTTCTTTCTTGGCGTTGTCATCCGCTTGGTGCTGTGCCCCAGGTCCCTGCTGCAGCCGAGAACTGACACAACGAGCTGCTGTCAAGGCCAAAAGTCAGTGGTGTTTTGGGAAAATCTAAGCAAACCGATTTTATTTGAACCCTTTAATTTCAGTTTTTGTCAAACCACAGGCCATTCTCCCAAAGAGCTCAAACTTAGACATTATCCATGTAGTTGTTCTGCTTCTTTTGCACCGTGCTCTGCTGGCGTGAACAGGCCACAGTGCCGTCAGTGTTTTCCTTTCAGCACCACAGACGTTACAGTAGACTCAAAGAAATGAGCCACTTTTAACTTTGAGCTTCATGTTAAATTGACTCAACTGACTGTGTAGGATGTTTGTTCTCTTTTGGTCCATGTTATGGATAGATATTGTAACATTTAAAAAAAGGAGGTTGAAATCCCTATTCAGTCAGGAATTTGGGCAAAATTATATTTCTTTATAATCTATAACTAGGGCGGGGCGATAAATTGATTTTGTCGATTATTCAAATGTTCTGTTTGTGAAGATTACGTTTTTGGAAAATCTGGACTTTTTTCCACCAATGAACTACTGAGGGGTTTTTATTTTTTTTAAGCAATATCGCACAAAGGGACACGTTCAAAGACAGAAAACCAGAAAGTTCCCGATTACGTATTCTGCCTGTTCCCTGGCTGATCTGAACATGCATTAAACATCCTGGCTGAAGCCTGGAGGAGCCAGTTAGAAGCACTGGTGGCTTATGCATAACTTGTGGTCTGCATGGACAGGTTAGAGAATCTGAAGCAGAACTGACTACGCTGACCTCATGTAAAGGCAACAACCTGATCCCTCCCACACCAGGCTGGCAACACAACCAATTTTATCCAAGTTGATGGTGGTTCAGATGCTACGTGTGTGTGCAGCTCTCTCACTGCGTAGGATACAAGACTGGCCCAAGAAGAGCCTTTAATAACTCTAAACCTATACAAGCTGGGAAAAATTTTGAAAACTATTTATCTTTCTGGGCAACACACACACACACATATAAGAACTTTAAAATGTAAAATGATAAAATCTGCTGTTTATCAATAGATTTTAAAGTTATTCAGCAATTGGAGTCCACAACGTCACAAGATCGTAACAAGATGAAGGAAGTAAGTCAAAAGAAAGCACAACTAATTACAATGGCCTTTTGCGGCACATTGAAAAAAATGATGAAAACACAAAACTTTTTTTTTTTGTTGACAATCTGCATTCCCATTTTAAGTGATTCATAAGGGATCGTCACATTATGTATTCAGTGGATCCAGACCGAATCTGAAAGAGCAGAAACCTTTGAGAACCAGATGGAACCGTCCCTGCTGACTCTTGATCAAAGGAAATATTATGCAAAATTGCCAGAAACACACAAACTACTGCTGAAAAAACCTTTTGTACGGACAGGAGTCATGGATACAGTGTTGAATCTCTTTTTATAACTAATTGTGCAACTTAAACAAAGGTATAAACTTTGACAAAGGCTATAAACCCTAATACCTGTGTTATTTTGCTATTGTTTTGATATATAGTAAAACACTTTCAAATTATTATTTTATTAAGAGGAGCCAAATAGCCTTCAATGTAATGACTTTCCCAACGTTGAGACGAGAGAAATATTGCCAACCTTTAACTGGTCTTTTTTTTTTCTTTTAGACATAACCCGTTTCTTGAAAAACAGTTTTAAATGTATTGAAAATGAGCATCACCTCTTTTTTCGTAGTACGACTACCAATTCTGAAGTGTTTGCATCATGACAACCATACAGTGGCTTAAAGGAAAAATGTTAAATACCTTCTTTAATGTTTCATGTTTTATGGAAACCAATCTTATCTTTGGATACATGTAGGCCCACATCTGTACATGCCATGTGCTGCTGTGGCTGTGCGCACATTAAAACCCTGCAGGAATCAGACTTCAGAGGAGTTAAGCAAGACTCAACTTTACTAACAGGAAGCCTCTGATCAGCTGCGACTCCTTGAACAAGGATATCTCAATGGCAGGCAGCTCGCAGAGCAAGGAGCAGCATCGTTATTATTTGAACTGAGGCCGCTATGTTCTTAAGAGACTCTGCACAAGGCGGAGTACATCTTGAAAGCTGCTCCACCTCACATACAGCCTCAGAGGAGGAGAAGTTCTCTGGAGCAAAGAACTTCTCTACAGCAGGAGCAGAGGAGCTGCTGCAGGCTGTTCCCAATGGTCTGCTTCACTTGGAGTTGTGTACAAGGACCGTCACAGCGTTCAGGTCGTCTTAAGTACAATTTTTATCCAACAGTAAGTTTTTGGGGCTGTGGTAGGGAGCCAGAGTACCCAAAAATAAAAATAAAACAAGAAAGAAATCAAACGAACATACAAGCTCCACACAGAAGGATCCAGGGTTGGGATTCAAAATGAAGACCTTCTAGTTTCAAGATAACAGTACTACCCCTTGCACCATATCATATCAGTGAGGCTTTCAAACCATTTCTATTTGTAGTTTCAGGGTGGAATGATTATAAAAATTTTGGTCAAATTGAACGCGATCTTTCTCTAATTCAAACAGGGTTAGATTTACACATACAGAATAAAGTGCATGCCTAAACAATTTGAGCGCCGACCTTCAACAAGCTCCTGTCGTGAGTCAGGTTGGATATCTGACCCCTTCTGTTGCCGGAAGAATTTTGTAACATCAACATAGCAAGCAAATGTGTGCCAAAGCCTATTCTTTCCTTTTTTCTTTTGCCCAAATCAGACAATTTTTTACGTCAGTCCGAACGGCAGGCAACCCGTAAACAGAGGCCTCAGTCCTCAACGTGGGGGAACCCATCATGGGTTCGAGTCCCAACCCGATGACCTTTGCTGTCTCTTTCCTCTCTCACAACTATTCAATAAAGACCACTATAATATATAATATATAATATGTAATAGACCAAAAACTAATTTCACTAAGTTTTTGGTCTTGTAAATTAGTCAGGTGTGACTTTCTTTGTGAAAGTCACACCTGACGGTGTTTCCACACCTGACAGTGCATAAAACTCAGTTCAGTTGGGGACCAGAGTTGCAACATTTGTTACATTTTCAGCTGCTGCAGTTTGCTCTCATACCACAATCAATGTCAAACGACTCAAACCGTTTGAAAGCTACGTTCCCCTTCATCGTCCTCTTGCCTGTGGAGCTGCTGCACCAAGAACTACCGAAGGAAACGACACAAAACCTCAGAAGACGACACGGGGCGCAACTTCCTGCTACAGAAAATGCAGCATCAGATTGCATTGGTTGCAGGATTTTTTTTTTTTGTCTTTTGCAAAAACTACAAGCCATTTTTACTCCAGCGCTGGACTCACATTTGTTTTGGTTGTATTTACCAAGAACGCCCTCCGCTGCATTCTTTTGGAGTGGTCACAGAGCACCGACCGCAACCGAACTGAGACCTAGCTTTTTAGGTAGACCAGAGTTCACTTTTCACATCAGAGCTCAATTGTGCATTCACACCTCCCCAAGTGAACCGGACTTTATAGACAAACAATCTACAGTTCGACTAAAGCAGACTAAAAAGGGTTGGTGTGATCGAGTGTAATCTTGGTAAGTGTTCAGGAGGCTTGGTCCATAGCTGGAAAATTAAAATATACCTTTAAAAACAGAGAAGATCTGCATGATACTAGAAAATCTTGCAACATTGACAATAAAAGTAAACATTGCAATGATTACATCAGTTGCTGTACTGGTCCTTTATCTCTCTATTTTTCTGATTTGTGATTCCATCCTTCCAGTTTCTCGGGTAAAGCCATTTGTGTCTGGTTTCAGGATCTGCATCTGTGGTTAACCTATTATGTTAGGATAAAATAGAAAAATACACATTCACAACACTTGGAATACATTAGCTAGCAATCAATACATCCCAAACAATCTTCTGCAAAATGAACATTGAGAAACACTGATATCGCGATGGAAATATATTGAGCTGCCCTAATGAAGGAGATTATATATAACGTGAGCACTCTCCATAATTCCAAGGTCAATGGCAATTTTTCAATTCTGGTAGCATAATTTTTTTTTTTTTCTACTTCTGTATTGATGGTTTGTCATGAAGGAGTCGTTAATGGATAAGACTCCATTTAACATCTGAATGAATCAGCAATCAGTAAACATGTTTTAGTTTAGTCAAAGAACATTTGCAAGGATGTACCTTGGAAGTTTCCCCCACTTATTGCTCAGATCCTGAACTATTTTTCGTCAAGTGTTTTGAAACATGTTGTGGTACGTAATCGGTAGCGGAATACACAAAATAATACATATGTGTATTATCTGGTGTGACCAGAGGTGTGTTTTAGCTTCTATCTTTGTTGGCTTCATGGTTAATTTTACTTCATTTGAAGCAAAACATCATCTTCAAAATCCAGCTGAGTGGAAAATATGTCACGCCATAAACTTGAAAAAATGCTAATGTTACTTAAAATGGAAGCTGGTGGTATTTTCTTTTTTTTTTTTTTTTTTTTAGTATTTTTCCTCTCCTGTGCTGAATTTTCTTTTTTCTAAAAGTCGTTTATAAAACCTTAAACAGAGGATCAGTAAATTGTCGGCAGCAAGTGTCACCTTTCTAATTATTTAGCTTTATGGCACGTTATTGTTCCACTACTGTTTTATATCTTATGTTTGCAGTATGGGTGTGCACTCTCTGTGTTTTGTAATGTTACTAATTACTCCATGTTAACATTTATGAAAATATTCCATCTATGAATGCTTTGATCTCAAGCGACAGAGTGTTGTCGTAGTTAATGACGCGCTAATTTAATCTCGCGTTGTTTGCATTTGGTTTCAGTTCAGATGATCTTATAAAAGAGCTCCACACAGAACATTTTTAGCTTTCGCTCAAGGGCTGACCTTTGACCTTGAGGCGCACACATAATAATAATAATAAGAAGAAGAAGAAGACATAGCCTCTGTCTTATTAAGAGTGTACCTTCTTCTTACCAAATTTAATTAAACACTACATATTTATCTGAGGTAGCAGAAACGGTTTGAATTAAAACAAGATGGTGACGTATCAAACAGACTTTGAACCCTTAGATCACATAGGATGTAATGACCACTGGAAGATTCATAATTCAATGCCCATCCATAATTCACTTCATCTGTCATTGAAATAACTCCACAGGTACATCCTCTGTCTGCCAGCCCAACTATTCAATCCAACGTTTCTGCTGCTTTTTTGCAAGTTGGTGGACTTTGTTTTTTTTCCTTATCCTGCCTTTTACCCTTTAATCACCTTTCCCAGTTTAGTCCTGATATAAAATGATACTCACATTTTTCTTTTCTACAAAGCAAAACATCCAACAAAAACGTCACAGTTCTTTAACTGTGTATTAAATGTGTATTTCGTTTAGAACCATACTGCTGAACCTGACATATTGTTAACATCCAAAATGGGAAACAGAACCTGAAATCCAAAAAGGGTTTAGTTAAAGTCTAACTGGTGTGTTTGTACTTCTTACCCGAGTCTGGAAACCGAAAATTGGATCGTCATGTGAAAATATGTTTCAGAAAAATCGATGCACCCTGGAAAAGCCTAACTGAACACTGCATTAATGCGTCCCCTCTCCACTCTTTGTCCCAACTCCTTCATTTTACTCTGAGACGCATCTTCATTCTACAATCCGCAGCAGAACAGATGCTTTTGTAGTCGAAGACGGAAAGTCAGGAGTGGCACCAAGATGCATCGCTGAACATGTGGGGGTTGTAATAAGATGCACATCAGACTGTCAGTCAAATCTAAAAACCATCCAGCAGAATGAGGCAGACGCACGGCAGCTTCAAATAGATCAGTCGTGAAGTTAATTCCCTTTACAAATTCACGCACACACACACAAGAATTCAACAGCGTTTCAATGGATGTTGTAATATCTGCAGGAATGCATCCACACTCCGTTTTCTACCAGAGGGTTTATATCAGCAAATCCTATGTGAAACGGTTTTGCATAGCAGTGGAGGACAGAAGTCCCACTGCCACTGAGCCGGAGTTTCTCCACTCGCTTACATTTGCTCTCATTAACCACAGAAGATTGCATATTTATTTTTTTAATGAGTTACATTTATCTACGTGTCTAACTTAATTAAAATATCTCTTAAGATAAACATGAAATATCGCCTTGCAATTCGTGATTAATGGAAATTTCTCTGCCGAGCGCAGAGTTCTTTTTTTTTTTTTACAAAACTAAAATATTGAACATTTTCAGATAATTTTATATCCGTATTTCCTGCAGAGACTACAAACATTCATTCAGCTCTTTAGAACCTGCACTGAATAAAATGGAATGTAGACTTATGTCAACCCACACAGAGAATCTTGTTTGCTCTCAGAGCAAAGAGCATTTTAAAACAGTCCCGATTAAAACTGCAAGTTCATCTAAGGGTGTTGTTGTCCTGGTAGCGCATGAACGCGATGTATTCAATGATATATCTTCTCTGAGTCCAGTCATCCGCTAATTTCTTGATGCACCAGTTGTACCGCTACGTACGCTACTAACTCAAAAATTATTCTTCTTGCACTCTGTGTGCAGTGGTCTGAGTCTGTTAATGTGCTCCAGATTGATTTGATCTGGATTGAGATCAGGGGAAGATGCACACAGTGTCTGTGCCTTAAATCAGTCCAGCTGACACTCATTTGCTCAGTATTGGCCCCTCACTGGTCTGCAGATAAGCAACAACAACCTGTGATGCACAGTGCATGTCTGTGCATCTGTGTGTAGATAACCAGACAGGTTCTCCAGAAATCTGAGCTCCAGTAGCTTTATTGGTTGGTTAGGACCACATGACCAAGCCTTCCCTCCCCATACGACCCTGTGGACGATTGGTCCTTACCTTGGACAACTTTTGACAGGCACCAGCTGCTTTTCCATTACAAATATGCACAATTCTCTGTCTAGCATCAGATTATGTCGAACAAACACAATTTTGCAATTGTAGTATTTCCGTTGAAGAAGACATTAAATTACAATCAGCTTGTATGCGACGAGTTATTAAAGACAATGGACGTAAACAGTTACATGAGAAACGCATTTCAGAATCAGCCGTCACTGGGGGCGTCAGCGTCGAGCCCCAACGAACTGAAATAAGTTTGCAGTGCAAACTTCCCCATTTCAGATTTTAAATAATATTCCAAAATGCATAGGATGCAACCACTTGAAATAGCTGAATTAGGGGTGTAATAACAATCCAAAGTGCATCACCTAACAAAATATAACTTGAATTTTTTTGGAAGAACTTGCATCTACTGTAAAAAAAAATAATAATAATAAAAGTGTATAATTAATGTACGTGTAGCGTTTTTTTGTTGTTTACTCTGAGGCCCTCTGGAGCCGACTTCAAACCCCAACTCTGAAACTCGCTGCTCCGGCCATGACAGTCTGGTCCCTGTCAAACTTTAATGCTTAAACACTAGGCCATTTTTCTGATTCTAACACATTAGCTTTGAGGACAACATGTTCACTGGCTGCCTACAACATCTCTTTCCCCCCCTTCTCTTTTATTGATTTTATTATTTCACTGATTCATCAACTATTCCATCCTGACTCCAAGGGTAATTATGGAAGGACAAAGAGGAATTGCAGAATAATTGTAAACTGGTGACAAGAGTTTGAAAGTAGAGGGAGGCGGGGGGGAAGTCCACAACGTTTAAATCGGGGACTGATTTTCACATTTGGGTTGTTTCAGGCAAGAGCTCCATATTAGCAGCCCTCAAGTCTGGCGCATGAACAGACTCTTTAATGCCAGGTGTAGACAAGGTTGGACATACTGAGCTGTTCCCAGGGCCGTGCAGAGACCTTTGGAGGGGCAGGGGCTCAAAGTTAAAACAGGGCACATTGAACAAGGTCTTAAAACAACAACATGGCAACAACCCATATTAATCAAGAATTTAATTGGATGCTACTATATAATTGCCATCATGCGGGGACAATGCAAAGCAAATGTTGTCTATCTATTTTCCCCAACAGAAATAAAGTTGCTGTTTCTGCTGCTGACAGTCCTGGAGGGCTGAGTTGATCTGAGACTGCAGCTGTTAAACAGACCAGAGGAGAGAAGGTCAAAGGTTATGAAGTTATGAAATAAGCAAATTTGATGATATTATGCTAATTTAGTAGTATAAATAGATAATAATATCTATTTAACCTCTAGAACAAATTGGCTGCTGACTGATTTATAGATCAAAAAGCTCAAAGGGGTTTAACTCTATATAATTATTTGATGCTAGCATCTCTGAGATCTAGAATTATACGACTGGAATATCAAGGCAAAGGAAACTCAGTAGCTGCTGGTAGGGGCCTCCAGACATTCAGGGGGCCCTAGAAGTGGTTTAATTGTAACACAGACCATAGATCTAAACCTGTAGCATCATTTATAGAGAACAACAATGTTATTGCATTTTATTTAATGCATTCAGCAGAGAAAAAAAATTTACATTTAGGATTTAATTAGGAAGTTTACTTTGTAAAAGTTTAAAGAATCATCTTGATAGTTTGATTGTTGTGTTACCATGGCTACAATATGGTGTAATCATTGTGTTTGAGATGTATTTGTTTGTTCACAAATACATCACAGCAAATAACCAATAATCAGTGATTGATTTTAAACTCGGCCAATAAACGTATTCTCCCTCTCACAGATTCACCTTATCGATATTTAAACATGTTAGTGATGCTGAGGTTCTTAGTAGGAAGAGTTTCTTAGTGGGGGGTTCTGTCTAAGGCCCCATATTACCTTGGGCCGGCCCTGCATGAACAAGCCCCTCCACCCCCCTTCGTGCACGTGCCTGGCTGTTCCAGGACCCCATCACCTCCCTCCAGCCCTGGAGAGGAATACACGGCTTAACTTGTGTGACCTGACCACGCTGTCGATGCGAATTAAAGAACTAATGCGCAATCAACTTTGCAGCGCAGAGAAGCCGGGAGAACAACAAGGGGGGATAAGGGACAGCCGCACCGTGCAGGTGCATCACAAAGACGCTGCAGAAACACTTCACCTCCTCTCGCTTTTGGACTTATTACTGGCATGCGACAAAAAAATAAATAATAAATACATAAACAAACAAACAAAAATCAACAACCAGACTACTTGGGATCATCCGGATGTAGGATTAAACTTTCAAAGAGGAGTCGGTCAGAGGACGCAGTCCAACATTACTGGTGTAAAAATACTTCCGAGACGGCCGAGCGCATCTCACTAATCGCTTTACTGAAGTGGGAGCTTTAGCCGGCAGTCATGATGCGGTCAGCAAGGAGCGAGAAACCGGCAGAGACACCAGCGGAGCCGTCCCCGCTAATTGCCAACAACCCGGCAGCACGCAAAGAGAGCGCAGCCGCGACGAGGAGAAAGTGCTCCAACATTTTTACCTTGCTCCATCAACAGGATGGTCATTCCGATCAGCACAGCCCAGTACAGCGGGTTCTTCATGCCGGAGGGAGGGGGTGTCGACTCGGATATAACTCGGAAATCTTCTGAAAATCCACAAAAGTCCGATTCTCCCAGCTCTCGCAGTCCTCCGAGATGACTGGGAGAAAGAAAAACATCCACTGATCGCGGCGCGCAACAAAACTCCCACCTTCCACACTGAGGATCCGGGAGGAGAGGAGAGAGAAGCTGGCGGCAAACGCAGCAACCTCTTCCGGCCTGGCTCCATCAAAATAAGAGACACCTGGTGGGAAGGGTGGGTCTGGCGCTTTTATTTTGAAGAGCTAATCAACCCACCTCCGGTTTTAATTTGTTTAAATTAGCTGAAGCGGCGCTAATAGTCACTTTTTGCGGCTGGTTGTATTTAGTGTTATTGGGGCCCAGGCACCTATTGTTCTTCACCTAATAGAATGTCTCTTTAATATTATTAGTATAATTTCTTCTTCCGTTACCTTTAATGCGGCTCGTACCGCTGTGTGCTCACCCATAAAAGTGGTATCAAAATGTGCGGCTCGGCGTCTGCATTGGCGCTGTCACTTTTAGTGGGATTCGGAGTTACCATGGCGACGTAAAAAACGAAAAACGAGCAAAATTTCCAACTGCCGAAACGCAGAGCATAACTGCCACCAACGGCCTCTCCATTAGAGTGAGGAATGAAGTGGATTTTTCACCCCAAAACAATTTTGAAATCGCCGTCACGCCCACAAATATCGCCTTATCGGCATCAAACTCGTCATGACATCGATACGAGTACCTGCTCCGGTAAAATGTTTTCGAAATTTCGCTAGGGCTTACGGTTTTCTGTCGAGGTGCTTCAGAGCGAAATTATGGGACAGGGTAACTGACGTTAGTTTACGTTCATCGTGATGGCACTCAGATATTTGTGAAATAATTCTGTGAAAAAAAATATTTCTTCAGCCCTTAGCAATGAATTTATTCTTAGGAAAATTGATTGCTAAAATTAGATCAGCCCACAATTTTGCTGAGTTCCTCGCCGAGAAAATGTTTCATCATGAGAGTCTGCAAGGTTTTGTTACCTTTTTCCCTGCAATAAAGGTAGAGATTCAATAAATATATCACTATGTCATAAATTCTACTCTATTTATGACAGTGATATAAATAATTTGGTGTGAATTAAGGCAAAATCAATAATTTGATTAACACATCAGGAGGGAGGAAGTATGGGTCCGTTTGGAAGCTAGCAATTTCCAACTTTTGTAAATAGCCCCGTCTACGAGCCCCGATCAGGTTTGTTACGTTCACAGACAAGTTATCTCCACTCCAACAAGAAGAAGCCACGAATAAACTGGTAAAAACAACTTGGCAAAATAACTTAAGTCTCTCTGTTCAATTCTCCCATCCTTCACTTCCGACGTCCGTCATGGCGCCTCGAATGATTAAGTGACGCAGTTGCAAAGGGTTAATAGTTTGAATCATGCAGAACTGATCTGACTGTTTTCATAGCAACGATCAGAACCAAGACATTGTCCAGAACAATAGCTCATTGTAGCTGTGACCTCATCTATCACTTAGATCTATGTCATAGATCTAAGAACATCTGGGGCTATAAAGGCTTGATCTCAAAACATCAGGTTTCAGTAGCAGCTCTTTGACTCTTTGACCGATAACATTGTGTTCAACAAAGGCTTTCACCATGGACGAGATTTTAGCAAGCGTGTTTTTCCCCATGTCTAATGGTGCAGGATACTTGATCACCACCAGTATAAGAAAAGTTTTTAAACTACAGCCTAATATGACATTTCAAATGACTTCTTCTCAGGACGAGTACATGGATGACTTTAATGCTTTCCTTTACAAGCCTTCTCCGGCTGGAGAGAATTGCTCAGAGGAAAGTATTTCCTCTGAGGACGTGCGCATCGATGACTACGATGTGTTTGACGCATGTCTTTTCAGGCCTTCCCAACCTGCGAAGCAAAGTTGTGCTTTGATGAAAGAGATCACTGTAGAAGGACAGGATTCCTCCAGTCATTCTCAAGAACAAGCTTCCTCAGCTGGGGAATTTTGCAGTGACATTTCAGGCAGTAGTTCGAGTATGGAAATACCAATATTTGAAAGTTCAACGTATTCTTCTTCTTCTACGGAAGAGACTACTTCCTCTAATGTTCTCAAAGAACAAACTTCCCCGGATGAGGAAGTTTGCCCTGAAAAGAAGAAAGTTAAGTCCAGTGAAAAGGCTTGTTGTTGGTTACTTTGACTGACAGCAAGTTATATCTGCCTGATTTTTAGCATGCCCAAAGATCTTAGTCATCATGATATGGATGGATATGTTAATGAACAGTGAAAAAACTTGCAAAAAGTGCAAGAGAGAGTAATTACAACTGTCCATCCATTTTCTTCAGCTTATCCGCTGTCGGGTTACGGAGGTAGCAGATTGTTGCAGCTTGTTGCAAACCTTGAAGGATCTTAGCTTCCTCCAGTCTGCTTGGTCCCTTCTTATAGACGCTTCACTGTCCAGTCTGTTGTCCAGATGAACACCAAGGTGTTTCAATTCTTCTCCCGTGATGGAAATTCTGCAGTCCACGAGGTCGTTCATAAATTAGTTGAATTGATTTGCTATGACAGCAGACAGATGTCTTGGGTTTGAATCCTGACCTGGGTTCATGAACATGCTCATGGATGTTCTCCATGAGCATGAGCGGGTTCTCTCCGGGTGCTCCGGCTTCCTCCCACATAACAAAAAGATTTTGTGCACATTAGATAAAAAGTGCGTAGTTCTCATGTAACGTCCACTTCCGTGAACTTTGTAACCGACAGACGTCTTGGAGAGCAGTTGCTATGACAACAATAAACAAGCCACAAACATAGAACTAGCTCTCCCATCCTCCTAACTTATAAACAATATAAACTTATAAACTATCACTCAATAACAATTTTTGAGTATTCTTCCCACCTCTGTGTAATATTCTAATAAATACCAGTGATATTTATTGTAGTACTTATTGGCAAAGTAGCAAAATGATCTTATCTAATCCAGCTTTTATCTGCTAACTAAGATAGTCCTGTAGCCTATGTGTATGTATGGAAAAGAGTTCTGAACTGGGGTCTTATGGGCAAAATGAGTGCATACTGGTAGTTAGAATCAACTAACATGAAAAGATAAAGGTAATTGGGGCCTTCCCATAGCAATGCATGGGGAGAGCAGTGACTGACTTGCTCTCCCTCGTCAGGGAGGCATCAGTACCTCCCTGACGAGGAATGAAAATACCATTCAGTATGTTGATTTTAACATACTGAATGGCGGGAGTCATGCTAATGTAAGCCTAAATGTAAGCATTTAGGCTTATCTTAGCATTTTGGCTAATTTTAGCTTACACACTCATTTTAACATACTGAATGGTGGGAGTCATGCCAATGTAAGCCTAAATGTAAGCATTTAGGCTTACCTTAGCATTTTGGTTAATTTTAGCTTACACATTCATTTTAACATACTGAATGGTGGGAGTCAGTCACTGCCTCCATGCATTGCATGGCAGGCACCTATTGTTTTTCGCCGAATAGAACGTCTCTTTAATATTATTAATCTTAACGTCTTCTTCCGTGACCGTTAATGCGGCTCGTACCGCTGCGTGCCTACCCACAAAAGTGGTATCAAAACGTGCGGCTCGGCGCCGGCATTCTTTCAGTGGGATTCGGAGTTATCATGGCGACGTAAAAAGTGAAAAACGAGCAAAACGTTTTGTCAGTTACACTCTGCCGAAACTAGAGTGTAACTGACGTTTCGTTTAGAGTGTGGGAAGGAGTGCGATTTTGACCCCAAATAAATTTTGAAATCGCCGTCACTCCCACAAATAATCACCCTATCGGTATCAAACCCGGTCATGACATCGATACGAGTGCCTGCTCCGGTAAAATGTTTTCGAAATTTTGCTGGTGCTTACGGTTTTCTGTCAAAGTGCTTCAGAGCGAAATCATGGGACAGGATTTCTACACGCTCAGCCAGATTGACTTCCATGTATTTCTGAAAAATTTCTGAGCTCAGCGCACACCATTTTTATTTCATTGCTGTTATTACTGTGAATGAGACGACACATAACCCTCTCAGACGCTTCAAACGGTTTTCCTATACATATCACGGTTCCCGAACGGGAAGGAGTTGTTCGGACTGCTTTTTTTTGTCAAAATGGCTGCTTCAAACTGACAGAATTCTGTCTCCCCCTGTCTGACTCACAGCTGGCAGAGAATCCATTACCATAGCAACGGAACACAGCAGGGCCAGCAGCTGATTGGGACTACAAAAACGCATCACTGTAGTTTTAACTAAGGCAGAACTCTCTGGACTGAGCTGGCCTTTAGAACTATGTGTGTTTTGGGCATTTTATAACTGATTTTAACCAACCCTTGTTACACACAGGATTAGTTTGGCAATTTAAAATTAAGCTTACTGAAAGTTTCAAAATAAAAGCCTCCATATTTCTGTCAGGTTAATGCACCGCCAAAGGCAGGGCAATAATATTAGCTTGCATTATTTGCTTGAATGTTTTTACTACAGTTAAAACAAAAACATTGGTTTTGCTTTGTGTCGACTAAAAACTCTGAAAGTTGCAATCAATCTTACTTTCTTACTTTGCTTAATAGCGTTTAACTGTGCAGGTCATGCCTGAAATTGGGATACGCAGAATCGCGGCTCCGAGTGTGAACTGGGTCACAGAGAGTAGACGCCATAAAAATATGCATCATCTACAGCATTGTTCATTAAAATGGCACACTGTTAATTTATCAAAAGGAAATATTTGCACTGGGGACACTCTGTGAGCCTAGTGCAAAATGCAAAATGTTCCTGTTTATTCTTGACCTGTTTCTCTGTTTGTTCTTTATAAACATGAATTAATCCACTGTCAGATTCACACATTACAATATTGACTTCCGCTAGTCATTCATAAGTTTAACGTTATATATTCCATGAGTGGTACGATTATCAAATTTTTGAGTTGTGGTAGGTGTGTGTGGCAAATACGCTTCTCGTTTGGTGTGAGATCTGGTGGAGGCAATTTATCCACTGCGGCGTCATCAATATGTGATTGATCTCATGATCTCCTGAAGGAAGCTGTGGACACGCATTTACTTGAATTACTAAAGGAGTCACAGCTCCTGAGCCTGGTTTAGTGTTTGTGAAACGCACAAACCCAAGACGCTCTGATCATGTTACGTCACACCTAACTTTATCTTTCATCTTGAATTTCTGAATTAGGAAAAAGTCCTCTGGAATGTTTAATGTCAACAACTTTTAAAAAATAATAAATTACTAATAAGTCAACCAACTATAACAGTTTTTAAAATATATATATATATATATTTTTTTTTTCTCTCTCCTCTGACAGCTTCTGGTATCCATGTGATTTATTTTTCAATAACTTCAGGTATTCTGTAGAAGTGTAGGTGTTTTTGCACAGTCTGACTGAGGCAGCTCAAAACTTTGCAGCATTTGATTCTTTTCAACAGCTAATTGTGTGTGTGTTTACGTACGAAAAAAGGGAGTTCAGGAGTTCTGTTCTAAAACTCCTTTGTTGATGTCTTCCATGTTGCCAAGATGGCAACTGCCAGCTTGGTGATGAAATGTGTGAAAACAGTCCAGGTGTGTCGTACAACAACTAGAGAGGACGAAACCTGTTCATGCCGAAGTGGTGCTGTTTCACTTTTAATCGTTGCCGGGTGCTAAATGTTAGTGTCCATTTGTCAAGTACAAAAAGCTACTGCAACGATGGAGTCAGCCAGTAGCCATTGCATTGCTCAATTGCCATTGGCTTGATCCATAAATAAATATTTATAAATTGTTGAATACTCTTCCCACCACTGTCACATTTCCCCACAATAGCAGGAACTTCCAGCACACTTAATGCATTGCTTTAATTCATTTACTAATTTATATTTACCTGTTACCACACAGGTATTAGAGCAAAGATTAGCGTCTGCGTTCATCAGCGGCCCGAATTACCGTCACTGTTGTGTTCGATATGCCCTCTGGTGGCGAACTTCTGCAACTACATGCTTACTGCCACCCTCGGTTTACATAAGAGAAATACAGCTTGATAAATAATTTCCATAATGCAACAGAATGCAAAAGAACAGTCTTTAATTAAAACAAAGTAAATGAAAAGGGAAGCGGTGTAGCTATGTAAAATATCGATTCTGTTACTCCCTTGGCAGCAAAAAAAAAAAAAAAATGACAAAGTGTTTCTGATGACGTACAATGAGTCTTTCTTGCTTTGTTTTTGAGTTGCTTTAATTCAGACACTTTGGGGGGCATGAGCAACCTCAGTTCAGGCCACACAGCATCTCAGTCGGACCAGAGTCCACATCATGATTGGACCACTCCAAATCTTTAAGTTGGTTTGTTTTGAGCCATTCAGACGTGAATCTGCTGGGGATCTTCCAAACATTGTGCATCTGCAGAACCCTAGACGCTCTTGAATTTCAGATCGCAAATTGATGGTCAGACATTTGCGTTCAGAGTTCTGCTCGAGAGCAGAATTCATGGTTCTGGGCCATCGATTCATGCTCGACTGTTGCTGTGATGTTCTGGTTCTGAAATCCTGTTAATTTCATACCAGATGTAACAGGACCCAGACTGTCCAGACTTTTGTCTCATCGATCCTCAAAAGGCCGGAATGACGAGACAAACCTGAATCGTGGTTTGTCAGCGTCACTCCTGCACAGGATGTTCCTTATAACAAATGAATTACTGAATTACTGCATCATAAAATCATCAACCTGCACCTGCTCGTGAGCATTGAATAAAAACCTGACTCTCCGTCACGTGTCATTTTCACTTCCACTTGTTAGGTGACAAAATATTCGCTGGGCTGGAAGAAGCTCAGGTGATGCATTGTCCTCTCTAGAGGTAGAGAGTGAGACAGAGAGAGAGAGAGAGACGGGAGGTTTTTAAAACAGTGTTTTGTCACGAGCTGCGAGAAAATCAACTGGAGATGCCAGAGGGTCCGTCTATTTGAAACTGAGAGGAGAACAGCATGTATAAGCTTCATGAATTTTCATCCATCACCAGCAACTATTCTTTTTGCATACAAAAGCAACACCCTATTCTTATTAATCCAAATGCTAATGTTTGTCCCTTCTGTTGCCTTGGTAATGCACAGTGATGCACAAATGAGTCCAGAAAGCCAAGGTTTCTGTGGTATATATATATATATATATATATATATATATATATATATATATATATATATATACTGCTCAAAAAAATAAAGGGAACACTTAAACAACACAATATAACTCCAAGTAAATCAAACTTCTGTGAAATCAAACTGTCCATCTAGGATGTGTTATTTGAGTGTTCCCAATATATATATATATATATATATATATATATATATTGATTGTACATTTAGAATGTATTTTTTTAAATCAGATAAATGCTTTCTTACTTTTGCAGACACAAACCAGTAACAAACAACTCATCTACTGGTGCACTCTTTAATATTACTTGACTAGGATACGGTCCTTGGTTTTACATGCTTGAGTAGCAAGGAATCGTAGTGATTTTTTTTTTTTTATTTTTTTTATGGTAAATGACTGTTATGCCTTAGGGAGTCAGATGAATGTCTTGACTTTTACTGACATTTATTTGAGTAGGTGTTTGGCATGATAATGATCACAAAAAAAATCCTATGGGCAAAGAGATCGTGCAAGGTGGGATTTCAGAAATTGTGCTGCCTCGGTTTATGTCAATAGGTGGACCAAGGAGAGCTCATAAGATCAAAGCTCTGCGGTAATAATAATGTGTGGGAATAAGACAAATCTCGTATATCCTCAGGCATAAAGCGGCCTGCTAGAGTTTGTACACAAATGAGCAGACATGTAAACTGAACATTCCACTAGTAAAAATAAAAGCAAGAAAATGAGCAATTTCTTGCTTTGATAAAATGCATTAGAAAATATTTAAATTAATCTGTTCTTTTGGACATTTCCAAATTTTGTGTTTGTTTTACCTGTTATTACTGTGCAGAATAATTTATTCATTATTCTGAGTAAATGTAAGCTGTGCAACATTTATGTCCCACATTTGTTTTTAACCAAAGAGTTTCAGGAAGCGCAGCTCTTTCAGTTACCCATCCAGGTGGTTTCATCCAACACTCCTGATGGTGTCCAGTTACCTTGTAGTTATGAAATCTTTACTCATAATTACAAGCCACACCCACCACTGAAGACTCTTGGCGATTTAAAGCAAGTGAGACCTACTTGTTGTCTGTGTTCTGAAACAAGACCATATTGATTAGGTGAAGGGGGAGAGAGATTGAGCTTTCCAAATACAAAAAAGTCACTTCCCGGGGGGGGGGGGGGGGGGGGTTACATGACGTCAGACTATGACGACATAGGATCATCAAGCATCCAACCAGGATCGCTCAGGCCAAGTTTGGCACCATTTGACCTTTTTTGGTGAAAGTTACAGCGTTTGTTTGCTTTTGCAAGAATGCCAAATTTGCTACTTGGTGACGCCGCCTGAGCGTATATGAAAACAAATTTTTTTTGATAATTTTTAATGCCCCACCCTTAACCGCATCCTTACCAAAACTGAAGCCGATAGGTCAAAATCCTAAGAGTTTGTTAAAGTTTGACGTATGTGAAAGTGAAAAATGGCCCAAATTTGCCCTTTGACCCAAAATGGCTACCTCCTTGTACATTTCAGGGGGTACCTCCAAGAGACTTTTTTTTTCTCTTGATTTGGGGTGATTTACCTACATACCGAATTTCAGATCTCCACGACCTATGGCTTGTCCTGTCTCACGTTAGGGGGCGCTGTAGAGCAGTTAAATAATTAATTATTCCTGAAGATTCGATTCCATTTTCACTCGACATCGATAACCTTTACTCAAATATGGACATCCAGGAAGGAATTGATGCAGTGAGAGAGATCTTCAAAAAATATATATCAAGACAACAGAAGACCAGAGAAAGAGCTCTTATAAAATAAACCTCACTAGGAAACTTTGACTTCAATGGAGAATGTTTTCTCCAGACAAAGGGCACTGTGATGGGCAAAAAACTCGCTCCTGCTTACGCAAATATTTTTATTGTAGCAGGGGAAGACCTCGGCCCTAAAAGAAAAAATGTTCATGCATTATTTCCGATTTCTAGATGATATTCGGGGCGTTTTGTCACATTCTGGAGAGGATTTTGAGGCGTTTTTAATGACTTTGAACAAACACAATATCTAAATTAAAATTGACTATTAATAAGACCGGAGGAAGTTTAGATACAACTACCTATAAAAGACCACATTTTCAACATAGCCACTTTTTGGAAATTAAACTATTCTTTAAGACTAGAGATACGGATGATTTACTGTTTAATACAAGTTTTCACCGCAAACATACTTTTGCCAGTA
Source organism: Poeciliopsis retropinna (assembly GCA_010277075.1). Lineage (NCBI taxonomy): Eukaryota > Metazoa > Chordata > Actinopteri > Cyprinodontiformes > Poeciliidae > Poeciliopsis > Poeciliopsis retropinna. The sequence goes on along the minus strand of VMRM01000033.1, from coordinate 1,507,537 downwards.
TCATTAAAATCACAATTATTGTGATTTCATAGGATCTGTAGTCAGCAGGATGACTGCAGGTAAGCCACTAAGATGTTGTTCTTCGCTTTGGCCAGCAGAGGGTGCTGTCGCTCTTCCCTAAGGAAATGCTTCAAATCATTCTTGGAAACTAAGCCCATTGATGCGTCATCTCTTCACCTTCAACCAAACTGATCAAAGTCATTGTAGTGACGATTTGTCTGGCAGCTCAAAATTCCCAAAATCAAAAACTTGAGACTTGCAGGTGAATTCAATTCAAAGAGCCACTCGAGGCGCCATGGGTTTCTGGCTCATGCAGTTCCAAAAAGTCTGTCAAAAATGCAGATCTTTATTTATGTCAAAGCTCCAGGAAAACAAGTCGCAGGCGTCACAGGATTCTGCTGCAGTCCGTCAAAGTAGCTGGTAAAAAAAACAACATGTGACCACCCATGTGCATAAAGAACTACCTAAAACCTATGTATTTATACTGCAGATGTTTCAACACCTGAATGTTTAGCATCTTTTGGACTGGAAGCCGGATCTTCCAGTCCAAAAGATCCGGCTTTTGGACTGGATCTAAACATAGACATGTTAATCCTTGGTGTCGGATTATTAAACACTGAGGCATCAAGGCCCCTTCTCTCACAGCCAGATCAAAGCTGGATTATCACTTTTGTCTTTCCAAACACTGAATCCTGCCCCAGGTTTCCTGTTTGGACACAAACATCAGGAACGCTGTGGACAATAAAACCCGACACCAACATAATTCAAGTTATAGAAGTCATAGAATAGAAGACTTTATAATTAGAGACGTAACCTGCCCTCGTTCCTGGGTCTGTTAGGACCCAGGAACTCGATCTGAACCTTAGATGACATTCAAACATAATCAGAATGACTTTCTTTTATTGTCATTTCCTGTCCTCTGTGGGACACCGTAGAGCTCGAGTCCAAGCAGTAATATTATTTTTCTCAGTGTAATCAGATTCATGAGCAGAAACTAAACCAGAGCTAAACTTAAATCAAGGGCCTGAGGGGAAATATTCAGCTCAACCTGTTTCCACCTACAGCATCACTTCAGTTCCCACAGTAGATCATCTGGAGATGCAGGTTACCCCCTCCCTCCCAGTGTTTCACTCTTCAAAAAGGATAAAACAAAAAAATAAAGAGACTAAAACATTCATTGTGAAGCTTGAAGCAAGTGGACCGGTGCCGTTTTAGCAGGACGGGTTCAGTGGAAGACGGTCTGTCTCCAGCGTTTGTCGGCCGTGAACGGCCACAGACACTCGCTGATGGCGACGGAGAACGCTCGCGGCTCCACGCTCAGGTTCAGCTGCTCCAGGCGGGAGCAGTTCAGCTGGCTGTTGATTGGACGAGGAGCGGACCCGGCCGGCTGCTCCGTCAGCTGTGGACAGGTGGAGAGACGGCATGAGATGATGCAACAGAACCCACCAACAGAACTCCAATCATTCCCACTTAAATTATTGGCTGCAGGTAACAATGAATGTCTTAGGAAAACAATAAAGCAATCAGCTGACTCACAGGTACGAGGTGATTGGACGGCAGGTTGAAGGCCTGCGCCATGGCAACAGCCATCTCATATTTGGTCATCTGCTCTTTACCGGAGAAATGGAAGATTCCTCGGATGGACGGATCCTGCTGAGAGAAACAGATTTGGTTTCAGACACCTGGTGGGGAACTCCTCGTTATTTTCACATTTTCACAACTTCACCTGGCTCCAATATCAGCTCACTACCCTATTGCTCATTAGCATATTAGCTCATTGGCGTATTAGCATATACGAAGGCAGTTTTCCCCTTCTAACCCAACAGTGGAGGGTTAGAAGGCAGCAGGACGTCGGCCCTCGGGGAATGCAGTCATTAATACCTGTAATTCATTCAAATAACTAACTGAGTTTTTGGTTCCAAAGTGTTAAAATGGGTTCGGATTGTAGTTTGTAGTGGAGGAGATTCAGAGTCAGAGCATTTTATGCAAAACATTAACAGGCCTTAACAAACTCCTGATCTTGTGTTAACACGAGGCCGTATTTCCTCACAGTTCTTTATTGAATCTCAGACCCTTGCACCGAGCGAGAACACAGGACTAACAGAGGAGAACAATAACAATCCCAGGTTTCATCTCAGTCCAGTGGCCAAACTCCCTCAAGAGTCACGGCTCTGCTGATCCATCGATTCCAGGTCTCAGCAGTCACGACTTTGTGGGATTCTCCTTAAATAAAATCGATTCCATTAAAAATTAAATGATCCTCCTGAACACGAACGCTTCATCCTCAGGAAGTGAAGCAGCATTAATGTAGCCACAGATCTGACCTGTGTTGAGTCAGCTGAGACTCGACTTATCAAAATAATAAAGAAACAGAATCATTTCTGACAGCAGAGATCTTTCTGGAATACCGAAGCTCTGCTCTGCTTTGGTCTTTGACCAGGTTTGATGTCCTAAAACACTGAACAGTGACAAACACGCAAAACATCAGAAATCAGGAAGGGAGCAAATACTTTTGCACTCTGCATTCCTGGACTATAGCATTAATATAAAATATTTAATATATATTATATAACATCACTAAATATCACTCTGAGTCATTTCCTGTTTTCTTACTTGTTTTGGAGGATCTGCCAGCCAAAATTAACTCATTTAGATGAACCTGGTTTCACCTAAATCAGTTCAAACTGATCTGTGACATCATCATCATCGGTAGTAGGAGCGGCGGCGCTCTGAACTCCCACCTGTCTCGCTCTCTCAGCGAGTTTCCTGCAGACGGCGGCGACGTCTCGAGCGTCGGTGGGGAAGCGCTGCAGGCAGTGGTCCAGCGCCCGCCGTTCCTCCGTCGCCTCCTGGACCTGTTGCCATAGTGACGTCACGGCACTCTCCGTCACAGACTCCACCTCCCCGAACAGGACGGGAATACGCAGGATCACCGCGCCTGAAACCGGTGAGCGGTCAGACCACCGGTGAACCACGAGGTCATCCTGAGCTGCCTCTGTAGTCATGATGCTACAGGCTGCAGACAATCTGACCACCTCACTTTTTTCCAGTCTGCATTATCAGAACTTTTTACTGTAACATAGAAAGTTCTCCTGGTTCTCTTCTTTTGCTCTGTCTTCTCTAACCTCCAGTCGGGTCAGACGGCTGCTGGTACTGACCAGGTTCTGGTTCTGCTGGAGGTTTTTTCCTGTTAAAGAGGAGTTTTTCCTGCCTGTCGTTTACCTGGGCAGTGTCTGAGCACCTCCCTCTCTCCCTCCAGTTTGCTCCGCCCGTACAGGTTGAGTGGGTTGGGACAGTCATCCTCGCCGTACGGAGGGTTCCGGCCATCGAACACGTAGTCGGTGCTGATGTAGATGAGCAGGGCACCGCAGGCGGCTGCGTCAGAAGGGTCAAAGGTTACAGTAAACATACATGACCTTGGTCCTCCTGGCACATGAACGCCAGGATTGTTAAAATCCATTTTTCTTGTAATCAGAACCAAAACACAATCCCCTGGTTTGGACCAGAGCCTGAACAAGTTCTGATCCAGCTCTCTGGGCGTCCTGTCAGAATGGTTCTACGGAACCAGAACCTTCTGAACAGACTGAAAGCCGTTGGACCAAAAACAAACTTCCTGTTTTTGGTCAGATAAATTTCTGAATTTATCTGAACCAACTGGGTTCTGGTGCCAGACCCAATTCATAAAGGACCAGAGAGGGTCCGGTTCTGAACCAGGGGCAGATGTAAGAGGGGCAAGAGGACCATATAAAAGTCTGTTAGAACTGCAGCTGATGCAACATATGAAAGTCTGTGGTCTGAGCCTGGAGTCTGGCTCCGCGGCGTCATGTGACCACTGACCTGTTTCCCTGGAGACGGTGCTGGAGGCGTGGACGTTCAGGCTGACCGCCGCGTCCGCGCTTCTCTCCATGACGTCCGGACGCCGTTCTGCGGCGCAGTGGACCAGAACGTCAGGCTGGAAAAAGAAACGCTCAGGTTACCATGACGACACCGGTTGAAGCCCGGCGAGCCGTCCGGGTCAATCAGCACCAGAACCTGAGCAGACCTTTAAATGACCCTCCAGTTTATTTCTCTTTTCTAAAAATAAAGCTGATGATGTCAGAGGATCAGTGACATCATCGCTTGTACTTCCTGTTTTTTCCTCCGCTGCTAAAAGGGAATCCACAAAATGTCTGATTTACAGAAAATGAATCTCTCTGAAAGCAACAATGCTGCACCCATGACCTTTGACCCCGTATGGCTGTTCAAGGACAGAGACGCTACAAACATCTTGAAAATGAAGGAACATTTAAATTAATGCAGAAAATTAATTGGCTATTAGCCGCCATTACATAAAACGGTTCAACAAGTGAGAGGGAACAATTCAGTTCAGCACAGTGGCGCAGTTGGTAGCACTGTTGCCTTTCAGCAAGAAGGTCTTGGGTTTGATTCCCGACCCGGGTCTTTCTGCACGGAGTTTGTGCATGCGTGGGTTCTCTCCGGCTTTCTCCCACAGTCCAAAAACATGACTGTCAGGTTAATTGGTGTGAGTGTGCGTGTGCATGAATGTTGTTGTTTGTCTCTGTGTTGCCCTGCGACAGACTGGCGACCTGTCCAGGGTGACCTCGCCTCTCGCCGGGAACGTAGCTAGAGATAGGCACCAGCACCTCCAGAACCCACTAGGGACAAGGGTGAACAGATGATGGATGGATAAACTTATTGATCAGCTATTGAGATCAATAATAATTTGATGCCAAAGTATTATTGATAATCCAGTTTAAAAGTATTATTAATTGGGAGAGATCTGCTGTAGCAGTCTGTATCAGACCCAATCTGAAGAGTCGTCTGACTGATGACACTCTGTCTTATGATGGACTGATGAAGAGGATGCTGCGGGTTGTCAGGTCGTCCTGAAGGATCAGATCCGACTCTGATAACAAAGAATCTGGATGTTCAGACCTTTCATGTTCAGTCATTCATATTTTAGAATCAGTATTTGAGGAAAATTACAGAAATTAAATCTGATCTAAAACTCAAAGGTGATGACGAGTGAAAACATTTAATTTGTTCTGAGATCAATAAAGTCAACCTCAGTCTGGTCTAGTGCAAGCATTCAGGAACCTCAGTCTGGTCTAGTCCAAGCATTCAGGAACCTCAGGCTGGTCTAGTCCAAGCATTCAGAAACCTCAGTCTGGTCTAGTCCAAGCATTCAGGAACCTCAGGCTGGTCTAGTCCAAGCATTCAGAAACCTCAGGCTGGTCTAGTCCAAGCATTCAGGAAGTCTTGTCTGTTATTGGTGGAAAGGGTGGTTCAGTCAACCAATCAGAGGGCAGAGGCTTCAGCCAATCACATGTACCGACAGGATATATCTGGACCTGGCCAGAGGAGAGGAGGTCAAAAGTTTTCATACGGGGTCAGGTTCTGGTACCTTGGTCTCCTGCAGCAGGCGGCGCACGGCGTCCTCGTCGGTCAGGTCACAGCGCAGGAAGCGGGGCCGGGCCCGCCGAAGGCCGGTTCCGCTCACCGTCCAGCCGTGGTTCTGGAACTCCCTGCAGACGGCCCGACCCAGAAGGCCCGTGGCCCCGGTAACCACAACCCTCGGGCCCTGGGGCAGGACCTCATCCTGGGGAGGAACGGAGAGCCAGGTTAGACAGGGGCGTGTCCTGTTGCTATGGAACCGGGAAAGTTCAGGTGAGCCTTCAAGGGAGGGTCCCAAGTACCGAGAGGACCTGAATATTAACACCAGAGAACCGCTGGGATCCAGAACCAGAACAGTCCTAGTGCACATTTATAAACAACACGAAGGCATCACTTTGATGACAGAACCGAGCGTCTCCATGGAGACGGTTCCTAACACGGGACCGTGTTCCTAACACGGTATACTCGCCAGTATACCTGAGTTCGCACCTGTCTCTGCTACCTGTCGAGACCCGCCTGGCCCAACCTGTTCCCACTGGAACCAGCTCTCCCACCTGTTCCCACTTGCCACGCCCCCCAGGCCTCCAGCTGTTTTTTTGTTGTTTTTTTTTACAGGCAAACGGTACCTGGACCAGCTGCACGAGCCCGGGGCTGAACACCAGCCTCTGTTCTGCGCCTGCGCTGCTCATGTCCGTCCACTGATCGGTACCGTTCTGGTGTCGGTCACTGATCTCTGTCTGAGGACTTGCTGCGCAACTTGGTCCTTCACTTCCGGTCAGACCAGCTGATTGCCGTAAAGCAGCTCTGGCGTTAGCAGGCGGCTAACCGGAAATGACCAGAGCGCCGCCAGTCGAACTGTGGTCCGGGTCCATGACGCACGACTCGGATCAAAGTGCCGATTTCCTGATTTCTGCCGGTACCGGTTGCGAACCCACCTGCAGAGCTGAGAACTGGAACCCAGGCATCTGACGCGGACCGCCACGAAACCGCAGAACCAGAACCTCCCAGCTGCAGCTCCCGATATGGCAAAGGAAATGACGATTCTTCTGCTGCTGCTGGTTGGTCCTGGCGTTGCAAGCAACGAGGTGGCCCACTACCGCCACCGCCTGGTCAGGAGCGAGAACTGGACCAAAACTCAAATCAGAACATTGAGTTTCAGAAAGTAAAGTCTAAATCAGAGATGGTCAATTCCATCCTCTGAAACATCCACCTGCAGCTTTTAGAAACATCTCTCCTCTCACTCACCTGGACCAATCAATGGCTCCGTACCTGGGTTACTGCTGGAGACAACACCATTGTGGACAGGAGAGACAGAGAGAGAGAGAGCGAGAGAGAGAGTGAGAGTTGCTGGCAGACTGGAGATGGGTGAGCAAGCTTCAGTGAAACAGGGAGAGAGAGAGCAGCAGCCTCGTCTGTCAGTCAGCTCCACAAATAGAAAGCTCTCTCTCTCCTGCAGTGTTGGTGTGGATCACCCTGTTCTGAACCCAGAGACTCCAGAACCGGACCCAGCTGCAGCGGGAACCTGGACTATTGGTTGTATAGCAATAGTAATAGTAATATTCTATCTGGACCTGGAGCCGGACTCTGCCAAGTCCAGAACCTGAATGATCCGTGTCGGTCCTGATCTCTGATCTCATCACAGGTAAACAGATCTGATTGGTTCAACTGTTGATCTTTATTTATGTGATTTATTTTAACTAAACAACAAACTCATTTAGCTTTGGAAATGTTTTGATGTATGATTTTAGTTTCAGAACTTTTTCCCGTTGAGTCAAAGTTAAACCGAGCCACAAAACCCGAAACTCTGAGGTTTAAACTCTGAAGAAATTTATGTAAAATCAGCAGCAGGGAGTCACAGGACTGATTAATCAGCATTATTGGTGATTAATCAGTTTATTAGTGATTAATCCATGTTATTAATGATTATTAACACTAATAAGATGCCTTATTGATTAATCACAAAGTAAACCTTCTTTGTGATTAATCATGACAACATGAGGATGAAGTGCAGACCTTTGAGGAGAATCATAAATAAAGACAAAATAATAAGTAAGGAATTTTAAACTGGAATATCGACTCTATGCTGTAAACTGGACAGTTACAACATGGAAGGTAATTTAGCCTTTTAAATATTTCTGTTGAATTTATTTAGTTTCTATTAAACCCATCATTAACACCAAACACCAGCATAATTGTTTGTTTTTTTATCGTCTTCCTCCACAGAAAAACTATGAGCTTCCTGGAGGGAGGAAGAGGAGCGAGGAAGGACCTCGGTGCACAGGGCTGCAGCTCCAGCCCACAGGTCCTTCCGCCGTGTTCACTAGTTCCAGCAGACAAGAGGTCGGAGGTCACCTGGACAGGTCAGAGTGAGGTGGAGTACCTGGACATCTTCAGCAGGGATGACGAGGAAGAGGACGAAGGCAGCGAGTGGTCCGAGGAGGATCTGTCTCTGCACTTTTCTCCCTCCGTTATCCTCCAATCGGACGATGAAGAGTTGGAGCCTGCGAGTGGCGTAGAATGCGTGCGTGTAGCCATGGAAACACAGGTGAGTTTTTCTGACATCGCCACTGATTTACCTTCCTGAGAACGGAAGATAAATCAGTGAAAACATTCTTTCACCAGATTTGATCCCTGAAGTGATTCAGGTTCCTTCTGCCGTTCTCGTTAGAATCCACCCAGAGGAGATTTTACAGAATCATATGGAACTAAAGAGGAAAATCTGAGACCATCTGGCAAAATATTACAAAAAAATTACACTGTGGTCTTTGTAGAAACTGGATCCTGCACCGTGACAATAACTCCAAACATTCCATAAATCCAGAAATGACAATGAACTGGGCCTAGTTAAAGTCCAGACCTTGAACTCACAGAGATTATAGAAATAAGCTAATGAAGAAACCAAATGTCTCCAGGAGGAATCGCTCAAAGCTTTTCAGGCTGATGTCAGAGAGACGGAGCTTCTCACTGAAACTGCTTTAGCCGAACGGGGCAGCAGCTGGTAGTGTGTGTGTGAGTGTGTGGGAATGATGCTTCACTTCTTTTTAATGACTAAAACCATCAATGGAGGACATTTCTTAAGAACTGAGTATTTGCACATGAGCATATTTGTCTTCCTGTCTGCTTACCTGAACAGGTGATGATGAAGGACGACCCTCCTGAGAGGGGAGGAGTTACTGAAAGACATTCCCATCCACTTTCATTTCTGCGCCAGAACAGCATGCCTGCATCACTGCACACACATCCCACAGTCAGTGGGGAGGCTGGCAGCTACAGGGTCTACAAAGGCCGTATTGCAGGGGCCAACAGCGGTAAGAGCTTCTTTGTCAGATACTTAGAAAACAATTTCAGTGTAATCCTGAAACACAGCAGCAGTTCAAGGTCACTACTGAAACATCGGAGAGATCCAAATTGACTTTGGATGGATTGGATGGATGGATGGATTGGATGGATGGATGGATTGGATGGATGGATGGATGGATTGGATGGATGGATGGACGGACGGACGGTCGGTCATCAGGTTTCCATGCTGAGGTTTGAAGCTGATCAACCGTTTGTCCTGAAAGCCTTTTGCTGCTCATTATTTAATGTAAACCAGATTGAACTGACTTACATCTTGCTTCCCTGTTCAGACATGACCTTAACTGGTGCCAGTCTGAGTTCTGATCCAGTTTCCTGATCCTTCAGGTCTCCCGCTGGAAGGAAGCCGGCGATGCCTTCAGAAATCTTATTCTCTGGATGAAAGTAAAACAAAGATGGCGTCAAGCCTCTTAATGAACATCCTGTCCAAGAAGATGCAGGTGGAGCAGAACAGCATCACAGCTAACAGCCTGAAGAAACTGGAGGCAGCACCTGCCCCACACGCTCCACCTGCCCCACACGCTCCACCTGCCCCCCTTGCAGGGCAGCAGGGTGAACAGCAGGGGGAGACAGGTGCGTTCAAAGCTCCACTTCACCTGGTCAGAGATGTGAAGAGTTTCAACAGCATCAGCAACAGCAAAGCTGTTAGCATGAACCCAATGAGCTGCAACGCTATTGGCCAGGAGGAGAGCGTCTCCCGTCACCCAGCTGCAGAGGGTAAACGTCATGCTGCCACGGTTACGGCATCTCTCAGCAAATCACAGAACAGGCAACAGGACGACACTGGCAGCCGTCCAGCAGCAATTGAAAAACAAAACAGTCAGCCAATGGACGAGTCTGAGGACAGGCCTCCTGTCCAACCCGTCCGCCATGTCCAACCCGTCCACCATGTCCAACCTGTTCACCTTGTCCAACCCGTTCACCTTGTCCAACCCGTCCGCCACATCCCTTCAGAGCTGAACCAGTCAGAGACAGCTGCAGTCTCCCTTGCCCCCTTGCAGTGCTCACCACCTGATCTCCAGAAACAGAAGTCCTCTGAGTCCGTCCCAGACCCCCACTTCCGTCCATGCTCCACCCAGAGCCAGCACTCCACCCGATGTGAAGCTTCTCCTTTTGCTCCCATCCAGCTCCTCCATCCCTGTTTTTACAGGCTGCAGTCCCACCTGAGAAGTGTCCCCTTGATCCACCCTCCTCTGAGCTCCATGCCATCCCACCTTCACCCTCCAGCTCCTCCCCCTGTCCACCTGTTGGTGAACCCTGACAAAAGTCCGATCAAAGTCAGGGATAACTCTTCAAATTGGACTGAAACCAGCAGAGATCCCGACTGCAGGAGCTTTGGGAGACGTGAACAGCCGCAGCATCCCTTACCTGTGAGTTCACAGACTTTCACACCTGGCCAGGTATGCAAGGACCAGGTTTCCACTGCAGCACCCGGAGCCTTGCTTGGTGTCCCTGCTTCCTGTCACCTGATGTTAGACGCCAGCAGTCACCGCTGCTTCTACATGGACGCCAGCCCAGCAGCTCAGAGGAAGCTGCTGCTGGACCCGGAAACTGGACGCTTCGTCCAGGTGTTCCTACCTGCAGGCTCCGCCCCCTCCATGTTGGGGGGATGCCCAACAGTCCTGCCAGTCATTCAGTTTCCACTGATGGGTGTGCCCTTGCTGTACGGTGGGCCCTACCTACCTGTTACCATGACAACACCTCATGATGGTGTCACCATGACGATCCTTCATCACAACTAAAACTTCAGCTGCTCCTCTAGATTACATCTTTTGCTAATTAATGCTTAATGTCAGCAACAAGAACAAACTGGATACCAAAGGATTTTAAATAGGCCGTCTCTGCTGCAAGAAGCTTCCTTCTCGGGAGGTCAAAGTTCATCACAGGTTCTGCTGATCATGTGATCAGTGGAGGACTGCAGGGTTAGTTAGGGTTAACCCTTTGCTTCTGAGCTTTACTGACTCCTTCATTTGTAACAAACTTCAACATGAAAAGCAGTGGGGTTTATAAAATAAGGCTGCAACTTCATTTAGTGTGAAATCTGTGCTGAAATCAAAAATGTCAGATTTTCATTCTCTCAAATTCAAACTTTGAAGTTTCAGGTTTCAATAAATGAACCATTGTGATCAAATTTGTGCTGAAGAGTCTTACCTTTTAAATTTAACAGTCATCGTGTTTGAGATGGCCACATTCTTAAGTCAACATGTTGTGGAACTGGACTCGTTGTTTCTTGGATATGTGGACAGTCTGGTTCCACCGATCAGAACTGATCAGAACTGCAGGGGCTTTTATGGTGAAAGTTGAATCTCGGTGAATTAAGAGTTATGGTTCCTGACCTTTAGGAAGCCCAAAGGTCAGAGTTCAGTCGTGGTTCCAGGAAGTGGACCTGACCTCTGGAACCTGAACTCTATGGCCGGTCCAAACAGAACCGGGCTCAGGTAGTTCCTGATGAGAACTTGTTGATTCTTGAGTAACTTGGCTGCTTTTGACCAGCAGGAGGCGCCATTTGTAAAGTTAAATTAGAGCATCACCAGAAACACAGTTCAATACGTTTTATTGAAAACAAAACAAGCTTCTGACCCGAACATTTGGTCCTGGTTCGGACCCTAAAGGTGAGGAGGGGCCGGAGCTACAGCAGGAAACAGGAATCTGATCAAATTCAACTTCATTGGCTCAGCCTGATGACATCACTGTCACACCTTGGTGCTTGGCAGGGAGGGGTCTCCTAGCTCCTCCGCCTGCCCCGCTAGCTCCTCCCCTTCTGGGGGCAGCTCTTCCTCACACACCCTGAAACCTGTGAAGGTGGGGCAGATGGGGAACCAGCGGAGCCAGCTGGTCCGTCTGACCACGCCCATGCCCACAGGGAAGTCATAAGAGGCGGGGCCAGGAGATGGGGCGGGGCCAGCTGTGGGAGCGGTGCTTGAGGAGCTCCACTGCACAAGTCCTCGCTCCTCCCTCGTTCCTGAACACAGAAGAAGAAGAAAACAGGTGAGTGTGATATCACTGCTGCTCCACTTGTCCACAATATTTAGGTTTTGTTGGTTCCATTCTTGTCATTTTTTTGGATTGGTTTTCTTAAGAAATAAATCTAATCAAAGGGATTTAATAATTTTATGTGTTTGTAGAGACTTGATATAAAAAGTGAAATTCTGTGAAACATTCAGTAGAAAGTTCTCCATGGAGACTGGAGCTGAAAATGCTCCTGATCAGCTGTTGCTATTGGCAACAGATGACTGGGCTGTTGTTCACCTGGTATTGTGTTGTCGAGACAAAAAGCCAGAAAACCTCCGACGAACATCTCGGTGGACAGAAGAACTGTCAGAATCTGATCCAGTTCTGCAACACCTGAACCAGAAGAGAGAGAATAATTTCAGTCAGATGAAAACCAGTGCAGCCAATCAGCAGCTCCAGATTAAAACCAGTACAGCCGACCAGAAGCGACTCTGATGTTCAGTTAGGAGGACTCCAGATTTTATTCACACTAAAACTGGATCAGTTTCAAATCCGAACCGGTTCAGTTCTGGTCCGTAGAACGACCGATTGGTCAGGAAGTCCAGCTGAACCTGTCTGGCCAGCCACAGGATGCAGTTACCATGGTAACAACGACAGGTGACTGGAGGTCATGGATGCAGACGCAGCTACTAGCAGTGTTTAACTCTGGTGTATTTCATTATCCACCAGCAGGGGGAGTCAGCTCTGCTTTTATGTTTTAAATTGAGGGACTCAAAGCAGCAAATCAAGAAAAATTTTAAAACAAAAAAATCCGCTAACGAACACTAACAATCTCAGGCAAACACTCTCACCTGTCCTGATGGCTTTCGGATGTGTGTCCAAGTATGTTGGCAGCGTGAGGCCGAAAAACATGGAGAACCCGAGAACAAAAAGATTTCTGGAAGAGTTCAAGTCAACCAGCTGCAGGTTTGATAGACCAACAGCTGTGATCATACCTGCGGATGAAAAAAAAAAAAAAAAAAAGGATTAATGTGACCTCATCGACTCACCTGAGCTGAAAGAACCTGTGGCTTACCAAACAATGTGCAGAACATTCCTCCGAGGATGGGATCCGGCAGAGAGGCAAACAGAGCTGTGAACTTCCCAACCGATCCCAGGATGAACATGATCCCAGCTCCAAACTGCACCACCCGTCTGCTGCCCACCTGCACACAGGACGACCTTCAGACAAACATCAACACACACTGCAAAACGCCATCATGTTCTCTAAACACTCGGCCCTGTCCAGGTCTACAGAGTTTACTACCAACTAAGGGTGCACCGATTTATTGGCCAGCCAATTTATTGGTGCCAATTTCCTTACTTTTGGGAGATCATTGATCGGCCGATTTTTTACATACGGAGCCAGTATTATCCATTGATCTTATGTAGCTTGGCAAAGGTCTAAGAATCGACCACTGTCCTCTTTTGCTCTCCAGTTTGACTGACAGACCGGCCCTCCTAGCCATGTCTGCACATTTACAATTAGTAATAATGATCCACTGTTGCCAACTCAACAACTTTCTTGCTATATTGAGCAACATTTCAGATAAAAAAAAAATTGGCATCGACCAAAATTGGAATCGGGAGGTTAAAGCTTTTTAAAAATCAGTAATTTGCGACCGACCAGAAAACTGCAATCGGTTTAGCCCTACTACCAACGCTGCTCCGCTTGACTTTAAAACTCCTAAACCTTCTGACATTTTTAGAAGACTCTTTTATAAAGCAGCAGTAAAGGACAAACTCCTCCATTTATAGGGTCAGTATCATGTGAAATCAGCTTTTTGAACTTTCTGCCATGTTATAATTTTATATAATTTTATTCCCGCATCAACAACAAACCTGGAGTGTTGCTTCAATTCTTTCGTGTTTTAGAAATATTTTAATCTCCATGATGGAGTTGCTGAGCTCATTATAGGAACGCTGGTAAAAACCTTAAAGCAGGGACCTCCATTTTAGATATGATGAATCTCTCCTTAGTACATGGACCACCAGCTTTTGAGCAAGCTGTAATTTAACTTTTACTTAGAAATATTCTCCACTTAAGATGGCTTAATTGCAGAGAGACATCTAATCTTCCTTTCTAATCTATAATTCTTGAGAAAATAGTTGTTAATCAAGTATGTGAGCAGTTAAATAGCAACAACCTGTTTCAAGAAGTCAGAAGTTGTCTATGAATCCAGAGTTCATAAAAGATTAACTCTTTAGCCAAGCACCTGATCTCCAGCAATAAAGAACCTCAGTGTTATTTTTGACCAGGACCAGAACATTTATCTTCACATTTCTATTAAGAACAAGCCAGATAACTGTTTAAGCACAATAGAAAACTGTTTCCCCTTTTCATTAGCAACACCCAGATAGATTTCCACTGGCCTTATATATAACCACAAAGTTGCCTTTGTTGGAATCAGCACATAAAACTAAGATACTCCCCCTAGTGGTGACCAGAAACTACAAGACACTCTTCTCCCATGGTGACGTGATACTAGCTGTCAACTGACATTAAATAAACGAAACTATTTTAAATAGAGCAGAACATTAAACGCTATGATCAATAATCCAGAACTAGTAATAAACGGACCAGTAGGGCCAGGATTATTACATCCAGCAACAGAACACCCAGTACCAGTAAATCCTGCACCAGTTAATCTGGAACCAGTATAACTTAGAGTAATCTGACCAGATATTTTAAAAAAAGGGTCTCATTCATCCTGGTGAAGATTTTCACCTTGGTGATTCCAAGGACTCCGATGTTGGGACTGGAGGAGGTCGATCCATTTCCTGTCCCTAACAGACCTGCAATGATGCAGCAGATTCCCTCAGTGAAGATCCCCCTGAAACGAGCAACGCAGAAAATCAACAACCTGAACAGGAAGGGGGCGGAGCCAGCCACTGACTTCCAGACTCACCTGTTGATAGCGTGAACTGGTGGCGGCGTGGCGCCCGACAGACGGGCGCAGGCGTAATAATCTCCAATGGACTCCACAATCCCCGCCATGGTGGCACTCAACATCCCCAACACGCCAGCAACAGTCACCACCGGCAACCCCCACTGACCTATGGGACATCACCATCATCATGATCATCGTCAGCCCTGTGTCTTCATTACATCAGGGGCGTTTCCTTGGCGAATTCCTTACAGGGATAAGGCATCCTGAACCAGGGAGCTGACGCCATAATGTCCCCACGAGCGTCAGTCCGTCCTTTGTGTCCATAGCGGTCCGGGTCGTTAGGGAGCAGGTCAGTTAAAGTCAGAACGTAACAAACGAGCCAGACCAGCATTATGGCGAGGATGATCTGAGACGAGATTCAGAAGATAATATCACTACATCTGCGTCTTCGCTGACTTCACCGCCTCTGTGGAGTCTCATTTACAGGAAACATCTTGAAGATCTGGACTCTGGTGGACGTCAGTCCTTTTCTTCTGCTGTAAACAGGAACAGGAAGTGATGTTGTCCTCAGGTACTGGGCAAACAGCACAATCAGTAACATACATCTGTAGAGAGAAACAGACATGCCCGTTGAGGGTTACGTGTTTCAAACTGAGAGATGCTGATGGGTGGACAGATGAACAGATTTCACAGACAGGTGGACAGGTGTCTTACAAAGCAGACAGGCCCCAGTGGGCCCCAGCTCTGTCTCCAGCGGTGGTGAACACAGACAGACCAATCAGGGAGACGGTTGGTGTAATGGTGAGTGGACCAATGTACTCCAATAGCAGACCAGGTAATCCAGACAAACCAATCACAACTTCCACCAGACTCGACATGACGATGGCTCCCTGAATCTGGAAACAAGCAAACAGAACGTCTCTAGCATGCGCCCCTATAGAAAACAAAAACATCACAGAACCTTTTAGACCCCGAAGAACGAATTTAATCTGAACCAGCCGAGGAGATGCAGTCTGGCCAGAGGTCAGGAGGTCACTGAGGGGTTAAGAGGTGACATACTACTCCACCAGGACTCTGCCATGAAATACTAAATGGATCAAAATCACGTTAACAATGAAGTTTTAAGCTAAACTGAAGTCTGACAAGACTGGGTAATGTCTTCTAATATCAGACCTGCAGCAGAACCTGGCAACTTCTAACTCTGATCAACAGAAGAGAACCAGGCTCCAGCAGAGAGGCAGCGGTCCAGTTCTGGTCCAGTCCATAGTTTGTCATGACCTCGTCTGAACCAGGTTCAGGCCCTTAGAGTTTAGTCTTCTTTAAGGATTTGTTGAAGTTGTCTGAAGAGACCAGAGTTTCGATGGGTTTTGTTTTGGTTCTTAAAGTTCCTGATGCAGAGAGTCAAAAGTGAACTTGGCCTCAGCGTCCAGATGCCTGACCACCGAGGTCATCATACCTCTCTGATCCGAGGGTGCCAGACATGGGAGGTGTTGAGAGGAAGACTCCAGTTCCCATAAATCACATCTGGAAATAAAACCCAGTAATGTCAGGATCACCATGTTTACCATCAGAAACAAACCATCAGTGCTCAGAAATGAAGCATCACCTTCGCTGGGACACGCCCAGCGGTCCAGGCTGAGGATGGCCTGAGCAGGAATCAGGAAGGCAAAAGCACTGGCCTGAAACAAAGGAAGCCTGGAAGCACAAACTCACTTCAGTCTTAAGCTCCTCATACTCTCCTGAAGCTTCAGCAGAGACCAACCTGACTCCAACGGTGGTCTGGATCAGCGTGGTGATTCCAACGGTGGTGAAAATGGTTCCGATCAGCTGACTCACAGTGTTCTGGTCTTGTCCGACACACATAGCTTCAGCCAGAAGGAATGGGACTGCCACAGTGCCGCTGAAACATGTCAGGTAATGCTGTGAACCAATGAGAAAAGAGTCACCCTTCAGTCTCAGCAGAAAGCGCAACGACCCAAATGGTGGCTCAGATCTGCTACCCAACAGCAGGGTTGTTGGGTAGCAGGTGGGGTGTTGCCAAGCATCTCCTTGGCAACACCCCAAATAAAACTGACTAGAAATCAACTCAAGGGGAGGAAAACCTAAAACTCTTCAATGTTGCACAACTTCATTTGATTATTGCTGCTAAAAATATTTAGTAGTTAGTCTAGGGAAAGCCGGCTCCAGCAAGATTCTGTTAGAACCTCCAGATTTACTGGATCGGACTCCTGAACAGGATTTAAA
Source organism: Poeciliopsis retropinna (assembly GCA_010277075.1). Classification (NCBI taxonomy): domain Eukaryota; kingdom Metazoa; phylum Chordata; class Actinopteri; order Cyprinodontiformes; family Poeciliidae; genus Poeciliopsis; species Poeciliopsis retropinna. Next base: position 1,490,660 of record VMRM01000033.1, on the reverse strand, counting down.
TGGACTGAACATTTTTAGGCTGTTTGAAGAACATCTTCGCTTTGTGACGAATTCACAAAGAACAAAACAAAGTGAACCGAATCATCCATCATCATTCTGACAGAACTGTTCTGGATGGAACTGGACCAGCTTAGTCCGATTCTCACCTGTAGTCCCAGCAGGATGCACAGGTACCATGGTGGGACGTCTTCAATGGTGTAAATCATGTCTAGTCCCGCCCTCTCTGCTCTGATTGGCTGGTTTATGGACGAGTCTGACTTGCTCGGCCTTCGGCCCCGTCCATCTTCCAGGTGATCCCGGCTCTGTTTGGACAGAGCAGCAGCCTGACCCGGTATTCAGGTTCAACAGATGGAGTTCAGGAACATTTAGTGAGGTTAAGACGCTGACTGCAGAAGAAATGGTTTAGTTCTGAGAAAACAGATTTTTCTACACCAGCAGTGTTGAATCCACTCCTCAAGGTCCAGAGTTCTGTTCCAGGTCCAAAACACAGAGGCCAGATAATGAGCAGCACTTGCTTCTCTGTTTAGCTTGTTTACTTTTAAACTCTTTACTTTGTAAAGAGTTTTTTCCTGTCTGAGAAAATCAGGGAAGCTGAATGAACATAACTTTGCCTTTAACCTCACCCTGCACGGTAAACATGTCAGTATGAACCAACTAGCTGGTTCTCCTCACCAATAAAAACCCAGCCTGAGAGACAGTAGCCAATCAGCAGCCAGTCTCAACTGATACTGACAGCAGATGATGGTGCTGCAGGTACAATATACCTGTGTCCAACAGGAAACAGAAGAAAACAGAGGAATGCGTTCCTAACATGACTAATACATTTTATGTTTTTATTTGCCAATCAAACATTGAACAACGTTTAGTCGCTGTTGATGTTCTGACTAGAGTTCTTCCAGAGTCTGCCTTGCTGCAGGAACAGAAAATGGAAACAGACAGGGGGAGCTTCCCATTGGCAGCTTTCTGTGGCCAGCCAGAAAAGGCGAGAAACAGCCAGAAAAGAAATGGCCAGGAATGAAAGAAAAAAAAAAAGAAATGGCCTGTGTGATAACAGAAACGGCAAGAAACTGCAGAAAATTGCAAGAAACATCCAGAAACAAAATGTCCAAAACGGACAGAAACTGCTTTTGTGAGGACAGAAAGGATGAGAAACAGCAAGAAACTGCCTGTGAAAGAACAGAAATGTCTGGATAAAACCGGCAGCAAAGCAGGCAGGTGCTGGTTCAAACCTTTGCAGAAGGGAAGAATTACTGAATTACTGAGGTGTTTTTCTCTGGAGAACTATGGACTTTAGGTAGTTTGGAGATAACCTTTGACCCTTAGAGAAGCAACAGTTGCTGCTGAGTTTTTCCACTGTGGCATTGTGCCAACAACTCCTGATGCTGCAGAGCAGGAATCCAATGATGACCTGCTGGCTAGCAGTTAGCCCTCAGCGGCTAGCCAGCAGCAGCTAACTAGCAGCAGCTAACTAGCAGCAGCTAACTAGCAGCTGTGACTCAATCTCTTCTCAAGAAGCAGGAAGGAGATGCTTGTTGTGATTCACCTAACAGAAGAGGTTTTCAGGTGATTCTGACAGACTGAGGAACACAGTAACTGTGTAAATCATTTGCATGGACTATAAACCGCTGATTGTGTCACTGTGGCCCAATTCAGAACACACAAACTTTGCTACCACTTCCAGGAAGGTGCACATGTTTCTGAGAATGGACAGGTACACAACACCTAGTGCAGGTGTTGTGTACCTGTGTGTCTAGAGGTGCATTGACACCTCAAGTTGCTGGATGGTTTGGAGGTTTCATTCGTCAAAGATTTAATAATCTTTCTTCTCAGAAACTGATTCTGGACAAGAGTGGTAATCTGATCAAACTGGAAAGGCTTAGACAAAGTTTAAACTCTGAGCCCTGAAAGCCTCACCTCAAGTTCTGCGAACTCTCCCAGCCTGGACCAGAATCAGAGCCAGGACCGGAACCAGAATCAGAACCGTGAATGCCTTACCTTGGTGTCGTCCTCCATCCGAGCTGCAGTCGTCTGTCTGAAGGAGCACTGAGCTTCAGGATAAAGTCCAGCAGATTATTAACAGATTATTAACCATAAGCACAGAAACCTTTACCCATCTCACACCTGAGCTCACCTGAGGGGCCAATCATTGGCCCCGAGGACAGGAAGCTGAGAGCAGCACACCTTCATCACCAGCCACTCTTGCTGTGAGGCCTAGAAGGAAGCTGTGACTGAAACTGCTTCAGTTCCTGTTGACCTCTGGCCTCAGGGTTCTGTCATGGCCAGATAGTCGGACCAGGAAACTTGTCAGGCAGAGGCGTCTTCCTCCTGGATCAGGAAGAAGAGCAAGAGCTGGATTCAGCTGGAGCTGGAATGGTGTGGAAGCTGGTACAAGTAGCTTTCAGGTGGTTCTATACTGGTTCATCACTGGTTCCGCCTCTCTTCATCATGGTGGGCTCCACCGAGACGCCATGGCGCTGTGACATCACGCTGAAGGACAGGAAACCGTCGCGCTGATGTCCCTCAAACAGCCTCTTTATAGTCATCTTGGTGAAGTTAATTAAATTGATTTCCTTCGTTATCTAAAATGAGTCCGAAACCTCGTGGACAGCAGGTAGGAAACATCATCAGGATGTGACCTCTGACCCCTGATCAATAACCCAGCAACACAGAAAAATGTTTCACACATGCATTTTTATTGCATTTCCATCTGTAAACAATATTAAAACAATTTCCTGTCTGCATCATTTTCAACTCAAACAAAAATAAGAAAAAAAAAATTAATCAAACCTTCAAAAAGTCATCACACAACCAGTTAGAAACCAGTTCAGACCAGTTCCCACTGGTTCAATCACAGGACGCTGATTTAAACTAGTTTAGAACATTTTAGACGGCATGGAAACCAGGTGAGACCAGGTCAGACCAGTATTAACCAGTTCAACATACTTCAGTCCAGTTCAAAATAGTTTATACAAGTTTTAACAAGGTCAGGTTAACCAGTTCTGACCATGTCAGGCACATTTAATCTACTTCTCACCAGTTCAGAAGATTGTTTACTGGTTCAGCTAAACTTTGTGGAACCAGTTCCAACTGATGTAACCTATTTCAGACCATTAATACCCAGTTCAGACCAGTTTAAACCAATTTAAACATGTTTTAACCCGTTTAGATCAGATTAAACTACATAGCAGTTTTAATCAGATAATATTTAAATAAATTCAGACATTGAAACCACTTCAGACCAAACCAGTTTAAATATCCACTCTGACCCGATTAAATTAATTAGTTCTCACTGAAATACTTTGACTGGACCAGGAACTGGGCAGATCTGACAAGTCACTGGGAGAATCAGCTGCTAGTGAACCTGTTCACCAGCGCTTCACCATGCCTCCAGAGAAGGAGCTGGAGGACAGAGACCCGACCAGACTGGACCAGATCCAACCATACCAGAGAAAAGGAACGGAATAGGCACAAGCAAACCGGACCAAACTGGACCAGGCGAACCATCGTGAGACTGAAATGAGCTGAAAACAACGAGTAGAACCGGATGAAGCAAGGATGAGGACATGGAGGAGGAAGAAACTCTCTGGTCACATGACCTGAAGCGTCCAATCAGAACCAGACACTGAGAAGAACAGGAAGCAGGCGGTCTTCCTGTCCAGCAGAGCTTTGGGTATCATTCAGGGGAATGAGGGATGGTCCAGCCAGACTGGTTTCCAGTACATCACAGACTGTGTTGACTTCAACCCAACCCCAGCATCCGACGTCTTCTTCCCTGCTGATGTTCTGCAGCTCATTTCTGAGCAGGAAGTCCCTCAACCGCAGCAGGAAATCCCTCAGCCGCAGCAGGAAGTCCTTCGGCTGCAACAGGAAGTCCTTCGGCCGCAGCAGGAAGTCCCTCAACCGCAGCAGGAAGTCCCTCAGCCGCAACAGGGTTCCTCAGCCACAGCAGGAAGTTCCTCAGCTGCAGCAGGAAGTCCCTCAGCCACAGCAGGAAGTCCTTCGGCCGCAGCAGGAAGTCCCTCAGCCGCAACAGAAAGTCCTTCGGCCGCAGCAGGAAGTCCCTCAGCCGCAGCAGGAAGTTCCTCAGCCGCAGCAGGAAGTTCCTCAGCCGCAGCAGGAAGGAAGCGTCTGCGTGTTTCGGACCGCCGTTGACCATGCCAGGTCCATGTTTGGCCCCATCGCCTCCACAGTGTCACTAAAATTCTGGCATTTCACGCAGAGATATTTCCAGGCCACGTTAACCCGATCAATAAAGATGAGAATCACATCTGGGCCGACATTTTGATAATTTGTATCTGATTCAAAACCAAATAAAAACTTATCACTTTTTCATTTTTGTCTGACAATGGATCAGAATGGATCATTTTTTCTGACCTGTACCGCTCGGCCCGCCCACCGCTTCACCTGGAGCCACTCCCAGGTGAGGGGTTGGGGGCGGAGCCTCACCTGCTGGTTCCAACTGAAGATGGCGTCTGCAGGTGAGGAAACTCTCCATCAGGGGCCGAGCTGAGTTGATCAACTGATCAAGTTCTGATTGATGGACGCAAGAACCTATAACCTGTACCTAGTATCCATGGAAACACAGCAGTAAGATCAATACATTGATTTTTCTTCATAAATATAAACTCTGCCTTAAATATTGATTATTGATGTCCATGTGTGTTCAGACCCCGCCCCCTGCGTGAAGCCGGCCTCCAGCGTCAGCAGCTCTTCAGCGGCGCACTGCAGAGACACAGAAAGGCTGTTTACACTTTATCCACATTATCAATTAATTGATTATTGGCTTGGGCTGAACCAGGTGCTTCCTGAAGGTAAAGCTGCTCTCCATCTTGTACTCAGGTCACACAATAAACCCCGCCCACTGACACAGGCTTGAGCTTCGCTGCTGTTTCAGATCATCAACTCATCTCAGACAAAAACAACCTGAATAAAAACTAAGTTTTTAAATCATAATTTTATCCTTGAAAGAAAAACTTGGACCTGAGGTTCAGTTAACCAGTCTGACCTCCGCAACCCAGAGGTCACAGAACCTGCCTGACAACAGATTCCAGAAGCATCTCTGATGTGCAGAACCTCCAGAGCACAGGGAAGCTAATCGCTAACAGCTAAGCAGTAACAGCTAACCTCTAACAGTTAAACTGTTAGTGCTAACTGCTACATCACTGAGGAACAAAATTGATCATCTGTTGCTGAAATTGACAAAATAAATAAGAAACAGGAAAATTTCCACACGAAACTCTCATCCCACCTGTGGAGACCTAGAACCACTAGCAGAGCCGGACTGAACCCTGAGGAGAACCGAGCTGAGGAGGTTCTAATTGGACCAGGGACATGTCTAGGAGCTGCAGGTCTGGGACATCTACAGCGGATCAGTTCAGGAACATCACAAATGTACAGACAGAGCTGCATCTATCTATAAAGTATCTAGATGAGGTGGCCTAGTCAAAGCCTGGTATTTAACCAGAGACGCTGCAGTCTGACTTGACTTCCAATTGGTTCCTCCTGCTGGAAAACCCTCCTGTGTCTGAATTAAAGCCCCCGGCAGAGCAGGGGTCAGAGTTCACCCAGTGACGTCAGAAACTCGTTCCCATTGGAAATGCTTGATGGGACCAGTTACTGCGTTCAGGTTGTGAATACTTTTCCACACAGGACAGCTGCTCATTCCTCAGGTTGTTTGATGCCAACACGCGTTGATGATCTGAAACCCTCAGAGGAATCTGGAAGGGGCGTGAATACTTTCTACAGACTGATTCAGCCAGTGCCCGCAGGGAATCTCCCACTCTGAAGCCGCTCTGCAGACCAGTTTACCAAACATCTGTTTGCAGGTGAGAAAGTCTGAGGCGTGCCCTTGAGCAAGGCAGCGGCAGTCAAACAGCGGGAATGTAACGGCGCCCACGGAAGTAATGGCGCCTGCGGAAATGATGACGCCCACGATGGTTAAGGAGCAGTTGGACAGTTTATTAACAGATTCAAACAGAAAGACATGTACACTGGTCAGAGTCTCTGATCTGCAAACAGACGGTAAAAAGAGTCCGACAGTCACAGCAGAGAGAAGATCCTCCTTCATCATCCTCATCTGGCTAACAGTCAGTGTGTCCTACCTGTCCCACCTGTCCCGGGTCCATGAACTCAGGCTCAGGGCTCCAAACACAGAACGAGTGAGACGTCAAAACGTCTCTGAACGTAAACCAGGAGGATCCGAGACCTATATCGGACAATCTGATTGGCTAAAACTACTTCCTGTTTACTGGAACCCACCTTACTGGGAACCACTTGGGATCCAGATTAAAGAGACCCAGTTTACCAATGAACTGAACTGACTGTTGGAGCCAATCAAACGCAGCTGCGATGATGTAAGCACACTAGGGACCGGAGTGTGTGACTCCCGACCATGTTCTGGACCCCAGCCTCAGTTTGGACCACACTCAATTTCACAGTTAAATGTCTAAACAGAACTTCAAAATAAAGTACAAATATTTTCAGTCAAACTCGACAGGAAGTGATGTCAGTGTGTCAGCATTTCAAGCCCCAGTAAGACCTGAAGGGGGCACTAGAGCGTCATCGAAAGATACAAAAATAAAACGGTCAGCCATTTTGATCGATGACCTCACCATTATGAAGCCTGATGAGAGATTAGTGTTTACAACAGGTCAGGTAGGAGTGATGTCATCATGATGTCAGCCTGGTGAGCCAATCATCGCTCTGAATCTCCTGATAAATAATGACATCAGCGGGCTGAAATGCTGCCACCTGACCAGGTGGAAGATTAAGCACCGCCCCCTGCCATCTGAGGCTCCTCCCCTCCTCTCCACACAGGAAACAGTCTTTTAGTCTGGGTTGGCTCCTCCCAGTGAATGAAAGGGGTGGGGATAGTGTAATAGGGGCGGGGCCTATGCTACGTCTCGAACTGCGTGAGCAGCGCACGGACCTCGGGTGTCAGCTGCTTGGCGGCGCTAGCGGCCTCGGCAATGGCGCGGCGGTACGGCCCCTTCCTCTTCTTGTCGAAGCGCGACTGGAACGTCTCGAGGAAAGGCGAGAGCTGCGCCAGCGGCAGGAAGGAAGTGGTGGGCGAGCCGAACCAGGAGACCCGCGCCTCCTGTCGCACCGCCAGCCCAGTGTCGCCGCGGCGCGCCACCGTGATGCCCAGCACGCGTGCCGGCCACCAGGGGAAGCCGTAGATCTTGGCCCAGACGATGTCGCCAACGCATACGGTGCGGCCATCCGGCAGCAGACACTTGGACACGGACTTGGAGAAGACGGACGACGAAGACGAAGACGAGGAGGAGGAGGACGTGGACGACTTCCTGCGGCGCTTCGGGTCGCCGTCCTCCTCGTCCTCGCCCGCCAGCGGGGTGCACAGAGGGACGAAAGAGGTGTGTGGGACTGGGGGAGGGGCAGAGGAAGAGGAGGGCGGGTCCCCAGGGGGCGGGAGGTCAAACGTCTCTGTGGAGCTGCACTCTGAGTGGGAGGAGTCTAGGGAGCAGGAGGACGGCAGGGGAGGCTCCGCCTCCTGCCAGCCAGCTCCTTCCTGCGCCTCTCCGTCACTCGTTTCTATGGCGACAGCAGCTGGGGGCGGGGTGGGAGGAGCTGGCGGCGAGGGGGTGGGGCTTGTGGCGGGTCGGGGCGACGCCTCAGAGGCGGAGCTCGGCGCCGGGTCATCGGTACGATACCTTTGAGGTTTGAGGCGCATTCTGGGTGGCAGCGATGCAGGGACGGTGGCACCGCTCGGGTTCTGCAAGCGGCGGGTGAAGTGGACCTTCTGGCCGTGGTTCTGCAGCGCTGCGGCCCGGGTCACTGCCTTGCCACAGTCCTGGTTCTGGTCTTTGGGCTGGCGGTGCGGAGTCAACTTCTGGAGGACCTTGCGGGCGTCGGGCCGGTCTGGCGCCGGGGTCAAAACCTTCTTTGAGTTCAGTTGCAGGCGCATCCGGCCGGATGCCGCCGTCGAGGAAGAGGAGACCACGCCTCTCAGGACGCGACGCGAGGACTGCGGCCCCTGTATCCCTGACGACCGCTTGTCGGCACTGCGCCCTGATTTGTCGTCCATCTTCAGACGCTTCAACTCTGAGGACATGGGAGCATCTGCTGGCCGGCGCCGCCGTGTCGCCTCCTCCCCCCGTCGCGCCTCCCGATGGCCGCCTGATGCCACCACACCTTTGCACTTATCACAGAGCACCTGGCGGGGGCGGAGCTTGATGGCGTTCATGATGGAGGTGGGCTCCTCGCTGCGGTAGCGCCGCTTCGGCCTCTTGATCTTGCGAGGCGGCGGCTGAGGTAAGGCCTGCTGGTAGGTGTCCCTGATGAACAGAGGCGGTGGGTACGGCGCCCCCTCCTGGAACAGCGGCGGCGGCTTGGGGCCGCATGGCTGGGGGGCGGCTGCCTCGTCCAGCTCGGTGCGCGCCCATCGCTAGTGGTGGCCGTCTGCAGAGACACTGCGGGACGGCAGCGGTCGTCTCGTCTGGGAAACACGGTGACAGGAATCCCGAAAGGTCCGAACCTGCAGAGACAGAGAAGTGCTGTTAGAACAAGAACAACCGCTGGTACCAGAACATCTGATCAATAGAATGGACTGGATCTGAACCTGGTCAAAACTCCCTCTCAACCAACTCAGATAGCAACACCAAGCTTTGGAAAGTCTGAATGGTTCTGGCTCAGCTCACTTCCAATCCAGTTGTTTTTGGGCCAGAACTTCTGAACCAAAACCTGCTGAGTCATCAGCTGGTCTGGAAGGATCAACCCTAACCCAACGAGAATTCCTGCAGCCCTGGATGAGAGGAACCCAACTAAAACCAACCAGAGCTCTGTCAGAACCAATCAGGTGGGGGGTACCAGGTGAAATTAAGCTGTCATCATCATCATGTTGACATGTTTTTTTTTAATACTTAATTTTTTATCCAGTGACTCTTGAATTTTATTGTCTGAATGAATGGGATACATAATTTCCTTCATGATCAAGGACCTACCTACCTAACTGTTCTGTCCAATAGATGGCCGACCTCAACCAGTCTCTCTCTGGAGACCAAGCTGGCTGAGCTGTGTTAACTGAGACCAAGGTCTGGACAGGATCTGTAGATCAGGGGTCTCCCAGGCCAGTCCTCAAGGGCTACATGATACAACTTTTAGATGCATCTCTGCTCAAACACACCTGGATCAAATGACCTGATTGTTGCCAGCCTATTACAGAGCTGAATGAACTCTGCTGAGGAAATTCAGACATTTTGGAGCAGAGATCCATCTAGAAGTTGTAGGATGATAGCCCTTGAGGGCTGGACTGGGAGACCCCTGCCGTAGAGGTTCTGCCTTTGGTGCACAAAAACATCAATTGTGACCCAAAACCCAGGCGGACACCATGTTGGTTTGATGGTGAAGACAATTTGAAGGCTATGAGGACAATTGACGAAGGTTCTGGACCTTTGAACCCATGTAGAAACCAAAACCAAAACAATGCTGGCGATCCGGTTCTGCCAGAACCAGCTCTGTCAGAGGAGATCCTTATGCAGAGACGAGAACTTGGAGATGATGTGGAGAACCCCACACTGGCACAGCTACTGGAAAAACACCAGAGAAGAAGAAGGTCTTCCACTGATGAATGGATGGATCCAGTCAGAAACCATCAGAACTTTACAGGGACAACCACTAACCAGGTCGGTTGTGACCACTGACCCTAAACCCACATGGCATCAGAAGTTCTGTTCTGACCCTCTTGGATTCTGGTCACAACAATACGAAACCTGTTATGGGTGTTGTGGGTGTGATCGGTACCTTTTGGACACGTCCATCAGAACCCCAGAGAAGACCTGCTCCCCCAGCCGGAACGACACCACCAGCGCGTCATCGATCACGTGCTCCAGGCTGACTCTGACCTCGGTACCAGGACTCAGGTCCAGCACAGAATTCGGTTCCGACCCAGAGCTGTCCTCGAGCTTCGGTCTCGCTGAGCTCTTACAGAACCCATTGGCAGGTTCTGAGTTCTCATCCAAAACAGAATCCTCCGCAGGTCCAGGTACCAACTCCTGCTCCAGAATCGTGTAGCACCGGTCCAGTTCTGTGGTCTCGGTAGGTTCTGCCGGTTCGGCCAGAGACAGACCGGCCTCAGAGACCGGAGCGGGGTCCGGAACCGAGTGCAGAAAAACTGCGGGGGGTTGCGGGTCCAGGGGAATGGTTTGATAGGTACTGGTACTGTCTGAGTTCGGCAGTCCGGGAAAGACCCTCTCAGAACCGCTGCAGTCCACCGGGAGGTTCGAAAGGCCTGTGGTCGCGGTTTGGTCCGGATGGACGCCGCTCCGGTTTAACACATCCTCTGTGGTCCCGCTCCGGTCCAGCTGACCCTCTGTAGTTCTGTCTGTCGCGGGTAAAACCGGTCCCGCCCCGGGGTTCTGCTCCGGACCAACATGGCGGCTCTCCCTTGATTCTCCGTTGTCTGGGTTCCCGCCTGGACTGGATTCTGGGCCGTCGCGGGGTTCCGCCGGAATCTCGTGATGTGCGGGGCTGTACGGTCCGGGTTCCGGCGGACTCTCGGACCGTGTTGTGGTCGGAACCGCAGCTCCTGGCTCCGCAGCCACGGCCGCCATTTTGTTCCGTTGATCTAGTGAGTGGCGACAAAGGCCCGCCCTCCTGCTCCACGGCCTCTGACCAAGAGCTACTCTGACTGGTCCGATGTCCTGTCAGTTAATGACAGCGGGGCAGAGCGACGTCTGTGATTGGCTGATTTAGTGAGACTCTATGACTTCGCATCGTTTGTCAGCCGGTGAAACAGGCGGCGCATTCTGTGGTCGGAGCTTCTTCTCTATGAAACCCACCGGATCTCCGGCGGGAAGACCCGGTAGGATCCAGAAGCAGGGTCACGTGACTGATGTGAGCCACAATCTCTTAAATAAATGAATAAAGAACTCCGGGCTAATCATAAATCTGTATCTCATCTGTATATTAAAATGTTCCACTTTATTAGTTGTTGGCTGGATTCATCTGAGCAGATAGGATGTTGTGGCTCCTCCCTCACTGCTGCCACCATCCACATATCCTCTGTTCTCCATCCAGAGATGTTCCTCCAGACTCACCGTTTATCTGCTTTGTTTCTCAACAATGAAGGAGTCACTGATGTATCACTTCTTCCTACAGAAAGTCAATGCTTCATCTGACAGCATCTGACTTCTCAAAGCTTTGGTTGTAGAATATGTTTGCTCACGCTAATCCAGGTTCTGGTCCTGAAGGAGGTTTTATTCCTGTTATATAGAAGTTATTTATTTCTACTGCCACTTGATGAAGCCAGTAAACGTCTGGTTTACTCACCATCATAACCTGAACTGGATATAACGTGAAGTTATCAGGGTTAATTATAATCTGTTTGATGTGTTTTGGTACTCCTGTACATTGGACGAGTTTGTTTGTCTATCTGGGTGAATTGCTATTGGAAACCGGCTCTAGTAGATGGAGAATTTGTTTGAGAAAACAAGCTCCTCCCACACCGCTCAATATCACTTCCAGCTGGGCCATCAACCAGCAAGCTGTAGGGGAATGAACCCTGAATGGATCAAAACACAGATGATGACTGAACAGAACCTGAACCGGGTCACTGCAGCTCAGTTTAAAACAAAGCTTAGGATCTAAAGTCTTTATTGTAATCTTAGACAGTGAGTGGACAGTTCTGTTCACATGCACCAGAACCTGATGAAAGAACGGATTTATTAATTCTGCTGATGCCTTTCAGTGTCACAACGTAGTCCTTTGAGATCTCAAGAAGGAATGGGCTTTTTTTTATATATATATATTATTAATAATAATAATTGTTATTATTATTATTATGTACAGAAAACAACATGACAAAACAAACGGTTAAACTGAAAAGCAGAACAGCGAAAGGGAATGGACCAGAACTAGAATAATCCCGAGGAATAAAACTAAAGCACAGAAATATCTGAAGTCAATTCAATAACATGGGGACTAACATGGTGCTGCAGGTCACACACCCTCCAGCAGAGGGAGCAGTTTGGTCTCCCTTCTAGTAGTTTAATGGGAGACAAAGGAAACACAGTAGGTGATCGTCCAGTGTTCTTCCTGTCTGAGGACCATGTTGCCATGGTGATGCTGAGGATGAAGGTATCTGAACCTGATGCATGCTGACCTGTGTGGGTAATAGGCCACGCCCCTTTGGATCCATGATCCCTGCTGAATGTTCTTAAAACACACATGACCTGTGAACCATGTGACTGAGAAAAGAAATAGATCAGACTCAGTTTATCAATATGTTTATTACACCTTAGCCAATAAGTGCTTTGGACAATAATCAGTAATCAGTGATCAATAATCAGTGTCTTCAGTCAATTTATTCATATCTCAACTCTAGACATTAAACTCCATTCATCATCTGGTCAGCCCATGTTCTTCTCATCTCTAAACAATAATCTGCTTATTGATTATAGATTAAATTTTATTGTTAAAATTGTTCACATGTTTAATTGGTCTGCTGTGATTGGTCCAGATCCTGTGATGCAGCATCCTGTGATTGGTTAGAGAGCATTGAGGCCACTCCCCTCTTTCTCATTCAGTTCCTTTAAGGCCACGCCCCAGTCATCAGAAGCCACGCCCTCTTTCACGTGGGAACCACGGCTTCCTCCAGACCTTGACACACAGAATAATTAATGAGTCCAATCAGGTTATTGAAATCAGCGCTCTGGATGCTCTCCATCAAAACCGCCCTGTGGTTCTCCAGAAGAAAGAACCACAGAACCACAATCACAGGGCTCCAGATACCGTCTCTAACCTCAGGGTCCCACAGTGGTACCTACACCTCAGCAGGTTTTGAGTTGTTCTGTTTGCGATGTTTGCGTTGTTTCATCAGAACCGGCTGAGGTGCAGCTCTCTGTTTTGGGATTCGGGTCAGAACCCGAAGAGTTCTGGAGCCGCAGCAGACAGCTCACCTGTTTTTCTCCACATCCTCGATGGTGTCGGGCAGTGGCTTGTTGAGCGTCTCCGGCAGGAAGCAGGCGAAACCGCTGGCCACCACTGCAGCGCCCCCATAGACCATACTGGGTAGTGCAGGAAACACCTGGCAATGTGAAGAACAGTGGCAATGGTTGCCATGGTGATGATGTGATACTGTGCATTTAAGCAGGAAGGTCAAAATATCTGACATTAACCTCACTCTCTAACTGAACCTATGATCAATAATTAATCAATACCAGATGCTAGTTTCCTAACAGCTGGACTGTAATTGGCCAAACCCGAACCATGTTTACATCTCAACTGGACCTGAAGCCGAATAAATACTTCCGTGTCCAAGCGGACCAGCTGCTGTTTAGCCATAAAATGTACCAGAAGGTTCTGATTTTGGTTCTGGTTCCTGTTGGGCTCACCTCGTCCAGGATCAGAACTGCAGGCGCTGCCATGCTGCCAATCCTCGCCATTGTGGAGGCGAAGCCCATTCCTGTCTGCCTGGAAGTACAGCACGACATGTACTAGTGACCCGGTCAGAAGTTCTGATGAGGACGGAACCGGGCCTGTTGGACTCACCTGATGACAGTGGGGTAGAGCTCTCCGGTGTACAGATAGACGGTGGTGAAGGAGGCCGATGTGAAGGCTTTACCCAGACAGGCTAGGGTGGTTCTGGTACTCTGCATGTCTGCAGGATAAAGACCAGAACCAGAACCAGATCAGGACAACAGACTGGGTTAAAACCAGAACCACACATCACAAAATGATCAGCGTTAGAATCACAGATTAGAGATTAGATCCGGATCAGAACCGGTGATTTGGCCTGAGTCAGAATCAGAACCGCACAGTGAGTCGGGTCAGAGTTTTACACATAATCTGAACAAAGATTAGAGACAGAGTCAGGATCAGACCCAGAACGGGAGACAGTTCTGGAAACCCAATAAAGACGGGGTAGAGATCAGATCTGGAATCAGGGTGAGAGTCGGGGCTGGATTTAGGATCATATCAGAACCAGAACCAGAACCTCTGTACCTGTGGGAACAAAGATGTTGGCAAAGATGATGATAGCCGACAGGAAGAGGCACGTCACCTGGGAGACCCGCCTGCCCAGGTAACTGAGCATGCCCAGAGCCAAGAACTTTGCAGGAATATCTACGGCTCCAAAGATGATCTGCATCAGGTAAATACTTACCTGGAACGGCCCACAGCCAATCAGAACCCAGTTCACTCCAGAAACAAGGAAGACAGGTGAGAGAAATCAGAGAACTCACCCCGAACTTCTGCAGGTCCATCGCCAAACCATAGTAGGCAAAACTGGTGGAGAACCTGCAGACAGGTACACAGGTGAACACAGGTAGAGATTGTAATAGGACATTTTGATTTTAGCCTTATTTCATCTTTGATGGAACCAATGATACTTTTTTAACATTTATTTACTGATTATATCTGCTGTGTTTTTGTGTTTCTGCAAGATGTGTTTTTCCATTAAAGAAGTTTCCAGATAAGGTTTGGATGTTTCCGCAGCTGTGATAGTTTCAGAGACATGAAGACATCTTGGGTTAAATCTTTAACCTGGCAATCGTCTTAAAGGTCCGAAGTGTGGAATGTAGTTTGTACCCTTGTTTGATCTTGCACCCAAGAGTAACGGACAAAGAAAAATTAGTTTTTTTTTCTGATATCCTTATCGTTTCGCTTTCCTGCCATAAAATCGTCGCCTCCAAAAGGTGGGGACGATGAGGTGGGGGTAAGCATTGTCTCTGTGGTCCATCTGGCAATAGATAAGACTTTGGGTGGGTCTTTTCCTTGCTGTGAGTATATAACAGAGTGATGTGACTGCGTTCAGTGAGACCGGTATTCGAACGCTTTTGCCTTCAAATAAAGAAACTTAAAGACAACGATTGATCTTTCTCTTATTATTGAAACAGATTATCAGTCTTTGATCAATGAGAAGACTCACCATGAACACCTAACCCCAACAGGAAGAGCATGATGACAGCTAGAAACAGGTGAATTTCTCACCAGACGGCTGTCAGACAGATGGAGATGCGTCTTATCCTTCTGGTCTTCAGCAGATCGAAGGCAGTAAACGTTGAACGGCTCGACTCAATCTCTTTAGTCATGTGAGAGTGAAGAACCTGTGGTACCATGGTGCCAAAGTCAGGTCTTTATTGGTCAGAGTACACCTGTACATGTAGTCTGAGGTTACCTCTAAGGTCAGTTTGTTGATGACCTCTGGTCTTCTATTGATCCGAGCGACTCTGTGGAGACCCTTTAAGGCTTCCTCAGACCGACGGTTCAGCACCAGCCAACGAGCTGACTCTGCATACCACCTGACCAATCACAGCACAGACATTCAACCAGCTGACCAATCACAGGACAGACCCTTGAACAATCATGGGAAGGTACAGTATATATTTGGTGTACGAACTATTAAGAGAAGTAGCTCGGAGTGTTTTTAGACGTGGTCTCGCGTATTTACAGATTTTAGCAGTTGGTAGGCGCCTGTGATCCCTAACCCCCATGAATCCCAGGGATCCACTGTGCCGGGGCTTCACTGACCAGCTGTAGGCGAAGAACAGGAAATGAGGCACGCAGACGAACAGCTGGAGCTTCCTCCAGTCTCTCAGCCAATAGGCAAGGCCTGCCAAGACCATCTGACCAAAGGTGAAGAAGAAGGAGGTGAGAGTTCCCACTACTGTCCGTGTTTTGGTAGGGATCCACTCCACCTCTGAGGAGAGACAGGAAGGAAGACGGTCAGCAGGCGAGCACAGATATCGCAGCTATTCTACTTTATCCAACAGTAAACAAAGAATGCTAATATTTCTGACAATAATTAGATTTCTCCAATAATCTAACATTTAAAAAGGGGGCAGTACGGAAATGACTGAAAATTTGTTTTAATTTCCTCAATGAAGGAGAAGAAGAGCTCTTCAGAAAAAGTTTTCACATAAAACATTTTGATGCCCCCTACTGGGGAAATGTGTTGTTACAGCTCTAAGCGCTATCGCTAAATTATTGAACAGACAGACAGACATGTAAACAGGTAAACGTGTACTGAGTGAGACTCCGTTCAGGATGATTCCAGACATGGCCATCCCGCTCAGAAACCTGAAGATGCAATAGGCGGTGTATGAAGGAGAGAGGGCGGAGCTACAGCCAAGCACAGCCAGCTGTAGATATGACCATATAAGGACAGACTTCCTGCCAAACCTGAGAGACAAACAGTGTGTTAAAAAACAACTATGGCTGATAGAAATGACATGAATTCAGACTTAGTATACAGAACATGTCTGATGGTTCCCCCAGCCCTGATGGGTCAGGTGAGACTCTGCCCAGGTGAGTCTCACCTGTCCGACAGGCTGCCAAACACAATGGCTCCGGTTAAAACGCCACCCATATAGGTGGTCTGAATCATCTGCTTCAGAGGACGCAGAGCGCACACCAGGTCCCACTGAGACAGACGGGTGGAGAGATAAAGTCAGGTTGGTGCATTAGAAGCTCTGAAACATGAAGAAATTTATTATCGTAAAGTGAATTAATGTAATCAATGTTGTTATAAATGTGATCATTAATGTTACTGTTATTAACACTGTTTCTAATATTGATTATTAACATTATTAATTAGAGCTGGGCCCCTCAGAGTGGCAGCTTTTTGGAGTAGCTTTGAACTTTCATTGACATTTTTTCTTTTTCAAACTTTCATTCTTGCCTTTCTGGAGTAAAACCTGAAATAATACCACAGCTGAAGCCAGAAATCCGAGAGGAGTCGAAAGGGAAGCGTCAACTTCCTGTTCGGAGGATGGAGTTATTGTCTTATTGCAGCATCCAGTTTGGCTTCAGTTGTAATATTTTGACAGATGGCCTCAAATTCTCCTCTTCCTCCCTCTGATAGACGATGGAGTCCATGATGGATGTGAGCTGGTCAGGTTCTGCTTACCTATTTGAGGAAGCAGACAAGCACATTTCAGGAACCCCTGAAATTTGCTTATTGCCATGGAGACGGAGACGCCATCATATACCTGCCCCACCCCTCTGTCATCTGGACAAAGCAGCGGATCTGAGGATCAGGTTATCTGATTTCTCTATTTAGCCTAATCTGCTCTGCAGACCGGCGAGTCAAGAGCAGACTCAGGTGGCGCCTCGGCCTCACCTGGATCTATAACTGACTCACTAACAGACCACAGTTTGAGACAAGGACTGTGTGGAGTCGGTCTTGCCTCAACGCATCGCTCTGGTTCTGCAATCAGTCTCCTTGACAAGGGTTGACACTCTTCCACTCTGGAGTTGCCCACGGTGAGACGGGCAGGACTGAGCAAACTTGTTGCACCCCATCTTGGTGCTTGCACATTGGGGTTCAATCCGCTGAATGAGAGGGTAGCCTCCCTCTGCCTATGAGTGGGAGGACGGATTCTGACTTTTGTTTATGCTTAACAGCAGCTGAACAGCAGTTCAATTATCCTCCATGAATGAGGGAAAATGGAGCAGGAGATTGACAGACGGATTGACGCAGCGTCTGCAGTCTGAACTGGACACTGTACCGGTCTGTCCTGGTGAAGAGAGAGCTGAGCTAAAAAGTGAAGCCCTTGATTTACTGGTCAGTATACGTTCCTACCCTCATCTATGATCATGAGCTTTGGGTCATGAACGAAAGGACAAGGTCACGGATACAAGCAGCTGAAATGAGTTTTCTTTGCAAGGTGTCTGGAGACACCTAGAGAGTCATCCAGGAGGGGCTCAGAGAAGAGTCTCCGCTCCATCACACTGATGGAGCCAATTGAGGTGGATCAGCATCTGGTGAGGATGGAGACCCTCTGATGAGGAGTTCAGGTCTTACCGGGAAAAGGCCCAGGGGAATGGCTTAGGAATATAAAAACCTTGGTGTTCTTCTGGATAGATTGGAGATGCAGTTCTCTAGAAGAAGAACAGAGCGACTGGAGGAAGGTAAGATCCTTCAAGGTTTGGATCTAACATCAGTCTGTTGGTGAGAGTGCCATTAGAACCTGAACTAGGAACCTGAATTGATGACGATGCAAAAAGGATTTTTCATAAAACCAAGTAAATTAATGCTGGCCAACCCTGTCCATTCTCTTCATCAGACTGTCTTCAGTCAGAGGCTTCTTCAGATTTGCTGTAACAAGACTGCTACAGGAGATCTGTCCTGCCAACAGCCATCACGATCTACAACATTTAATGTCCTTTTGGAATTAATGAAGTACTTGAATTTGAATTGAATTATATTATTAATGTCATTATTAATGCTATTAATGCAATTAGTATTGTTATTAATGCTGTTAATGTTGTTATTATTCAGATCATCATCATCATTCAGATGCTGCAGGCTGAATCCAAAACAATCATCTCTGCTTTCCATCAGCCAATCACAGCTGTTACCTCAGAGACGGTGGTGGCTGAGAACTCTGATTGGTCGAAGCTCCATCCATCCACACATCCTTCGGTCTGCAGCTCGCTGGCATTCAGAGAAATGTTCAGGCTCAACAAGTGCCACTGCGGCTCCACGTACCTGAGTTAGTACAGGAAGTGATGTCAGAGATGTCACCCAAAGGAGAACAAAGGGCAGAAATTAGTTTACCTCCTGCAGCGGTCGAGTTTATTTCCTGAAGGATCTGGAGGGATGAAGACCTTCAGCAGCTGCTGCTCGTCCACCTGAAGTAGCCAATCAGAGCCCCGCATTAGAACAGCCAATCAGACTGCATCATCTCTCAATCACTCATTAATGCTTCAATGTTTCATGCATGTAAAAAATGAATATTGCATAAACATAAGCAAACTTTTCCCGCTGTGGAAATACGCAGCAGCCACACAAACGTTTTCAGGCAATGATAATGAAACTGAACCTCATTTAGCCTGATATATGAAAACATTTGAAGCAATAATTGATCTTCCATCCAGTCCGGAGGATTCTCCGCTGAGTTTGAAGAAACATTTTCACTTGAATTGATCATTTCTTTTTCTTTTTTTTTTTTTTGTTAGGTTTTGTACGGTGATCCTGTGGCAAGACATGTGGGTTCATGCAGCTAAACGTTTCAGGATTCCCTCCATGCATTGTGAGGAAAGCATGAAAACTCAAACTGAGAACTCTTAAGCACTAGGCCCACGCTGAGCTTCCAGCAGCTTCATCATGTCTCCTCTGCTGCCTCCCAATTGGCTGAGCGGCTCTTCCAGAACCTGGAGGAGAGACAGTTACCTGGTAGATGTGCCCCAGGTCATGCAGGCTTTCATTGGTTGCTGGTTTGCAGTGGTGGACCGGGATTCCTGAGACGAAATTGTTGAGCAGGTTCTGACTTGCCGACATCAGACCAGGTAAACTGATTAGGATCACATGGATCCACTGGTACCTGCCAAAGCCGCCCACCTCACCATGGCAGCCAGACAAAAGGAAAGTTACTCATCAGGTGATAGGAGCGCCGCAGAGGAAGAGAGCGGACTCACCTGGTCCAGCAGGTCGGTGAAGCCCATCCCAGCGACGTAACACGGACTGTCAGGAGCGGTCAGGACACGTCAGTGTCCAAACTGCAGATCCGTCACAGCAAAACTCATCAACCACCCAAAGCCTACCCACCAACATCCCAGACCGACCAAAACCCCACACCCCCATCTCCCCGGGACCGAAAACCTGAAAGATCTGAACAGTCTGGGGAAATTCCTGAAGGATTACAGAAAAAGAAAAGAGGATTTTCTGGCTGTACTTACCGTGTGCAGGCTGCTGGAGGACTGGAGAACGGAGCAGAGGGGCGCAGCAGAGGACAACTGTAGGACGTTAATAATTGGACAAGGAAACAGGACTGAGTTCAGCACTGGTTGATGCTAACGGCCTCGGATCAATGAGTCTCCAGAAGATTAACCTTTGACCCTATGGCTAGCTCCACCTGGTGCTCTGACCTGGGTCAGTCCAGAACACCCTGACCTACCCCCCCACCTCCATCTGTTTCGCTGACCCGGCTCCTTGCTGGGCTCCTCTTGGTCCAGCTGAGTCCCAGACAACAAACATCCCAGCAGGTCGGCCAAGCCTTGCAGCATCTGTGGTCGGTCACATAGTTTGTCACATAGAGCTGCTCAGCCACTCAGGAGGCAGCAGAGGAGACATGATGAAGCTGCTGGAGGATCAGCGTGGGTGGGCCTCATGCGTAAGAGTTCACAGTTTGAGTTTTCATGCGTCCCTCACAAGGCATGGAGGGAACCCACATGAGGATGTGCTGCGTTCCTCCATTCATCCTGATCTGCATGAAGCAGAGCTGCAGGTGCTGCATGGACCACCCTGATTCCACCCACAAATACATAAATATGCACAATGGTCCTGCCATGAGTCCCAGTAACCATAGCAACAACCAACATTAAAAAAAGATGTCTTTCTAGGCTCACAGGATCTCCTTACAAAACATAAAATAAGGGTTAGGTTTTCCAGCAGCCTGCAGATGGTAGGGTTAACCCTAACCCTCACCCAAAAAGTAAAATTTAGAGAATATGATCAGTTCATGGTTGCATCGCTGCCTTGCAGCCAGAAGGTCCTGGGTTCGATTCTGAGACATGGGCCGGGTCTCAGTTTGCATGGTGGATTCTCTCTGGGTACTCCAGCTTCCTCCCATAGGAGGAAGCCTAGGTCTCTAAATTCTCCTCAGTGAATGTGGTTGTTCATCCTGTCTGTCTCTGTGATGAACTGATGACCTGCCCAAAGACACATGAGAGCATCATGTGTGAATATAAACGATTTATAAAGATCGCTGACACCCAGGAACCGGACAGTAGCATGAGATCCAACTTAGGGAACCTGATGGACCAACAGGTGACCCCCGGTCCGCTCCGGCCTGGGTTAGGTCATACCTCACCAGTAGTTCTTCTTCTACTGCGCCCACCTCAAGGCGTCTCCCAGGGCTCAGTGCTCTGCTCTTCGTCCTCTACCTTCTCCCTCTTGGAAGTATCTCCCTTCAGCCCTCAATCTTCACTGCTGTGCAGAAGACCTTTCACCTTTACATTCCACCAAATGTTTCCTAAGCTGAACCAAGACAAATGTAACAATAGACTCCGCCCATCCTAGATTCCACTCAAAACTCTGCTGCTCTCACTGCCTCACCCCATGTAGTGCAATGAAGCAGCTCCATCCTCAAGGTGACGCAATGTGAGGCGAGATGCTCACTGCGGTCTGTCGACCCAGAAAGTTCCTGACGGCTGAGTCTTTAGATCTCAGAGTCTTTAGATTGTTCCTGTCTCAGGTCAGAGTCCCATCCTGGCTCAAGTTTTCCACCATAATTCACATTCCTGGAAAATCCCCATTCACCTTCCTGACAGATGGTAAATGGGGCTCTCACCTCACTGGTGAGGAAATGTTCTGAAACTGGTTCAGTCACATCTTTGATACCAGATTGTAGCAGGTCAGCTGGAGATGCGGTTCCCTCTGTCCTCCATGATTTGTTCCACTTGGAGCTCAGCTCAGTCCACTTCAGATCTGCTTCCAGTACCACCCTCCCTGACTGACCAGCGTGCTAACTCTAAGATCTGGTAAGCCCCTTCTCCACCTGCTGATTAAGGACCACCTGATTGAGTCAGAGTGGGCCCCACACCTCTTCAGAGAGCTGGAGGTCTGGGGCCCATAGAGGGACCAGTTGGTGTTCCTCTGCTACTGGGGCATCCTCTGCTGTTGCCTCTGAGTGCAGCAGCAGAGGACGACTCTGCTCTGTCAGGGTTCTGGTCACATTCAGTGAGTCAGGATGACTCAGCTTTTAGTGGATCTTTAACACAGTACTGGTTAAAGTTTAAATCTGGGTCCAGTCAGGAGGTTCTGGGTGGGGTAATTTGTTAAATTTGTTGATGCTTTAGGTTACAGCACAATACCAGGACCGATGGACCCACTCTGAACAGATGTTCACCACAGGTCTACCCACCCGACCGGAACCAGATCAGACCTGGTTCAGCGTTTTCTGGGAGGCTGATTCATTCAGATTCATTATCGGAGCGCTGACTAGAGAACTTCACATTTCCATGACAACCAGAAAATACAGGTTTAATAAACATAAAAGGCAAAAAAAAAGTTCAGATTTCTAAGATCTATCAGCATCTTATTCAGAGCCGGGTTCTGAACTGCGTCGATTCCATCCAGAACCAATAACAGACTCAGAGCAGTTTGGTTCTAATTTCATTTATTTACAGAATCTAGGAAGTGATGCGTTCACTGTCTCCTTAGTGTGCAGGAAACAGGAACATTTCCAGTGTTTAAGAGCCATAAAAAAACTGAAGCATAAATACATACACACACACACACACACTGAGGCGCTTTCACTGTAAAAACTGAACAAATTAAACTTTACAAAGTCGCAATAGGGGGATGTCATAACGAGCTGCTGTCCAATCAGAAGCCTTGCTGTTGACATTCTGTGAGGTGATTGGAGGAGCTTCATAGCGTGCTGAGAAACTCCCTGACCTGCAGGACAAATGAATGTCATGTGACCAGACTTTCATAATAAAAGCTGTGTTCGACTTTCAAAATAAAAGCTCCACCAGAATGTCAGTATAAAAGCACCTTATCAATGATGTCTTCCTGTTTGATTCGATCGTTCTGAAAGTCGTCGTTCACGTCCAGAACCAGAACAGGAAGTTCACTGAGGTACTCAAAGTCCAGCCTGCACACACAGAAAAATTATTTTATCCCACTGACTCTGAACGCAGCAGGAGCAGTCTGAGCGTGCTCAGTTACCGCAGGTTCCTGTCGTAAAGCCACGCCTCGTGTTTGAAGTGCAGCTGCTCCAGATACTCCAGAGGGATTCCCTGCTCCTCCTGCCGGCCACGGTGCAGCAGCCGCTGCATGCAGCGCTGCAACACACAGAGGACCTTGAAGGCACCGCCAGCTGATTCACACAGAGGACCCTGAAGGCAGCGCCTTCTGAAGATCTGCTCTGTTTATATCAATTATTCAGAGGGGGGACAGGGAGAGGTCGTTTACCTGCGGGGGGGCTCTCAGGTAGATGATGGCGTCCAGGGCTATATCAGATTCAAACTGGGTCAGCAACCAGGTGTGCCAGTCCTGGTAGACGCTCCACTCCGTGTCCAGCAAGTTGCCGCTCTCAAACAGGTTGGACGCAAAGACGTACCTGAGACAGGTGGACAGGAAAATGGTTCTGTTGGGTTTCAGTCAGAATCTCGGGCTGAACCAGGACCCTGACCAGAACCTGCCAGGTGCTGCCGTGACGATGACTTTTCAGACTCGGCCACAGAAACACAACGGTTTGATTTGTCTAGAAAATCCAGATCAGGTTCCGGAGGAACCGAATCCGGCCGGTGGGATTCTGGTTTTGGTCGGGTACCTGTCTGAGTAGACGGAGCGCTCGTAGAACTGAACCGGGTTCTCCGCCTGCTGCAGCTTGGCTGATGGAGGCTGAAGCTGAGACCGGACTCTGCTGAGGCAGGCGTAGCTCTGCACAGGTGAGACGCAGGTCAGTCACAGGTGAGGCGTAGCGCCGCCTCAAGGGGCGGAGTCTGCTGCACTTACCTGGAAGGTGTATGCCCAGCGGCTCGGCTTATCGTACAGCATCTGCAGGAGGTTCCCTCCGCTCTTCTGGGAGGAGCTCAGCTCCTGGGCGCATGGACAGAGGTCAAAGGTCAGGTTGTCTCGCTGATCAGTTTGGAGAAACTTTCACCCTTCAGTCTGAAGAAGCTAAACTTTCATATTAGCCTTTAAAATACCAAAACTTCAACATAACTTTCTATTTTTCAGCTGCAGGTTTTTCCCCGCTGCTTCAGATTGTTTGATCTTTTGAACCCATTAATGAATTTGTGATTGACTAACTTTCTTCATAACTTCTCTGTAGAACCGCCAGCATGAAATGAAGCAAACATCACAAATTGTCCATTCTGGTCTCAGCAGATCTACAACAGGAAGCCCCTCCCACTCTGGACCAGTCTGACTGGCTGCCTCAGCTGCTCACCTGGTAGACGTCGTCGCCGTCGCTCTGAACGTTGCACCACTTCCCGATCGGTTCCGGGATCACCTCCCACTCTGAGGAAGAGGCCTGGAGGAGGCGGACGAAGGTGGATTTACCTGCAGCTGCACACACACACACACCTGATCAGCACTGATCCATCAGCTGATCAGCAGCCACTGAACCAAGACCCATCAGTCAGATCCTCTCCTACTGAACCTGACAAACACAAATCCAGCTGACAGTTTAGCTGCCGACCACAGGGAGTGATGCAGTGAAATGTGATGCCAATAAAGAGGTCAAAGTTCCTTATAAGTCATTCAGTCTCTAGACCTGTGTGTCTCAAATGCTGACACAGCGATATGTGGATGACACAGAATCTGTACCTGACATTGTGAAATATTTGTATCAAATCTTAATTTCAGCCTGAAGAAGCTGTGACCCTGGCCGCTCCCTGAACCACCTGTAGAAGAAGGTTAACGATCATTAGCTCCTCAGTCCAGGTCCAACTGAACCACTTCACCGTCCTCTGGTCTCAATGGGTGTCCTGGTCCAAACAATGTGGGATTGATTGATAAGAGATGGTGAATAGATGATTAATCTAATCTCCTGTTAGAGAAGGAATTCTGAACTTGATCACAGACCGAAACTATGAGCTTCAGGCTATGATCAAGCTCTTGACATTTTCTCAATATTTCAAAAATAAAGAATTTTAAAAATCACAAATATGGAGGCGTTATATTTGGTGGGCCTGTCCGGTCCAAAACGCCCGGGCCGCCGTTTTATCGCAGTCCGGCCCGTACCCTCCACCAGCGGCTGGTTCTGGCGGGTTGGACGGGTTCTGGTTGTCTCGGGTTCTGTTCTGGAGTCCAGAGGTTCAGAGGCAGAACTCACCGATGTTTCCCTCGATGGAGATCTTCCTGTGTCTGCGGGAGCCAGAGAGCGGGGAGCCGGAGAGCTGGGAGCCGGTCGGAGCTCCGCGGAGCCGCTTCGGAGGAGTCGCCATGTCTGACCGGTGATCTCGGGAGGATTTCTTCAGGCTGCGGATGTTTACCTGTCCAGCTGGTCTTTCTCTGAGCGCGCGCTGAAACTGTAAAAAGCCGCGCGACTCGCTTCACAGATTAAATTCCGCGCTCACAGAGTTCTGCTTCCGGGGCGGGGCTTCTGCTTCTTTTGGGCTTTATTGGTGGATGGCAACCCACTTAAGTTGCATTTACCGCCACCTACCGGATTGGAGTGTGGTCTTAAATGATATTCAGAGGGAATTTAGCAATACTTGTTTTTCTTTCACAGAGCCACCGGGGACGTGAATGGTTTTAGAGTTTTAAGACTGTTTGTTTTTTTATTTATTTAGTTATAAGTATTTAAATGTTTTGTTAAAAATCAAAAAAATCAAATAATCCCTTTCTTCTTCTTCTAAATCTAAACCAAATTTCATAAAAGCAGTTTAAGAAATGAATCGGAGTAATTGAAAACCTTTTCTTGATCTAAATGTTTTATTATTCCTGCAGCATGTTCTCACTTCTTTCCATTCATGATCCGGCTCATGTTTTGTGTTCAGACATTATTTCTGCCTTTGTTTTGTTTCCATCAATGTTCAAGCTTTGCTTAAAAAACATTCTCCATTCACCGCTGGGGGGCAGTAACGCACCCGGAAGTCCTCCACGTCGCTGCGAGCCGAGAAGAAGAAGAGGCGCATGATGGCAGCTCCCGTGGATCTGGAACTGAAGAAGGTACCGAGGTTCTGGTTCGGTCTGGTACTAAGTGGTACTCTCTGCGCTCTCTTGTTTCCGGTGTGGCCATGCGGAAAGCTAACAGTTCGCAATTAGCCTGCAGCATCTGGCTAGCCGGAACCAGAACCTCATTTATCGATAAGTGTTGAAGGTTCGGTGTTCTGTTAGAGCGGTTCTAACTTTATGGTTCCTCTGCAGTCGGGTTTAGACCTTCCTTAGAACCCGGAGAACTCTTCTGTTTCTGGGCTGATCATTTTGATTATTTCCGCTTTTCTTTGCGTGTATCCGCCCCGCTCTCCTCAAGATGCAAGCCGCTGTCACAACCCGGAAAAATAACGGTCTCTGAACGCACCACTCATCTATTCCCACTGGCTTCCTTCCTGGAACCGGACGCTGGTTCCGCAGTACCAGGACCAGAAACTTCCTGGGTCAACTCTAAGGGAGGATTACTGCTGGAGACCAGTGCATAAAAGACTGCGGAGTTATCACACTAAAACTTGGTGTACGGACAAATTTAGAGAGGTCGTACAAATAAAGATCCGATGTAAAAGCCCTGCGCACGCTGCGCACTTTGCCTTTTTAAATCCCAACTTGCGGGAAACAGAGCGCAGCTGCTGGTCCGCCCTGCCGCCACCCATAAGTACACAGTTTAAATACCCGGAAGTCTGCCACCACGTGAAGCAGTAACCATGGCAACGTCCTTGTTTGTAGCAGTGTAAGCATTTATAATGATAATAATTACATATTTTATTTAAAAGGCGCTTTCTGAGCACATAAGGTCACCTCACAAGAATAAAAGTAATACATTTAAAGAAAAAAAAATCCAAATTGTAAAAAAAAAAAAAAAGAAAGAAAGAAGATGCCTGTTTGAACAGCAGAGCGTTCAGTTGGGATTAATGAGCATAAGTCCATGACAGTGGACTTATGGTCACGATAGTGGAATCGTGGGCATAAGTTGTATATTTACAGAGTAGAAATGCTTTCTGTCTAGAAAGGCGCATTCACAAAGTGGGCCTGGCTCGACTGAAGGCAGTGGCACCGGTGCCACTGCCACAACTTCAGGTTTTGCTCAGAGTTCCAGGATGATCAGTCTGGACTAATCTAAACTCTAATAAACCATCTTCATCATTTCCCAGATCAATATGATCTCTGATCAAACGCTCCCTCTGAATCCTTCCATTGGCGATGTTCTCCGTCAGAGCCAAAGCGCGCCACAATTAGCGGCTCACCTTCGCGCAGCTACTTGTGTACATGAGATTGTATACACACCTTGATCATCTTAAAAATAATCAAACCTGTTGACGCCTCCTATCGTGGGGCTGTTTTTCTTTAGCTCAGAGTGACGCCTCCTGTCATTGCAGGCCTTCTCAGAACTGCAGGTGAAGATGATCGACACGCAGCAGAAGGTGAAGCTGGCCGACCTGCAGATCGAGCAGCTCGGTCGGGTCCAGAAACACACCAAGCTGACGCAGGCCGAGATCTCCACACTCCCTGCCAACACGCGGCTCTATGAGGGCGTCGGCCGCATGTGAGTGGTCCCCGCACTGAGTCGTGACATCGTCGGCGGAGAGGGCTATCTGTGACTGTCTGCCATTTCAGGTTTGTCCTGCAGTCAAAGGAGGAGATCAACGACCTGCTGACCGACAAACAGAAGACGGTCGATGACAAGATCAAAGAGCTGGAGGTAAAGAGCTGAGATTTACTGCACGCCCTGAACACAATACGGTTCTGCTGCTGGACCAGCTGGCGCGACAGCTCCGGTTCTGGAGAACTGAGTTGTGACCTTCGTCATCCTGAGGCGGCTCAGACTTTATCGTTTACTCAAAAAGCAAAAACTCACTTTTTAAAAGTTGCTCTAAATGAAATTGAAGGATCTACTATTAGCCTATCAGGTTCTTCCAAAGCCATGACATCATCACGCTCAGCCTGGTTTTTGTTTGTATGGCCCGCTCTGACCTCTGACCCGTATGTGTGTTCAGCAGAAGAAGGTGTACCTGGAGCGCAGCGTCAAGGAAGCGGAGGACAACATCAGAGAGATGCTCCTGTCCCGGCGAGCCCACTGACCAATCAGATTCACTTCCTGCTCATAATAAACTCATCAAACTCCGCCCTGTTTCCCGTCTGTTTGATGATGTCACAAAAGCATGCTTGCATCACTTCGTTTGCTTTATTAACAGCTGATACAGCAGATTATGTCATCAGAAAGCAAGCTCCTGATTGGTTGAGTCTGAAGTCTGGCGTTGCAATGTCCTGCGGTACATGAAGTATCCTGTAGCTTTAACGAACCAGGAACCTCAACCATACAATCTGTTTATATAATGTCATCCTGTATGGTTGTTATTGGGGTTCTGGACGAAGTTGATGGAGTAGGAACCGCTGGATGGGTCCTGGTTGACCTGGAAGTTGC
This sequence comes from Poeciliopsis retropinna, assembly GCA_010277075.1. Taxonomy (NCBI): domain Eukaryota; kingdom Metazoa; phylum Chordata; class Actinopteri; order Cyprinodontiformes; family Poeciliidae; genus Poeciliopsis; species Poeciliopsis retropinna. The sequence continues at coordinate 1,462,665 of VMRM01000033.1, read as the reverse complement.
TCGTGGAGAGTCCGAACGGCCGCAGAATCAGGTTGCCCAGGTCCTTCAGCTTACCTGGACAGGACACACGTTTAGGGACACGTTCAGGGACCAGGCGTTCACAGCACAGACCTGGTGCGTTCAAGGGCAGTACGTACCCATCATCTCCTCCTTTAGCTTCTCGTTTCGCTCCTGAATCTGCTGAGGCAGCCGCTGAGGGACACACAAAGGGTGGGACAGGTGAGATGGACAACAAAAGGACTGTAAACTGAAAGCTTAACTAAGGATTTGGATCAGATTAGGTGTGCAGAATCTGAAACAAGGTTTTCCTCATGGAGTCGGAGCCAGACTTCAGTGCTCGTTAGTCCCAGCGGTCAGTGAACTCACCATGCAGGCCTGCCGTGCTCCGCTGTGGCTTGGATCTCGCTCCAGAACCTTTTTGTAGTCCTCCAGAGCTTCATCAAGCTTCTCCGACTTCTCATAAAGCTCCGCCCTCCTCAGCAACGCCCGCAGGTACTCTGGATCCAGATCTATTGCTATGGTAAACAGAGCCAGTGTGCTGATTGGTTAGCTTATTTAAAGTAAAAGGTGATAAAATGATGTGATGACTCACCTCTGCTGCAGTCTGAGATGGCCTCATCCTTCATGTCCTGGAAAGACAAAAAGCTGTTAGCATTCTGCTAGAACAAACCGTTAGCATAATGCTAATACACTTAGCATTGTTATTTAACAGGAGAGTTGGGTTAGCTGAGTCCACTCATATCAAAAACTAGATGCAAAGCAACAAAGACAAGAAGACTCAACGAAACCAACATTTAGAATATTTAAAAAACAGGAGCCAACAGGCTGTATTGAGGTAGCATAGCGTTAGCATCACCTTAGCCTAATCAAAAGAAACATAGCTTTAGCATAAGGTCAGCATCACATTTGCCCTACTAAGTCCAGCCTAGCATAAGCATCACGTTAGCCTTACCGGGTGTAGCATAGCTTTAGCATCACATTAGCCGTACCAGGTGCAGCATAGCTTTAGCATCACAGTAGCCTTACCAGGTGCAGCCTTGCAGCCGCTCGATTGGAGAACATCACTGCTCTCTCTCTGCTGCAGTTAACTGGACATAGAGCCAAGGCCTGTGTGTAGCTTAGCTCCGCCTCTTTCCAGTCTGCAGGAACACAAACACAATTACACGGAGGGGAACAAGGCGCCTGAACATATCATGACCTGAACCCTGGGCCGGACCGTCGACAGAACTGAACTCACCTCCGGCTTTGAATAGGCCATTTCCCGTTTCCTTCAGAGCGACGCTCTGCTGCCGACGACTCTGAAACAGAAAGCTCAGATTTACCACCCAGAACCTGACGCCTGGAAGCGTTTAAACCGGTTTAAACTTGACACCTGAAAGCGTTTAAAAAGAGACATTAGTGTTCGAGCTGCGTCTTTAAAATTATGTTCAAAATAAATACAAAATAAAATTCAAAATTCAATTAAAAAAAAATACAAAAATAATTTCTGCGTTTAAAATAAATTATGTGAAATAATGATAATAATAAAACAAACATCCTTCAAGGCATTAAGGCATGGTCAGTTTGGTGTTTACACCATTACTGGTTAACAGTAATGGTGTAAACAGCTTGAACTGGTTTATACTGGGGGGGACTGTGGAACAGAGACTGGTGTTACCTCCTTCTCCTCCTCCGTCAGCTCCTTCTCCACCTCCCTCAGGTAGTCATCGTCAAACTCCACTCTGGACGTTTCTTCATCTGAATCCTGAAGGACCTGAGGCTCCTCTTCCTCCTGACGCTCCTCTTCCTCCCCTTCTCCCTCTGTCCATCGCTCCTTCTCTTCTTCTCCCCTCCCGGGTATTCTGTCTGTTTTCGGCAGCTCTTCCTCCTTCTCCTCTTCCTCTTTCGCCTCCATGCTGTCCGCACAGTCGTAGAAGTCTTCCTCCTCCTCCTCCTCCCTCTGAGCTCCCCGTCTGCTCATCCTGAAGCTGAAATGAGACGTTCACTGACCTTCTGACCGTCCGGCTGGACCTCAGACAGACACCAGAACCGGTTTAAACCTCCATCATCATCATCGTCTCCATCCCGAGCGTGATACAGCAGATCGGAGGTCTCAGATCAGCTACACGCTAACAGCTAGTTGCTGAGCTCGCGCTGTTGCTGAAAGGCGAGCTTGTGACGTCAGCGGACTGCGGTGATCCGGATCAGAGTGACGTCATCGTCACGTCTCTCAGCAAGTTAAAGACTTAAATATTAAAACCAGATGATTTTACGCCGTCTCACCTGAAAACACCTCACAGACAGCCGGGTAGGCTGACGTCACTTCCGGGTACTTCTTCCTTTTTTTCTATTGGCGGTTGGCAAGAAACTTGATGGTTGCAGTATCGCCACCTACTGATATAAATTTGTACAAACATTATCCGTCCATCAATTTTCTTTCCCCCCTTTAGCCCAGTGGGGCCAAGAGGTCACCTGGTCTCTGTCTCCAGAGGTCAACAGACGAGAGGCGGGGTCACTCTGGACAGGTCCAGTCCATCATTTTACAAACATTACCATATTCTATTCATTATCTTTGTTTTCCAAAATAAGTAAAAAAAGAAGCAAAATGGGAATATTTTTACTATCTAAATTTACCTGAAGCACACTTATTAAATCTAATAGTTTTTTTCTAAATTCCTCATACATTAATCTCATATATTCAACAAACTAAAATATGTTCTATTGTTTCATTCTCTATTCAATTATACAATAGTTTCCTGTGTGTTTTACATACACACACACATAGATACACACATAGATAGATAGATAGATAGATAGATAGATAGATAGATAGATACTTGTCCCAGATCATGTCTATATAAAGTGAACAGAAACAGAACATCATGTTTAACTGCAGCCTGATCTGATTAACAGCATTTTAAGTTTTCCAATTCACTGTCATTTTCTGGTTTTAGTGACTGGAAACACATGAATTCCTGGTTATAAAAGCTCTTTTCTTTCAAAACCCAGATGATCTAAAATGATCAGGATGTTCTGATCTTTAGTGATCCATTTATTGATTTATTGTAGGAGGTTTATTGGTCACGTTTTATTTTATTGTCCTGTAGAGAACCTTGGTCTCTGTAGGTGTGAAGTATAAATAAAGATTTATTGAGCATCACGCTGCTGTGAATGTTTCCATCATGGCTGAAGCTCTGTAGAAATAACTGCCAGTTAACTGAACCAGAGTTTCCCATCATAGATGATGATGTCACACCTGGCCACACCCCACAGTGAACCATATTAATAAACAGGAAGTGATTACTATCTGAAGCAGGTCCAATCAGTTTCCGTTTTAGCTCAGAGATTCTCCGCCAGTCCACCTGTTACCATGGAAACCCAGGGTAACCAGGAAGGAGACCTGATGCTGTCAGCTGTTTGGACCGGGTCAGAAATCAGAAATCAACTCAAAAGATTTCAAGACTTTTTATTTATTTCAGTTACATTTTTCAGATTTAATCAAAGTTTAAAGGTTTACTGCTCTGATCAAGAAACTTCCCCCGACTCTTCCATGTTACGGAGAGGAAGAGCGTCTGGTCTGAGCGATCCAGGAGGCGAAGGCTGACACTCGGGCGTAGCCTCCAGGTTTCTGGGGTCGTGCACAGCCAACGCCGAATGAGACCACGCCTGTCAGGAGCCAATCAGATATCAGAGAGCAAGTTACAGAGAAAAATAGAGAGAGACAGAAAGACACACTAACCAATGAGAGTCCAGTGTCCGTCCTCCTCACACATCAGTGGACCTCCAGAGTCTCCCTGCAAAGAGACAGAATATTCCCAGTTCAGTGAAAAACTGGAACAATTTCTGACCAATCAGCTGTCAGATCATCTCTGACCCTCAGTCATTGGATCAGCTTCCTGAACTGATTTAACTTGAGTTGATTCTGCACCGACAGTCAAGGTAAGACCAGATGAGCCGATACCTGGCAGCTATCGACTCCGCCCTCAGGGTAACCGGCACACAGAATGCTGGAGGTGATGGTGTACTCAGGTAGGAGGAGCTGGCACTCGGCCTGATCACCAGAGGAAGCTCCGCCTCCTGTAGGACATCAGGAAGAGAACCTGCAACTCAAACAGGTGAGACAGGTGAGGAGGGGGCGACAGGTGAGACACAATGTTCCTGTTGGATTCTGCTGGCCGTTCTCGGCTCTAACCTGCTTCTGCTTCTCGGCCCCAGCCGGCGATGAAGCATTTCCTTCCTGCAGCAAAATTCTGACCTTCAGCAGCCAAACACACAGGCTGAACCCACTCTGCAACACACCAAGAGTCACTATCAGCCTGACAGACATCGCTTTGGGTTTACAGTCACATGCAGGTGTCAGGTGAGTGAACTGGGACTCTGATGTGTAACTCACGGGTGAAGTTGATTGGCTGCTGCAAACGCATCATGGCGATGTCGCCGTGTTTGGTCAGCCGGTCGTATTCTCTGTGGATGACGATCCGATCGACTGGTCTGGTCTGAACCTCTGCAGCGTGTATCTGTGACTGAACGTGAAGCCCCAGGACAGCCGACCAGTACTCCAGGTGGAGGTTCTTCCTGTAGACATAGAAGAAGAACACGGCACATGGCGCCACCTGCAGACCGGCGGTTCACCTGCTGCTAGCCTCAGACGCGTCTCTCACCCGTACACACAGTGCGCCGCCGTCAGCAGCCACTTATCACCGATCAACGAGGCGCCGCAGACATGGCGGCCCCTCCAATGCAGAGACACCATCCAAGGCCACGCCCCCTTCACTGCATTGACTCCTCCCACCACTCTGTGCTCACCTGGCAGCAATAGTCAGACTAAATCCAACGACCCCGACATGATCAAGTAGAGGTTAAATCCAGAATCCAGGTTCTCACCATCTACAGGTCCACTGCCCTCTGATTGGTCCAAAGTGTTGGCCTCTGATTGGTCCAGACTCGCCTGGCGGCGCCCGCAGGCTGTGAACAGCAGCAGTCAGCGCCTGAGGCTGCAGCGTTTCTCTGCTTCGGATTCGGCTTTACTCACGCTGGTTGGTGCAGTTCAGCGACACCACCTTCCCACTGCTGCACGTTTCACTGTGGAGGTCAGAGGTCAGAGGTCAGCAGGTTCCTCTTAACCAGACCAGGTTCTGACCAGACCAGGTTCTGTTTCTGCTTACCTGACGTTGGTTTCCAGTGACCTGTTACTGGTTCTGGTCAGGCTGACGGATACGAACGGAGAGTCCTCAGGCAGAGCTGGTAGCAGAGATGAGTCTCCGGACCTGGAAGCAGTCAAAGCTCAGAACCCGTTCTGGTTCCACCGGACCTGTCTGCAGAGCAGGGGTACCTGTGTCCCAGGTACTGACAGGTGAAGTCTGACAGGTGAGAGGTCCATCCGTCAGAACACACGGTGTGTGGAGTGGAGCCGATCTGGATCTGGAGCCGCCTGTAGCCGTTTACCTGCAGCGAGACTGACACAGCAACAGGTGGGGAGGGGTTAACTGAGTCCTACCAGATCTTCTACCCGATCCTACTGGAACCAGGTCCGAGGCTCAGTTTCGGGATCCCCTGGACCCGACTCCTCCCCACTCTGACCCTGTTACATACCGCAGTTGGCTTCATCAGAACCGTCGGGACAGTCCAGCGTGCCGTCACATTGGCTGTTGCCATGGATACAGGCTCCCATCTGACACTGGAACTGAGCCTCCGCGCATGGAACTATGCACAAGCAGACGGTGATGAGAACCTCCAGCCGGTCCGGAACCAGGACCTCTGAGGTGTGCTCTCACCTGGAGACCCCAGCGCTACCCCACAGGTGAAGTTGGCTTTGAATCCTCGGCCAGCGCTGCTGCTGTCTGTGAAGAACCGGATCGTCATCTGATTGGACGTGGAGAACAGGGCGTGGGCGGGGCCAGCACTGCCGGTGAGGACAGCTGGGAGGAAACAGCAACAGGTCACCTGAGTCGGAGCAAACCCACCTAGAGACTCGGGAGAGGTGAACCTGGAGCCTACCCAGTAAGGTGGAGTTAGACGCCGGCCCATCCCGCACCTCCAGCATGTCATAGGTCGCCTCCAAATCAAAGTCCAGGAAGTGGAGCTGAATGTTCTGACCTGCTGGCGCATGCAGGGTCCACAAACCTGCAGCGGTGAGCAGACAGGTGAGGTTACCAGGTAGACGAGGCTCAGGAACACAGATAGAAACATGGATGTACTCACAGTTGGCCATGTTTCCATAGGAACCGGGGTAGTTCGGAGAGCTAAAGGTGGAATTCGACTCCCAGAGATCAAAAGGTCCGCCACAGTCAGCTGAACCAATCAAAGAGAAGGACGGAGTCATGTGTGAACACGGCCTTCCTCAGATACAGAGTTCTGGTTTACTGGAACTCAACTAGATTATAGAACATTGTCTGAAGTTTACCCAGCATGGGGGCGTGGCCTGATGTTTTGTTAGCATGGGGGTGTGGCCTGATGTTTACCTAACCTGGGGGCGTGGCCTGATGTTTAGCCAGTGTGGAGGCATGGCTGACTCACGTGGTATGGGCGCCACAGTGGTGGGAGGTGGGACATTGGTTGGCTCTGGGGGGGCGGGGCCACAGGGCTCAGGTGTCAGTGTGATGTCATCCAAAGCGATGTCATTGAACATACCTCCTTCCTTCCAAGCTTCGAACTCCACCTGCACAGGTCACTTGATCAGTCAGGTGACCTCTGACACCGTCTGGCATGTGGACTACCTGGTGATGTCACTGACCATGGCCTCAGAGGTCAGGCTTAGGGTCAGCTGTCCGTAGTTCCAGGTGTCGCCATAGTTACCGTCTTTCTGGAACAGCACGATGGGATCAGCGTCTGGCAGTGAGGGACGGAGGACGACTCTGAGACGATGGACGTCCACACCAAACATGTGATACCTGCAGACAGGTGACATGCTCACACACCTGGTGCCCAGCATGAGACTGCAGATCTTCACACATTTGTTGTTTACCAGAAGCTCAGGCAGGAGGGCTGAGAGGGCGGAGTCAGCGGGAGGCTCTGCAGCCGGAAGCTCTTCTCCCATTGGCCGGGACTCATAGGGGTGACCAGGTAGAACCCTATCAGAGATCAGCATTCACCTACCAGAACCGCTCCGAAGGGTCCACTCACCTGAACCAGTCCACTCACCTAAGCTATTCCCCAGGGTGTGATCAGAACTCGGACCCGTTGATGAGGGGAAGGTGGCACCGCTGGTTCTGATCCAGTCTCCTTCATCGTCCTGCCTCTGCCTCCAGAAACACACTCCATCTTCGAAGCTGCAGCTGAGCTTCTCCGAGTCTGGAACCAGAAAGCAGCCAGTTCTGACCCAGCCCTGTTCTGACTGTGGGATGGGGTTCTGACCCGGCCCGGTTCTTACTGGACAGTCCAGTGGTGTCGGCGGCTCTGAAAGATGCTTTGAAGCCCGGCAGACTGTTGAAGCTGTCCGATGTAAACTCCACTGTTGATTGGTCGGTCAGCAGCCATACAGTTCCAGGGGGGGTGAAGCCTGAGAGCTCAGCTGCCAATAAGATCATCTGGTTTAAGTTCAACGTGTTGGATACACCGCAAGGCATTCAGGGTCCTCCAGAACCGAGAAGTTCTGACCTGTTAGAACCTTGTTGGGTCCAACTCCTTCGTACAGCCTCAGGACGTCGATGTTCGCCTCCGTCTCAAACTGCTGGAATGTCACCTGGGCCGACAGTCCCCTGCCCACCCTGAACGCATCGTAACAGGAAAACATTGGACCTAAAGAGGAAACCGAGTCAGGAAGAACCTACAGAACCGTGTTTGGACCTGATGATCCAGCGGCAGAAGACGTCATTGTTGTAGGCATCAGACTGCGACGAACTGAAGGATCCGCTCGGCCCCTCCAAGACAAACTGTCCATCACATGGTGTTGCTATGGAGACATAGGAAGTTACATCACAGTCCTTTGATTTCCAGAAACTAATGCATCACATTCCTGCTAAAACCCTCCAGGGCAAATCAACCAATCACAGCAGCTCGTTGTTACCTGAGAGAGCATCTAGTAGTTAACAGGTCCTTGAACGCAACATGACCTTTCCCACATAAGCCCTGCCTCTCTTGGTTCATAAATGAACTGCTTTGATTGGTTTATTTGTCCATCTGGATTCTTCACTGACCACAGGAGAAGGGAGATTCATCAGACGAGTCCAAACAGTGGGGGACTCCATCACAGAACCAGTCGCTCGGAACACAACCGGACCCGTCAGAACACGCAGTCTGACCAGGAAGACACGTCACTGCAAAACACAGATCCATTAGAGGCAGACCCATCGGTCAGGTTCTGATCAGAACCCGGTCAGGTTCTGATCAGAACCGTTGTCTCCTCCTACTAATCCCTGCCGTTTTTTCGTTTTTGATCTGTGTGGGCTGCCACTTTATCGTGGTTGGGGGGTTTGGGTGTCCCTGTGATCCTAGGAGCTATGCTGTCTAGAGCTTCATGGACCTGGTAAGGTCAATCAAGGTCAATCAACTAGATTCACGAATGAGGGGAAAATGGAGCAGGAGATTGACAGGCGGATTGACGAAGCACCTGCAGTGAAGTGGGCGCTGTACCGAGCATTGAGTCAAAAGGTGAAGCCCTTGATTTACCGGTCAATATGTGTTCCTACCCTCATCTAGGGTCATGAGATTTGGGTCATGATAGAAAGAACGAGGTCACGGACCGTATCTCTCCCTTAGAGATACAGTGAGAAGCTTGGCCATCCAGTTGGACTCAGAGTAGAGCCGCTGCTCCTTCACGTTGAGAGGAGCCAGTTGAGGTGGCTTGGGCATCAAGCTAGGATACCCAAGCCATCCTGCCTCCCTGGTAAGGTGTTCTGGGTACATCCCACCGGGAGGAGGCCCCGGAGAAGACCCAGGACTCTGTGGAGAGACTTCTCAGCTGACCTGGGAACGCCTTGGGATTCCCACTGAAGAGGTGGAACAAGTGACTGGGGAGAGGAAAGTCTGGGTGACTCGACCCCAGATAAGCAGAAGAAAATAAATGGATGGATGGACGGACGGACGGACGACGGACGGACTGACACACAGACGGGTGTGTCAGTCCGTCTGAATCTGTGTCCAAATTTTGCAGCTATTGGAAGCGGAAGGCAGCCATTGCTGCGGTTCATAAAATAAACTTGGGAGTTTGAAAATTTGAGAAAACTGCAGTCGGCCATTTTAGAGAAGCGCGATGGATTCAACACGTTTCAGTGGAAGCTCTGGTCAAGCCGGCTGTACATTGTCCAAAAACACAAACCAGCCATCGTCCTGCTATGTCCTGTCACCATATTTATGGTTTCTGCCAGCAGGAACTTCCAGCTGCTGATCTTGAGACTCGTGGGATGCAATTGCGATTTTGTGTAATATATCTATTTGATACGACCTAAAAACCACAAAAACTTATTAAAAACAAAAGAGTCTTTTTCAAAATTGTTGTTTCCTTTAAGAGAATTTATTTTTATAGTTTCAATTTGTGTAGTTTTATGGTTAAAGGAAACACAGCGAATCACCCAAATGGGTTTATAAGTGTGATTGAACCCACTCAGGTTCTGTACCCGATTGGACCTTGGTCTGCGGAGAGCTCAGAGAAACTGGACGAAGGATCAGATGGATCAGGTGGATCAGGTGGATCAGGTGGATCAGGTGGATCAGTCAGTGTTAGATTGTCCAGAACCTGTAGGTCGACTTTTAACCAGAACCTGGGACCTCTTCACTGAACTTCTGCCTGGAGAAAAACTCACCTGCTGCAGCCGTGTTGCCGGTTGTTGCAGCCGTGTTGCCGGTTGTTGCAGCCGTGTTGCCGGTTGTTGCAGCCGTGTTGCCGGTTGTTGCAGGCGTGTTGCCGGTTGCCGCAGGCGTGTTGCCGGTTGCTGCAGGTGTTGTCTTCTCAAGTTTCTCTGCAGGAACACAGAGAGCTGCCGGTTGGTTGGAGAAAGTGAAACCGGATTAACAGAGATGATCCAGTTAAGACTGACTGGATTAACTGCCTATTGATCAACATTCATCAATAACAATCAGTAAGGATCCTTGTTGATAACTATTGATAATTATTGATCTGATTCAGTCCATCAGTCCTCTCTTCAAACCCGGTCCAGTCCAGATCTTTCAGATCGACTGGGAGCTCCAGAAAGCTTCACTGGTTTCCAGTTCTTCCAGTTTAAAAGCTTCTAGTTGTCATCCTCTCCTGGCTAGATCATCTGGTTTGTACTGGTTTGGTTCAGGTTCTGGTTCTGGTTCTGGTTCCTACTTCCAGCTGTCGGTTCCCGCTGGATCAACTTATGGTGGACATTAGCTGAACGTTTTCTTTCTCAATGGCCAGATCTAATCTAATCTCATCCAATGTTCTGCTCATGTTGTGATGTCACATCCTGAACCCTGATCAGGATGTGACATCACAGACTTACCTGTAATCTGGATGCTATTGGTGTCAATCACCAAGGCCCCGCCCCCAGGCACATTAAGCCCCGCCTTCAGCTGCTGCTCCACCTCCTCAGTGTCAATCAGCTGACTGAACCTCAGGTCAAAGGTCACCACCACACTGCCAGGACTGGAGGTCAGAACCAAACAGATGATTAATAATCACAGTGAATGAAATGATCAATGATCAATTAACTTGTCCAGTTCCTCATTTCCTGTTTTAATTTCTTTCTGATGAACAGCTGTAATTATTCTGGCTTCATTCTGTGGACGTGTTAGAAGCTCAGACTAAAACTGTTCAAGTTCCCTCCGAAATGAGGTCAGATTAGTTTCAAACATTTAGCTTGATAATATCATAGTTTCAGCCATGTTTACCTGTCCACCTGTCGCTGAAAAACTGGAATCCATAGCTACGATACGGACTACAAAACCCACAAACCTCCTGGCCACACTCGTCTCTCTGCTGGGTTTTCTTCTTCAGATGCTTTGGCTTTCCAAAATTATGTTTTCTACTGTGGTGTTAAATGTTATTTACATGTATTAAATGTTGTTTTCATGTATTAAATTGTATTTTAATGTATTAAATGTTATTTTGAGGTTTGAGGTGTGAATCATCTATTTCTTTCTGCTCTGATGTCTAAACCCAGTCTGGAAATGATCTCATGTCTTGAATAATTTCTCTGTCTTCGGGGAAGACCAGCCATTTGTTGGACTGCTTCCTGCAGTCACCATGGAAACGCTGCCATTCTGCTTCCTGTGGTCACCATGCCATGCTGCTTAGTTTGGTTAGTTTGTTGTAAATGTGAGATTTTATTCTGCTGAAATGGAACAGATTGTTTCCATCTGTTCCTGTTTCAAACACTAAATACATAAAAAATCAGGAGCTGATTCATTTATTGATCACTGATTGACTGATTGATCAGTGATTGGTCAGTGATAGATTAATCAATCAGTGAATCAAACTTGAAATATTAAAGAAGAGCTTTTTGAGGTTAATCAAAGTGATTGACTGATTGATCAGTAATTGGTCAGTGATTGGTCGGTGATTGATCAGTGATCGATCAGTGATTTGACTGATCAGTGATTGGTTCGTGATTGGTCATAGGTCTAACCTGAAGTCTCGGACCCAACAGAACTGGTAGAACTGCCGCAGGCCGCTGATGCTGAACGCCTCATAAACCTGCCAACCAATCAGAGGCCAGACTGCCGTCAGCTGATCTCTCCTGAAGCTGAACAAAACTTCCTGGTTTTTATGTTAAAAGTCGACTTTATAGCAGGATGCTGTCTCCAGCATTTCAGAATAAAAGCCCCAGCTAAGTGTTCCTGTGACCTTTCATAATAAAAGACTCACCAGCTGCTGAAGGTCAAAGGCCAGGGATTTGAACCGGTGACTGCTGGAGTTTCTGAGCTGGTCAGAAAACTCGACTCCTGCTGTGATCACCAACCGACCCGACAGCTGCACGGCTTCATCTGCACCTGAACGCATCGTTGATGACATCATCAGCACTGAACCTACAGTCACATGAGCGAAACTGGAACACTTACCTTCAGAAGTCAGGCTGAGCCACGAAACGACACAGAGGCCGCAGCAGCAGAGGAAGAGGAGGGACGAGACGACGAGGAGGATGACCTCCAAAGTGGACAGGCGGCGAGACATCCTGAACAGTTCATTTCAGATAGAATCAGTTCAGATAGAATCAGTTCCGTTCAGATAGAATTAGTTCCATTCAGATAGAATTAGTTCACCTCACATTGAATCAGTTCAGATAGAATCAGTTCAGTTCAGATAGAATCAGTTCAGATTGAATCAGTTCGTTTGGTTCACATTGAATTAGTTAACTTCAGATAGAATCAGTTCAGATTGAAGCAGTTTACATTAAATTAGTTCAGTTCAGATTGAATTAGTTCAGATAGAATCAGCTTAGTTAAGATAGAATCGGTTCAGATTGAATTAGTTCTCTTCAGATTGAATCAGTTCAGTTCAGATATAATCAGTTCAGTTCAGCTGAATTAAGTTCAGTGCATAAGGTTGGATCAGAATCATGTTTTTTTTTTTCTTATATTAGAACAATTTGCACTTTGAACAGGTAATATTCGAAGCAACAATAATTTAGCCGGAAATGAACCGGCTGATTTTTCCCAGCATGCTCTCTGGCTAAAACTACACAAACACTGCGGTAAAATCATTCAATCATTAATTACTTTGAAATTATTATTCTGGTTTGAAATAGCAATAAAGGGAAATTGTTCATTTGTGTATATTTGTAAATTTCTAATTTATAAACGATAAATTTATAATTTCTATAAAAACAGCTTAAAACATATTGGAAAAAAGAAATCTGAAAACTTTCTCTGATAAAATCTAAAATGTAAAACATTAAATTATTTTATTTTCAGAGCCAAGAAATCAAACCTGAAATATTAAAGAAGTGAGACTAAAGACCGTTTTATCCGACCCAGAACCAGTTACCTGCAGCGCTCCGTTCAGCTCCTGGTCCTGCTGAGAAGAGGAAGCGGTTCTGATCCGATCTTCAGATCAGATCTTATATATTGATCCCTGTTGGACCGCTTCCTGCCGTCAACAGGGATCAGCTGCATTGATTTCTTGCCAGAAATCAATGCAGCTGATAACGGAGGAGCCAGCGGCGGGCCGGCTCAATCGGCCCGGTTCCGGTTCTGCAGAATCATTCATGACCAGCATTAATTGTTCTTAGCATGTTGCTGCTAGCATATTGCTTAAAGACCCCCGCTGGGGAAGCGTGACCTCTGCCGGGGTCAGCTTGTCGCTGAGCTGACGTCAGCAGCTGCTGCTGGTTTATCTCAATCTAAAGTCCAGCACCTGTAAAGCTGTCAGCCAATCAGGCCCCGCCCACACCTGGACGCGCAGCAGAAAGCCCACCTGCGGCGCCGCCGCGTGACTGATGAGGAATAAACCTGATAAAGCTGACTGCTGCTGATTATCAGCTGTTTTTCTCTTGATCGGCTTATTGATCATTACCTGTTACCCAGACACACCTGAAGGCTCACCTGCAGAGTCCACTCTGTCAGGTCAGGTCAGAACATGGCGGGTCATCAGAACATTTCGGCCAGAGACGACTCGGACCCTAAACAGGTCTGGGAGATCTAAACTCACAGCAGCAGAACCAGCTGGAGTTCCAGTGTGATGGTTCTGACAGCCAGCCCGGTACCAGTGTTCATATGAAACCTTCAGAATCTCTGATCCAGAACCTCATATGTCACCGGTTCTGGTCGAAATGGACCTTCAGTGTGTCACAAACATTTTTATATGAAACTTAGAAGTTCAGAAAATACAACCAGTCGAGACACAACAGTTTGTTTCTGAGTTTATTCCATAAAGCCCAGGCTCTTATTTTGAAAGGCACTTCGCGTTTGCTTTATGACACGACATGATTCAAACATCACAAACATGAATTTATAGAGCAACATTGAACACGTTTCAGAGAATAAGAAAAACGCTTAACGTCCAAAACTGACAAACTTAAAGAGGAAGAAATCACTGAAATCAGATGAGAAACCATGTTGGAGGGACGTCCTGCTGACCCCAGCAGGTGACCCCAGCAGGAGACCCCAGCAGGTGATCCCACCCCAGGGACCAAACCTGGTTGGGGAGCCTCAGGGCTGCGTTTTGGATTTCTAACCTTTGGGTTGGAAACCAGCCTGGTTTCCAACCCTGGATCGGCTTCAGTCTGAAGGAGTGAAAGGAAGATCTGGAGGAGGATCAGATCCAGAAGGTTGCAGGTTGAAATCCTCTTAACCTTCAATCAGTTGGAGATCCAGAGTTTGTAGAATCGATCAGACAGGACCAGGCTGGCTTAACGGCAACTCTTTCCCTTTTTGGCTTTAGTCTCTGGGAGAGTCTGAGAGGAGCTGCTGATGTGTGGAGATGAGATGAACTCAATGTGAGTTCATGGCAGCTCTCATGATCTTCACCGGGTCACTGATCAGGAGAGCTGGTAGATGTTGTTCATCGTCGGCTCCCTCTCCTCTCCTTCACCGTCGTCATGGCGATCTGTCAGCAGGAGAACAGGAAGTGAAGCGACATCAGTTTTATGAAGGACGCAAGCGGCTTTAGAAAGTCTTACCTTGCTCTTCATCTTTTCTCTTCAGTATTCCACTTTGGACCTCTTTCTCCTCCTCTTCTTCTTCTGCTCTGCATTCATCAATGTTTTCATACATCACCTGAGGAGAGAAGAAGAGTGGAACAATGAAGCCACAGCCCGCCAGACAACGGCGAGGGCTTAGATAACTCTCAGCTTCCTCACCTGGTCATAGTGAGGCGGCAACATGTCGCTGGTCAAGGGGAGGAGCCTTTCGATGAGCTGACCAATGGTTTTAAAGGTGGGTCTGTGGGTGGGCTCCCCACTCCAGCAGAGCTTCATCAGGTGATATCTGAGAGGAAATCAGCTTCGTTACGGTCCCTGCAGAGAGAAACCGCCTGAACAACTGACTCTGAACAACCAGCCCTGGCTCACGGCTCAGTGGGAGGAAAACTCAGTAAGCTAGTGGACCATGACTCCCCCAGCAGAACAGCTCCTGGAGGTCCAGAGATCAGGGTCCTGGGGGTCCAACAGCCCCAGGACCCTGATCAGAGGAAAGGAGCCACTCTGGAAATGTAGGCTGGCTCCCATCATGGCTCAGCCACTGAAACCAGAAGGACTGGATTCTCCAAACCCAAAGCTGACCTCGGCCGGAGCTGTGGGCGTCTACAAGGTCAGGCCTTCTCTTGGGCAGTTTTCACCAGTGAATTGGAGCCTTGCTTCACTGCAGCTTCAAGACGCAAAAGAAAAGGTTGTGACTGCGGAGCCCTAAACCTACCACGCTGATTCATTTCCTCTTTATATCCTTTTCTTTGGCTTTTGACTCAGCTTGAGGTGTCGGCTTTAATCTCTTAACTGTTTTAATGTGCAGCATTTTGGCCAACGCTGTTGTTCTGAAGTGCTTTGTAAATAAAGTTGTATTGCAGGTCAGTAGATCTGGAGGACCGGGGTTGGAGGAACTATATTTCCCTTCTTCATGCAGGTTTTAGTTTACCTTCTAGAACTGTTGCCGTGGAAATTCAGATAATCTTAAGGTACCTTTAAAATAGGTGAGAAGATAAATGAAAGGTGAGCATCACCTTCAGAGAAATTCCCATCAAATCAGCATTGTTGTGTCTACCACTAGGTGGTGCACAAGAGCAGTACTGATTGTCAAGGGGAGAAGAAGAAAAAATAAGGTGGAGGAAAGGAATACCCATGCTGCTGAGCAAGTTTAGAGTAAAAGCTATAAAGAAGAGTTCTTTGTTCACTCGTGCTTTTACCGCTTCCCGGCTTCCAAACATAACAAGCGTGAAGAAGATTTTTCTCACATTTCATTAGGAGCGAACTCCGGCTGCTCCATATGGTGGCCATCTTTGATCATCTTGTAGAAGTTGGTATCCACAACAACGTTTGGGTACGGACTCTTACCTGAGCCGAGGAACACAGGAAGTGATTCAAAGATGCTCAGATGCTTGACCTTTCCTCAGTGAGGTTCGGGTCACTGTTTCCATGGTTACCCAGAGAGAAGATCTCCCAGAGCAGGACCCCGTAGGACCAGACGTCACTCTGAACTGTGTACAGGCACTGAAAGATGCTCTCTGGAGCCATCCACTTCACCGGCAGCCGGGCCTGTCAAAATAAAATGGCAGATTTCAAGATAAAGTTCCCTTTGGATCCGAGGAATCACTCTGCGTTGAGTTAAACTACTGACGTTTCCCTGGACGATGTAGCTGTCATCGTTTTGAATATCTCGAGCCAAACCGAAGTCACAGATCTTTGCAACCCGACAGTCGGTCAGCAGGACGTTCCTCGCCGCCACGTCTCTGTGGATGCACTGGAGCGCCAACAGGTAAGAGGACTTTCAGCATTTTATACACGTTCTGCCTCATCCTCTCGCTGTAGCAGCTTTTAAACCGGATCTAGGACTGGACTGGGAACCAGGCTTGGCTGTGTTCTGGTTCTGAGACATTCCTGAACTGATTTACTGCGTGTGTATGTCGGGGTGTGTTCTCACGTTTCTGGAGGACAGGAAGTCCAGTCCCTGAGCCACGTGGTAGGAAAACCTCAGGAGGTCACAGAGGGACAGGCTCACCATGTGCTCACCTGACAGAGAAGCCCAGGAGAGCATAAAGTGAAAGTGCAGGTGAAACCAGGTGCATCCAGGTGGGCTCAGTCTTACCTGGCTCATTTGGACCTGGAGCCAGGGCCGGTTGCATCTCCTGGTACTCTGACCAGCATGAGATCCCACTGTCACTGCAGATCACATGATTGGATGTTATGATTCACCTGACCAGGTCTTACAGGTGGAGAGACACTAACCAGCAGAAATAAATAGTAATCATCTGACTTTAACCAACATCTTGGCTGTTTTGATGACCGGGCTGGAAACTAACTGGAAACCCCAGAAAGAACAGATGACCTCTGACCTGCGTAGCCTTTCCTGCTGTCCTGTCAAGTTCTTATAGAAGACCTCATCTCCAACTTCGTCTATGGTGATCATGGACGCCATGAAGTCTGACACGTGAGTCCTTAGGAAGTTGAGTAGGTCGCCATGGCTACAGTACTCTGTGATCATTAGCATGGGGCCTGTCAGGGTCAAAGGTAAAGAGATATGATTCAAAGTGTTTTAGTTAATAACAAACATGAAACAATCAATAAACCAGTTTACAGAACTTTCATCTGAAACCTGAAGCATCTCTTGGATGTTCTGATGAACATCGGCAGGCGATATAAAACCAGACAGGGAACGTGTCCAAACATGGATGTTGCACACCTGAGAGCCGTTGTGGTTCCTCCAAGATCCACTTCAGACTGGATCAGGAATGGTTTAAATGGTTTGTGAACAGTTTACATTAGATCAAACCTGACCTGAGACTGGTTTTGGGGAGTCTTAAACTTGGTGTGTGACTCACCAGAACTGAACTGACTGAAACTGGTCTAGTTGGGCCAGATGTGTGTTACTGGTAATGGTTTAGACCAGTAACACACCAGTTTCAGACTGGTTTAGACCAGAGGGGTTCAGACTTTTCCTGGTTTCAGACTGGTTCTGGAATAACAGCCTCCTCCGACAGCCCAAAGACACAACAGTTAGGCTAACTATGTTTGTCCTCAGGTCTGAGTGTGTCTGGTTGTCTGTCCTGTGATGGACTCTAGACCTGCCTAATGCCTCTCAACCCAGACGTGGCTTGAGACAAACTCCACTGTCCCCGAGGACCAGAGGGTTTACATGATACATGGACGGCCATTAAAACCTGGACTAATGCTTAAGAATGTGGCTAGGAACTGGTTTAAGGCTTAAAGCTGGTAATCCCGAGGTCTCAGTGTTTCGTCTGTCACACCCTGTGGGTCCGGACTCATTACCTCCTTGCGTGCACGCTCCCAGCAGGTTAACAATGTTGTCATGGTAACCGAGATGGCTGAGGATCTTCAGCTCTGACATCAGAGCCTCCCGTTCCTCTGAGTGAGCGCTGGCTGCAGGTAAACACATGAAACTCAGGTGGTTGGTCACCTGGCAGCCGGATGCTGACTGTGAAGGCAGGACCACTCACGTTTGAGCATCTTGACAGCAACTCTGGTGGCCTTGTTTTCTGTTCCCAGGCCGTACGCCGTCGCCTCAACAACCTTTCCAAACGCCCCCGAACCCAGGACGCCCCCTGAAGGACAAAGAGCAGGGACACAGTAAAAAGATGGGATAGGAAGGCTGAGGAAGGCTACACAAAGGTCAAAGGTCCCATTGATACCGAGTCGCAGTTTGTCTCGAGGAAACTCCCACTTCTGGTTGTATGGCAGCTGGGTGGGGTCAATGAAGGTGTAGTTGTTGCCATCGTTACTCTCAATGATCTTCCACAGAATTTCATACCTTGGTTTCTGGTTGAAGAGAAGAAGACGGTTTGTCTGTGGTTCTGGTTCTGGTTCCTGTCACTCACAAAGGACATGAGAACCTGTACTCGCCGGCCCCAGAGGAACTCACCTGTCTGCACTTGTAGAACACAATCAACAGCAGCACGAGGAGGACGGAGGAGACGCTCAGCGCTCCAATCAATGCTGGAGTGAAGACGGTACGAAGTCCTGTGGAACCTGAATGCAGCACCGGATGGACAACGTTAGCAACTGATTAGTTTTGGAGGCAGGAGTCACTTTTAAACCTAATCTGGATTTAGAGACTGAGCTCTGTTAATCCTAATCTGCTCCTTCAGATGAGCCTTGCCAGCCCAGGACAGTCTGGTGCTAAGAGCAGAGCTGGTCTGGGATCAGATCTCTGAGGTTTTTCACTTTGGGTTCCTCTGATACTCACGATGAACAAACACTTGACGAGACTTGCCCACCCGGTTGTACGCCAAACACATGACTGTGACATCATCGTCAGGGCTGGACAGAGGGAAGAATATCCTCACCTCCTCCCCGTCCTCTGAGGTTGCAGCAGATGGAGACACCTGGTGGTTGGAGCTGGGTTCACACCTGCAGGAGATCAGAGCTTCATCTTGGCTTTTATTCTGATCCCAACATGGCTGCAGATGTTTCTGACCAAAACTTCCCAACAACAACAAATAAAACTTCACGTTCTTCAAGTGCCACTGGCTGCAGCGCCCCCTTCAGGGCACACCATGTAGAGCCTGTAGGGGGCACTCAGCTCAATTCACATACCTGTCCACCTGGGTGCAGATGGACCAGAGGACCGTGGGCCGGGGGTAACC
The DNA here is from genome assembly GCA_010277075.1 of Poeciliopsis retropinna. Taxonomy (NCBI): domain Eukaryota; kingdom Metazoa; phylum Chordata; class Actinopteri; order Cyprinodontiformes; family Poeciliidae; genus Poeciliopsis; species Poeciliopsis retropinna. The sequence goes on along the minus strand of VMRM01000033.1, from coordinate 1,443,536 downwards.
AGAACCGCTGCACACCAGGGACTGGTTCTGCTGCGTGACATTGACAGCCGGAGAACCTGCAGGGTTCGGATCAGATCGAACGGTTCACCAGCACGAAAAACCCAAAGAGACAATCGGACGTAGAAAAGGTGGAACCGGTTCTTACGGTAGATCCGGAGGTCCACATCCTGCGACCCGTTAAAGAACAAGTTAGAAAAATTAAAAGAATATCGACCGCCATCTTCCTGACGAACGCGCCGCACAAGAAGGTTGGCCTCTGACCTGTTCCAACAACAATACCACCTTAAAACAAGTCACAGACCTTATATATACCCCCTTAAAAAGCAACTAAATGTGACCAAAAATATCTCCTTCAATCATTAAATAAAATCCCTTCCTAGCACTGAAACCTCAATGGCTGCACTAAAATACCACCTTAACTCTCATCAACAATGTCAAGTTGAAATACCAGCAATACCACCTTAAAAACACATTTCCAGAACCACCAACTTAAAGTGATGCCAAACATACCACCTTAACAAACATTAATATTAAAAGGTCTTCACTAAAAAGCATTGTCACATGGTTAAGGTCGTATGTAGTTATTGTTTTAAAGGTGGTATGGAAGGTTAGGTTTATTTCAAAGCTGTTAAGGTGGTCAGACTGAAATATTGGTAAGCTGTTTTTAAGGTGGTAGGTTTGTGGCTCTATAATGACTGCAGTAACTGTTAAGGTGGCAGCGCAGCAGGCTTTTTTTCATATGCTGTTAAATTTTAAAGGTGGTGTGGAAGTCTTCTGGTATATCTGCGTTCATTAAGGTGGTATTGATGATTATTGGACTTTCCAAGGTGGTAGTGCAGCTGGTGTGGGTAGTTAAGGTGGTATTGTCAGGTTTACGGAGGCGTGACTAGCATGGTTTCTTTAGTTTTGGGTTACAAGTGAAATTGTTGTTCTGCAGAGTTTTAAGGTGGAATGGTTGGAATACCTGTAGGCGGTAGCTGTGTAGCTCCTCTCATACACGCTGCTGCCATCATTCTTTACGTGTGCTGGTGTCGTCCAGTGATGCTGTCTGATTGGAGGATAGGCCTCCATGATGAAGGTCAGGGTCAGGTCTCCACCTTCGAACACCTCCACCGTCCTGCAGCCGCTGCCTCTGCTCCCGTTAAACACCAGTTCTCTCTGCAGCTCCTCCGAACCGGAGCTAACGTTAGCCGCTGGTTCCCCAGTCGTCAACTCCCTGCTGTAATTGCCAGGCAGGTCGTCAGAGACCTGCTGGGTGTTGGCGGTCTGAAGGTAGATCCTCAGGTAAGGGTGATCTGATGAAGAGGAGGAAGAGAAGGCAGCATGAAGATTTTCTCCAGATATCTGGTCCAGTTTCATGGAGACCCTGATCTGTTATCATGACCTTGGTATTGACTCATTACTAACCCAACACGGTCAGGTGGGTGGTTGCCGTGGCAACCCCAGCTCTGCCAACAGCAGCACAGGTGTACAGTCCGCTGTGTTGACGGTTGACAGCAGAGACGGTCAGAGTGCTGCTGATGTTTAAGTACCCATTGAAGTAGGTCTTGGTTTCACTGACTGGCAGGTCCTAAAACAACCAAACTACCTGTTAGAGGCAGACAGGTGATCCAGTTGTGACCAAAGAGACACAAGTGACCTCTGGCTGCTCACCTTTGTGTGTGGGTGAGTCCAGGTGATGGTGTATCTGTGTGAAGGGTTGCTGCCCTGACAGGTGACTGTGAACAGTTCTCCCTGTAGACGGACACACTCACCCTGGCTGACAGCGACAGAGGGAGGGAGGTTCACTGCAGACAGACAGGTAGAGGGTGAGGCAGAGACTCAGGGGCACCAGACAGGTAGACAGACAGGTGTGTATAGAGACAGGTGTCTTACTGGGAGCCACCATCAGGGAAAACGGCTGTGATCGGAACTCTTGCCCATTCCTCCAACCTGAACAGGCGTACTGGCCTTTGAAAGACATCCTCACATGTTTGATCAAGGCTCCTTTTCGAGGGTCTAAGGTGACGTTCATACCTGGGGGCAGGCCCCGCCCCCTGTCCCCACCCTCTGATTGGAGGGTGAGGTCTGTGACAGACGGGTCAGTCAGCAGACACTTGTACAGGAAGTCGTCACCCTCTTTAGGATAGCTAGATGTGTAGCGAGGCGTGACAAACACCGTAGAGTTGTTACCTGGATCTGACAGAGGAGAATCATGGGAAATGAGGTAATGTCAGTGATGTCATTGAGGCAAACAGGAAGGTCACCGGGCCTGCTTACCTTTGACATACAGGTGTATCCAGGAGTTCAGGTGTTCCAGGCTCTGGTTGGCGTACCTGCAGTGGTACGTACCGGTGTGTCTGGGAGACACACTTTTGATCTGCAAGGTTTTCTGACAATTCCTCGGTAATGGACGAATCGCAGTGGTGGACATGTTCACCAACCCGTCACCAAGGCAACGAAGCTGGACCTCAGAGCCGGCAGTCAGAACGACCTCTGACCGGTTTGGTTGGAAGATCGAGTTTAATTGGACCTCTGTTGGTCCTGGAGGTTCTGAAACGAGGAGACACGACAAATTCCGGTAAACCAACAACACCTGAAACAGGTAAAGCGCACACTTGCGGACACCAAGTGTCGCTCGACACCAGGTGGTGCTCACAGGTCAGAACATGTCGGCAACACCCACCGGCTGAGCCTGGCAGGTTCATATAAATCTAGTCTATGCAGACCCGTACGTAAACAGACAGGTGTGTGAACACACAGGTGTTGAATTCATCATAAACAGGAAGCCAAAGTTGCAGCAAAAATGTAAAATTTTATTTAAAATCAGAGGAACAGAGCAATTAAAGCCTGAAGCAATTTAGAGCTTGAACAGGTGAACAGTTAGTTTGTTTGTTTTACAGTTTAAAACATCACATTAATCAATTCATTCATTATTAAACACAAAGGCTAATTGGTTAATTAAGAAATTTAATCAGCCTTCAGAACAACACATAGATTGAACTGCATGTCTGATTTCAAAGAATCTGATTGGTGGCTTGTAGAGACAGCAATCTGATTGGCTGGTCGTGGGCAGTCGGAGGGTCCTCATTGGCCGAGAGCGGTGGGTTTCTTGTTGATTTCCTGCAGCTGGGTGGCGATGCGTGACGTCTGCAGTAGTAAAGCCTGGTGGTTCTCCACCAGCAGGTTCTGGTGCCGGGCCAGGTTCTGCAGGTTCTGGATTTGCTGGGAACCCTGAGGGTGAGTCCAGGTGAGTTCAGTCAGAATGGATCAGAACCAATCATGAGCAGAAGGTTCTTGTTGGTCCTTCATATATGGGAGCAGTACCAAGCTGACCCAGAAATCTGATCCAGATGTTCTGGAGGTTAGCTAAAGCTAATAGATTAACTGAAAACATCTAATAAACTAGACAACAAGCTTAACTGGACCTAGCTGAGCTAAACTGGGCTGACTGGGCTGGACGTACCTGGTTGACGAGAAGGCTGAGCTGCTGCACAATCTGGGCTTGGTGCTTGGCCTTCTCCTCCTGGACCTGAACCAACCGGGTCAGCTGCTCCAGAACCTGTGCTCTCCAAATGTCGCTCTGCTCCTGGTTCTGAACCAGTTCTGAGATCCTTGGGGCAGCAGGGTCGAGCCCTGGTTGGTCGGGAGTCTGGGCGGCGCCCATCGTCATGCCAGCGGGTCGGCGGTCACCTGCAGTGAAGATGACCATGAAACTTTACAGAGTCCGGCTCTGTTAGTCTCCTGGTCAGAAACCATGACGACAGTTTCACACCTCCCTCCAGGTGAGGGCAAGTGAGGGCAGCTCAGCTGAGTGTAGACACTCAGAAACTAAACGGATTTCATGAAACCAAAAGATGCCGACAGATGCCAATGGAAACGCAAAAATGAGACTTCTTTTGAAAACCAAAACCTGCGCAGCCCGACCTGAAAGCATCAACCAGTTCTCTGGAGCGGCCACCAGAGGGCAGCAGTGAGTTCAGGCAGGACAGTGAAAGAAGTTTGATAAAAACAGAAAGTGATTGAGGCCCGATGGTTTCTGGGAGGAGAGAGAGGTTTGAGGTTCTACCGCAAGATCTGCTGCTGCAAAAACCTCGCCTGCAACAGCAACGCTCACAACACACACACACACAGAAACACACATAACATAGATATGCACACACACACCTATATATGTGTGTGTGTGTGTGTGATCTCTCTCTCTCTCTTTCTCTCTCTCTCACGATATATATACTGCTCAAAAAAATAAAGGGAACACTCAAATAACACATCCTAGATGGACAGTTTGATTTCACAGAAGTTTGATTTACTTGGAGTTATATTGTGTTGTTTAAGTGTTCCCTTTATTTTTTTGAGCAGTATATATCAATACGTTTGCAAGCTGCATACATAGATATGCACACACACACACATAGATAGATATTTCTATATATCTATGTGTGTATCTCTATGCAGCTTGCAAAAGTATTCATACCCCTTGAACTTTTCTATATTTTGTCATAAATGTATTTCACTGGAATTTAATATGAAATATCAACACAAAGTGTTTTATAACTATGAAGTAGAAATGATTCAAAATATTTTTTACAAATAAAAACTGAAAAGTGCAGAAAAAGTATTTACTCCCGTTTTTCTTGCCTGATGATTCCTAATGACTAAGTAGAGTTCAGATGTACGTGATCTAATCTAATCCCAGTGTTATCCCAGCTGCTCTGTGACGCCTCAGAGGTTCAGAGACTATTTGGAGCAAACGGCATCGTGGAGGAGCACGCAGAGCGCTCAGGGAGTTCACAGCGGGCTGAGGCTTTGAATGTCTCACCGTCCAATCAGAAACCAAAGAGTCTGCTCCAATGGAACCAAAACACAGCCTAGTCAAAGTCCAGCTAAACTTCCAGGCTGAACAAGGAGATAAACCAAGATGGAGACTCTGGACCAAATGATCCGCAGCAACGAGGGCGACTATCTGAAGAAAGGCACAGTTAAAGGAAGCTATCAGAAGTCATGTTAAGAGTTAGCCGTGTGCTGGAAAGATTACAATAAGGTCACATCTGCTAGTCATGTTATATGAAAAGAACTCACCAAAAGAACTATTTGGGTTACATGTACAAGGTTGGAGGTTTGTTTTCCACAGCTGCCATCCCTTATCCTTGCATTAAACTCATGTGTTGTCTCTGCCTGGCAGAGCTTTGCATCCAGACTGGCTTGATTATTGATTGTCTTATGAGTTGTGCACAATGCATGATTAAACCTGATTGAGTGATTTTACCTGAACAGGACTCAGAAAATGTTTTTTTCCCACGACAGCCATTAGCAGTTTGCCATGTTGGATTCAGCAAACATAAGGAAGGAGGATTTTTGGTCAGACCAGAACTAAACTGAACTTTATAATCTGAATGAACATCACTCTGAATGTCATGGTTCTGGTCGGGTTCTGGTTAGGTTCTGGTCTCTGGTTTGTGTGTGTGTGTGTGGCTGTGTTGTGGGTTCAGACTGCAGGATCCTCCAGGCAGCAGATGTTTCCTGTTTGGATCAGAACCGCCTCCAGTGAACAGATCTGCTGCAGAACTTCATGTGACCGTTGGAGACGTCATCGGGTTTCATAATCTGCGAAAAGCTGAACTGAAACTGCACACACACACGGACACTCTGGCAGCGTGTCACCATGTTGGAATGGACCCAAAGTTCACTGAAGCTCCTCTGGCCCGGTTCAATGTGCTGATCCTACAGTGTTCAACCTGGACAGCTGGTCCGGATTTGATCCGGTTTTGGTCCATCTTTGGTCTGGTTTTGGTCCGGTTAGGGGCTCAAGTCAAGTGAAGTTTATTCGTAAAGCACATTTTAGCAGCGAAGCAGTTAAAGATGATTTACGTCATAAAACATCAAACTGTCATCAACAAATATTCAATTTGATCAATAATCATCATCAGAATCATCAAGAATCAAAATCGATTATATTGATCAAAGTTTCAAAACTAACTGACCAGCTGGGTTTTCTAGATTTAAAGGAACTCAGGGTTTCGGGTGTTTTTTAAGTTTTCTGGAAGTTTGTTCCAGATCTGTGATGTGTAGAAGCTGAATGCTGCTTCTCCATGTTTGGTTCTGGTTTTGTTGCAGAGCAGAAGCAGAACCAGCAGGTTGATCCAGCAGCAGCAGATCTTTAATCCGTTCAGTGATTTCTAAACTACCAGCAGGATTTGAAGTCTCTTGTCTCTGAGAAGGAATGTAGAACTGGAAGCTGTAGAACTGGATCCTGTGCCGTATCTTCCTGGTTTTAGTCAGAACTCCAGCAGCAGCGTTCTGGACCATCGATCTGTTAGTCAGACCTGTGAAGATTCTGCTGCAGTAATCAATGCCACTAAAGAGAAACACCTGGATGAGTTTCTCTGATGCTGAGACATCAGTCCTCTGATCCTGGAAATGTTCTTCGGCTGATAGAAAGCCCACTTCGGAACCGTCTCTATGTGGCTCTAAAAGTTCAGGTCAGAGTTCAGAGGTCATCCTGATCTCTAGTTTCCAGCTGGAAGCAGTGCAATAACTTTAAATATATAAATCTAGATCGACAACTCTAGATCTAGAACTGTAGATCTAGAACTCTTTTGATCCAAAGATGCTACATCCTCTCATGCTTCTGTTCAGTGATTGGACGGGTTGGTTCTGGTTCTGTCTGATCTGCACAATCTTAAGTTTCCATGGAGACAGAGACAGGTGACCCCCCTCCCCCCCCCTGTAGGTGGATCCACCAGCAGTGGGCGCTCTCTGCCCTCTTCTTCCTCTATGAGGCTTTCAGGTCAGTTACTGACTCCAGGTCTCTGTTGCATTTGGATCAGATCATCCGGTGGTCAGCAGAACCTGATCACTGGATGGTGATCAGGCTCTACAACCAGAACCCCGGCTCTGGCACCAGGCTCCTGACCCGGTTCAGGCCTACGGTTCGGGAGCGGCGCTGAGCTGATGGAGGTCCTATTGTCCCACTTCTGTTTTTGGAGAAAGTTCTGCAGTCGGTTTCAGATCGGAGGGAGAAGTGAAGAAACCTCAGAGAGCCAGGAAACACATTCGACCACAAACCGCACACACACACGTACACGAACACACACGCGCGCACACGCACACACACTGGACCCCCCCATGGTTTCTCCCACTTCCTCCTCTGACTTCTTCTTTGGTCTGAACTCTGCGGTGCGTTGGAGGAACCGGTTACCACGGCGACGTGTTTACACCCTACTTTCTGGTATTTATAGGTCCAACTGAGGAGGAGTGGGGGCCAAGGGGGTCGGCTCCAGAACCACTGGTGATGGGTCGGTACCAACGGTCTGGAACAGGAGCGCCTTCAGGTTGACTACCGGGTCAAGAACGTGGAGCGGATTGGGTCCAGTTCTTCTTCAGGAATCCGGTTCTGTCTTGGTCCGGTTCTCCTGGACATCAGAGGTCAGGTTCTGCAGCAGATCCTGTTGGTGGTTCTGGCGGTTCTGGACCTGACTGGTATTTTTCTGAGTCAGAACCAGAAGCGGTGAGCCGGGATCGGGTCAGGCAGTAAACCCGGTGGTTCTGTTCAGTTTCATGTTGACATCCCGTCATAAACAATCAGGGTATAAAACGGGTAGAAAAAGCCATGGAAACTCAGACGTTTCCATGGCAACAGATCACCTTCAGTCAGGACTCAGCTGTCTGAGCAGAACCAGAACCAGAACTGGCAGACCTCCAGCTGCAGAGGTTTTAATGTGTGAAACATAAGAGGAACTTAATGACAAGACGTTTCTACAGATTTATTGATCCGTCTCCATGTTTGTTATGATTCAGATAATCAGAGCAGATCCTCCCTGAGCTGCTGCTGCTGAAACGCACCAAAAACAACCAACAAGAGGCAGGAGGCGGGGCTTATCGCTGTCAATCATCATCATGTACTCACTGCTAAATGTGCTGACGACGAAGAAAGAACCTAACTGTTAGGAAAGTTAGAATAGCAGCGGGTTAGCATAGCCACCAGAGACTGCTCTCAATGGTGGCTATGCTAACTAGCTTTAGCATTCACTACAGGCTCTGCTAGGGTAGCAGAGAGCAACTGGAGAGTGAACAGCGCGCAACAGTGATTGACAGCACTAAGCACACAGAGACACGTAGATGTATGCTAGTTTCCCCCAAGTAGAAACGTTTAGCGATCGATCGGAAACTTGAAACCATTCAGATTATGTCACAAAAATGATAAAAACTTCAGTTTGGACCTTTAATAAGTCCAAACTCATAATAATATTAATATAATAATAATACTAATAAGGATGAATTATTATTATTACATCAATAATATTGAGCTTCTATTGTTATTATTATTTATATAATAACAACAATAATAACAATTATTATTTTTATTATTATTATTATTACTAGCAATAATAATATTAAGATTATTTTGTTATTATTATTGTTGCAAGAAGAACAATAATAACAATAATAATCATCATCATTATTATTATTATTTATTTATTATTATTAATTTTTTTTATTATTGTTGTTGTTATTGTTTTGGAGGAGATCTGTTTTCAGACTATTTGTCTCATAAACTTTGCCAACATGGAGACAAATTAATAAATTAATAAAAATAAATTATATAAAAGCATTTGTCGCATTTTCTGCTTTAAAATCTTATTTTTAATGTTACTGTAGTCAAAAGCTGAACCGTTTATTGGACTCTACTTTGTCCCAACAGTGTCATCACCATGGCAACCTGCTTGTGGTCTGCTGTTTGAACGGCTGTTTGGGGCCCAGCAGGAACAAAACCTGCAGAATCAGAACCAGAACCTGCAACTGTTTCAGGTGTGACTTCCTGTTGGGTCATGTGATCTGCGGCCGCTTACTGCTTATGAAACATCAGAGGAACATTTGGGCCGAGTCGCCTCACCAGGACCAGAACTGGGCCAGATCCAGACCAAAAACTGGACTGGAACCAGATCCAGAGACAGATATGGTGCTGTCAGAATAAACTGATCACCATCAGAACCAGCTTCATGTTCCGGCCGGAACGGGTCAGTCAGAACCAGCGTCTGATTTAATTCACTCTGTAACGGAACTTGTTAGTGGCCTGGTTCTGGTTCTGAGCTCGGTCCAAACGATTCTGAGAAGCTTCTTCAGGTCAGAATCAGTTGAAAAAAGTTTAAAAGAGGAAAACATTTCTGATCCATAAATATTCACATTTCATAAGCCAGTTTTTATGTTTCTGGATTATTTTTATTCCACTTGTATTGTGTAAAACAGTAAATCTGTAAATGCATCGGCTGAATAATCATCAAATCATTAATCAATAATCATCAGATCATTAATCAATAATCAGCAGATCATTAATCAATAATCAGCAGGTTATTATATGGTGACCTACGGGATCATTAGTTATTTATCTTTAATGTAAACAATAATTATGCAGTAATAAACAGCTAATTATTGTTTAACTTGAATTATGATCAGCTGAGTTTATAGGAACCATTAAATTAAATTATTAGTTTGAACAGATTCAGTTTATTATCAAATCTATTTTATGAAGAAAATTAAAAAAAAACATTTTCCCATGAAATAATCAGTTTGTTGTTTTTATTAATAAGTTTAGAAAGTAAGTGAACCCCATGAACCTGCCTGGTTTCATTTCCACATTAATTCAACTTAGGTATTAAACCGACAGGTAACAAAAGGTCATTAACATTTATTAACAACTCAATCACATCAATGCTTAATTATCACAAGCAGATTATTTTTAAAACTTTATCTAACAGTTGATGTGTTTGGTTCAATAATCTGATAAAATCATCAGATTATTAATGAACCTGTTCTGAAGTATTAAACTCAGGAACCATTTTGGGTAATTATTGCGCATCAGAGTTTAATAAACGGGTAATTAATGAGTAAATAAATATTATCTGACCTGCAGCAGCGCAGCCACCGAGGGCGATCAACAACAGCAGTGAGTGGAGCCTCATCTCTCTCTCTCTTTCTCTCTCTCTCAGGCTGAAGCCAGAGTGAATCTGACTGAAGGAGAAACTTCCTCTTGAAACAAACTCACCTCCTTCTCCTCCTCCTTCTGGTCACATGATCTGATTCTGCAATCACATCATCAAAACAGTTTTCAAAGCTCATAAACGACTCCAGTTTGTGACGTTTTAACCCTGAGAAACCGACCAGTTCAGGTTTGGATCAGACTGGACCAGAAGTTCACCTGTGACAACCTGGAGTGACCTGAGGAGTCCAGATACATGGCTGAATTATCTGGCTATTCAATATGTATTAATTAAAATAGTTCTGTTGCTCTGAGGAGCTGATCAGCCCAAAACTGTAAAAATAGAATGATTTGAAATACAAATAGAATAATCCTGTTTCTTGTTTTCTTTTCTAATTTATTATATTGAATAGTGATTCAATCTGAATCTGATTACCGTGTCTCCATGAATCTCAGATGTTTGTAAGCATTATGAGAATGATGAAGATGAACTCAGCAGCAGGAGGAAAGACAGGAGGGGGCGGGGCAACAATGTATACATAAAACATTTAATTGAGGAAAAAGTCAATAACAGACAAATTAGTTAGGTTCACAGATGAATAACCAGGGTTGTTAAACAGACACAAGCAATAATTCACATTTTTATTTTTACTGTGCCATCTTACTCTGAGACTCTTTGTTGGTAGAGTCTTGTGGAAAAATATGGTTAAACTATTTAGTCTCCCAAGGTGGACATTTTTCTTTGACTCTAAAATAAAAATAAAACTCTTTCATAGAATCACAATATCAACAATTTGTACATTGAGTAAAACACTTTGGATGCTATAGGTAAATGTTATAATTTAGTTTGTCTAAGAATAATTATTGCACTGTCAATAAATGACTTCTAATAGATGTTGTATAGCTACCAGAGGAAACCAGTAACGCCTTCACGAGCTCAAACTATTACCTACTATTTTACCTGCCATTGAAAGTATCCTTAAAAGATTGTCTGTTTAGTCTGCAGCTCATGTGACCAAAACACTCAACAGTTAAAACTCAAGTTTAACATTTTAACTCAACTGGGTATTTTGATCACTGGGTTTTGTAAAAAGATAGTCTCTGAAACCATTTCTTAAAAATATAGCCAGTGCTTTCAGCAAAACTGAGCTGAGTGTCCGGGAACAACCCAAGGAATTTAAAACTAGCCACAGTTTCAACAGGTTGGCCATTGAGTGAAACTGGAACCACTTTCAGGTCTTCTTTATGTCATTTAATTAGCTCTACTTCCTAAAGGAAATAAAAATGTATGGTGTTTTGTGAGGGACTTTCTCTTTTGCGGTTCCAGTAATGCCAGAATTAATAATAAATAACAAAGACATGGTGGTATTCTGGTTTAGTAATGTAATTACATTAGTTGTGTTAGAAAATTCAACAACTACTGGTGTAGTATATTTTGTTAGTGAGCACACTCAATGGATGAAGGGAAAGCATCATTAGGGCCAAAAAACATACAGCATATAACTCAGAGACAAAAGTAGTAGATAATGTTAAAGGTAAAAAAAAAACAAAAAAAACTATTTCCCATGTTGGAGCAACTCTTGGAGCGTGGTTGTGCAGTGTAAAAAAAACAACTTTCAACTTTGGGGAAAGCTGAAAGATAAATATGAGTAGCCTCACATAGGCCTGTTTAATGACTGTCACACATTCTTAAGCAATAAATTTACAGATGAGAAACTTTTACTGACATGTATCACATTAGCAACTGTTACAGAAAAAAAAATCTATGAGTTTCAAATGTGTTTAAACCAACGTTTACCATTTTGGAGAACGCATGAAGCACTGGGGAGTTCAGTGTGGATTCAGCAGCAGGAAAAAAACTGAACGAAAGTAGCAGTCACAATGATGCAAGGGCAAATTCTGGAAAGAAATGTCAGAGGATGTTAGAGGTTGTCTTTCACTTTAACTGCGGAAAGCTAAAAGTTAAATTCGAGTAACCTCACGTTGGCCTGCTTACTACCAGTCACATATTCTTAAGAAGTGCATGTACAAATGAGGAACATTACAAGTAGCAAGTGTTTCAGAAAAAAAATCTGAGTTTCAAGTTTTGGAAACGGATGAAGGAAATCACAAACTCATATTCAGCACTGACTAATCGTGTTACCATAAATAATGCAGTAAACCAGTTTAACTCTAGGTATCGGTCCACTCTTACACCTGGACACGCACAAATGGCTTGGTGAGCAAAGCCTTAGGTAATTACAAGATTCTAAATCCACACTTCTCTAGGAAAGGTGACAAACTATGTATTATTCTCAATACTGATTATCACTTGTTTTTCATACTTTGTACTTTGTATACTTTGTATAATTGTGTTGTACTTTAATTCCCTCAGAGTACCCACACTGAGCACCAGAGCCATCGACCCTCCCCTTTGTGGCCTTTGTCTGTTTGTCACTGTCTCCTCATTCTAGGCCAACTGTAAGACTCTACCAAGCAGTAAATGTTTATTGCTGATCCCCTTTAATTGCATTCTTCCTAAACTTCATAGCGGTTGGAAGGAGTTTACGAAGGCAAGGTGTCACAAAGTCGGTGAGCAAATGTTTACCCCCTTTAAACTTCTCTAAGTGTAGTATATGCTATTTATATTATTCTTGATTATCTAACACTTATTGTTTAGATAATAAACAATAAGAGTAATACTTTAATTGTACTACTCTTAAAACTCGGAAGTCAGAACGAGTTTAACAAAACAAAGTGTCCCAATGATGGGAATAACAGATGTCAAAGGAATGTTTATTTTGAGGGGGGGCACATCCAGTCACCGGAAATTAAAAGCAATTAATGATTAGGGTCATAAATCAGTCCACCGAATAAATTTTGTCATAAGAGTGTGTATATGTCTCTCTAACATGCTACGGAAAGCAGCATGACCTCGCGATCCCACGGGGATGGGACAGGGAACTGTTGATGAAGGTGGATCACGTCTGCGGAATGACACTGAGAAACTGTTGGATATATTTTATTGAAGCATTTGGTCCTGACCCGGTTCTGTCTTGGGTCAGGACCGGGTCAGGAGCAGGTAATCTGAGTAGAGCTACACGGCAGGTATGACTGCGGATAAATCGGAGCCAGAGCTGCTTCTCTCTTTGTATAAGCAGGAAACATGGCGGCTCCTCTGTCTCTGATTGGTCTAGCTGCACTGGGGCGGGGGCCAACACCAGGTGGCACCTTCAAAGGCAGCTCTCCTCCTCTTCTTCAGCTGGAGCTTCTGGTGGTGATGTCACTTCCTGTGACTCCAAGATGGCAGCCGGATCTGACAGCAGAGGGCTGAAAAAGAAAAACCCAGTCATCGTCAAGGAAATGCTACTGAGAAGACATGTGACATGCTCTGGAGCTTCCTGCAGGAGTTTCACAATAAAAGCATGCTCTGTTTCCAGCTTGGTTCACCTGCAGCCTTCCAGGATGGAAAAGGCCATCTGGACCCAGAACCAGAACCAGCTCTGTCAGATTCTACTGAAGTTATAAAATGTCTCTCCAGAACTAAGATGGCAGCAGAGGTGCCTCTGACATCACTTCCTGCTAGCCGGGCCAGAATGCCTAATTTACAGAGAGACTCCTCATAGGTACCTGACTGCGTCCAGCGCAGTGCTGCTGCTGGTTTCCATGGTGACGACAGGCATAATGTAAGCATTATGGGAGGGGCCTGAGTCATCTGGTTCCGCCTCCAGCAGGCACGTCTTCACGTCAGAGGAAGGACTTCCTGTGAAGTGAAAGCCGAGCTCAGCTTCCTGGAAGCGGGCGGCACAATGGGAGGAGTTTCTGTCCAACTGGACGTCCGTCTCTGTCTCCGTCTTGGTGGTCCGGGACAGGCTGCGTCTGGACTGCAGGACGGCCGGGCCGTCTCCTCTCAGGAAGTCTTCAGTCAGCTGGGCGTACCGCTGAGGACCCAACACACAGAGGAGTGACGACCCCACACATGACTCAGACTGCTCAACCACGTTAGCTCACCTGTCGGTAGTCAGCTGGCAACATGTTGCCCACGGCAACAACCAATGATGAGAAAGATGGTCTGGAGAGAGGATCTTCATCCCAGCACTGCTTCATCACAGCGTACCTGGAACCAGAAGACGTGTTAAGGCATATTGATGTGTGTTGAGGCGTGTGGAGGCGTGTTGAGACGTGTCGTCGTACATCTCAGACGTAGCGTGTTCCGGTCGGTCCATTCTGTGTCGTCTCTTCAGAGCAGAACTAAACTGTCGGGTTGTCAGGAGGTCAGGATACGGGGCGCAGCCTGCAACACAATACAACACCTCGTGTAAACTGGTTACATGGGTTATACTGGAGTCTGTATGCTGGTCAGACTGAGTTACCCAGAGAGAAGATCTCCCACAGCAGGACTCCGTAGGACCACACGTCGCTCTCAGAGCTGTAGATGTTCTGGAAGATGCTCTCTGGAGACATCCACCTCAGTGGCAGGAAGCTCTGAAACCAAACAGGCACAGGACACCTGAGCTACCTGGTTGATGATGTCATCAATCAGGGACCAATGTCTTGTGTGGGACTGACGTTTCTCCTGATGATGTAATTGTCGTCCTTCTGAAGGTCTCTGGCCAAACCAAAATCACAGATCTTCAGCAACTTCCCCTCACAGACCAGGACGTTCCTGGCTGCCAGGTCTCTGTGGACACACTGAGGGAAACACAACATGTCAGGCAGTAAAACGGTTCTCGAGATGTCTGGACCCAGATGTCCTAGGTGGGACTCTGGAGGGTCTTTGATGCTTCTCCAAATTGTTTCATCCAAGTTCTTAAACAAAACATTTTCAGATGAATCACCCAGACAGAGAAAGACTCTTTCTGGCAAAACAACAGCCACAATCTGCTCATGTCTGACGGGAGGAAACTTCTCCAAGGTGCTGACCAAAGAGCTGAACATCTCAGAAGGAAGAAGAACAGAGGAAGAATCATCTGGCCAGCAGTACTTCCCCTGAAAGCAGCTCATCAGTAACCAGGGGTAGCTGAGTTAAAGGCTCCAGTGGCACCAGAACCATACTGTTAGTCCAAACGTGAGGACTTTTTTGAAATGTGTCTGGAGAAGCTCAGGAGGTCCATCAGGATCAGAGTTGGGGTTACAGACTATCCTGGGATAATTCCCTGGGCTATGTTGTGGTTAGTCAATCTGTAGCAAACATCCGGCATTGTTAAAGACTCCAGCTGATCTTTTCTGGTTTTCATTCAAACAGATTCTTTTAAACCTTGTTTTTGATCTGGAGACGCTTTGTCCAGTTGGTGCGACATAAAAAAGACAAATTCAGCCGAGTCAAACTGAGCAGGTGGGTTGATCAAGCAGGATGGAGGAGAGTCTGGCTGCAGAAAGCAGCATGGCGGCGGTCGTACCTTCCTGGAGGACAGGAAATCCATGGCCTGAGCGACCTGGAAGGAGAAACTGAACAGGTCTTCCAGGGTGAGGAAGGGAGAGTCGCTAAGGAGGAGCGATGGCGCCTTCTGGTGGTCTGAAAGAGAACAGCAGCGGTGATCATCAGTTCATCTTGTGTCTGTTTGTGTTTACCTGATCACAAGACATCACCTGTGGGGGCATGGCCTGTCCCCTGCTCGGTGTCTTTCAGCTCCTTCAGAGGGACATAACGTCCCCGCCCGTCTTTGTTCATGTCCATGTAGCCGCCGTCGCTGTTACTGTGGGCGAGAGACACTGAGCAATCTCTGGGAGAGAGAGGTCAGAGATCAGAGGGTTGGCTCACCTCCTGCTGGGCACGTCCACCTGTCCAAATGTGTCTTTGTTCCTCTGCAAGTAGCTCAGCAGGTTGCCATGACGACAGAACTCAGTGATCAGGTAAACTGGACCTGGAACACGGAACCGGACTTTGTTCTTTATTCTAAACTCTGACACACATGGACAGAACCAGTTAGACCCAACAGAACATCTGGCTGAAGAGCAATTCTGATGGTGAACCAGGATCTGGGTTTCAGGTTCTGACGGTGAACCAGGTTCTGGGCTTCAGGCCCCGCCCACTCCCGGTTATTTCCAGTATAATCTCTGGTTTCTTTCCTCTCAGGCTGATGAGACGATCAGAGTTCAGCTCTTCTTTATCTTTTTTCAGCTTCATTGACCAATGAAACTTTCTTTTCCATGTCTGTCTAATTTATCCAGAGAAACTCCCATCTTATAAATTATGGAGTACTTACACTGACCAAGCAACCCAAAACAGTAGCATCCAGTTTAAATACTTTATAAACTGTGGAGTATTTATTACTTTAGACACTCAACCAAGAATAGAAATCAAACCTATTAGTTAGAACAAAAAGATCCAGAGGATTTCTCTCAACCCAGAAAAGGAATTAGAACAGACTTAGAATCCAGAGAAACGACTCGTTATTTTATCAGGTCGAGAATCCAGAGAAACCCCAACTAGTTTATAAATTCTTATTAAACATGGGGAACCAATATGTAGCTCATTACTTTTACCTTTTTGTTAACTTTTCATACTTTTGTTTTTCTTTTGCTTTTCTTTTATTTTGTTTGTATTTTCTCTAATTCATGTAAAGCACTTTGAATTGTCTTGTTGCCACAAATGTGCTATGTAATTAAAATTAAACCAATAAATAAAATCCGAACCAATCACACGGCTGCATTGGAATGGAAATTTTTGCCTGTAATACAGTTTCACTCTGGGATTTGGGCCCATTTTTCCAGTAACGTCTTTATTCTGGATTACATCTGGATTAGCTGTTAACAGTTTAATCCGGATCAGGGCAGAATGTGAAACCAGAAATGGATCTCCTGAGGTGTGCAATGTGTACCTGGGCTGGTGCAGGCTCCCAGCAGGTTGACGACGTTCAGATGAGGACCCAGGTAACCCAGAACCTTTAACTCGGACATGAGAGACTGGGCCGCATCCTTCCTGGCTGCAAAACCACAACCACAGGTTGAGACGCAGCTTTGACTCAAGACACTCAGAGGGGGACGACCTTACATTTCATGATCTTCACTGCTGCTTTTGTAGGTGCGTCAGAGCCAGTCAGACCAGAAACTGTTGCCTCTATAACTCGCCCAAATGGACCAGAACCCAGGACCTGACCTGCAGACAGACAGACACTAGTCTGACCTGATGGGGCGCTTGTGGGTGAACTGAATGCAGAGTTTCTGCCAGGCAGAGCCTGCAGGTGCTGGTGCTATGTACCGAGTGCCACCTGGTCTCTGGGGATCTCCCAAGCGAGCTATAGGGCAGGTCTTCAGGGTCCACGTAGGAACACGGCTGTCCGTCAGAACCTTCAGACTCCATCAGCTTCCAACGAGCTTCATACTGAGGCTTCTGCAAACACGAAGAGACCAGACTCCAGACTCTTTGGGCCGTAGCAGAGGTTTGATAAATACTCAAAGTGATTATCTTACTGACGTTTCTCCAGAGAGCAATGAGGATGATGAAGAAGATCACACCTATAATGACCAGGACCAGGACTGCCACTAAGACGACCACCTGGGACAGAAGGGCTGGAAGAAGAAGGACAGAGTCTTACATGGAGTCTCAACGAGAACATCAGTGTCTTCTCCAAGACTTCTCAAACCTCAACCTAACATCTCTGATCTGCTCTAGAACACCTACAAGACACCCGAACCTCCTGCTCAGGTACCTTTCATGTCTCACCAGCTGCTTTTCAGCTCAGTTTCAGGATCAACCTTCTGAGGTTCGGCAGCTGATGGATACTCAACACCAGAGAGGATTCAGTCTGGATCATCCTGCAGCATGCCTCAGGTTGGAGGATTCACCCTGAACCACAGAGGTACTCCCATACTCCAGCAGTACTTACAGGTGCGAAGGACTCGCAGGTCTCGCGCTCGTCCTCCTGCTGCGTTCGTAGCTTCGCAGCGAACAGCCGACACAGAGTTCAGAGTTTTCAGAGTCAGCACACTTTTTACCTGAACAGGTGACACACACGGGTGGTTAGCCAATGGTCAGTTATGGCTAACCTCCCATATTGCGATGATGATGGTTACCAGGGTACCGCCTCCTTCTATCACTGTGGTGACGTCCTGTTCCAAGGCCCCTAACTGGCTCCTCCAACCGTCACTCATATTACTGCACCTGCAGTAGGAAAATCAAAAGGTTACCATGGAAACATGGTCGTCGTTTCACCTGTGTGTATGAGGTTCTACCTGATCGAACGTGGACAGGTGTACCAGGTAACAGATGGAGTCGGGACTCCCTCACTGACACACAGGATGTCTTTCTTATCAACTTCTGACAGAGACAAAATCCTTGGAGGAGCTGGACAAGGACACAATGGCAGGTGAACTCAGATGAGTAAATACTCCTCAGGTGACCAGTCAGTACCTCTCTCTCACCTGTGACCTGCAGGTAGAACATGACGTCCTCTCTGCTGTCCTCATTGGATGCAGTTGCAGTGTAAGTTCCTGTCTGATCCAATTGCACCCGATGGAGCGTCAGGGTGCTCACATACCTGCAATCAACAGGTATGTGATTCCACCAACCAGTCAACCAACCAACCAACTGGACAGCTTGTTTTAGAGTCTAAGGGAGGACCGACACTGTCTGATGAAGGAAAGACTCAGTGACTGTCCCAGCTGAGAACAGTAGGCAGTTCAGCTGGATTCTACCTGGGAAGGAGAACTTTGTCACCACAGAGCTGTTCCCACCAGATGTTGATGTGAGGACCCTGAACCTCAAACTCTGTGGTTAAGGATCCGGATGAGCTGAAGGTGTGGACCTCCACCTCTCACTGCACTAAATTGATTAACAAATCTTTCCACGTACCTGCTGCTGGTCAGGTGAGTGGTGTTAATGGAGCTGGTTTCTATAGTCTGGTTTAGCCTGGACCAGGTGAAGGTGGGCGCGGGGTGGGCGTCACCCTCTACCTTCAGCTGCACGGTGTGGTGGACAAGAGATGAGATGTTGGTCTCACCTGAGGGCCACAGGTAGACATAGCCTCGGTCTGCAGAGAGGGAGGAGTTACCTGTACCTGTTCGTGTGTGTGTGTGTGTGTGTGTGTGTGTGTCTGCGTATGAGCGTGTGTGTGCTACTGACCCAGAACAGTTATTGTGACGTTTTTTCTCACGGTCCTTCTAAACTGCGAGTCCTGAGCTTTGCACACGTACACACCTGCAGCAAACAGTCACTATGGTAACAAGCTGTCAACTAAAGCAGCATCATCAGTTGCCATAGCAACCTGTTGATGTCAAGAGTCTTACTGCGGTGGTGTGTAGGATCTGATAGTCCTGCTGAAACACATACCTGAGTCTGACTCTGTTACCTTGGAGATGTTAATGAACGAGCGAATTTCATTGGACAGGAAGTCTGTCAGAGGTTCTACTTCCTGTAGAGAACCATACAGTTCACGGTTACTGAACATCACCGTTCAGATAAAATGCAAAAATAAAAACCGTCACCATGGTGCTTTGGTTTTCTTCCATGTTTTAACTCTCACGGCTCCCACGTACTCTAGAGTACTGAGATGCACGGACCCCCCCATGCCAGGGTGAGGGGTCTGACACCCCATACAGCCAGAACCTCTGTCACGACTTAGATACTGTGACTCAGATTCCCTGAGCCCTCGGCTCTGTTCCACCTGCCAGTTAACCACGTTGCCTACAGCCAAATACGACTCGGTGAATCAATTCCTACCGTTACACTCCAGATTCAGAAAGCAGAAAGAAAGTAGGATAGTCTTCAAGACTATCCTGCTGCTATTGACTCAGTGTCGTTGCCATGGCTACCTGTCTGCGGGGGAAGGTCCAGGTGAAGAAGGCCATGTCTACATCTCTGACGGAACAGTTCATGGTCAAGTCCTCACCCTGCTTCAGGACCTGGCTGGACACTGACAGCTCCATCTCCATCTGCTTCGGTTCTGAGGACAGACCGGAGACAGAGACAGCTGCTCACTACAGGTGGGTCCAGAATGCTTCAGGTCAGTAAAAGTGTCCTTACCGAGGACGGTGAAGACATAGAACACCTGGGACTCCCTCTCCTGGTCTCCGTCTGTTGCCACGCAGACATGTCCTGCATCATTGAGGCGTCCCATGAAACCCAGAGCCGGCTCGTATCTGACCCCGCCCACTGCGGTTCTGCCGGGTCGTTCGAACAGAGAGACGTTGAGCTTTGGGTCGGACACCACGCAGGGAATGGTACCTTCCTCTGAGTGCTTGTACACCTGGGAGGAACTCTGTGGGATGAACCACTGCTCTGGACCTGAGGAAGGAAATCAACAAATGGACTGAACATTTGGTCCTAATGCTCTGACGGAACCGGATGCAGAAACCTCTCCTATAGAGAGAGAAGATGGCCAGAGCAGGAGAAAATCTGAATACACTTTGGGTTTGGAGAAGCTTCAGGAAGGTGGACATGTTTCACCAGGTAACCTGGGCCTACACCAGCTGCAGCCCCTGCACTACTGCTGAGGTTCAGTCCAAGCTGGACTACGAGTCCGACTGAGGAACCCGAGGACTATCAGAACACGAGGGTCCAGATGAAACAGCCGGTTGAAGGACATGAGGATTCTGTTCCTCTCTCAACATCGGTTCACAGATGAGCTGCTGCGTCCACTGAGACTTCTCCAGAACATCAGAGAGCTGCAACAATGTGCTTCATCAGGACTCAATAGATCCCCCTCTGACACGACGGACTTCCCTGACCCAATGGATCTGCTGAAGTTCTACTAGACCCAGAAGATCTCCAGTTCTCTTGACTGGTCTCCTGGGTTCTCTGGACTCACCAGTGCTTTAAGCCACTGGTTCCACTTGTTCTTTACAGCATCATGAAGAAGTGTGAAACAGAAGCCTGCAGGCCCAATCAGAGTGGTTCTGATTGGATCAGGGTGGTGCTGGACACTCTGAAACCCCACCAGGTTTCCTGCTCACACACCTATTGAGGATCGTTACCTTGTCCAGGTACGAAGACGTCCACCGTGCGGCTCTGATCGGCGGACGGCTCCTCGCAGGTGTACCTGCCGGAGCTCCTCCAGGTGGCGCCAAGGAACTGCAGGATGCGGCTGGAGCCGTCGACCTGCACCAGAACCTCTGGGCCTCCGTCAGCGTCCTGAGGCAAGCGCCACTTCACCTCACTCCACCCTGAACACACCTGTGGACAGACAGACAGGGGGCGCTGCAGAGACACTCAGGCGCATCTGCCTAAAGACGGGCAGGTGAAGCTCACCACGGAGAAGTTGGACTGTGATTGGAGGAGGACTTCTGGGGAGGAAGGTAGCAGCTCCAGGGCCACACCCCTTTCTGGATGGCTCAGGAACACACCTGGACAGACGGACAGAACCACAACAATGAGGTCTGCCGTTCCTCTCAGAACCGACCAACCGACCGTGGAAACCTGATCCAGTTCCTCAGGACAGGTAGAAGGCCTCACCTGGAGGAAGCCTCTTAAACTCACCCAGCAGGAATTGCAGGAGGCTCAGACTTCCTGTTGTGGCTCTGATGGATGCCGTCATGGCTGCTGACCCTGATGGACATTTCACAATAAAGGCCTGTTAGAAGCCTACAGATGAAACTTTCAGACGCCTCCGACTTCAGCCTGAAGACCTGAAACTGATCAGATTCCATCAATCAGCTGATCAGCCAAGCATGATCCTCTAATCCAGATTAATCTGAACATCCCGATTGATTCGAGTGTTTATATCAGACAGGGTCAGATTCATCTGCCAGGTTGTTAACGAGCCTCTTAACAAGACTATCAGGGTCTGATTCAGTTTTATGAATTGAACTCTTCTGCTCCTCTGACTTGTCTGCTGGACCACGACCGGGTCCAGAACCATTCCGACCCTGTGGTTCTGTTCAGACAGTTTGCTGAACAGAACCACAGGGAAAGGCCTGGTTCTGACCCAGATTCTGGTTCTGGCGGGTTTTCCTGGAGGCAGCGTCTGTTAAAGCAGTTCAGCTCCTTCAGACAGACGGGAACAAATCCCTCACTGTGCCGGAGGGCAGCCGTCCAATCAGAGCTCGTCCTGCTGGGGGCTCAGCCAATCACAGCTGGCCCTGGCTGAGGAAAGAATGTGGCTCGACCACAGAAGAAGAAAATAAACAAGAAGGTATTTCCTGTGGCTGCAGCGAGGAGAGAGAGCAGCTGCTGTGTCCTCGTCCTCAGGTAACGTCTGTCCAGGTAACCTGCAGCAGCCAATCGCACAGCAGTTGTGATGTCACTCTCACCTGGCTGTCAGCGCCCCATGTGACCCGTTGTCTGGCACCTGATTGGTTTAGAATGATGACCTCTGACCTGCAGACAGAGAAAGAAAAAGTGAGCAGAACAAGAACCAGCAGCTGTCACACCTCAGGACACAAGAAGATGAGCTGAGGTCATGATGATGTGATGATGAGGTCATGTGACTGTCTGGGATCAGCAGCTTCCATCTTGGTCTCTGAGCTCACCAGGCTCAGCTGCAGAACCTCCAGAACCTCCTAGGTCCAATTCTGGTCCAGATCCATGTCCAGTTACAGTTACAGGTCCAGATGTAGATCTGGGTCCAGCTCCGGTCCCGGTCCGGTCCATGTATTTAGAGCTGTCTGTCCATCTTAAAAACCTTCAGCCGGTCCTGATGTCATTCTGCCAGAATAGTTTTACTGGTTCTGGCAGTTCAGTCGGGTTCTTTAGGAACCTGGACGTTCTGTGAGGTTCTGGATGACCGGATCAGAACCACCAGCTGCTGATCCGGGACCAGATCCTCTGTGGATCAATTTACTGACCTGAAACAAGTTTCAGAGCAACTGTGGAGGGGAGCGGATCAGAACCAGCAGAACTCCACTCAGAGACTTTTCCTGCCAGACTGCCTGGGTTTAGAACCCAGAACCTCCAACCAGACCGGCAGAACCTCCAGTCGCACCGACAAAACCTCGAACTGGACCAGCAGAACCTCAGAACTGCAGAATCAGCTAAAGTTACAGAAAGAAAAGTTAGAAACCTTCAGATGAAGCTCCACTCCTCGGTTCTATCGGATCTTCCTCACTGCTCCTCTTCAGTCGGACTCTGATCCAGCTGGGCGAGCGAGAAAGAGAGAGGAGGTCTGTTTTCAATTCCCTCGCCCGCCCGCCCTTTCTCTCCTCTGACAGGAAGTGGGTCGGGTCTAAACACCAGTTTATTTTTTTACCCATATGAGGACCTTCTACAGAATTCATTTTAATAAACGTGTTTATCTGTAACCCAAACATTTTCCCTACACCACGGGGTCAGCGCAGTAGAACCGGGCTTCAGGCCCCACAATGCTATCGGTCTTCACAAGGATAGAAATATACCAGAAATGGTCATAGAATAGCTAAAGCAGAACACACACATGCACTCACACACACAGCATTATGGGAGCTTCAGACTAAGTTACAGAAAGAAAAGTTCATGTCAGTGATGAAAAACTCTAAATCCAGGCTGAACTGAACCAGAACCACATGGGAGGTTCTAGTCCTGATTTTGTTCCTGGTCTTGGGTCCTGATCCTTGTCCTTGTTTTGGTCCTGGTTCTGGTTTTCGTTCTGGTCCTGGTTTTGCTCATGGTCCTGTTTCTGGTCCTGGTCCAGCTCAGTAAGCAGCAGCTGAATGCAGGAGTGAAGCAGACTGTGCTGGCATTAAGGAACCAGCAGGGGGCAGCAGAGGGCAGAAACGCCTCAGAAGAGTTTGGTGGAAATGTTTCCAAAATAACTGATCAGAAAATCTAATTTAGAATTTAAATTAATTTTGGCATTTTAAAGACCAAAACATAAAATACTAATAAAGTAAAACTTTTTCAAATAAATCTTTTTCAATATTAAAATATTGAAAAATATTTCAATATTTTTCAATATATTGAAATATATATTGCAGGCCATTCATTATAGCCTGCTATAATGAATGGTTAGAGCCGGCAGTTGCTTCATCCAGCCCAGAGGACTCCAAAGCTTCACACTGACCGTGTGCTGGTGGAGAGCTACTGGATGGTTCTGATCACAGGTTCTGAACCAGGTTCAGATGAACCCAGTTAGATCTGGGCTCTCAGAAGCAGGCTCTCTATCTGATGCCTCTGTGATCAGAACCAGTTGACCCAGATAGGATTGGCCCAACTGCAGGAACACAAACCTGGTTCTGGTGCTAGAGAGATGGTTCTGCTTATAGGCCAGATTCAGAACCACAATGACCCAAACCTGGGCCTGTAGACTTCACTGAGACCCAGGTAAGTAAGGGGTGTGGCATAACAGGGCGTGGTCTGATGGGGGCGTGGCCTGACAGGGGTCTGGTCTAACAGAAAGTCAACAGATCAAATCTAGTCCTAGTTCTCAGAACCACAGGTCCTCTCTGGGTCGCACGTCTCACTCTGATGCGAACTGAAGCTTTCACAACCGGACCATTACAGCAGAACCTTTCAGACCGGCTGGATCGGGTCTCGGTGGGACTCGGATCTGCTGTCTGACAAGTCACTCTTCATCACCATCATCATCATCAGCTCTCACGGAGTTCTGCATCTCAGATCAGTGGGTCAGAACTGCCAACAGCCTGAAGGTTCTGAAACTCCTGGACCGACACCAGAGACTGAAGTTCTGATTCTGATGCAGGTTTGACACGGTAAATGCACGCACACGCACACACACACTCACGCGCACACACACACAGTAACATGACTCGGCACAGCTATGAGGAAGCCCCGCCCACATTCCTGCAGCAGGTAGAACAGGTGAGGCCGCTCTGTAAAACCGTCTCAGAGGAACTGGCAGTCCTGACCCAGATCAGCTGTTGTGATAGTTCTGGTTCTGAAGGCCCTGATGGTTCTGAGCTAGCAGGTTTTGATTTGCCAGTCCGGATCAGAACCTGGGCTCCGTGGATCTCTGGAACATCTTTTGTCTGGTTTTGGTTCTGGAAACATCTCTGGACTCCTTCAGAAGTCCAGCATGTTAGACCGGACTGGACCAGAACCCTGAGAGTTCTGCAGAGTGTGTCCTCACAGAGACAGAAAGCCAGCCGCAGCAGTTTATTAGAGCAGAGAAGAATAGAGCAGACACACCTGGACCGCAGGTGAGCCGCAGTGCAGGTCCCGGGACAGACAGGTGAACCAGTGAACAGGTGAACTGCGAGTGTCTGGGAGCCTCAGAGGAGACAACAGCAAGGTAAGATCTGCTTCCGTTTCTCAGGAAGAGTTTACCTGTTTACCTGTTCAGGTGAACCGTAGATCCAAAACCCAAACTGTGGGTTAGTAGAACATGGAGACAGGGGGTTCTGGGTTCTGTTAGCAGGCGGTTCTGACAGAAGGTGACCCACACTCAGTTCCTTCCAGGAGTTAAACTGAAATCTGCTGATTAATTTTTTGTTTAGGGAAACTGATTTAATTTTACCATAAATGTTTAGAGTCGGGTTGGTACCACCAGTACTGGTACCGGTACTGGACCATGTGTCAGACAGGAGTCCAGATTCTGGTGACATCACAACCAACCGCCACATGACCCAGCAGAGGAGCTTCAGGTTCAGGTCAGGTTCTGGTCTGGTAACAGCTTCATGATGGTCCAGGATGTTCCTCCATGTTGTTAGGAAACGTCTCCATGGAGACGTGATAGATCCGGTTACTGGATCGATCATTGGAGAACTTGGTTCTCCTCATGTCTTCGCTTTATTGGTTCAGGAAAATGTCCGGCTCTTCCAGGTTAGTCTTCCTCCTGAGGAAGGGCCTGGGAATGACCTTTGACCTCTCCCTGACAGGTGTGTTTTCCTCAGGAAGGTCAGTGGTCCGCTCTGATGGGTCTCTGTGCTCTTGCTCTGCAGATGGCTCTGCCCCCTTCTCCTCCGGTTCCAAAACCTCGGCTCCACTCCTCCAACAGCTTCCCCTCCCTCCTACACAGGTGAGTTCACCCGGTACCGACTCATCCACCGGACCGACTCGGGCCGACTCGAGGTGACTCAGACTTTGTGTTTCTTGTGTTTCAGAAACCCGGCTCATGAAAACCTGCAGCTGAGCTTCCGAGTAGGACACCACCAGAGCACAGGTAAACACTCTGGTTCTGGTTCCAGTCCAGATCCTGCCTCACAGAAGGTTCAACTACTCTACCCAGCAGGTATCTAATGACCTTTGACCTCTTGGTGTTCGTGATTCAGCCATCTTGGAGGATCCAGAGCCTCCCTGTTCTACTGAGTTCTGTCCAGCGTCCCTCAGGGCTCAGTTCTTGGCCCGCCGCTCTGCCAGACCTGAATGCCGGTCTTTGGGTCTGGTCAGTCCAGTCAGACCCTGAGGCTCCTCTGGATCTCTGCTAACCCTCCTTGATCTCTGTGTTCAGATTAACCTTCACGAACTGGATGAACAGATCCAATCTGGATTCGCTTCGCTCCATTCACACTTTGCTTTACTCCTCCGTATGATGTCCAACATGAAACTATCCAACCTGCAGCACGTAATCCTGGTCGCATGACCCCACCTGGTCGCATGACCCCACCTGGTCGCGTGACCCCACCTGGTTGCGTGATCCCACCTGGTTGCGTGATCCCACCTGGCCTGAATCTGCAGATTTTCTGTTGATTTCAGGGTTTTGTTTTTTTTTAAATGTGGATGTCTGCTCACATCAGAGATCCATGTCTGGACGGCGATCACTGTGACCTCAGCAGATTGGCTCCAGCTGTGACATAATCATGACCTCATCAGAGCGTCATGGTGAGTCAGCTTGCTTTCAGGATGTAAACAGGAGTTTTCAGGTGCGATCTGATTGGCCGTCTGCCTGCGAGTCATCAGATGGACCTAACCGGTCCGGTTCTTGGAGGTTCAGCAGCAGTAATCTTTCATCTGCAGCCTTTCCTGTCTTCTGCTGTGATGTCATCATCTGCCAGAACCGGACGCACTTGGACCCACCTGATTGGTTCTGAAGGACCACCATTCCTCCTGAACTAGGAGCAAAACTGTTTGATCTGCAGGTTTATCAGGAATTATCTGGGTTCCGAACCAGAACTGGAATCAGAACCCACGGCAGATCAGAATCTGGGCACATAAAAATTGTTTAGTTTTTGTTGTGATGAGCTGATAAACAGTCATAGTTTCTCTTTCTTGAAGATAAAAAGCAGTGGCCCTCGCTTCTCCTTTCAGTTTGTTATTCAGAGGAGAGATTGGTCACATGACCGGGGCCGCCAAGGCTCGTCACAAGACCCGTGCTGATTGATTGTTCGCCGGTAGCTGCTGATATAGACCAGCAGAACCGGTCTGACTGGCCAGCTACAGTAATTCTTCTGTGAACCAGTCTGTCCTCTGACATTGTTCTGTTGAGCTCAACCTGGAGCTGATAAACAGTCAGCACCAGGTGCTGGACCAGAACCTCTGCAACCAGAACAGACATCATGAAATTACTGGAACCAGAAAGTTCTGGTCCAAAACTTTACCGGGCCTCCATGAGCTGGGTCTCCTCTGTCCTTCAGGCCCAGAAAGTTCTGCTGTCATCCTCCAGAACCTCTGGCCTGGTTCTTCATCATGAAGTTGTTTTTTTTTCTGGAAGCTCCATGAGGAATCATCCTGACAAATGTTTCCAGATTGTCCTGCTGGTTCTGGGACCGGTTCTGGTCCTGAATCATAAAACCCGTTTCTCTCTGGTTCACAATCACTTCGATCCATTCAGACTGAGACCCGTCTCATCAGAATCAGATCAGAGTTAAGAGCAGAACCAGAAGGTCTGGTCTGCACTGTGTGGTTCAGAATTATCGGACCCCAGATCAAGCCCAGGCGGGGACCAGAACCTCCTGGTCCTGAAACACTTCGACTCTGCTCAGTCTCTGTCCTCACTGGTGGGTCCTGCATTTCCAGAGCGATCCACCAGGGGGGGTTAATGTCAATATCAACCTATCAAATTACATAACTGATGATATCACTGTCTCCTCCCTCCAGATGAAGATGCTCTCCCTCTCTCCTCACCTCGTCAGCCAACACGGGACAACTTCCCGACTCTAGACGGAATCACGGACCTCATCGCCACCAACATCCCGTCCCTGGCTGGAGTTGCTGCCAATTTCAGTGGCTCCGCCCCCTCTGCCCCTCCCCCCATAGACAGCCTAACTGACAGCATCTCCACAACCATACCTGGGTTAGCCGAGGCTGCTAACATTGTGGCTGCTAATGCTGAGGCTAAGCTAAGCCCTGCCCCTTCCACAGCTGCTGCCATCGACTCAGACTCTCCGAGCCTAGAGGTCATCATCAGCTCACTGAGTCACATGACCAACGTGGATGAGTTTATTAGCAGCATTCCTAACCCTTCAGCCCCACCCCTTTCACTAGAGCCACACGCACCACTGAACATGAACGGAGGCAATCACACAGGTAAGCCAACCAATCAGATTGAGGATCTGAACCAATAAACCATAGACAGACCTTAGATGGACCGCAGATAGTCTAAGATGTTCCAATCATGTTCTAGATTGGATTCATCATCTAGAACATAGACTGATGAATCCAGAGTTTTGTGCATCCATGGAGCTCAGAGTTGAGCCGCTGATTCTTCATGGTCCTGGTAGTTGATTACAGCAGAAGGTTGAACCAGGTGGAACCGATCAGGAGGAGCTGGAGGTTGTTTCACGGAGGGGTGAAGACCTGCTTCCTGCTTCTGTAACCAGAGAAAGGTCTCTCCATTCGCCTGTTTTTAGATGACATGGGCTGAAGTTCTGGAGATGGAGGATTCAAACGGTCTTCTTCTGACCCAGAAATAGGACCCCTGACCCTAAACCCAGATCCTCTAGTTCTTAGACTGACCCAAGACACACTTCCCATAGTAACACCTGCCTGTCCATGTTGTTCTGAACGTGTCCAGATGTTGGGGCTCTGTCGCAGCTGGTCAAGGCATCTTTGGACCCAACTGCAGGAGTCAAGTTTCCAGCTACTGAGGTCGCTGGAGATACTGCTGAGGAAGTTACTGGTACC
The DNA here is from genome assembly GCA_010277075.1 of Poeciliopsis retropinna. Classification (NCBI taxonomy): domain Eukaryota; kingdom Metazoa; phylum Chordata; class Actinopteri; order Cyprinodontiformes; family Poeciliidae; genus Poeciliopsis; species Poeciliopsis retropinna. The sequence continues at coordinate 1,414,731 of VMRM01000033.1, read as the reverse complement.
ATCAACCTGTCTCTGTTCTGGAATTTCAGGACCTGTCTGGATCCAGGTTCTTCTAAATCTGCTTAAACTGATCTGAATTCACTTATAGCCTGTGGTCCACTGATCAAAGCTCTTATAAACCCTGGTTTCCTTTCTCCGGGTTCTACTGGTTCCTGTCTTACTGACCCAAGAAGTTCTGATCTGTTTCTGATCACCTGACCTTCCTTCCTTCTTTCTGTCTGATTGTTCAATGGTTCTGGTTCCAGTTCAGTCTCCATCCCCTCTGTCCACCAAAGAAGAAGATCTATATGTCACAGTGTTGGGTACTTGGACCAATCAGGAAGAAGCTGAGTCAGAGTCGTCCAATGAGGAGGAGGATAAAGGCAGTAGCCCTGCTGCCTCTGGTTCTGATGCATCAGTGGATAAGGATCCTGGTTCTGACACAGTTACCACCAGGTGAGTCTGTGATGATGATGATGATGATGATGATGATGATGATGATGATGATTATTTCTCCTTCTTTGAACACTGACGCTATTCTTTCATTGGTTACTCTCTAGAGTTTCACCCAACCAATCAGATCGCTTGAAACCGACTCGACCGGCTCCGCCCCCTCCAAGCAGGAAGTCGAAACCAGTGAAGCAGAAGATTCCCAGGTATGTCCAGCTCCGATGTTCTCTGAGGGTAACGTATGGATGATGAACTCCGACCTGGTCACACTAGAATCATGTGATCAGAACACCTGTCATGTTGACCAGATAGCGCCAGTGAGCAGTGGCTCTAACTCAGAGTAAATTAAAGGATCACAGAGTTGAACCTGACTGATGCCCTAGTCCGCTGACGGCTCTTTGCTCCGCAGGGCAGCTACCATCAAGGTCTCCAGGAAGAAGGGCAGTGGCAGCGGAGGCTCTGCTCCTCAGAGCGCTGTGGTCCGGGCCAGCTGGCTGGATGTCTGGAAGGGCTTCAGGTACCAAGACCAGAACCTCAGGGCTCTACAGGGGGGTTCGGGGGAATGGGAAGATAGATGGATACCAGGTGATGATATCTTCTCTGTCCATCAGACACAGCGTTATGTGGGTGACGTTGGATGGCCAGCTGATGTCCCTGCGTAAGAAACGAACAGTAAGTGTTCTCCTGTGTGTTTTTACCTGCGTGTGTTCTCCGTTGTGTGTCGGCCAGCTGACTGACCGGGTTCTTGTTTTGTGGATCAGGACTGGTTCAGTGAGGTGCTGTTCCATGTCTCCAGTATCACCAACGTGAAATCTCAGGACAAAAGACGCTTCTCCGTCTACTTCAGGAAGAAACGCTACGACTTCATGGCTCACAGTAACGGTAGGACAGTGACCCCTGGACAGAGTCCTGATGTCTGGACACCTGGGACTTGGTTCCTCAGAGACTCATGTCAGGTTCATGTTAATATAATTACGTATAAAGCTGCTGTCCACACATCTCAGGAGAGACAAACACAGACATGGATTCCAAGAAGGACATTGTTAAAAACTCTGTCCAGATGTTCTGGTCTTCATGTGAAGCTTGGTGGAGCTACAGAGAACTTCTCTCTGTAGAGACCCTGCGGTTTGTAGCGGACTGAGGCAGTCAGGGAGACACCAGGACAGGGATTTCAGATCAAATCATTTCCAGTTCAGACCCCTGATCCATCACCCAGGACCAGATGCGTTTCTGGCAGTAGATCTGAAGATGGGAGCATGAATCCTCGGGGTTTGTTCCTCTGGTAGAACCTCAGAATCTCATCCTTATTTTCTTCTCCTTTCTTTCCCCCAGAGGTTCAAGAAGGGTGGGTCACATCTCTGTTGGCGACTCGTGGCCTGCAAAGCCCCACTCCCTCTGAGCTATATGGACAGGTCACCTTGAAAGACTCCCGGAGCCGCGCCTATGCTGCCGTCTGGGGTCACGACCTTTGGATTTACACCAACAAAGACAGCTTCCAGTTGGGCATCGCCTCCTTCTCCGTGCCCCTGAACGTAGCCACGGTGAAAGCGACAGGAAAGCACTCATTTGCCCTCCTCACCCCATACAAGACCTTCAAGTACTCACCTGTCTGTCAAGTCTTCCTGTCCGCTACGCTTGGCGCCGCTGCTAACCTTGTTTCTGTGCTATAGCCTGTCCGTTGACTCGTCAAAGGACCTGTCGCTCTGGCTGGAGAGCCTGACCTCCACTATCCAAAGTGCTGTGTCCTGCAGCCAGGTGGCGCTACGTCTGCGGGAAAACCCCTACAACAAAGTGTGTGGTGATTGCGGAGCTGCCAATCCTGAGTACGCATCAGTTAACCTGCTGTTGGTCATCTGCCATAACTGTGCAGGTAGGAAGGGAACAACTTGTGGGTGGAGCCACAGAGGGTATGGCTACCAAAGTTACTGCTAGAGACCAGACTGCTCTGAATGTCTATCAATGTCTGTCTGCTCTCAGTTCAGCACCGAGTTCTGGGCAACAACCTGTCCAAGGTCCGCAGCCTGAGGATGGACAACAAGACCTGGACTGAACCACTCATACAGGTGAAGCCTGAAGGATCAACAAGTTGGGAAACGTAGAACATTGTTCAGATTCACACAAAACTAAGCTTTAAACACACGGGGGTTGGTACCGTTTACTCAGAGGCAGCAGCTTCAACAGAAGGCAAAGCTGGCTTTCTGAAAATCTTGCTACACAAGGCAAGATGAGCAACTCTGGCTACACCTCTAAAAATCTCAAGTAAAACTATAAAATCTCTCTCACACCTCAAATGGTAGCTGAAGAAATGCTGGGATATTAACTAAAAGGCACAAAGTAAGCATGTTTAATGCTTAACTTGATGCTGATTGGCTGGTTGGGTATGTGTTATTTCTCATCTAAGGTCAGAGTTTCACTGTGGAGGCGAGCCAGAACAGATTCAGAAGTACACATCATTAACTGTTGCTTGCTGACATAGACATATACACTCAGATCAGTCTCAGGTTGGGGCACCAATGTAACAGCATAATTATCAGCAGCAGCAAACTGGAAATGCAGCTTTGAGCAAACATGCAGGAAGATATCCTAAACACGCCGGGTGTAATGGCCAAAAACTAAAACGTACATTTCTTTTGGGTGGTCCTGAACTGTGAGGAGGACTGATGGGTCTGGGGGACTGAAATAAGGGGATCCTGTCTGGCTAAAGCTGAATAATTGGAGGTTTAGAGGTCTAAACCTCACTAGAATCACCAAAACGACTCAAAATGTCAGCCATCTGGCTGCAGTGTTTTGGATCACCGTGGTTCTTGATAGCACCACGGAAACAGCAGATTGCTTTACTCAAAAAGGGCTGTCTCCAGAACACTACATATATATGGTGTCCTATTAGTGCCAAAACTAAGACAGACCCACTGATACATGTGAAGCCTGAAGGATCAACATCAGATCTTCTGGCCAATCATCCCAGGAGGCCATCACATTCCAAAGCTTGGAGAAGCTAGAGTTAGCTCTAGATAGGCTAGCATTAGCAATGGAGAAACTGATATTAGCTTTAGGTAGGCTAGCATTAGCATTGGAGAAGCTGGTGTTAGCTTTGGGTAAGCTAAAGTTAGCGTTGGAGAAGCTGGTGTTAGCTTTAGGTAGGCTGCCATTACCATTGGAGAAACTAATGTTAGCTTCAGATGGGCTAGCATTAGCCTTGGACAAGCTAATAGCTAGTATGCCTGGGCTAACCACCCATGCCTCGTATTTTCTTCGAGGAAATCTGTACAAATAAACATGGTTGCCATGCTATATCTGTATGTTTTTTTTTGTTTTGTTAGTTTGTTTTGACAGATTTGACTGTAATCAACATGAGTCCAAACGTAAACATCCTGAATATTACAGGCTGAAGTTAGTCTCTTAACTGCTAAAGGCAGATTCCACCATAACTCTCGTTTAAAAAGTTCAGACTCTACAGTCCTGGAGCAGTTTGAATTCTGTTAAACTTTGAATTGTGAAAGTTTGGTGAAGGCCATATTGGATTCATGACCTGAACAAACCTGAGCATTTGAGTCTGCTGAATCTGCCACACAGGAAGTTCTTCCTGACCTTGAACCCTAAATCCTTTCAGCTCTTTGTCGCCTACGGCAACCGACTGGCCAATCAGGTGTGGGCTCCCGCCGTGCCGGCGGCAGACCAGCTGCAACCGGAGGCAACAGAGCAGGAGAGGGCGGCGTTTATCCAGAACAAATACAGCAGGGGGCGCTACAGGCGAGTCCACGCTCTGATCTCCAGCCGCTCCATGATGAACCAGGTGAGAGGAGAGGCGGCCGGGTCAGAGGAAAACACAGGAGGAGGAGTATGATGCTGATGATGATAATGTTTCAGAGGCTGTGCCAAGTGGCTGTCAGTGACGACGTGGAGGAAACTATGTCTCTGATCTGCTCTGGAGCCAAGGTCTCTCTCTCTCTTAGCTTAGCCCCGCACCCTCTACACCCCGTCTCACCTGAACCATCCTACCTGTGTGCAGGTGTCCTCGTCTGACCCTCAGAGCCCTTCCCCCATTCTGCTGGCTGAAAAAGCCAGCCAGGCTCTACAGATTGAACTGCTGCGCCTCAACGAGTACACAGGTAAATCTCACCTGACCTCACCTGAGCTCACAGCTGAAGCCTCTAACACACCTGTGTTCTCCTGTAGAAGTCCAACCTCACCAGCCTCAACCAGCCAACAATCGGAAGCAGGACTCCGCCCCCACAGGTGAGGCTCTACCTTTAACCCTTGGATACCATGACTGCCGAGGTTAGATTTCCTCTGAACAGAAACACAAAGAACCTGAAGACTCCTGAACCAGAACCAGAGCCAGAACCAGACTGTGGTGTAGGAAGTCCAGGCTGTTTGGTTCTGGTGTGGTTGAACCTCATCAGAAGTTGGACCAAAACCAGAAAGGCTCTCTGGTGTCATCCCAGGCTCAGAACAGGCCAGGTACCATTGGATTCTTCCATCACAGCAGTACCCAATGCCGCCTGCAGAGGGAGCTGTGGGTTCGTAGAAGGCTGAAGGCCAGCTGCTATCAGAACCAGCTCCAGAACCTGGTGGCCCAGTTCTGATGGTGCTGGTTCTCTTGTCCATGCCATTGGTTCTGATTGGACCTCCATGCTGTCTCCTTCCCCTCCCAGAATGCTATGAGCCTGTAGAGGGCCCAATTTGTCCACCAGGACACTCTCTGTCCCTTTAAATGACGTGTGCTGTGTTACCTGGGCAGGTGAGGAAGAAGAGGAGGAAGAAGAACTCCACGGAAAACTGGAGGAAGATCGCTTCTTTTTCTCGTTGGAAAATGACTCTGCAGCCTGTGATGTCCTGGACCTGAGAGAAGTTCTGTCCGTTTTCCTCAAACACGGGTAAATCCAGATCAGGAACCAGATCAGAATCCAGAATCCAGATCAGAGACCTAAAGAAGTCATCAGTGAAAATAATGCTAAAAGATTCATTAATTTTACCTGAAACAGAAATTAATAAATTATAAACAAGACCCAGAAATCTGTGGTAATTCCAGAAAAATGAATTACTCCAGCTGAAGTGTGAACACAAACCTCCATCATGATGCAGCAGATTATTTCTGTTGAATGCGTGCATGAGAACCGAACACGGTCCAGATGTGTCCAGAGGAAACCACTAAGAACATTCAAGAAGGTGGTCATGGCTGTCAATGAAACTTAATTTTTTTTCAAGATGGCCGCCATCTTGAAAAATGGCAGTAATGAAGAATGTATTAGCACTAAAATCAGCAGTAGCACAGCTAACCAAAGTTAGCTTCACCAACCACTAATTCACGAAAGAATTAGAACCATAAACCACCAAAAAACAGAGAAAACTAGCAAAAGATAACACTAAGCTGCTACACAAAATAATTATCAGAAGTTGACTCTAAGTAGTTAACCGTTTAGCAGAAGCTAACGATAACCATAAAGACGCCTCTCTCAGTCTGTGTTTCATCTTCATGTTTTTACTGTTGATGGCCGGAGTGAGGCTGGCTAACAGCTAGTTCCTCAGTTTCTGATTCACTTTAGAAGATTATGAACCGGATGAGCAGAGTGGAAAACAAATGATGAGGCAGTCGTTTGCCTCAATTGGTCTAAAAGGCTTCAAAATGAGAAGCTGCAGAAAATAAATAGAGATGCTGCAGCCTCAGGACCCTCTTCCAGAAGGAAAGATCTGTTAGGTTTTCCAATTCTGATCTCGTGACCTGTGGCTGTTTCAGGTCGGAGCTCCAGTTTGAGATGGTGACATTGAACAATAACATGATCTGTGCTGCCGACGACAGCGACTCGCTGCAGGATCACCTGGTGCACATCCTGAAGGTAGAAACCTGCTGCCGTCGCTGGCGCTGCTGCCACCAAGGCAGACACACTGACCTCTGCCCTGCCTTCAGGTCATTCTACCAGGAGGGGTGTCCTACGCCGAGGTGTGCGGGGCCTCAGCCGTCAGCAAGGTGCATATGGTGGATGTGGGCGGGGCTTCCACTCAGTCTGACGCCTGGCTGCTGCTGTGGGAGGAAGGAGTCAGCCTCCACCCGGTGGAAAGGGCTGGGCATCGCAGCCTGAGCTTCCCACTGACCACGCTCAGTCCCACAGGTAGAGCTGCACTGGCTCAAGCCAAGATATTCACCCCCTAAAATATTTATACCCCTAAATATTCACATCTTTAGGAAATGAATGTTTATAGTCATTTTTTAATTTGACTGTAACTTCCTGTTCTTTCTAGAGAAGACACACTTGTCTCCCACATCAGGTTGAGTTGATGTTAATTCTCCATTTCTTCATATCTTTAGTCAGTTTGTATCTCTTTCCTCTTTCAGAAACTGTTTGGTATGAAGACACCGTAACCTTGGTAACAGCAGAAAGGTGAGTCTCTCTCACACCTTCAGTCCAGTCCAAAAGTATTCATACGGAGAGCAGCTCCTCCCTAGCTGTGATTGGCTGAGCCTGGACAGGTGTTCTCCCATCAGGACCGTGTCGTTACGCTTTGAGGAGCAGCGCAGCAGTGAGACCTGGTTCCAGCATCTGAAGAGAGCTCTGGCCAATCAGCATCCAGATTCTGAGGGGCCACCTGCCGCCAATCAGAACCCAGCTGGGCCAAGTCAGATGTCGATGACTGACGGCGCCGTGAAAGGTTCTGTTTCCCCGGCCATCCAGCGCTGCATCTCACACATCACCACCTACGGTGAGTCTGGGTCAGGAGTCCACTTCCTGTTGCCACAAGCTGCCAACAGGAAGTGGACCAGAGTGCTGCTGGGTCAGACCCTGGTTCTGCAACATCCAACAGAACATTCTGGTCCAGCTGTAGAACCTGAAGCAGTACCAATGGGGTCCATGTCCAGATCTGTGGCCCATGTCTGATTCTGATGGACCAGGTTGGTCCCGTTGATGGACCAGAACCAGTTTGGTACCAAACCCTCCTGACTGACCTGGTTGCCTCCAGCAGAACCAGAACTGCTGTTGATCTAAACTGGGCTAAACTATGTTAGGGTGTTTCCATGGAAACCTGAGTGGGCGGAGTGTACTTGTGTGCAGGGCTGAAGGTGGAGGGTCTGTACCGGCGCTGTGGCCGGGCGCTGAAGGTCAAAGAGCTGGTGAAGGCCCTGACGACGTCACCAAACTCCGCCCCCCTGGAGGCTGACGAGCAGGGCGTTCTGGACGTTGGCTCCGCCCTTAAGCAGATCATCCGGGACCAGCTGAGCCTGGTGCCGCAGGCGGAGCTGCAGCAGTGGCAGAAGGCTGCAGGTACGCCCCCCAATCCCTCACCCTACAGGTGAAGCGTTTCCACCTGCATCTACCAGTCTAACCACTTACTATCTCCCAGTGATTCCAGAGGAGCGCAACAGGTTCAAAGAGTATCGACAGTTGCTACAGCAACTACCCCCTGACAACAGAGCCACCCTGAACGTGATGTTTGGACACCTTTACATGTAACCGAGCCGAACCCTGACATGATTACCTGCCTGATGTCCACCTGCTCACTAGCTCCTCCCACTCTGTCCAGGGTCCAGGTGTTCTCTCAGGACAACAAGATGTCGGCCCACAACCTGGCCGTGGTTCTGGCGCCCTCCATGTTCCTCGTCATGAGCCAGGACATGATTGCACTCACCAGGGAGTTCATCATCCACCACACGCTGCTGTTCCTGGTGAGCGCTGCCGCCGCACTGCCTGAGACTCACCTGAGAATACACACCACTGTTACACACCTGAAATACATCACAGAATACTCCTGAGACTTGTCTGATACTCATCTGTTAGCGACCGGTAATGTAATCGTTAGCCATCTGTAAGCTAACTGTTAGCCATCAGATAGCTATGTCTTAACAGGACCAGAACTGACAACAGTCAGAAAATCGTTAGCGACTTTGAGTGGGACTAGCTCTGGGATTAGTTCTGAGAATAGCTCTGGGACTAGCTCTGGGACTAGCTCTGGGATTAGCTCTGGGACTGGCTCTGGTATTAGCTCGATAGCTTCAGCCTGAGCCAGAGCTCAGCTAGCTGTTTAGGCAGGAAAGGTAAAAGAATTACAACATAAAACGGAAAAAGAAAAGTAATCTTTACAAATTACTGCAGATTTTCACCTTTGACTCTCATATAGCTTTGATTCGTTGTTGATGTCCCTTCACTGCCCTAATTTATTTACAATTATACTGAAAATTCAGATAACAGATACAAAGTTAGCCTTTAATCCATCCATCCATCTTCTTCTGCTTTGATGGATGGATGGCTCGTGGGGGTAGCAACTTCAGAAGGGAGGTCCAGACTTCCCTCTCCCCAGCCACTTGTTCCAGCTCCTCCGGGAAAATCCCAAGGTGTTCCCAGCCCTGCTGAGGAACATAGTCCCTTCAGGATGTCCTGGGTCTTCCCCAAGGCCTCCTCTGCCTTTAATCCAGTGTTTCTCAAACTTTACTAGGCTGAGGACCAGGTAACCCATTTACCTGGTGCTGTTTGGTAAATGTGACTGGCCACGACAAAGCCATGAGCACGTCTACTCGGGGGGCATTTTGAGTTATTTACAGATTCTTAAAGTGTCTGTGCTTTCCAATGACGTTAAACACATGGAAATAAAAAATTAAAAAAATCATTACTACCAAGTGTTATGTGCATTAATAACATTTAAAGCTATTTATGATTCAGACGCACAATTAAAGAAAAACTGATTTGAGTTGCTTTAACAGAAATATAAAAAATAAATCATTTTCTGCACCGTTTAATATAAAATTTAGGAACCCCTTTCTGTCAATTGTATTTATTTAATTCAATATAATAATTTTGAATTAAATAAAAATTACAATAGCTGTTTACCTGAAAGCAGAGCATCATTCATTACAAAGTAAAGCTAGAAAAACAAACAGTTCTGATTGGCTGGAGCGATTCCTACCGTTCAAAGAAACACATCAACACTGTGACATAACATTCCCGGAGTTGTTTTTCTTTCCACCGGTGTCTGCAGCTTTTCTTTTGAGTGACTCGTTTTAAAACCAGTTTTCCATTATGTTTAACACATTCCTTCGGTAAGCTAGCTGTACCGTGGCACTTTGAGCTGACGTCACGCCAAAAAGACGGTCGTTTACATGCAGCACCTCGCGGACCACTAGGAGGCGCCCGCAAGCCATAGTTTGAGAAAGGCTGCTTTAATCCAGTAAGGAATCATAATAACCTGACATAAATCTGGCCACTAGATGGCAGCAACGCAAAACTTTGTGTCGAGGAATGGTCCAGGTGTGTTGAGTAAACCTGAGCTCTGATTGGCTGCTGCTGGTGGACGTGAGGCTAAAGGTGATGCTCATGGTTCTGATCCGATCTGTGTACAGACTCCAGACCGGAAGGATGAAGACAAAGCAGAAGATGATGATGAAGAGGAGCAGATCACCAAGCTGTGATGAAGTTTCTCTGATTTTAATGCCTGAATATTTCCTGATCATCAAAAACTTTTTTTTTTAAATCATGACCTGTTTCTGTTCTCTGGGTGTTGGTTCTGATCCAATCTCATGTAATCCCACTGAATCGAACAATAAAAGCTTTGTGTCTACTGTGGCGCCCTCTGCTGGGCATCTCTGTGTCTACTTTTATCTTAAACAAGGATGTGACCCACAGAACCGCTGCTTTGGTTCTGCTCACTGGAGGACGTCAGAACTGTTTCCATATGGCCCGGTACATGAACCGGGTTCATACCAGAACCTCTGGACTTCCTTCAGTACCAGGCTCACCTGAAGGACGAGGAGTCCTAAAGCTGCTGGTCGTCTGCCTGTATACCGATTGTCTTCCTTTGAGGACAGAATCCATGTCCACCATGATGGCGGCCATCTTTTATCTGCTGGAGGATGTTCAGAGCTTATGAATGTTTGTCAGCTTTCTGTTTCGACCTCAGTAAGTCATTTCATTCCTTAAGGGTTTTATTCACTCACCCTTTGTCCTCCTCACTGCAGAGTAACTAGTTACATTTACGTAGTTACTTCAGTAACTTGTGAAGACAATGTTTATTCAGGAGTAGCTGCAATACATAGTACTTTAACTTTAATGTAAGATCATCATGACTGGAATAGGATCTCTGGATCCTCGACTTGCAGTGACGTGTTTCTGCCACCAGGTGAAGCTCTGAGTTCCAGGTCACTTCCTCAAGTTAACGGGTCACCTCTGAGATGCAGCACCATGACAACCGTTCTGATGACCTTTATTCTGAAACCACTTCCTGTCCCAGAAATAAGACCTTCACCGACTTCCTGTGGCCTGATGCTGAGCTGGTCCGGATGTGTAACATCCACCAGAACCTTCTCGTGGGTCACATAGCGGGCCTCCAGGACCTTCAGGACACTTGGACCATCTGGACCTGCAGCTGGTTTATGATCAGAGCCCTTATCCAGTTCTGGTTCTGAGTCCATGAAGCATAACCAAGCAGGAAAAGCTGGAACGGACCTGGTTCTGTCTGGCAGAACCTGAAGAGAGAGATCTCAGCAGGTTCTAACAAAGTCTGGGTTTGTGTATTTTTTTATTTGGTAGAAAGGGAAACGGTTTAATAGCTCAGCCAATCAAAGCTGAGTGCCGGCCCCGCAGCGCTCTGATTGGCCGGCACCACAGCGCAACGCTCTAATTGGCCGTCAGACATAGATGTTCTCAGCCGGGTCAGCAGCAGGAACTCCAGGATAACAGGGAACTGTGGAGAACAGGGGTAACTTCAGCTGCAGACCAACACAGACGTCAGAGGTCAGAGGTCATGTTTTTACCATAAATAGGTTCTTCCTCCTTCTTTTCCCCCTCCTCTTGCTCCTTGTTGCCATGGTTACCACGCATCTCCATGTAATGCTGGGTCTCCCTTTCACCTGGAGAACAGGTAGTCAGTAACTGCCGGCATGTTATGGGTGGAGAGAACACCTGTTGGCTCCGCCTTCCACTGACCGGCTGCTGTACCTGAAGTCCTGGACCTGGGAAGCCTCCTCTTCCACAGGAGGAAGGAGATGATGAGGAGCAGCAGGATTAGCAGCAGGAGGAGCGAGCAGACGATGGCGGTTGTACTGGACTGGCTTCTTTCTGAGGACACAGAGATGGGTGGATGGTCATGGCTACGACCTGGTAGCAGGAGGCTGTCACCATTCTGACACTACTGATGAGTGATGATAGGCCGACACCAGGAACCAGACGACTGAGCTGTATTAGCTTTGGAGAGGGTGACCATGCTCAGGCTGCTTGGCCTCTGATGCTAATGACATGCAGTGGAAGCCTATCCGATGTTAAAGTTAGCATCGGATAGGCTGGAGTTAGAATTGGATAGGCTACTGTTAGCATTGGATAAGCTAAAGTTAGCATTGGATGAGCTAGTGTTAGCATTGGATAAGCTAGTGTTAGCATTGGATAAGGTAGTGTTAGCATTGGATAGGCTAGTGTTAGTATTGGATAGGCTAGTGTTAGCCTATCCTAGCTTGGATAAGCTAACACTAGCCAATCCAGTTCTAGCCTATCCAAGCTAGAACTGTTCTAGCTTGGATAGGCTAGAACATTTCCCCCTATTCTAGCCTATCCAAGGCTAGAACAGTGTTGGATAGGCTTAACACTAGCCTATCTGAGCTAGTGTTAGCATTGGTTAGGCTGTGGCTACAGTGCATAGCTTGCTCCGGTCAGTGTGTGAATGGGTAAATGTAACGTGACCTGTGGACCTGAAAATGACCTACACACATAGAGAATGTTTAACACTTATGATCCTTTGTTGAACTTTCCGTAAAGACAGAAATAGCTACTGGTGACCAGCTATGCATGCTAGTCGTTCGCCTCTACAAAGCTCGCTAGTACTCTCCTCATTGGCTGGCGCTGGTTGCTCAGTTCCCAGTGTCGACCTATCATTAATCAATAATTATTAATTATTAATCAACAATCAATAATCAAATGGGTGATTCCAGGATGGATTTACTGCAGAGGGAGGGAAGCAGCCCCGCTGGCTGAGCAATAGTCTTAAATTTGGCCTTAACATGGTGTCATGTTTATGGAGGCTGTTGGTGTGTGCTGGACTCACCTTCCACCTGCAGGTGGAACACCTGTATGTGTTGCCTATACCCTTGTTTGTTGTAGACCTCCAGCATGTAGACTCCAGAGTCCTCTGGCTGGACTCTGCTGAAGCTCAGTGACCCATCCTCCAGCAGCTCACAGCGGCCGTGGTGACACCTGGTTTTCTGGTTGTCCAGCAGCAGGTGGGGGTGGGTCCACCTGAATTCCAGTAGGGGCCCCATACGCCCTCTACTGAAGTCAGGCAACAGCTTGAGGCTCTCGCCGCTGGTTTTAATTATGTTGGTAATGTCAGCAGAGGCAGCTGAGATCAGAGGTCACACACAGAGAACATGTGATGGATCAGTACCTTACCTGTCCACCAGGTGGCACTGTTATTTCCCTTCAGTTATTGAAGGTTTATCACATCTGCTTCAACCAGATTTAAAGTTTTTGAATAATTTCCTCCCACATTCTGTTCACAAGTTACAGCAGAGATTAACTTCCTGCTGCTGCCCAGGAACAACAACCTTCCCTCAAGAGATCTATTCCTGAATTTTTGTATTTAAATATTTAAATAATATTCTGGTCGTTTGTATTTTTCATCTGTTCATTTATTGCAGCCTTATAATTTGCCCCATGGAAGCAAAAAGAACCCGTGGAGAGGAAGCGGAAACAGTGTTCGCCTCCTTCAAAATAAGAGCATGAATATGCACGGCTAACTGCCTGAAGGATTCTTTGCTGTCGAAAACAAAACTCCAACACAGATGTTGAACTTTATTTGACTGAAAGTTTACAAACAACCAAGTGAATTTCTGCTTCAGAATTAATCTGGAAAAAATAATTTAAGGGAAGCTAAGCATGCTAAATGTTTTCAAAGTTAGCTAAAGTGCTAATGCGCTATAAGCTAAAACAGACCTCTGCTTTTAGTGCATTAGCAGCTGTTTTCCTCCACAGTCTGGGTGAAGCTGATTCTGAGGCTTAAAAAAAACAACAGATTTTAACATTTAATCAACTTTATTTCTATGGTTACCCTAAACACTGGTAAGCCTGTGTTGTTTAAGCAACTCCTGCTGGTTCTGATTTATGAATAAAGGTGTCATCATCATGAGCCAAGTGGTTCTGGTTCTGATGGGAACATTGAAAGGTTACTAACTGTTTCTCTTCATCATCATCACCATCAGGATCATCACCCAGGGCAACATAGTGCGATGGCTGGCTCCGTCCCCCACCGCTGCTCTGTGGAGAGGAAATGCGAGTCAGTGGTCAGAGTGGGTTTGGATCACATGACTTCCAGCCAGGCAGGACTCACATCCTCCACCCACGCAGCAGAGCACCAAGCTGCCGCCTCTCTTTTGGTTTCGACTGCATTTACTTCACAAACACATCAGACATGATGTCAGAGCCATCATCAGAATCATTATCAATTATATTGATCAGAGTTCCAGTCACCAATAATCAAAGCAACTCTAACCAGGTTTCTGGAATTAAATTAACTCAGGGTTTCGTCAGTTTTTCTGTTTTCTGGAAGTTTGTTCCAGATTTGTGGTGCATAGAAACTGAATGCTGCCTCTCCGTGTTTGGTTCTGGTTCTGGATGCAGATCAGAACCAGCAGACCTGACCCTTGGAAGGCAGCAGGTGTTTAATGTAACAAGGTGCTGAACCTTTGACCTACCTCTAAACCTGCAGAAAGAAAAAAACAGAAACCAGAATAGCTAACAGCGTGTTTAATTATAGGATCTCAGTGGAACAAACGTGCTTCAGGCTAACAGCTGATGCATTTATTGCAAACCGCAGCCAAACAAACACACACACACAGCTGAGACTGAGTGTGTGCCTATAAGGTTTCTCCATAATAATGTTCACCAGTCATCCCCAAATCCAGAGTCCTGAGTGGAAACCCAGCAGAGATCACCATTGACCCAGAGGTCAGAGGTCACACCCCTGGAATGTGCATAAACCACCATACTAATCATACTTTTTACTATGATTGTTACTTTATTCCTAGAGTGTGTTCATGTACTGGTTCTGACCTGTACTGATCCTGACCCGTAGGGGTTCTGACCCATAGGAGCTCTTCCTACCTGAGATTGTTCTGTCCTCCGGCGATTCAGGTTGGTCGACCCGAATCGCTGCAGATCCGTCTCGAAGTCTAGCCAAAGTGAACCAAGCAGGAAGTGAGAACAGAACCAAGCTGGTGCTGTTCCTGGATCTGTTCCTGGAGGATTCTGGTTTGGTTCTGGTCCAGACCTGGATCCAGGTCAGGTTTTGGATCAAGGTCAGGTTCTGGTAGGATCTCAGGACCAGGCATGTGCAGGAGTGGCATCCCTCTCTAGATGAACCCAGTGAACACTGACTGGACCATACAACCTTCAGCTGGGAAGTAGGTGGTGTCTCCCCCTGCTGGTGAAGCCATGAACCAGCAGGGGGAGTTCTGGGCCTGGCTGGTTCTGAATCTAAACATTCAGTTTAATAACTGGAGAGCAGTAGGAGAAAGTAGCAGAGAAAGAAGTGATGAGTTTGTCTGCTGCAAAGAAAACTTAGGAACCTTCAACAGAAAGTAGACGGGGATTCTGGGTAATGGGGGGTGAACTGCAAGCTAACAGTAAGCTAGCATGGCAGCAAAACAGAGAAACTACAGACGAGCTTAGCAATAGCTTCGTGTATCCTGATGCTGCTAACTGGGGGTGTGAATACTTTTAACAAGTTTCATGAATAAAAACGCCACAATACGAATCCAGATTTATGAAATTTTAGAAATTTATTATAAAAATCATCCAAAAATGCAAAATAAAAAACAGAAATATTTTGTTCTGTAGAAAAATAAAAACTGTTGTCTCTGGTTCAGCAGCAGAACCTGGACAGACCCGGTCCGGTTCGAAAAGACTGGTTCTGAAACAGAAAATGCTCCAGATATATTCAGAACTGGAGCCAGGACCAGAACCAGGACCAGGCCTGGTCCCGTGTCTCTGGGTCAGCAGCAGAATCGATAGTTCTGGTTATTGACCAACAAAATGTGGACCGACCCGACTACAGATAGAACCCTGAGCAGACCCGATCCTCTCAGTCTGCTCCAGAACGTCTGACCAGGATCTGGTGGCCGGTTCCAGTAAGCTGGGCTCAAGAACCGGCCAGAGTTCTCTTGGACCATCTGGTCCAGCAGGCGTAGGAACCGGTCCACCTGGACCTGGTCCCGGTTCTGAGTGTTATCCAGAACCGCGTGCCTGTCGCTGCAGCAGGTCAGCAGGTCCGACACGCAGCTGCTGGCTTGGACCCGGTCCGACAGGCTCCGCCCCCCCAGGGCGTCTCCATGGGTAAACAGAACCGCAGCATGCCGGGCCAGATTCTGGTTCTGCTCCAGCAGCCGGGTAAGCAGGCGGATCAGCTGGGTGGAACCGTAGCTCAGTCGGCCGATCTTCAGCACCAGAATCAGTACGTGAGGTCCCGGTTCCACCAGGTACATCCGGGCCCGAAGTTCCGTAACCAGCTGGTTCAAGGTCAGAACCTCCTCCGGCAGTCCAACCGTGTCCACCACAGTGAGCTGGCCCACCTCAGCAGAACTGCGCTCCGGGTCTGACCGCACTCCAGCAAAGTCCGAGTCTGGTTCAAAGCACCGGAACCCGAGCAGAGTGTTCCCAGCAGAACTCTTTCCAGAACCAACTGGTCCGATCAGGACGATCCTCCTGTCCCTCAGCGGGGCAGTGGAACTAGCAAAACCATCAAAACCGGCAGAACCATCTGGACCATCAGAACCCGTGACCCGGTCCGTCCCGTCACTGGAAGTTTCTGCAGGACCAGAGAAAGTGGGGAGAAAAGTATTCACACTGTTCCAGTTTAAACCAGTTTGAATATCAAACAGAACAATTGACCCAACAGAACCAGTAGACCGCTTGCTGTCTCCTTAAAAGGCCGGTACCATGTCTTCCATTTTACCTTCAGTTGTTATAGAAATGCTTCATAATAGAAATTTTACTTCCTGATTTAATGCCTTGAAATTGTGAATTAAATTTCAATGGCTTCGGAAAGGCGGAGCTCTTTCTGAAGCTCCGCCTCCAGGAAGTATTCCCAAGCTGCTCTGTTAACCCTTTACTATTATTACCAGCGTTGCTCTTAGCAGCAGCTGCTATAATGAGCTCAGCAGTTCCACCAGGTGTTTGCTAATTGCTGCTGGCTGGTCTGAAGGAGCCGAGGGAGGGAGGACCTGCACCTCGAAGGCGGGGGTAGGTGCACCCAGACATTTTGCACAGCTGAATAGTTGCCATGGAGATTAAAGGATTTTTCAAACATGAAAGAATCACAGCAACATTGCAGGGAAAAACATTAGATCACAATATAAAGTCAATATTACATGATACCACCGCGTTAGCTGGCTAATTAACTTGTGAGCTCTTTATCTAATTAGCTCGTCAGCTCTTTACCTGCAGGTAGCACCAGGTGTCTAGCCTTATCCAGCAGCTCCTGGACCTGCTGTCTTCCTCTGTCCTCATTGTTGAACAGGTGCATCCTCCCACAGAATCTACGAGCCACTTCCGGCAGCGAGCTCTGCTCGTCCCTGAACACGAAGTCCCTCAGGGTGGCGTCCCTTAACGAGGCGGCATCCCTTAACGAGGCCCCGTCCCTTAACGAAGCAGCATCCCTTAACGAAGCAGCATCCCTTAACGAGGTGTCCTTCAGGGCATCTCCATGGGTGAAGAGCAGGAAGCAGCGGTTGAAGCCTTGCCCCCCGACTGCCCTGAGGGATGCCTCAACTGCCCGGTTCTGCTCCTGGGTGAAGCGGTCCAGCTTCAGAACCAGCAGGAACAGGTGGGCCCGGCTGGTCTGCTGAACTTCCTGGCAGCAGAACCGGATCTGCTCCTCGAACTCCAGGATCCCGGCCGTGTCCATGACCCGGACCCGCGTCCCGAAGACCCAACCCGCTTCCTGTCTGACAGGGATGTTGCTGGGACTGAAGGACGCCCGGGACATGAACGCCGCGCGGCCTAGGACGGTGTTGCCCGACGCGCTCTTCCCCACGCCAGAGTTCCCCAGCAGGACGATGGTCAGGTCCGGTTCTGGTTCTGGTTCCATGACTTAAGGTCCTGCAGGACAGAAAACGTTCATCATGAGGTGCTGTGGTGGTGCAGGGGTTAAGCACAACCCACAAAAGGAGGCCTTAGTCCTGGAGGCTGCCATCGCAGTTTTGATTCCCAGCATGGTGACCTTTGCCACATGTCTTACCCTTCTCTCATTACCCACTTTCCTGTCAATTCACTGTCAAATAAAGGCCATTGGAGCCAATAAAAACCTTGGTCTGTCTGCTGCTGCAGAGAACTAAAACCAACACTGCTGCTGATGCTGGGAGCAGCCATCTTGAAATGGACTGGACATACTGAAACACAAAGTCGGCTTTACGACTCGTAACTGGGAAAGCTGGAGACTCTGCAGACCTGAAGGGGGAGCTATATCAAACATTAGATCATTTTTCCAATAATAAAAAAGTAATTAGAAAATAATTAAGAGTAAAACCAACAACTACTTTAGTGTTTGATAATCTAACCCTAACTAATCAAAAGACGAAAAAAACAAAAAAACATTGTAAGACATGTGGGAAGTAGCGCCCCCTTCGGTTCTGGAGTGCAGTAGAAGAGCATGTTCTAAATATGGTGTGGGTCTGCCGCCTGCCCCGCCTTTTCTGAAAATAAACCCCGACATCTGATTGATGAACCTTCTCAGCAGGGTCCAACATTCTGGCTGATTCTGAATTAAACTTTAGATATTTAAGACAAACTGACTAAATAATTAGTTTATAAAGAACTTTTTACGGAATCATGGCCCTTCTAGCTTACCGTATATGCTGGACGGTCTGAATGGTTCGGGTTGGAGTTCTGCTGGTGAGAGCCGCAACAGAACCATCGGCACCATGATGGACCGACGCAGCGGGACCGGGACCGATGGGTCAGGTTGCCCCCTCTTCCTCAGGTCTCATCCATCCGGGTCCAGGGAGTGAAGCTACAGAACCGGAGCAGAAATCAGCTGTTAGCTGTGGTTCTGGTCCAGACCCGAACCCGAACTACTCAAGATCCCCCTCATTCCTGGTTCCGTTTAAGCTGACAGTTGAACTCATCAGGACCAATCAGAGAGCAGAACCTACTACCGCCTGAGCTGCAGCTCCAGGACCAGGCTGGTACCGAGCTGGTTCTGGAGCTCGGTACCAGCCAGGTCCAGACCTAATCTGGGCCGAACAGCTCCATGCAGGTTCGGAACTCTAACATCACACCAGACCGGACTCACCTGTTCAGGTAAAACGATTCACACAACTTGGAAGCAGCTTTCTGAAGAGATTTACTTTCGCTTCGTCACTTCCCGTGAGCACACGGTACAGCTGCGCAGGCGCGGTGCGGCTGTATTATTTTATATTTTTGCGCTTCATATATCTATATCTATATATATCTATAGCTAGATATATCTATATCTATATAGATATCTATATATATAGATATAGATATATATCTATATATATGAAGATATCTATATATATAGATATATAGATATCTCTCTCTATATATAGATATAGATATATATATATCTATATCTATATATATATATATATATATATATAGACATCTATATATATATATATATATATACATATATATATATAATATATATATACTGCTCAAAAAAATAAAGGAAATACTCAAATAACACAATATAACTCCAAGTAAATCAAACTTCTGTGAAATCAAACTGTCCATCTAGGATGTGTTATTTAAGTGTTCCCTTTATTTTTTGAGCAGTATATAGATAGATAGATAGATAGATAGATAGATAGATAGATAGATAGATAGATAGATAGATAGATAGATAGATAGATAGATAGATAGATAGATAGATAGATAGATAGATAGATAGATAGATAGATAGATAGATAGATAGATATCTGCTATTATTTATTCATGTCAGTTCTGGTCCAATACCGCTGAGAGGCTGATGGGTATGTAAACATTTGGCCTGCTGGTGCTTCTGGATTCATAATGAAACTTTATTGAGACAAAACATTGAAACAGAACAAAGTAAGCCAGCAGAAACTTTGACCCGGTGCTGGTTCTGGAAGATTTCAGGATGAAGATGGGCGTTCTTCAGGTCCAACGCTCTGCAGCTCTGGGTTCTCCTGGTTCTGATTCTGCTCTGCGTCTGGATTCTCCTGGTTCTGGTTTCTGTTCTCTTGGTTCTGGTTCTGCTCTGCGTCTGGGTTCTCCTGGTTCTGGTTCTGCTCTGGGTTCTGCTCGTCATCTTGGCCCATGTCTCCCCTGTCCTCTCCAGTGGTCATGTTGTCTCCGTCGTAGACAATGTCCTCTGGGTTGGGTGCTGGAGGACAGAACTCCTCCTCTGGGAGGATCGCTTGGAAGATGGACTCTGCCTGAAAACAGCAGAAGAAGAAGAGCTGGTTGGCCATGATGACCCTGAACGCAGTACCACCTGTGAGGACCAGGTGACCCTAGGTGTCTCACCTGTTGGACAGCGTCTTCGTGTCCCAGAGCACTGTCTGGACCGTGGCAAATGTGGACATTAGAAGGCAGCGGCTGACCTTCGACCTGCGACTCCATGCCGTCCACCATGTTGAAGTACAGACTCCAGAGGACAGAGGGGCGCTGGTCTGGGGACAGAGGGACAACATCAGGGGGTGGGGCCAGATGAGGTGGGGTCAGGGGAGGCTGGGCAAAGGTAGGCGGGGCCAGAGGCCTTCCTCATTACCACTAACATGGCCATTACACCACAGAGGACGAGGAGGGAGCTGTGTTGGCTCCTCCTCCTCTGCTCTGATCGGTCGGAACCAGATCGGTTCTGCTTCTCACCTTCCTCCTGAGACTCTGTGGTTCTGAACATCCTTGTTACCAACGGCGACAGGTCCTGGTGGGCGGAGCCAACCGACCGACAGGTGAGGTGGACCAGATCTGAAACAGGAAACCAATTAGTGCCTGTGGCCATCTCTATGGCAACCTGATGAAGCCCCGCCCACTCACAGGTCCCAGGGATGCAGGTCATGGAGGACGGGCTGAGCTCCACTAGCTTCACTGCAGGACTTCCTCCTTCGGGGGGAACCGTTACCATGGAAATCTGCACACACACAGGTGAGATGGCTAAGCTCCTATTTCCTGTTTGCTGCTCCAATCAAGATCCAGCAGTGCGGGGTTACCTGCTAATGGGGGCGTGGGGAGAGGTTACCTCCCCACGCCCCCACTAGGGGGTTACCTGCTAATGGGGGGTTACCTGCTGGTTCGACTCTGAGGGAAGGACTGAGGAGTCAGTGATGAGAACGGCTCGGCTCAGGAACCTGGAGGCACAACAACGTCATCTTCATCATCACCATCACCACCAGGTGCTCTATGGTCTCACTGAACTAACCTGGGGGGCGTGGCCACCTTGCTCCTGTCCAGGTAACTGGTCTCCATGACCACGTGGCTGCAGCTTATTCGCTGTCCTCGGCTGTCGATCACCGCCTTGCACCTGCAACAAGAAGTGATGTTACAAAGCATCAGTTAGACCAGAACATGGTCCATTTGGATGGGGTCGTGCCCTTTGACCTCTTCCTCTCTCCACCCTCATGGAGCAGAACTGGGTTGATGTTTGACTTCTGAGTGGTTATGATTGGACCTGGGGTTCATCACTGATACAGGTGAGTTGGGTCAAAGGTCAAACCAGGTCTGCTCTTTGAGAACTGGGTCAGAGTAGGCCGGAGGATGACTGAACACTCCCGAACACAGTCCAAACGGACCTCTGCCAATCCAAACCGTCCCGTGGCTCTTGTTTGTGCGGTTACCATAGTTACCTGTTGGCATCCCGGTCCACGATGAGACAGTGGACCGAATGTCTGAGGCAGTAGATCCCTCCGAATACGGCACTCATCCTGCAACGACATTGGGTCAGAGCGTCAGAACCACTGTTCTACTGCCTTCTAATGCCGTCCAATCAGAGGTAGCCGTCTGTCTAGCCACACCCCTTCTCGACATCCCACTGATGATTTATATTACAGAACCAGAACCTCTCAGCAGAACTGTCCCAAGACCAAACCGGGTCAGACCAGAACTTTAAAATCAAGCAGAACCAGCCCTGATGTCTGCCGAGCAGTACCGGGTCGGAGCAGAACCTCCTGCCTCCATGGCGGCGTCGCCATGGGAACAGTTCGTTCTCACCTGCAGAAGCACTGGGGGATCTCTCCAAGGCCGTACACAGGAAACAGGAAGGGAGTGTTGCCATAGCGACCTAGGCTGCGCAGGAAGTGACGTGTCGAGGCAAGCCCTTCCTCTGTGGGTGTGTCTTCTGCTACCATGGCGATGGAGTGAAGAAGGAAGTGCTGCAGGTTGTCCCCCAGCTGCTGGTCCTGCAGGAACTCCCAATATGGCCGACCGTGGTACGCTGAAGGCAGAAGACTGCATTACCCACAATGGCTCAGGCTGAACAGTTGATGATGTCATCAGGAGGACAGGTAGTAGTCACCTGTCTGCTCCTCCGTCTCCTCCACACAGGAAGTCAAGAAGCGCATCAACTTCCTCTTTTCCACTACCGACAGCTGGCGACTTGCAAACACATCCGCTCTGCTACACGGCACCTGGCAGCGGTCAGAGGTCACAGGTCAGCAGACAGCCCAGCAGGTGGGCGGGAGACCAAAAACCAACCTGCTCTATGTTGCCATGGCGATAGGTGAGGATCCTGGTGACGTTCTTGAACTCGGCGTAGCGGCTGACATTGGACTTGATAAGCAGATCGACCAATGAGCCACGAGAAAACAAGAGCTGAGAAGGAGGGGGGGGCTTAGTGTGTCACATCATCAGCTGCTACTCCTGCTGTCCGGATGATGACATCACAACTGCGTTTACCTTGGAGACCAGGTCGATGTTGAACCTCCGGCCTTCCTTCACCAGCTGGGCGTAACTAATCCTCTGCCTGCTTGGTTCTGATTGGCCAGGAGAAGAGGGGCCGGGCTGGTCAGCCTCTGGTTCCTCCCCTTCTGCTTGAATGGGCTGTAATTGGTTGAGAACAGTTAGTGTCACATGATCAGACCTGGTTAATGCATTGACTCTTCCTCACCTGCTCCTCTTCCTCCCCAGCTTTCTCCTCTTCCTCCTCTTCCTCCTTTGAGTCTGAACATGTGAGTCGTTAATCCAGACGCTGATCAATAACAGATAATGAGTATCGATGAGGTCCCACCTGCAGATTCTGTCTCTGACGACTCCTTAACCGCTTCTTCATCAGCTGTTCTCTCCTCTTCTGTGGTGTTTGCAACTTCCTCCTCCTCTTCCTCACTGGGGAGATGTAAACAGCTCACAAGTCGTCCCAGCCCACAGGTGGGGGCAGGGGGTGGAGCTTACCTGGCATAGCTGAACACCTGCAGGTTGGTGATGGAGGCAGAGTCTGCCTGTGACAGGTGAATTAGCTCCTCCCCTTCCTCCGTTAGACCTGACCAATCCCTGACCTCCTCTGGCTTTGGCTCCTCCTACCAAGACACACAGATCAATCAGCTGGAGATCAATAATCACTGATCAGATGATCAATAACCAATAATCTCACGTTCTGCTCCTGGATCCAGGTGAGCAGGCCATTGAACGTGAAGCTAGCCCAGTTAGCGGCATAGTAGCTCCTCCTGAGGACACAAACAGAAGCCTTTCACAATAAAAGCCCTCCCAGGTGATATTATTGGTGATGATCAATGACCTGATTGATCATTAAGTAGACATTGACCGAAGGCAGACTGGAGCTCACCTGTCCAGGTGGAGAACTCGCTGTCCGACCCTCGAACAGGCAGCTGCCACCACGGACTCAGCCAAACCTGATCAATCAACAACCGATACAGACTCATCATCTAACATTCAGAATCAATGACAGGAGAGGATAAATGAGGCCCGCCTCAGTTCTCCTTCTGGATCCAGAACCACATAGCACACAATCCCCACAGACCTCTCCCTGGTGTCCTAGTCAAAGTAGGTGGCTCAGTCTCTGTGCAGCTCCGTTGTTTATTATATTAATATAAACAGTGAAACAAACTTTTCCTCTGGAGTAAAAACAACTGAAGATGTTTTAAATCAGGCATGTTGGTGGACGCCTCAGACCAGCAAGCTTCATTCTGAAGAGGAGAACATCTGGGTTCTGCTGAACAAAACCAGGAGAGTCTGGACCAGAACTTTGTTAGACTCAGCAGAACCTCCAGATCAGAACCTCCAGGAACACAACCGGATCATACAGAAACTCCACTCTCATGTGGAGAGCCACCAGTGTGGTTCAGCTGCTAGTCTGGGGGTTCTGATTCTGATTACTCTGTAAATCAGCGATTCAGTTCTAATAAAGAGGAGCAATGACGATAAAAGTGACTATTGATTTGCTGCTTTTGATCTGACACACCTACCAAGCTGAGCAGCTGCTAGCCTGAGCTAGCTAAAGCTAGCTCAGATTTGTAGTGCTTTTCTGCTTCTCTTCTTTCTTGTCACTTTCAGTCTCATTGCTACATTATTACTATTACAATTAACATTATTATTAATGTTACTTTTATTATTATTATTATTAGTAGTGTTTATCTTACTTCTTCCATCTAGCAGCTAACCGTTAGCTGCTAGCCGATGTCATTGAAAATGCATTGACTGTTAGCCTATAGCTAACGGCTTGGCTAAGTCCAGCTCCTGGTCTGGTTCAGACTGGTTTACATCGGTCTTTGGGGATGGTTTGGGTCGAGCCGGAACCAGAACTCATTCCGACACAAGACTCAAGCCATATTACGTCATAACACCCAGGTTAGCTCCTACCTGTTCCCAAAATGACGATGTCAAATTCAGACGGCAGGTCCTCGGTAGCCATGTTGGCAGAAAAAACACGGTCATGTGACCAGGAGGAAACGTGTTCATTGTTTATTTTTGGAGCATTATTTTTTTGTCATGTGTTCTGTCATTTATGGAGTTTCAGGTATAATACAAGGAGAAAATGGCTGCCTACATGTCCGATGTCCGAAACTTGTAGGTTTTTTTTAATGGTTTATTGTTTCCAGTTTGGCAAGCAAATAAAGATCGAACCTTTCATTATTTCCTGCTGCTTTTCCTGCTATAACTATGGGTTCAACCCAGTGCATGCTGGTCCTGTACTAGTTCCTATGGAAAATTAACCCACAGTTCTTCAATGTCTAACTTAGAAAAGCAAATACAAAAACGAAGAACCAAAAAATTAATTAAACCATTATTAACCTACAAGTAATCTCTATTAATAATCACCCCAAATAAAAACTCAGAATACATTTAGGCTCTATTATATATACGGTCACGGGCCAAGCCCTGTCCTCTGGGTCTTAAGTTTTAGTTCTCTCCCTGGTTTAACACACCTGGATCCAATGACGAGTCACTTGAAGGCCTAAGAAGAACACTGACATGCTGATAAGGTCTTTACTACCACCAGGTAGAGAACTAGAACTTGCAGGATGCCGGACCTCCAGGACTGTTTGGGGCCCTCTTTTCTCCAGCCAGTCATGATTTTTGTTAAATCTAATTTTAAGTTACCCCATGTGCTGCTTCCCTTTATTTATGGTTCAAGAGCCAGACCACAGCAATATCTATATGTCTGAATATGGATACCGCCCAGATCCATATTTAGCCACTAATTAATATAACCCTGTTATGCTAATGATCTGGTTCACCTTAACAAGCTAACACTCAGAACATCATGAGAGCAGAACCAATCAGAACTGAAACAGCTGCTGAATATTTAAAGGCTAAATAAAGAACTTTCTGTGAACTTTGATCCAGTTTGTGCTATGGAACCAGAACTTTGAGCTCAGAGCAGCACTGCCCCCTGAAAGACATGAGATACTACACTTCATTCAGAACCAGCCCAGAACCATCAGAGAACTGGTTCAAAACAATACTATTGGCCTTCCACAACCTTAGGAGGAGAGTCCAAGTCCTGCTGACTGGCCCAGAGTGGACTCGCCTCAGGACCAGAACCAGAACCTTCCTCAGTCCATCCCTCATCCCAATCTCCTGCTACAGAAGCCTGGAAAGTCCAGAACATCAAACCAGTGAGACAAACTGGGATCTGATGATTTTATTGGGAAATCACAACAACTGATCAATAACAACAGATACAATAACCAGGATAAATCTTGTTTCCATGACAATAGACTGTGTGTTTACGCTTCCTTGCAACAGGTCAGTACGGGTCAGAGAGTAGAACCTCAACCTCAGCATCTCTTCAGTACTTTGGTCTCTTGACGTCGACACTGGAAAAACAACCGGATCACATTTTATAGACAATACACCAAACAGGAAGTGGAAAATAGGAAGGCAGAAACAGGAAGGAGAAAACGAGAAGGAATAAGCAGGAAGGAGAAAACAAAAAGTAGAAAACAGAGTAGTAAAAAGTAAAAAGAAAGAGTCAACAGGAAGTTGAAAATGGGAACGCATCAGCAGGTATCAGTACATAGGAAGCAATGAACAGGAAGCAGTAAACAAGACGTAGTTACCCATCAGCCTCCATCTTCTTCCTTTTCTCGATGATCTGCATCAGAACAGAGAGTTTAGCCTCCAGAGCAGAGGGGAGGAGCTTCAGCCAGATGTTAGCTTTCATCAGACTCACCGCGCTGATCTTCTTCCACTGGCGGTCCAGCTCCGCCTTCTCATTGGTCTCCTTGAAGCGCCGCGTCTTCCTGCCTTCAGACATCTTGATGCCGTACTGGAAGGCGGCCCTGCGGGGACAAACATCAGCATCAGCAGCAGCCTGGCGCCTGACAGTCAGTGCTGAGGGAACAGCCGGCCTACTTGGGCAGTGCCTCCTTGTTGTTCATGTAATCAGAATACTCCTCCTGGGTGTCGAAATCCCAGCGGCCCAGCGGACCCTTCTTGTTCCCCTGGAACAGAACCACAGGCTATCACCTCTGACCCTATGCTGCCAGCAGCAAGGCATGCTGAGAGAATCACCCACCTGGTCCATCTTGCTATAGTCCACCTCCTCATCGCTGTCCACCGCCAGGTCATCCATCCTGCAGAGACACACCTGATCAGAGGGGACAGCAGCTGGTCCTCAGGTCAGGACACACCTGGGTCAGCGCGCGCGTGTGTGTGTGTGTGTGTGTCTCACGTTGCTGGGTAACACTCTGCGTAGGAGTTGGATCCTCCAAAGAAATCTCCCAGCTGCTCCTTACTGGAGTCCCTCCTCTGGGAACCAGTAAACACCAGTTAAGGCTGAAAACTGGACTCATGGTACTGTTCAGAACCGGATCAGAGTCAGACAGGCAGTCCTAGTAAAGAAGGATATGGTTCCTGGTTCTGCCACTGGTTGGCTGCTGATCCAAACTTCTCATTGATCATCTTTATCTGGTCTTTGATCGACCCAGGAGCTGGAGGACAGGGGGACAGACAGGTGGACAGGTTACCCATCAGCTGGTCAGTCCGGGTCAGAGTGGGGGACACCTACCTGTGTCTACATCCATCAGCGGGTGTTCGTCTGTGCGTGGTTTCTCAAAGTAGGCGTGTCTTCTGCTCTTGCTGTCTTCATCTCGTCCCCGGTGGCGCTCTTTGTCTTTGGGTTTGGACGTGGCGGAGGGGATGTAGTCCCCGATGTCGTCAAAGATGCTGAAAGAGGAGTGGAGGCGTTACTCGGACAGCCGGACGTGGGGACAGGGGCGGCGGAGGACAACCCACCTGAGATCAGCTTCAGGAGCTCGCTTGTCATCCAGTTTACCTGAAACAGAGACATGTTAGGAAGGGAACAAGTCCAGGGGACACAGGCTGCAAGTGAGTCCAACCTCTATCCTTCTTCTTCATCTTCTTGTGGCGTGTCCCCTGTCTCAGGTAGGACAGGATCTGGGTCAGCTTGGAGATCACGATGTCATTGGTGGTGAGAGTCGTCTGAGCCTGGGACAGCAAGAGGACAGTGTGAGGACACAGAGGGAGACAGAGGGACGGCAGTGTTTCCATGGGGACGAGTCTGACCTCCATGCTGGGGCAGTCGGCCTTGCTGCGGATCAGGGTGGTGGGGATGTCTGTGTCGGTGAACTCATCATCCAGGTCGACCACGTAGGCCATCCTGCCGGGAAGGAACAGCTCGTTTCTCTCCTGGACGCCCGACCGGAACGCCACGCGGTAGATGTTCCTGCCTGGGGACGCCCGGGACACGGCTTCAGAATGGGCATGAGGCTAATGACAGCTACCTTTAGCATGAGGCTACGGGCAACAACTGTGAGCCACTGTTAACTCGGGGCTAATGGCAGCTACTGTCAGCAAGAGGCTAATGGCAGCCACTTTTAGCATGGGACTAACAGCAGCCAATGGTGACACCATTTGGGAAAAAAACTCTTAAAACTACAGAACGATTTCTCTCTGAATGTTCCTTCAGATTCCTGCAGCGTGTCAGGCCTTCACAGCTGCTGCTGATGTCAACAGTAAAGGAGCGGCGCTTCAGTTTGAGTAAAGAAGCCCCCCTACTCAGTTGGAGTAGAGGGGCGGCGCATTGGGTTTATTGTTTTACTTTGTTTCACGTTTCAGCCAATCAGAGCCTAGACCTGACCTGCTGAGTTATCTGAGCCTCAGGAAGTCAAAGCTACCTGACAGAGTTAACTGATGGCTGGACCTCACCAGCAGGAGGCGCCAATGCTGCATCAAACCGTTTCCAAACGCCATTACACAAAAGGAAGAACCGATAAAGGTGTTTCTGATTGGTTGCAGGTGTAAACCTGTCTTCCAGGATTACACCTACAACCAATCACAGCAACCCTAGCAACAGGGTCGATCACCTAGCAATGGGTTTGACAGCCCCTAGCAGCAATTGGACTCCTGGGTTGAACTCTGAACATGTCCTTGGTACTGGGGACTCACCCAATCGAGTCTTGAACTCGATCTTCTCCTCCGGCTCCACGTCCTTCCTGTTCAAACACAGAGCAGAGCAGATCAGAACCGGTTCTGACCCGCTCTAGCCAAGCAGGACTCGCCGCTCTTACTTGGTCTCCTTCTGGACCTTCTCCATCATGTCCTCCTCCTCCTTCTCCTTGCTGGTGATCTCAGCTCTCACCTGGAAGACACACACATTCAGAGCCGACACATCGGACCCTCCCTCACCCTCCCTGACCCTTCACCCCTTATCCTCAGCCTGACCTTCTGCAGCAGAGCAAAGTCCAGACCTTTCACCAAGTGAGTGTGCTCCATGTCACCACCCAAGAACTTGGACTCCTGGATGAGCTGCCGGCGCTTCTCTGCTGCAGACTTGTCCCTGGATCACATGAGACACCAGGTTTAAATATGGAGACCAGAACCAGAACCGGAACCTGGTTCAGGAGTAGCAGCAGTACTTACGCCTCGGCAGTGGGTCCGACGGCCCGGTAGTTGGCTGTGGTGCTGATGAGCTCGGTCTCCTCGTAGTCCTTGTTGACGCCGTCACGGCGCTCTCGGGCCCGGTCCCGGTACTTCTCAGCCAGCTCTCTCTCCCTCTCCAGCTCCTGCTGCCGCAGCTTGGCATAGTAGCTGCAGGGGGACAGACAGGGACAGACAGGGGACAGCTGAGGACGGCTGAGGACGGATGGACCAACTCTGACCCACCCGGAACGTGACCTCTGACCTCTTCTTCTTCCTCCTCCTGGCTGCGGGGTCCTCATCCTCGTTGTAGTCCCTCGGCATTCTGGGAAATAAACACACGACTCCCGTCAGCAGGGGCGCAGCAGAAACGGTTGACCTTTGACCTCCTGCTGCTCTCTGAGCCAACTCACTCATGATGTCTGGATTTGGTGGGCGGAGCCGAGGCGGGCGTGGCCCGAGGCGTCATCAGCAATTTCCTGAAGTCATCGTTGGTCAGTTTGGACCTGAGGAGAGAGACACACACACACACACACACACACAGTTCAGCAGGAGCAGTGACGATGTGTGTTGCAGCGTGTGTGTGAGATGCACTCACTGCGCGGCTGAGCGGTGGTCATCCACTTCGTGGCCCTCGGGGGCCAGAGGGTTGGAGTAGCTCTCAGCTGCAACATAGACAATATGTTAGGCAGCAGGCTGACAGGAGGGGGCGCCACACATTTACCTCCAAACAACAGCAAGCTGAGGACCAAACGCGACCCCCCAGTCCCAGGACAAACCTCTGACCTTTGACTGAGGCGTCCTCTAACTCTACAGAGCAGAAGACAGGTGGGGTCAAAGTTCAGGATACAGTGACCCCTGAAGGAAAAGTGAGTGAGGCACTCAGCTCATCAACCTCATTTACGTTCTGTCACGTTTCACAAAGAGGAGGAAAGTTTCCCAGAATCTCCAGAAGGAACCCGGCCTGTCTCAGCCGGGCCCTGGGTGTCAGACCTAAAGCCAGATTGATGAGGAAACATCTGGAGGGTCCACATCATGATCAGAAATCCGGTTTATCTGGTCTGCACGGAACCAGCCACTGTACTCTGCTTTTATCTGGTCTAATTTACCCTACAGATGATGAAAGTTATATGATCAGCGAGTCCTCAGTTTTAATGTTCCCGATAAAAAGCTTAAAGCAACGAAAAGGAAAAACTGAACCGCAAAACTGCTTCAAACCAGCGAAAGAAGAGCGGAGTCTGGTGACGGTCTGAGCTAACAGAGTCTCTTAGAGATTAAAGGACACACTCTGAAACAACCAGAGATGTTTCTGGGATCATATAGTTTAATTCATAATCATAACTGACATATTGCTACATTCTGTAGA
Organism: Poeciliopsis retropinna; assembly: GCA_010277075.1. Lineage (NCBI taxonomy): Eukaryota > Metazoa > Chordata > Actinopteri > Cyprinodontiformes > Poeciliidae > Poeciliopsis > Poeciliopsis retropinna. The sequence goes on along the minus strand of VMRM01000033.1, from coordinate 1,384,650 downwards.
GATTAGTTTTTAGCTAGATATCAGTCTTACAGGATGCTACACTATCTAACCGACAGTTAGCATGCTAATAGACTCACTCTCAGGCATCTCTGCGGGTCTCTGCTTCTCCGCTGCGGGCTTCTGATTTTCTGCTCCGGGCTGACAGGAGCTTTATCCCGCCTGTGGGACGGTACAAGTCTTAGTGTTTAACTGTTTCTCTGTAGGTTGAAGATAATTTTCTCCGCTGCTCCGTTTGTTGTGCTTGCCTGAAGCTGCGTAGAGGTGCACTGACGTCACTTCCTGTCGTCTCATTCAGACAGCGACCCCAGAGGAGGCTTAAAGCAGCGCACCAACGGGCACAGACACTGGAAATATGAAAATGATGAAAGAAAATAAAATAATGAAAGAAAGAAAATAAAAAGCTAAGATTTTACACTGATTAAGTAGAAATTGAATTTATTTTAAATATCAGTTCAGGGCTTTCTTCCCGTCAGACTGGGCAGGGTAACACCGCCCCCTGCAGTCTAGAGAAGTCACTGCAGCTTCTTCTGCTGAAGGTTCTCCAGGACCAGCCGGAGGTTCTGCTGCTGCTTCAGTTCTCTCAATTATCTAATAAACGACCTCTTACGTTCAGCTACAACAACCATATAATAAAGCAACTAAACATAGAAAGTAAATGTTTTTTTTTTGTTTGTTTGTTTGGCTCTTTTTATATATAATCTTTATGTATTAAATATTTTATTGTGCTGAAAGCAAAGCAGAACCATATTCAGATTTTTTGTTCGTGTGGACAATGTGCCAAAAAATAAAAGCTCCTAATTTTCTTGCTTAAAAACTGAGATGCAGGTTTAATTTGATCTATCTTGTTCTACCTTATGAATGGATGAGTTTTAGTATACAATCTATAAAGTGTGGAGTGAAGCTGTCAGTCTCATTCACACAAATGGTGGTCTGGTGTGAATCATCCAGGGCTCTCCAGATGTTCAACATTTTTTATTTTCACTCAGACATTAAAATCTGACTTAGAGAAAACACAATACATTTTTTTTCTTCTTTTTTTTTGGTTATTTATAAATAAACCAAAGATCTGACAGAATTTTATTTCAATAAAACAAACAATCTTTGAAAGTAGAAGCTGTAAAATTTTATGCTTTTTACGTTTAAAATGTTTTATGAAATCATAAAGAGTGAATCTGAAATGTTCTGTTTCTGATCCGTTCATCATGAACCAATCTGAACCACTCCTCTCAGTCCTCCCAGTAAACACGCAGCTGTGGAGTCAATAGTCTTTATTCATATCAACACATTTACAGAGAAAATAGAGAAAGTAGAGCTGGTCCACAGGGGGCGGGGCTTAATATTTGGACTGGGCCAGAGTCCGCAGGGCTGTGGACACCTGCTCAGCTGTCATGTTATCCACAGAGATGCTCCTCTCCTTCCCAAAATCTGAGGACAAACACATCAGGTCAGGTTGAGCTTAATGCAGGAGAGTGAGACCTCCGCAGGTCCTCGCCTACTCACCGTATCGGGCCCAGAGCCGGGCCTGGACTCCAGAACATTCCCGGATCAGGATGGGAAGGTCTGGGTTGGCCTTCTTCAGGTCCACATAGTTCTGCTCCACAAAGTTCCTGAAACACCAAACACAACCATCACGGGGTGCCGTGGAAACCAGGGGGTGTGTAACCAGATAACCAGGTAACCAGGTAATAACAATGTAATAACTAGGTAATGTAAAGTAAGGAAACATTATTTAGCACATTTTCAGCAACAAGGCAGTTCAAAGTACTTTACATGAATTAGAAGGAAATACAAACAAAATAACAAACCAATGGAAAGAGCAAACTAAATGTTCCTGTTCTGGAAGTTGTTTTTCTGGATTCTATGTTTGTTCTAATTCCTTTTCTGGATTGCAAGATAATTATAAGTACTTCATAATTTCTAAGCTAGAAGGAGTTTCCATGGAAAAACTAATAGGAATTTCTCTGCATAATAATCTAAAAAGTATAATATTGGTCTAAATAGTGAGTACTCCACAATTTCTAAAAGTAATAAACTACAGACAAACAGGGAAAGAACCAACACATCAGGGAAAGATAGTACAAGTAGCAACATTCAAGACATGGCCAGCAAAGGCAGTTATGTCAGGGAAATGTATCTGTAACAATGAGACATTTGTGCAGTTTGACAATGAATTTTGTGCAGCCTGCTCTCCCATGCAAAAACAGTTTCTGATAAGGTGGTATTATCTCAGAGCAAGTCCTTGAGTCTTTCCGTATGATTCCACGGTTGTCACTCAAAAGAGGAGAGGAGATGGGAAAGAGCAACTTGTTCAGAGAAACTCGAGGAGATTTGAGGTTGTCAGCCAGCCAAGACCACAGGGAGCCAGACTCAGAATAAACTATTCTCTTTAGATCGGGCAGACTTAAAATTTCCATCTGCCCTAAAGTCTCAACCGGTATATCATTCAAATTAGCATGGTCGTCCCATCAGGTCGAAACCAGCAATTTCTCCAAGATGGATTCCAGGCAGCTAATGAGTTTTAGCATCCAATGTTTGCCTGCGAAAGAATCGCGCCTCTGTCCCACAGTGTGTCAGTCTGAGTGTTCACTGGTTCGGATCAGTGAACAACTTTTCGATGTGCCAATATTCGCCAACTCCAAACAGCAGAAATCCTGTTATCATGAATACAAATAAATCCAGGACGAATCAATTTGGGTGTGTCCCTATAGGGCAAGTGGAATCTCCTCTGTCCAGTCTTCTAGATAACTAGGTAAAGACCAAGTGATAACAACATAATAACTAGATAAACAACTAACCAGGAATTAACCAGGTAATAACTACATAATAACCAGGTGATAACTAGATAACAAAATCACATAGTAATAACCATGTGAATTTTCCTCAGTTTATAGGTTATTATTGTCATTAATTCTTTCATAGGTAATAACCAAGTAAATACAAGGCACTATCTACATAACCAGGTGAGATGATAATTTGATCTAGGTAATTGTTACCTACAGGTGCTGGTCAAAAAATGTTGATTATCATGAAAATGTTAAATCAGTAATTCCTTTCAAAAAGGGAAACTTGTATATTTATATTCATTTTTTACACAGAGACTAATATTTTTCAAATGATTTTTTTCTTCTAAAGTTGTTGACTAAAACTCACGACTAATGAAAACTCCAAATTCAGTATTTCAGAAAATTTAAATATTACTCAAGACCAACATAAAAAAATAATTTTTATAAGCTGTTGGCCCACTGAAAGTGTGAACATGAAAAGTATGAGCACATTCAGCACTCAGTACTTAGTTGGGGCTCCTTTTGCCCAGATTACTGCAGCATAAAGTTGGTGAGCATCAGGAAGTTGTCTAAAGCTTCCTGGTTGGTGGCTACGTTGACTTTTGACCTCAGAAAACACAGTGAACCAACACCAGCAGATGACATGGCACCCAAAACATTACTGACTTTGGAAACTTTCACTGGACCTCAAGCAATTTGGATTCTGTCTCTCCTTTCTTCCTCTAGACTCTGGGCCCTTGGTTTCCAAAGGAAATCCTAAATTTACTTTAATCAGAGAACATAACTTTGGACCATTCAGCAGCCTGTTTGTTTTCAGTCCAGGTGAGACATTTCTGATGCCGTCTCTGGTTCAGTTTTGACACAAGAAATGCAACAGCTGCAATCCATGTCTATCTGGGCCTGGTGGTTCTTGAAGCACCGACTCCAGCTGCAGTGCACTCTTTGTGAATCTTCTCCACATTTTAAAATGGGTTTTGTTTCACAGTCTTCTCCAGGGTGCGGTTGTTATGATTGTAAAAAAAAAAAATTCTTTTTTTCTACCACATTGTTTCCTTCCCTATGAATGTGTTTGAATTCAAAGCTCAGTGGACAGCCAGCCTCTTTAGCAATGACCTTTGTGTCTTGCCCTCTTGTACAGGGGGTGTCAAAGGTCATCTTTTAGACAACTGTCAGGTCAGATCTACAGGTGTTTGGAGTTAATTTAGCTGATTAGAGTGTAGCATCAGGGGTCTTCAATATTCAACCTCTCCGCAATATTAAAATTTTCTGAGATACTGAATTTGGACTTTTCATTGGTTGTGAGTAACAAACCATACAAATTGTATTTCTTGAAGCGAATTGCTTTTTCATAATATTCTAATTTTCTGACCAGCACCTGTAGGTAATAACCAGGGAGCTTGATAGTCAGCGATTGGTTTGTTGGAGTCTGAGGAAACCAATTACCCATAAACACACCACAAGGACAGAGACACCTGGTCCAGGTGAGCAGAGGATTGCAACCCTTCACAGGGTGCGACTCTGGAGCTGCAGTAGTTCTGAACTGGTTCTCTTCAGCTCAGAGAGAACCGGTTCTCTTCAGCTCAGTGACCCAATCAGCAGAACCATCGACCTACTAACAGTTGGTCATTCTTCTGGAACTGACAGACCTGGACAGAACCTCCAATAAACTGGACCTCAGTAGAATCTGCTGACCCGGAGAGGACTAGGAAGGTTCTTGTTCCGTTCATTCCGTTTCTGGGCCTCAGACTGCGGTAGGTGGAGACCAAACCTGGTAAACACTGCGATTAATATTCAGAACCAGGGAGAAGGTACCGCCTGTGAGCCTCGGTAAACATCAGTTAGCATTAGCTCGCCCCAGTTAGCAGCAGTTAGCCTCGGTATGAACCGGAGAACCTCCCCGACCCCGGCCACCTGGCTCCCCGCTCACCTGGCCCCCTGGCTGGCTGCTGAGGTCTGGCAGAGGTGAAGGCGGATCTCTCGGAGGCTTCTAGCCAAATTGGAGCCTAGGCTTCGCGCTGCGGTGGCCGCCATCTTGGCTTCTTTTCGTCTGTCAAGGACGAGCTGTGGGTTGTTTCAGCCCCGGGTGAATCCTGACAGGCTCTTCATATCGGCGGGTTTCTCCCTGGGTTTGTCCTGACAGGATCAGGCTGCGCAAATAGACGCACAACGTTTCACAGGATGTCAAATTGCAGCATCAACTTACAATCTCCCCAACTCTGTAAAGCTATAACTGACATTAAACTGAAAAATACTTAAGCCACTAAAGATAGCAAATTGAACGATTGATCACAGATAAACTACTGGCCGCCAGAGGGCGCTCACCTGCTAGATCTTTATCACACACAGTAAAGAGAAGTTTACAGCTGTTAAAAATCAGGATTTCTTGTGATTAATGGGGAAAAACGTGATTCGATAGTTACATCAGTGACTTTTATGATAATTGGATCATTCTGATTCTGTCTCTTTATTGTTTGAAAGTTTTATATCTTAGTGTTACGGATCATAATCAGGTTATTGTCCAGAAAAGTCATTTAGCAGATTAATATACCAGAATCAGAGCTGAGAGAAAATATGGCTGACATCAAATCAGTGAAAAAGTTATAAAATAAGACCTGAAATACGTGCTGAAGATAGTTATGGTTTTATTTCTTCATCCAGAAAAAAACTGTTCTGATCTATCTGAACAACAAACCATCGAATCTGGATCAGAATCACGCTAACAGACCCGGCTCTCTGACTGGTCAATGCCTTCATGGACCACGTAACCGTCTAAGCCAGGGGTGTCAAACTAGCCTAAGCTAATCAGTTAAACGTGTTGTTTAAAAGTCGCCCACCAGGGGGCAATGCCTGACTCAATCAGGACCAGAAAACCTCATTCTGCAGGGCCAGGCTAATTCCTGGTTCTGGTTCTGGTTTGGGAACAGAACCAGAACATGCAGATCCTGGAGCAGCAGGATCTGGATGTTCCCTGGTCCTCCTGCCCTGTCTGCTTTAGACCTTCCCTGTTTCTTGTCTTAATTGGTGGCTGATTCACTGACTGGCATCAGGTAGTTCTGGAAGCAGGGACCGATTCTGGATCAGCAGCGCTTTCCAGAACCTGCCCGGGAAACACTGACCATGGCAACACCAGGACCTGAGACGGGACAAGAACCTGGTGATTTGGGTTAAAGTCAGCACCTCCTTCAAGGTCAGAGGCCAGAGGTCAGAGTGTGAAGCTAAGAGAGATGACCAAACATCCCACAGGTTAAAGGTCAAAACCCTAAACCAGTCTGGCTGCTAGGAAGGATTGAAGGACAAAAACGCCTCTCTACAAACAAGATGGCTGCCAGACTGAGACAGGACTCCAACCGCCGTCCATACCAAGTTCTGATGCAGAACCACCGGTTCTGGTTGGTTCAGGCCGGTTTTGGTGGGCCCAGAGGCCCGTAAAGGGTTTTGGTTGGTTCTGATTGGTTCTGGCCAGTTTTGATGGGCCCAGAGGCCCATAAAGGGTTCTGGTTGGCTCCGATTGGTTCTGGTCCGTTCTGGTGGGCCCAGAGGCCCGTAAAGGACTCTGGTTGGCCTGTAAACCTTGGCGGACTCCGGGACACTCAGATGGACTGAGGCGATCCAGATGTTGATGAGTCATGATGACATCAGCAGCTGGAAGAGACTTTGCTTTATTAAGACAGGATTAGTTGGTACAGACAGCATGAGTATAGAACCCAACAGAACCGGAGCGTTCTGCGGCCCGGTTCTGGTCGTTCACGCCTGATAGAGTAACTTTGCTTTAAGCTCAGAGAAACAAAGTTTTTGTCAGTTTCTGTTTCTCATTGACTGATATTATTAACCCCAACAGAACCGGGTCAGTCCCTCCGCCTTGCCCTGGTCTGGTTCTGCTGGGCCAGGAGGTTCCGCCTTGCCCTGGTCCGGTCTTCCAGCCTCAGAAGGTTCTGCAGCTGCCTCTCCTTCAGAAGCTGCTGAATGCGCTGGTTCTGAGTCCGTACACGAGGAACAAAGAGGTTCTGCTGGTCTCTGGAGATACCATCCGCTCCAACTACCCGATACTGGACTTCATCCACAGAGTTCTTCTCCCTGGAGGCCGGTGCCGACACCCCTGGTGCTGTGGTGGTGTGTTCGGAGGTTCTGATTGGTGGCGCTGTCTGGTTCTGATCAACCGTAGCCAAGGAGACCGGGGCGGTACTCCTGCTCAGCAGAGACACTGGAGTCGTTCCTATTGGCCATGCTGTTGTAGTTCCAGCTGTGGAGGTAACCGCAGTAATTGCGGCAGCTGTGGTAGCTGGAGCAACGGGCATTTTGTAGTCGTATGTCTGAAACTCGTAGTCGTAGTCCACATAGACGAAGTCGGTGCTGCTCTTGCTTGTAGGGGTTGGTGTGCTGGTGACATCACTGATGACATCTCCAATCCATGAGGTAGACGAGGTCACCGACATCATCATTTCAGTCAACTCCCAGGAACTAAAAGACAAAGGCACAAATTTCACATCAAAACAGGAATGAGCTCTGAAACATTGGCTTCTCTACTCCATGTTGGTGCAAGACGTTTGGTAGCAGTAGCTTGGTATTAGCCGTTTACTATTAGCCATTTACTATAGCCGTTTGGTATTAGCTGTTTGATATTAGCCAAAGGGCTACTACCAAACAGTTGTAGTAGTTGCTCTTTGGTATGGATTGTTTGGTATGGTCTTTTGAGTTTGGTCCAATGAATCCTTTGAACGTCTGAAGGAAGAAAAATGTGAAGAAAACAAAATAAATAAAAGTTTGCAGCTAAATTGTTAATTCAGCTATATGCAGATATTTTATTTCACGCAACCATAAAGCAGACAGCTGATTCATAACAATCAGAACATTCTGGCTCGTTTCGACCAATTTGATCTGGTTAGACCTGGTCCGACCCGATCTCACTGGGTTTTACATCAGTGTATATTTTATGCCTTAAAACTGTTTTTACTACTTTACTGACCTGTTGTTTTCTGGGGAGTCAGTGGGACTCTGGCTGCTGGAGTTGCTGAGGTTGATGAAGTTGCTGGAGTTGGTGAAGTTGCTGGAGTTGGTTAAGTTGCTGGAATTGATGAAGTTGCTGGAGTTGGTGAAGTTACTGAATCCATCAGAGTTGCTGGCGTTCCTCTCGCTGCAGGACTTGCAGCACATCTGCCTGTATCCAGGGATCGAACAGTACCGACTGAGCGCCTCCATTCGGCAGATGACGGAGCGGTCGCCACGGCAACGCTGCCCTGCAGACACAGAAGGATCAGGAAAGTTCTGGGAGATCTAAGCAGTCCAAGAAGTTCTACACAACCTCCAGAACCCTCAAAAATGGGTAATGCTAATGCTAGCCTGATCCAGTGGGACAGACACCAACAATAATCAGTTCTGGTCAGAGAGATGACCCCTACGCTACAGAGGCAACACTCCAAAGGTCCATTTGGACGTGGCTTATTGTTCTGACTGGTTTAGTTGTTGGCATAAAGAGGACAAACGAAGAGACATCGGTCTACCAGGTCAGTACATGAAGACGAATCAGCGGGTTCTTACTGGGAGATGTCTGTGGAGCCGGGAAGCTGGGGTTGGACCTGGACAGCCAGAGGATGATGGCGTTCTTTGGATCTCCTGGGAAGGAAACACACCGTCAAAGGTTGATTGGTTGCAGCAGAGAGACCTGCTGATTGTTCAAGGCCTACCGTTGCAGGGCGGGGCCTGACAAGGACGCATTGCTATTGGCTGAAGATCGCTGCAGTTTCCAGGTGAGCCTTCAGGATTCAAACACGCAACCTGACGGTCCTGAGTCCCGTTTCCACAGGAGACCGAACACTGTGAACACATTCATGGTAGTGAATGATAGTTAGACTCTAAACGGACCGCCGGACAGGAACCAGTCACCCGGTGGACCGGAACCAGTGACCCGCCGGCATTCGACCTGTCTGAGGAAACAGGAAGTTAGCAGCCATATGAGCTGTAGGAAGGAAGGCAGAGGGTACATGAACAACGGTTCCAAAGAGAAGCTTGAAGCTTAGTGACGGAAAGCATGTTCCTTTGTTCAAAGGAACAAAGTTGATCCTTTGCAAAGTCCTTAGCAACATTCAAATTAAAACCAGAATAAAGGAAGAAACTGGAAGTCTGAAGAAATTTGGTCTCAAGAACAGAAAGGAAGGAGAACTGGGTCAGAGATGGTCCTGTAGCCATGTCCTCACCACGGTCCAGGGCCCGGTCCTCCAACCAGCGGGGCAGAGGAACCGGTTGCAGATCCGCTTGGCCTCTGGCCGGTTGTCGCCACAGAGCTTGCTGTTCACTGAGCGGCGCTGCTTCCCGCTGCTGGACTCCTGCTGGCAGCTCACCCAGCGCCGCTGCCACCCTGTCTGCCCACAGGAGGCGCTGCAGGCCTCCCACTCCCCAGTCACCCACCTGGTGAAAGAGCCAAATATTAGCCTGCTGCTGCTGACCAGACGGATTGGTCATATTGGGTTTCTGTGGTCATCTGCATGAGTTACTGTGGAGATCTGCAGCTCTCGGCATTGCACTTGCGGCTGATGGGTCTGGGCTTGTTGATGTCGGAGCAGTAGACCCTCTCCACCATTTTCCCATCAGCCTTTCTCCTGCAGCCAAACCGGGTGTACTGGGTCCCTGCAACAGACGCTGACCTTTAGTCCTAGGAGGGCACTGCAGACTTGACAGCTGCTGGCCAGGACATACCTCCACCACAGGGCTGGGAACAGTGGGACCACTTCTTCAGGGCCCACTCATAGACCACAGCTTCCTCCTGCACCAGGTTAGACTCCAGAGAGGATTGGATATGGTCCTGAATGATGTAGCTGTAAGACACAGTCACCTTGGAGTCCAGGTGAGAACGGACCTGAGCAGCAGAGGAAGGAGGAGGTTGGCTCTTCTGGGCCTTTCAGAATCATTGGCGATATTGCGCCGGTCCTTCTTTGGACTGACCATAAGTATGACACTGTACTTTAGCGGCCCGTCGCTGTGCAGCGCCTCCTGCTCACCGGTCTTGTTGTACTGCCACACCACTCCCTTCTCTATCACCACCCGGCTCTCAGGAATCTCATGTTCATCATTGAGGAAGAAGTGATCCGTCTCCTGGTTCTTCACGGCTGCAACGTAAAACTCTAGATCAACTTTGTTCCTGAGTCATTGGCCGACCGAAAGCGTCTTTGGTCCACCTACCCAGGGTGTGGGGGCTCCCCTTAAACTCCTGAATCACCAGACGCCTGGCTCCTTTGGGGATTTCCAGCATCTTCAGGTAACCTACAGCCAATAAACATTCAGACATACATGAACCTGTTATAACATTACAACCACAGACTCCATCTGTACTCTGAAGGTCTGCTTTGGTTCTGGAGTCCAAGCAGTCAGAACATGATCATACGAGGAACCAGAAGCCTTGGTTTGAAGAATTTAAAACTTTATTTCTAAATTCCAAATTGCTTCAGAATTTAGAAATACCAAAGTCCTAAACAGTTAAGCTAAAAATAGACAGAAAAAACAAAAGCAGATTTCAAAGCAAATTAGCTGCTTCTAGCTCTTGCTTGCTGCTATTAGCTGCCATTAGCTGTGGTTGTCTGTGGCTAACAGTGCTACACAGGCTTGTGACACACAGTAGCTGAGTATGTTCAATCACCAACAATTGCTCCCAATTACTTGTGGGCCTGAGCCTTACCAGAGGCACCAATGACCCTGGTACAGTTAGTGACCTCCACTTCCTGTTATTACTGCCATGCATAGCAGCAACATCTGAGTTATGTCAGCCTGGTTGATTTACTCCAAACCAACAGATGGAAATTCACATTTTATGTTTGTATCTTTGTTGGTTTTTTTTGTGACATTTCAAATATTAGTTTATAATTCTCATCACAATTGGATGGAACAGCTTGGACAAACAGAACATCAGACCGAAGACCCTGACCTCTGACCCGGTCCCCAAGGTTTCTCTGATGGAGGAGCTGTAGGTGGTCATAATGCTGTGCTTGATCAGTGAGTCACCTAGCTTCCTGGTGCTGCGGGTGAAGTTCCCCTTAACGATCTTACAGGTGGAGTCGTCTCCGCCACAGACTCCGCACTGATCCTCCCGACGGTCCGAGGCAATCTGGCCGTCACATCCCACATGCTGAGGGGAGGAGGAGGACATGTAACAATGCTGAGCAACGCTACGCTGCTGAGCGACAAGACCTCAGAAAATAGCAACTAATTCTACAATAAAAGGATAAATTGGTCAATCACAGGGAAAACAACTGGCTGAAAGAAAATAAAATCCTAATTATTCAGGATCGTTTTGGGTCAACAGTTTTTATTCCTCAGTAAATTAGAAACAAGAGTCAGGAGAAAAACACGTCAGGATGTGAGTCAGGCCTGGAAACTGAAGCACAATAAAGACCTCACACTCTCCTCGGACGCAGACGCTGTAGGCATCGTCGTAGGAACACAGCGTCCCATCATGCACCATTCTGTTCATGGACACCACGGCGCCTGTCTCCTTGGACTGACAGTACAGACGGCAGCGCTCATCCTCTGCACACACACATACGCACACAGGCTCAGAGAGATTTAAGGTGGAATATCTGAAGATGATCATAAAAATTCTGCAGACACTAAATTATTCTCAGATGATGAAGAGTTAAAGGGAGGAGAGGCTCAGAGTTTCCTTCCAAAAACAGATTCCTGTCTGATGACTTTAACATGTGAGCACACACACTCACACACACACACACACAGAGACACAGACAGATCCATGTACTTCTATAAACTGAGGACTTTGCATTGACTTCCATTCTTTTTACTAACTGCAATTGTGCCCAACCTGGACACTACACAATACTACTTTAGTCCTAACTAACCCTACTTAATCCACTGCTTACCTTTATAGCTACCTAAACTAGAAGAGCTGCAAAAAAAGTGAGGACTGCGAAAATGTCCTCACTTTCCCCACTGACCTCTATTTGTGGGTGAAAGTGGTGAAAGTGTTCATCTGTATGTGTTATACGCAAGAATGTATGCAGCCACACACATGTATTTATTGCCACATTAGGATAATTCAGACCTCGCTTTGTCCGAATAAGTTCATTGTATCATTTTAACTGCATAATTTTAATTAACTAAATTAATTGATTTAATAGATTTTAATGTGTTAAAAATTTTAACGGAATTAAGTTTTTTGTCTTTTTTTTTGTATACAGAAGTTCTGAGTCAGAACCTTTGTATTTGCACATTTCTGGTGTTTTTATTTTTTAATTGTTTGCCATAAAAAAATAAATATTTTTGTTGCTGAGCTCATATTCAATAATTTAGCAGAGGTTTAACACTTGATTTGGAAATGTTGCTTATTTAATTGATGTATGATTTTAGATTTAAACGTGAGCAATTAATTACGGACTCTGAAATTAACTCCATTGACATCTTAATCCTGTCCCTTTACTCGGTCATTGGTCCTCAAAGATGAGTGAAAATGCTAGAACAAGTCCTGAAGAGTTAGCCTAAACAAGTACAAACACACTCATACACACAGGTCTGTCTTTGTTATTTGTGAGAACCGTGAATTACAGAGTGCATTCCAGGGACATTAGATTGAAGCTGAACCCAGGTCTGGTCCGTCCCACAGCATTACACAACGTCCCCACAATGAGAGGAGATTCCACTGAAAAATGAACCCAGAGGTCCTAAAACACATCTGGCCACAGCAGACTGTTTACATCAGCAGCAGCCAGGAACAGCTTTGTTCCTGTTTACTGGCATTATGTTAGCATAGTGGAGTGTCTGTTACTGACAACATGTTAGCATAGTGGAGTGTCTGTTACTGATATGACATTAAGATAACTTTTGACATGTTTGTAGCATAGCAGTATGTCTTTTACTGGCTTCATCTTGGCATGGCAGTGTCTGCTACTAGCATCAAGCTAACATGTATGTCTGAGTGTGTGTATTTACGGTCAGGATGTTCATATGGGCGCCAATGATGCTTCATTCCTTCATGCTCCAGGAATGGATTCCAGGCTTTACATTGATCCTCCCTGAAAGACAATGACACTTCAGATGTTCTGATCTGGTCAGCCTGAGGACAGAACCAGGTTCTGATCTGGTCAGGCTGGGGACAGATCCAGGTTCTGATCCGGTCAGCCTGAGGACAGAACCAGGTACTGACCTGAAGTCGGTGAGGGGGGGGCAGTCCTCCTGGCTGCACAACTGGAACTCATAGCTGTTCCCATAGCAGGTGCGCCCTCCGTTGGCTGGACTGAGAACAGCGACAGGTAAGTGTGTCTGATTGGTGCAGCTAGTGCCTAAGATTATTGCCGGTCACTCACGGGGGGTTATCACACTGTCTGGTCCGGAACCGGACCCCACCCCCGCAGGTCCGGGAGCAGCTGCCAAACGGACTCCAGCGACCCCAGTTTCCGTGTTGCTTCAGGAGGTTTGGGGTCAGCTTGATGCAGAAGCCTTTGAAGCAGTGCTGCAACACAGACAGCTGCCTTGGTGACTTATCTGGCTGTGTGGATAAAGACTGGAAATATGTCCTGCAGTGGTACCAATAGGTACTGGGGAGGTACCGGATGTTTTCTCTGTTGCCAGCAGAACTTGGCCTTTAAATAAACGCTGATGATGAATTTGTGAACTCACCTTGCCTGGTCCGCACTTGGTCCCATCCAGTGGCGGGCCTTTCTTGGTCTTACAGAAAAACGGGTTGTTGTAGTCACTGCACCACAGCTGCTTGCAGGGGTCAGGGTTCGTGTACTGAAGACACAGATCACTCAGAGATCAGGATCTGTGGCTTATATGATCTTGTTGATCAGAAATTTCTCCAGATGTGAAATGAAAACAACCTTGAGCTCCATAAAGAAAAAACCTAGAACTGACAGGAAGACACCAGAGGACTTTAATGAGCTTCCTGACATTTCCAGTCCAGCGGCTGGCCGGGTCCAGCAGCTGATTGGGTCCAGATGCAGTGTTCAAAACTGATAACAGAAAGCATTCCTGGCAGATCGTGTCCAGTAGCTCAGAGCCCGATGAGCTGGACATTTCTACTGATAACTTTGATTCTGGTGGTTTTATCCTCTGAATCGGATCAGGACTGGAAACATTTCAGCCAGCATATCTGCCAGCTCTTCGCCTCAGCCTGGTCTGACAGAGAACCAGTCTGGAAATGACAGGCTAATAAGTGGGTCATTCTGCTCAGAGGTTTCAGCAAGAACTGACTCGGAGGCAGCTGTAAAGGGTTGCTGCTCAGGTTCAGTGAGAACCGTGGTTTCAGCTGGACCCTGGGTCCGGTTGGACTCTCGATCTGTAAGAACCTTGGTTTGACTCTGACTTACGGCGCTACACATGCTGAATCCCGGGCCAAAGTCGAAGCGGCACTGCTGGTCCATGGTATACTGGAACCCCGGTAGCTGTGGCTGGGCGGGCCACTCGTGGCTGAAGGGGTCGTCACGGAGACAGTCATAGGTGCTGTGGGCAGAGTGAGCGGCTGTCAATAGAAACCCTCCTGGCACTGCAGACACTGTGGCTGCTACTCACTGCAGGTAGCGGTGAAGCTCCCTCCAGCTGCAGCTGGACCAGTGATAGCGGTAGAAGGTGGCCTGGACCCGGGGAGACATGATGCTGCCCAGAGGGACGTCGTCCATGCAGTCGTTCATCTCCCCATCATGCTCCATGCCCAGCCTGCACACACATCTTAGCTTAGTTATTTATCACTAAACAGGTAGTATTACCCTTAGTATCACCATTCTTGTGTGACTCACACGTGGCCTGTCTCATGCGCAGCAACAAAAGCCGAGGAGAATCCGTCTTCTAGAACCAGGACACAGCTCCGGTGCAGCTGGCACATCCCGGTAACCGGAGCATAACCTGCAGCACCATGCAGCACAGGAAGCGGATTATTATTATTGCTATTATTAGTAGTCGTAATAGCTGTAGTACAGCAGAAGTACCAAAGGTAGTAAAGTAGCTGTACCCTGCATGCCAGTGGGACCAAACTCCTGGCGGGTCAGGTAGATGGTGTGGTCATGCTGCGCCTCCTGGTTCCGCTCCACCTGCTGCAGGTATGACCATCCGCAGACGTTCTCCAGGCTCTTTTGAGGATTCCCCACCGCAATCAGCTCCTGGGACTGATGGGCCAAACAAATCCAGCTTTTACTGGTTTTCTACTTTAAACAGGAGCTATTCTGCCTGAATAGTTCACTGAGGTCAGAGGTCAGTGGTTTAATGAGCAAAGGGCCAGATTGAAACCTCTACAACTATGACCCACCTGGTGTTACATACAGATCCTCATGTCAGGTTTTAATAGGAACAAGACTAAGCTACAGCGTATCAACTGCCTGTTATCAGGACTGACTTTCTGTTAGCAGAGTGACTTCTTGTTTGCATGTGGTCTGAGAAGAGTCACTTCCTGTTAGCATGTGAACCGAGCACACTGACTTCCTGTTAGCAGACTGACTTCCTGTTAGCAGACTGAATTCCTGTTAGCAGACTGAACTCCTGTTGGAATGTGGTCTGAGAAGAGTCACTTCCTGTTAGCAGAGTGACTTCCTGTGAGCATGTTGCCTGAGCAGACTGACTTCCTTGTTAGCATATGGCCTGAGCAGACTGACTTTCTGTTAGGAGAGTGACTTTCTGTTGGTATGTAGTCTAAGAGTAACTTCCTGCTAGCATGTGATCTGAGAAGACTGACTTCCTGTTTGCTGTAGCCTGAGCAGAGTGACTTCCTGTTAGCAGAGTGACTTTCTGTTAGCAGAGTGACTTCCTGTTAGCTGTGGCCTGAGCAGAGTGACTTCCTGTCATCAGAGTGACTTCCTGTGGTATGTTTCAGCCCGTACCTTGGTTCCAGTCAGCATGATGATCCTTGCTACCACCACATTGATGTTGGCCCCCAGAGAGGGATCCTGGTAGATCTCATTGACCTGGAGGAGACGAGCAGAATCTGCATGAGGAGCTTCTGAATGAAACCAAGAGCCGAAAACCTCAGCAGGTCCAGACAGAACAGGAGAACATCAGACAGAAGGAACCAGAACCCAGAAGGTCTGCTCAGGGTTCTGGTTCCTTCTGTCTGATGCATGGAAAACTCACGACTGCTTCCACCTACAATGTTCATGAGGGTGAGGAGATACTTCAGGATGTTTTCGCGGCCGTGGAAGAGAAGCAGGGAGTAATCCACGGCCAACAGCACCTGGAGGACGCAGAGGCAGGTGAGCACCAATCAGAGAGCAGGAAACTAAACGCCTCACACAGAAAACACCGTAAACGTCAAACAGAAAATTAATCAACGTAGAAATGCAGAAAACATGAGGAAACATCAAGTCATGAAAAATAAGATGTGATGGAAAAGATAACCTTTGACCTTTGAAGGTTAGCAGCAGTGAGCGGTTTTGGTTCTGACCAACCGTTTCTCAGGTGGTTTGTTCTGATCAATAGAACCAAACACGGCTCTGAGGTCCAGAAGAACCTGGACAGACCGTTCTGATGCATCACTGTGAAGACCTTCAGAACCTCATGGTTCTGTTGACGGTCCAGAACCAGACAGAGGACAGTCTACGAAATCATCCAGTTTGACTTCGCTAGCTGCTGGCTGCTGGACTTCAGGTGTGACACCAGGAAAGATTAAATAATCTGGTGTTTTTTCTGGCACTCAGGTGACTCATCCTAATCTCTGATTGGCTGAGAAGCAGATGGACTCCTGGGATTTCATCTGTTCCACTGATCAAGGACGTCAATACTTTGTTCCGACATAAATATGGAGTTCAGAGAGCAAAGGTCAGAAAGGTCACGTACCTCAATGTGAAACATTTCAGCCATGGTGTTGCGGCGCCGGCGACCTGACCCATTTGGACCCAGGGTTTTGTTCGGGTTCAGCAGTCCAAGCAGCGGCCCTGCAAGCACAATTCATCCGGTCTGAAGGTCAGGAGGTCAGCTCAGCTGATTCAGTGGATCCAAACAACTGATGATCTTTCCAGGATGGACCACAACCACAGAGACCTCCATGAACCTCATCAGAACCCCAGTGGCGAGTCCAGTTCCCACATGGAACCCGTCAATCCTGTAACGAGTCCCGACCCGCCCAACCGAACAGCAGCGGATCTCAGGTCAGAGTTCAGCTCATTGCCACAGGCTTTATCTACCACATGCACTGGAAATAAAAACCAGATGAAGCCAAAGGCTGACCTCTGACCTCACACACTGAAGCCAGCAAACCCTGATGTCCATCAACGGTTAATATGGAAACAAGGCAGAGAAAATCTCTCTTTATCTCATAAACCATCTGAAGAACAGTTATGAGGCTGCACCAGTACTGACCAGTACAGACCACTGGGAGCCACTAGTCCACTATGGCAGGAAACCCATTGGGAAGGGTTTCACAGCATTTTCTGTTTCAATGCTTTTCTTGCAGTGTGTCGCAAAGTTTCTCTGAGTGTATCTGTGTGTCTCTGAGTGTATCTGTGTGTCTCTGAGTGTATCTGTGTGTCTCTGAGTGTATCTGTGGGTCTCTTGAGTGTATCTGTGTGTCTCTGAGTGTCTTTGAGCCCAAAGCCAAGTTTCCTGGACCCTTTCCACCATTTTATTTTCCTTCTTTCAGCTGGAATGAAGGAGGTGGAGGAGCTGCGGCTCGGCTCGGATTGTTAGCATGCTAACACGCAGCGCAGAATGCAACAATCTGAACTCATGTTTGGCTCTGAGTCAATGTGATTGGTTCTGTCTGAAAACTGAACACCGATTGGTCCATACTTCCATTGTTTCAGTCCTGATCCCTGATTGGCTCATTGGGTTTAACGATGGCATTGTTATCCGCTAGTAAGCCGAAACACCTGTGATCTCCTGACGGTTGCTGTTATCTGAACCAGACCTGGCAGAACAGAACCAGTGCTTGACTCACCTCGCAGGAAGTCTTCTGAGGTCTGATTAGCAGCTGATGTCTTCCTGATGATGGCCGAAGAGCGATAAACAATGTGTTTTTGCTCGCCTTCGCCCTCCTCCTCATCGTCTTTCAGCGGTTCAATGAAGAACTCGTCTCCTCCAGTCCGAATCATTCCTGCCTGGAGACACGAGAACCTGCTTTAATCCGGTTCTGGATCAACTTATCTGTCTGGGCAGCAACCAGCATTAAACCAGAACTGACTGGATTGGCCCAGTGGATGAAGCTAGTACGGTTCACCAGCTTCATCCATACAAAGGTGCTAGCGTCTGACTCGAGATCAGGGCAGCAATAAAACATCATCATGATGAAGACCAAAATTATCAAAGCCATTCTGGAGGAAAGCTGAGAGTCCTGTTCAAAACGCATCTCCCTCCTCAGATCCAGAGATTCCTCAGCAGATCACGGAGAAACAGATCTGAAACACTGACTCCAACCAGAACCTTAACCAGGACCAGATGTCTAGGAGTCTCCAGATTGTCTCTACCAGTCTCCTTTGCTGCACCAACCCTCTTCTCGTTCTCCATCACCACCTGATCCTTGCCTCTTCTACTCTTTGTCCCTGTCAGCTCTTCTCAACATCCTGTCCAATATGGCCGCTGTTCCCCCAAAGCATGTCAGCCTCGTCTTTCAGGGATCTGGTCCTGAACGTTTCGACTAGTTCAGCTCTGGAAACCACCTACCAGTCCGTCGCAGTTGCTGATGGCCACAGACGTGTCATTCAGGTCTGACACTGTTCCTGTGTAGAAGCAGTCATCCTCTCTGATTGGCTCAGAGTGCAGGTCTCCTGACTCCTCCCACTCCAAGGTGGCAGTGGGAGCGATGAGGCGGGAGTTTGGACGCAACCGCAGGTGGAGGTTCCGACCAAACACCGACACGTTGTAGAAGAGCTCCGCCTCTTCCTTGGGACTCCTCCCCCTCCATGAATGGCTGAAGGATGATCTCCAAGTGGGCGGGGCCTGTTGTGCCTGGGAGTTGTTGGGCGTGTCCTTATTTGAGGGGGCGTGTCTCTTGCTTCGGTGTGGATGGTGGGCGGAGACTGATGCTGAAAGGAGCCTTCCGTCTGAGTCGGTTCTGATTGGTCGAATTATGCTGAACTCTGACAGAACCTGATGGAGAGAACCTGGGAGACAAGAAGAAATATTTAAGATGGAGTCATCAGCAGATCAGAACAATTATTGACCCGGTTAATGTGAAATGGACCCAAACGCAGCTTCAGCAGAACCTTCATTAAAAACCTTTAAGTCAGTCATCACTTGCAGCCGGCGAGTTCCTCATGTGTGACAGGTACTGGAGCTAAAGTAAGAGGAGCTTCTGTCTTCACCAACCAGGACCAATCGGTACCAACCAGTACCAGGACCACAGTCAGACCCAAACAACAGACACTTTGGTCTTCATTACTGGGGACCAGGGACCGGACCGGTCTCTCTCTGTGTCCATCTTGTAGCATCAACAGCAAAGCCATCCAGAACCAGAGCGTTGGTTCTGGTGTCAGGAAAACTCCCCGAGAGCTTTAGCTTGGAAGTTGCTGGTTCTGCTTCTTGGGTTCTTCCGGTCTGTTGGTATCGCCTGGCCGACTGGTGTCCATTGATGGCTCCAAGACTTTAGCTGAAGGAAGATGCTTCACTCTGAGGCATATTTCCTAGACCAGAAATCATCTGACCCAGCTCCACCAATCAGAGCGGAGCAAATGCAGGCAATTGCTTCAGGTGCAACAACATCCTGGTTCTGGTTCCAGTTCCTAGAAGTCAGATGGTTCTGATTAAACTCCATCCAGAACCACCCAGTCTCCCCTTTCCTCCGAGACGATTTTAATCTCTAGTTTGGCTCCTTTTGAGTTCACTGTGAGTTTAAATCTGTCTTCTCCTTTTTGTCCAGTCGGGTACAGACGAGTCCAGTTGTTTCTCTTCCTGGTTTCTGTCTCCAGGTTGTTTTGAGGTTCTGGTTTGAAGTCGTTCTGCCTCTTCTGGTGTTTTCCAGAGGGTTGGACCTCGGTTCTGTTGGAGAAATGGTTCTGGTTCTGGAGGAACACCAGGATCCCTCTGACTCCTGCAGGTCCCTGCTCTAAGTGTGCTCAGTAGACGTTTTCCCTCCCTGGAACCCCAGATGGATGGATGCATGTGTTCACAGTAGCTGATATGATTTACACACACGTACACGCATACACTCTTTCTCTCTCTTTCTCTCTCTCTCACATACACACACAGGAGGATGTGATGAAACCTGAGCTGCTTCACATTCTCTGAGCGCCTGAAACATAAACTCTGAGCCTTATGGAGGGAGCATGCAAGGGTCAGAGGTCATTGCTGGAGGACCTGTCCACCACAGAAGAAGAGAGGCACTTGAACTCACCTGAGAGGCAGCAGCTGACGTGTAGCAGGAAGGCGAGGACCAGCAGTCCAGAACCGGGCCGGTCCATGCTGGAGATCCAGACTGACTGAGCGCCGGAGCTCCGGCTCCTTCACTCTGTCATTATCTCCTCCCTCCGCCGTGTGTGTGTGAAATAATTTGATGTTGTGATTCTGGACCAGCCAGAATCGCTGCAGCTGCTCGGTGTGACTGCGCCCCCTGCTGGACAGCAGCTGCAGTCACACCGCTGTGTTCAAGTTGTGCTAAAAGCAGTTAGCCTTTCGTTCCAGAGAAGCTACACTAGCCTAAAATAGCATCTGAATGCTAACATGTAGCAACTAATGCTAATGTTAGCATCCACAGTCCACGAATAAAGAAACTCTGAAAAGATGAACGGATAGAAAAACTGTTTGCTACAAAAACTTTAAAACTCATAAATCTCTCTGAAGCTCAGTTATTCAACAATTTGAAGAGCCTGAATTAAAATTAAAAATGTTTCTTAATTTGTTTATATATATTTAAATATAGGTTTTGGTTGAAATGTGGATGGTGTTGGTCCTCCACCAGAGCTCAGAGAAGGAAAACCTTTTATACCAACATCACAGCATCATAGCGTCGCCATGGAGACGAGGGAGGGCCATTTCCACGGCAACGTTCCATGATGGTTCAGCTGCTCTGTTCTTCACACGTCGAAATATCTAAACGTTTCGTTATGAGGAAGTTCTGGATCTGTTCGGTTCTGATCAAAGTGAGGCAGCAGAAACAGAATAAAAATAAATGAGAACGGTCCAGGCCCTGCGGCTTTGGGAGTCATTTCCCGCCCAGATTTCAGCTGGTTTGGTTTGCTAGTTTACAGACATCTCCCAGCACAAAACATGGAGTGCATGCAGAGCCTCCAAGGCATCAGAAGGGTCTCCGTATTCAAAGCCATCAGTCAGGGGAAGGCTACAAAAGAATTTCCAAGAATCCGTAAGGAACAGTGGAGAATAAATGTGGCCCAACAGCATTATCAACAGGAAGGCCAACAGCAGCACTGGAGGAGTTACAGGAGTTTCTGTAACCACTGTCTGTTCACTGCATCAGATGATCGTCTTCGTCACATGTCAGGGCTTCAGGCCGGCCAGAGGGAAGCCTGAGTTGACAGGAAAACATCCAAGCCCGGGTTCATTAGCAAAAACATGTTATGGTCCAATGAAGAGAAAACATCTACAGTAGAGCATGGTGATGGCAGCATCATGATCTGGGGCTGTTGGTCAGAATGAAAGGAATCCTGAATGGCTCCAGATACCAGTCAAGTGTTGGAGCAAAACCTTCAGCCCTCAGAGGAACTTCATGTTTTAACCCAAAACACACAGAAACCAGACTCAAGAGTTAACAAGCTTTTATTGTGAAATTCCAGCAGCTGTTTACAGACGGCGACCGCGGCGACCACCCTTCCTCCTGGTAGAGTCTGACGGGATTGGAGTAACGTCCTCTGGACAAGAAGAACAAAAACAAGGCGGTCAGTTAAAGAGACGGTGCACCAGAACCGTGCCGGAGGTTCTGTTGAGACACTTTGAACAGATCATCAGAACTTCACAGCGAAACACCATGTCAGCAGAACCAGGCTGTAGTCCTTGGTGACCAGTGATGTAACCATGGCAAAAGACTGAGCCACAGACAAGTTCTGCTTCAGGCCCAAAGAGAGACGGGATTTCTGGACCACCCTCAGTTAACATTTAATCAGTATCATTGTACAGTCACTGAACAAACACCAGAGAAAACAGTTTAAACAACAGATCATTAAATCGTGATGAATTTCTCCCAGGTTAATGCCCGTCCCAACAACAGGTGGGGGAGGGGCTCTGCAGCAGATTGGTTTTTGCCTGCAGCGCACGAAAACATCCAGGAATCACAGAGTTATGACACGTCTGAGTTGTTTAGGTGATTTTAATGCGTTTTCCTGATCTCCAGCCCAGAAACATTTATTCTACCTTCAGAAAAACGATGGATATTTTCCAACTCATGGATCAAAGCTCTATCTGAAGGGTTTCAAGTGACCAAGTGGCTTTTACTCACTTATTTTGTTTCCTCTGGAAGTTAGTCAGATGTTCATGACTGAATGGGAAACATTGATATAAATGGGAAACAAAATAAAGCTATACTGTTTACAACAGCGGCCACTTATCTGAAATGAGACCTTTATATTTTATTACGCTAAAGTTTTAAGTTTATACAGAAATTTCTCCAAGTGTCCAGAGGGAGCAGTAGAGTCCCAATGGGAACAACAATAACACTAATGTAACATACTGACTTCATGATTACAGTTAAACATGGTTACCATGGAAACAAACGAGTCTGCAAATTCAGATAGAGTTCACAAACATCCCATAATAACCACGATGTGACGAGGAACAACGAACAAATCAGACCTCAGCTTCTGCCTGAAGAGACTAGACCAGAACCGGGCCAGGTCCCACCAAATCTTTATATTCTGGTGGGAACCTCTCTATCTACAGTGTGGGTTGTAGGGACCTCTGCTTTAGGGTTAGAGGTCAGGGCTAAGGTGGTTAGGCCGTAGAAATGAATGGAAGTCTATGGAAAACTTTGTGTGTGAGTAAGTAGTACCGATGCGTCCGATCTTCATGCCGGACCGGGCCAGAGCTCTGAGTGCAGACTGGGCTCCAGGTCCAGGAGTCTTTGTCCTGCAACAGAGACACAGCTCAGCGTGCTGACCTCTGGGCACTGAACCCTGATCTCCAGCTGAGCCTACCTGTTCCCTCCGGTGGCCCTCAGCTTGATGTGCAGCGCCGTGATGCCCAGTTCCTTGCAGCGCTGTGCCACGTCCTGAGCCGCCAACATGGCGGCATACGGCGACGACTCGTCTCTGTCCGCCTTCACCTTCATGCCGCCCGTCACGCGGCAGATTGTCTCCCTGGAAACAAGCGGCAGTCAGAACCAGACCTAGGAGTCGGAGGTCGGGACGGGGGTGCACTTACTTCCCAGAGAGGTCGGTGACATGGACGAAGGTGTCGTTGAAGGAGGCGAAGATGTGGCAGACGCCGAACACGTTCTCTCCCTCGGCCACCTGCGGGCCCAGGCTTATCACCTGCTCCTCCTTCTTTTCCTTGCCTTTACGGGGAGCCATGTCTGCCGGAGGAACCACAGCATCAGAACCAGAACATCACAGATTTACTGTGTCTGTTCAGAGCATCATAGAGACACTGGATCCTCTCAGAACCAGTACCTGTTAAGAACCAGAGCAGTAGGCTCAGAGTCAGACCAGCAGCTCTCCGGCAACGGAGGCTCAACCTGCAGATTGATGCTAAGGATGCTGCTAACAAGTTCTGGTTGTTAAAAGGACTGCAACCCCAGTTCTTGTAACGGACTGGCACCAGAATGTTCTCCTTAAGTCCAGGTATGCTACTAAATATTGCAGCAAATTCTACATTTATCGAGTCACAACCCGCAGCCAGGATACTGTTAGCATGTTAGCTTTCCCTCAGACGCCGCTGAAATAAACCTAACATTTATCACCTGGTGAAGAATTTCAACACTATGAACAGCGCGCCTCATCGTTCCGAAGCCTAAATAATATCTAAAATAACAACTTTCAGACTAAACCAGCTCTATTTTCTTTTTGCTGGACGCACCGTGAGAAACATGGCGGCACGGCACCGCGGAAAAACAGAAAAACGGAACATAAACGTAGCTCTAACATTTCACAGAGACATAATTCAGACCCCAACGGAACCTTAATGCATCAATCTGTCCGAAAACACACGTGAGTTGGTAGGATGGTCAACTGAAAGGAAGATTAAAGCGGATTTATCCCGCAGCAATACTCACCTTACAGAGTCTCTTCAGTGAGCACAATCAGAAAGGAAGGAAGCTCAGCCTCCGGAAGTAGAAATAATGAGACTCTCAATCTGCTGCCCCCTGCTGGACACTTCTCCCCTCGCTGTTTATCAGATTGAATTCTTCAATCTCGACCTTGATCTGATCACTCAGCTTTCTTTATATTTTAATAATTTTGTTTTGTTGCTAATTATATGGTGCTTTTATTTAAATTTTATCATCTTTTTAGCTGATATTACCTTACATTATGTAAATAGAGTCTATTTGTTCATTTTTAAATATTGTTTCATATGAAAAGAGACTAATAATTTCTTTGTTTTTAACATATTTATCTTGAAGCAACTACAGTTTATATTTTTATTTTCTTTGTTTATAATTTTTAATTAAAATATTCATGTGCATGCATGACTATATTACATTTTAAAGTTTTTTTAATTTAGCATATTTCTTTCTCCTGTTTTAATGAACCATCAGAGAAATAACTGTATTATTAGAATCAATCTAAAATTCAGCAGTTTTTCTAAGTCTGACAGATTAAACCATTCTGACCTGGTACCTGACCCGGTACCACTGCAGAACCTCACAACATATAGAAAACAGATATTAGAGCAGTGTGTGAATACTGGGAGGAGAAACGGACCAATCAGAGCAGAGGGTTTGACCATCTCATTTATTTACAGAGTCATATTGAACACGATGCAGAAGAAAATACTCCAAAAACTACAAAAGAAACTATTTAAAAACACACTCTCTCCCTCAGACACACACAGACTCCCACAGGTAAACACTGAGCATGCAGCATTAGTCCAGATAATACAGTACAGAACAATATCCATCATAGTAGAAAAAGCTGAGAGGATTATTGGGGATTATTGATCACTGATTGGTTCTGCAGGGCGACAGGAAGCAGGACGAGTGGCTCCCTGGGCTGGATCTTAGACCAGCAGGGATACATTCAGCCGGCTCATTTATTAACTTATTAACGTCTGGAGATTCTCCCTGCTTCCTGTCTGCAGAGCTGCGGCAGAGAGGTGGGATCCCACATCATAACACCACCGCGCCGCTGAGTCGGGAAGGGGATCCTGAAGCGGATCCAGCAGCAGAACGATTATTTTCGGGAGAGGAATCGACTCAGCTTCAACAGCAAAAGTTTCTAAAAAATGACATCTCAGATATTTTTGCATCGTTCACCACTAATAAATACTTTCAAGTGTCGTAAGAGTTCAGAGTGAAGGTGCAGTTGTAAAAACCACTGAGACTGTAGGAAACAGCCGTTCTCTCTTGGGCGCCACCCGGAGTCCAGGCGTGGCATTGCACTGCAGGCTGGCTGCAGCTGACGTTCTGGAGGCAATTTATTATCAATCAGCTGCAGTAAACACTGACTCCAAACGTCAGGACTCATCCACAGGCTAGCCAATCAGCAGAGAGGGGGCATCTTAAAGGGACAGGAGCGTAAACAGAGATTTTCTGCAGTTGTGTGCACTGCTAGCTAAAGAGTTAGCTGTAGTAATGTTAACACGCGACAACAACATGGTATTTAACAAATGCTAACACTAAAGCCATTCAGATTATTGGCAACCCGTCAGCACTGCTTTGATGTTGACATTATGATTTTACATGTTCATAACAAAATGATGTTTACATGCTATTCTTGTTAAACTTTATTTAACATGAATAGGTTCATAAAACTTTATTTAACATGAATGTCCATAAAACAGCTGGGAAAATTAGCACTTTAGAATTTATCCAGAAAAATTAAGTAAGGTCAAGTTAAGCTAGCAACAACGCTGAAGCCAAAAAGTAACTCTCCTGTTAGCACATTGGCAATATTGTGCCCACCACTGATATAAAAGCATGAATTCAAAGCAGGAGGAACAGAACGGGTCACCAGAACAGAACCTGACAGACCCGCCTTAAGGTGCAGTGGCTTTTTGACTCAACTTCCTGTTGGATCAGTGGGTGTGGCCTAAACCTTAGCTAGAAGGCTCCGCCCCCGATGCCCCGACCCCCACTGGGTCCTCAGCCTGGACTCCGGATGACCCAGAGATCAGTGTGAAGCGAACCAAAGGGCAGCAGCAGGGAAAACATTCAGCAGCTGCTAAAACACGGAAAAATCCAAACCATGAAGCTGGAAGCTTAAAAAGCTTCAAATATACAAACGCCACACAAGAAGGTATAATATCATCATCATTGTCATGGTAAGAATCTGATTGTACAAAGTTCTACATTCTCCCGATGGTAAAAAGCTCCTGAAAGCTTCAGAGACAAATACAACGGGTCCGAAAAGGCAGAATATCAAAGTGGCACCAGCGGCGTTTCGTTAGCTCAAGGCTAACGGACACCATTGATCCCAATGAGGAATGCTAAACCCTAGCGACAGAAAGGTCCGAGAGCCGGGAACGGCCGGAACGCGGCGGCGCCTGAAGCCCAAACACTAAACACAAAGTCCAGCATGCAGAGAGTCACACAGTCTGTACAGAACCGGCACCGAGGAGGAAGAAACACAAGCTGTCCATGCAGGGTCCATCAGAACCAACCTCCAGAGGGAGCTGCTGAGTTCTGCTTCAGTCCAGGTCGACGCAAGTTCCTAAAAACCCAACAGAGACGATCCAGAACAAACCCTCAGAACCTGGTGGTTCTGCTCACAGAGGTCCAGACAAGTCCAACGAGAGTACCAACCAGAACCAGAATATGAAGTGTGCAGGATGAAAAGCCAGCCTGGTGGTGTTTAATGATCACTGAAGTTTAACTGATTCTGATCCATTTCAGCCCAATACCTGTGATCCATACCGTTTAGAAGGTTTTATTTAAATATATAGGATTAGAACCTGCAGTCCAGTTCAAGTTCTGATTCATTTACTCACCTCTACACCTGGCACCAACCATGGTACTGGTACTCGTTCCAGGTTTATGTGAATGCTGTTGTGGTTCTGATTGGCCGCTGTTTGGTGTCGTGGTTCTGATTGGTCGTCTGTTTTCGCGTTTGTTCTGAAACGACCTGCTGGTTCTACTAAAGCAGCGACTAGAATCTCCCAGCAGAACGAGTCTTACAGATATCAAGTCCACAGACCTGAGGTCACTTCTTTTTCCTGTTTCTAGATGGAAAACATTTCAACCAGAACGATAAACTTTCTCCAGTTGAAGGAGCCATGGAGGAGGAGCAGGCAGCAGACAGCTCGCTAAGCCAGCTCGTTAAACTAGCCTGTTAAGCTAGCTCGTTAAACTAGCTCGTTAGGCCCTCCTAGTTGTGGTGGGTGGTGTTAGTGGAAGATCGAAAGTGGAGGAAGTTTCTGGCACTCTCTGAACACCAGAGGGTGCAGTGTGCATGTCAGGTAGAGATGGTGTGTGTGTGTGTGTGTGTGTGTGTGTAAATGAGATGTTATGATAAACTCTGTAATCAGCAGATAATCAATATTACAACTTATTTATATTATAACTGTAAATATAACAATAAACTAAATATTATTTATTACTGCAGGTATCGAAAGTGACCAGCAGGGGGAAACCTTGTATCTCAGACTACTTCAGGCTCATTGGGATCAATGTGATTGGTTCTGATGGTTTTCAGATTCTGATTAGTTGATAATAAACGTCTGACGTGATGATGAAAGCACAGAGCTTTCTGCACATGCTAAGTAGCATCAAAGAGATCAGAAGTAACTACACACTATACTCAATGAGAGTTTCTGACCACAAGGGGGCGCTGTGTGCATACAGCTGGAGATACAAAGTTTCCTACCCACTGCACGGAGCAAGCTGATTGGTCGGTTACGAAGCTGTGTGAATGGTTGGCTGACTGATTGGTTAATTGATGGGATTCACTGCTGGATGACCGAAGCTTTCTGACCCCGCAGTTTCCTCCTCCAACGCCTCAAAGAAAATCCTGAATAGTTGGTGTCAGACAACAACTGGCCTGCTGTCAATCATCCCGTTGTGAAGGCGACAGCAGCCCCATTAGAGCCCCGCCCACTCTGTAGGAGGATGTTAGCTGGAGGAACAGAGGAAGAGAGCTTCAGCTAAGAATGATGGAGGAAGCATCAATACAGCAAACATCATAACCATAAAACACTGGAGGAAACTAAACTGGTCAATGTTTGATTTATTGAGTCCGGTCTGTCCCAGCCTTCCTGAACGCCTCTGCAGCCAGTTCTTACTTGCTGAGGGTGGAGGGCGATCCTGAGCGGTGGAAGTGGACAATCTGCCATTTCCCGTCCCGGCGGTGCCACACCCTGGTCTCCTCTGATTGGGCGGTGCGCGGCGTGCCGTTGGAGTCGATGTACTGCGTGACCCGGATGTAGGCGATGCACGCGGCCTCGTCGCCCACCAGGTGGATGTGGGGGTTCAGGATGGTGGTGTGCACCGGCTTGCTGTTCTTGGACCACACTGAAACACATACACACAGCGGTTACCTGTGCAGGTGAGCCGGCCTGGCCCATCCACAAGACTGAGACAAACTCACAGTTTTCAAAATAAAAGCGGTGGAAGTCCAATCCTTCGACCAGGTTCCCCAAAGCCTCGGGTTCGAACGCCGTCACCGCCGGGTCGCACATCTTCCTGGACACAAAGAAGGAGAGGTTCTGCTGCTGGAACCAGAGAGGTTCTGCTGGGGCCTCTTGACATCAGAGCAGAACTTGCTGGACCAGACCAGAACTACCAGTGTAACCACTCCTGAAGAAACTTTAATGAGCAAATGCAAAATGTTCAGCAAGCCAACGAAGGTTTACAGAAGAAAATAACAATGCTAACAACCAGAGCTAAACAGAAACGTTAAAACTCATAAATATCAATTATTTTGAGATTATGTTCATCTCATAATGCATGGTGAGTATCAACATGGCAGAATTTAGCACTTTAGCTTTAGCCTCCACTAAATACCGTGGTAGTGTAGGGATTTAGCATTAGCTTTCCAATAAGTACATTGTTAATGTAGAAGTTTAGCTATAGTTTCTGCAAAATACCATGTTGGTTTGGTGTTTCAATGTTAACTTCTCAGTTAGTGGTGTCCGCCTCTTCCTAATGGCGCTCTGCAGCATCTTGAACTGTGCTGAGAAGCTAAGCAGGCTAGTGCCAGCCATGTTTAAAAACCTGGGCCGTCTTTGTGTCGCAGTGCTCGACCGTGTGTTTTAGGTCGATGGATTGAGGAATTAGAACGTATTTCCCTGCTAATGTGAGCAGCTGAAACGCCGCTCATTCTTTTTTAAGACGTTCAAAGCAGAGAGCTAAATTTATGAAAATTCGTGACCCCTACCTGGTACCAAAAGGCCTTTCAGAATAAAAGCCTGTAACAGTGAGGACAGTGAAGCGGTGACATACGTGTAGCTCTCAAAGTCTCCATTACTGATGGCCTCGATGAGCTGCTCCGTCACTTTAATGATGTCCTGTTTCCTCACTGACACATACAAACACACACACGCGCACACACACACACGCAGAGTCAGGGTGGTGGTTGGTGTTGGGTGGCAGGTCTGGCGTGCAGAGCCTCACCTCTGGTGTCTTCATCCTCGATGGTGGTGTTGGTGCTCTCAGACGACTCCTGCAGCAGAAACAGCAGTCAGTTAGTGGGGCAGGTTCTGGTTCTGGTTCCAGTAGTAACTGGGAGCAGCGTTACCTTGACTCCGTCGGCCTTCTTGTTGCTGCCACTCTTTCCTCCTGAGCGAGGGATGACGACAAACAGAAACAGAAGCAGCAGAGTGAGAAAAAATGGAACGAAAGCAGAGAAGAGGAGTGGCGCCATCGCAGGTCAGGGAGCAGAACCGGACGCGTCAGAACCGCCCTGGTTCTGCCCCGCAGCCGGGGGCGGTCCGGCTGACTGTGGGTCACTCCCTGGGGGCTGAGGCCAAATTTAGGAGCAACTTAAGATAGCAGCAGAGCCCGGCACATTCCTGAGGGCCCGACCCGACCCGGTTCTGCTGCACAGAGAACGCCTGACCTTTGATCTCCACCAGCCTGCTTTCACAGAGACAGCTGCTGACAGGTCCAGCTCTGCTGCTTACGCAGGAACTGGTCCGGTTCTGGTTTTATAGTTCCTGATATTCTGAACTGCAGCTGTTTGAGCATCTGGACCTTCAGGCCTGGTTCTGGACCAGGCCCGTATCAGACGGTTCTGATCCGGTTGGCAGAGAGCAGAAGCAGCTTGGAGACAATCCGATGACTGATGGAAAAATGCATCATGGAAGGATTTGTAGTCCGAATCTGAGACTTTCTGGTCAGATTAAAGCCCAGCTTGTTGAGAACCTGGTGACCCTTTGACCCTTTCACCTTTTGACCCCACCCTCCTACTGGCTGCAAGGTGAAATACTTTATCCTCTAAAATGAAACTTCAAACCAATGAACATGATTGGTCCAGCTGGAGGGACTGGGAGGACTGGGAGCCTGGTGGGGGATTCCCTTCTTGCTATCTTTAGACCAGAGCAGCTGCTCACACACACACACAGTGCTAACCCGTTAACTGTGTGTAAAGCTGGCAGCTGATTGGTAGATTTATTTAAGGCTCCAGCTACTGAAATATAAGCCTGCAGGTCAAAGGTCATGACCTGCCAGCCTCACAGTCATTGAGGAGCCCTGTGGCCTCCAGCCTGATCTCTGACCTCTGGGTGGGGGGGTCCACTTACCGGAGAAGTTCCTGGTGGCCAGCATGGTGGTCAGGATGGCCCCCTGCAGGACAGAAGCAGATACTGCACTGTCAGCGGCTGGGCCCTATGACATCACTTCCTTCACTTCCCATCACTTTATTGTGAAAATCCTCACCTTCAGCTTCCTCCTGGCGTTGAATTTCTTCAAACATTCAACTGTCTCTTGGCGATGCATACAGGAAGCCACGGTGGAGCGGTGCTGGGAGGAAGAGGACACGTCGTCGTCATCATCACTATCATTATCATCATCATCATCATCACTAACAATATAGTCATTATCGTCACTCTCGTTATCATCATCATCGTCACCATCATCACTATAGTTATCATCATCATCATCAATAACATTTTCATTGTTATCATCATCTTCATCCTAATCAATGTCTTCATCATCACCACCATCATCTTCCAACACTACCCCCACTCACAGAGATCCAGGGGTGTTTGAGCGCCTCGGCGGCGGTGATGCGTTTGGCCGGGTTGATGGTCAGCATCTTGTTGATCAGGTCTTTGGCTTCGGGCGTCACCGTGTCCCACTCCGGGGAAGGAAACTAGGAGGCAAGGAGAGCAGACTGACCAACCACAGTGCTCTGTGTCGATGACTTCACAGCGAGTCATGTGACCTACGTCGTAGGCTCCGGCTTTGATCTGCTGGTAGAGGCGGTGCTGGTCTTCGTCCCAGAATGGAGGGTAGCCCACCAGAAGGATGTAGAGGATCACGCCTGAGGATCAGAAATGCCGTGTTTACCCAGAATGCAGTTGGTCAGCTGAGTGTGACCAACACAGAGACGAGGAGAGACTGACCGCAGGCCCAGAGGTCCACCGCCTTCCCGTATGGGTCCTTCCTCAGGACCTCTGGAGACAGGTAGCCTGGAGTTCCAGCAAAGCCTGCAAACACACAGAGGAAGCTACCCAGCTACACCAGAGGCAACATCTGCTGCACGCAGTTACCATGGCTACATGGCTGGTTGCTAAGCGCAAGCCAGCTTGGTAGTGAAGATGCTCTGTTGTTTATGGAGTTAGGAAATAAGAAGAGAAAACATGTTGAGGAAGACGGTAAAGTAAAAATTAAACCTGTATTTTATATAACAGGTTTTATTTTTATTTTATAATAAAAATACAACAAAATTAGACAATAAAAATAATTTTGACAATATTTCTGAAATAAAAAAGCCAAATAAACATAATATAATATAAACCAGAATATAAACTAAAATCTAAATTTGTTTAAAACCCTAAAGCTAAAATTCAATAAACAAAATGTGCATTCATAACAACAACAACACAGAGTACTTGGACTAAATGAAGCATGAAAGGATGATAAAGTTTCAGTAAGAGTAATCTGAGTACTACAGTCAAGACTGCCTCACCAAACCAGGCCTGCTGGTCGCCCTCCACCTCGATGGCGAGGCCGAAGTCGGCCAGTTTCACCGCCGCTCCTTTAGACTTGGAGGCCAGCAGCAGGTTCTCTGGCTGGAGACACAGAGCACATGCTAACAATGCTAACTCTGCCCATTGATTTACATCAGCAGTGCTAACAATGCTAACTCTACGCACTAGTTTAAATAGTTGGTGCTAACAATGCTAATTGGTCCACTGGCTTACACGCGGAACACTAACAATGCTAACTGCCCACTGACTTAAATGGTTTTTGTAAACAATGCTAACTCTGCTCACTGATTTAAATGGTTGGTGCGAACAATGCTAATTCTATTTTTTAATAGCAGCAGGAGCTCCGTTAGCTAACCATGCTAACGGCTAGCCATGCTAACGGAGCCCCTGGGAGCTTCTAGAACCAGTAACCATCTTAAACCCATCAGAATATTTTTGGCTGGAGGCCAAACATCAGATTGTGTGATACCTTCAGGTCTCGGTGGACCACGCCCAT
Organism: Poeciliopsis retropinna; assembly: GCA_010277075.1. Lineage (NCBI taxonomy): Eukaryota > Metazoa > Chordata > Actinopteri > Cyprinodontiformes > Poeciliidae > Poeciliopsis > Poeciliopsis retropinna. Next base: position 1,352,265 of record VMRM01000033.1, on the reverse strand, counting down.
CTGATGACAGTGAAGCACCGCCTCCAGGATCTGCTGGATGCAGTGGCTGTAGGTAAAGGTCAGAGTTCACATAGTGCAGGTGATAAAGGGAGGCATCATGCCTCCAGACAGGTGAAGGAGCAGGTGTGCTTCTCACCTGGCATCGGCTTCACTGTAATATTCTCTGGCTACGATATCTTCAAACAGCTCTCCACCTGTAACCCTGGAAACCCCATAATCTGGTCAATAATCTGATTAATAATGGTCAATAATATGACGTATTAATGCCATGGTAAAAGTGAGACACACATGATCTCATTAAAATAAAACAATAAATAACAGAATTTAACCAGAATTCATTTTATAAAACTGAATAAACTTAAATAAATAAAGTTATAAGTGACTAATGTTTTGATTTTGAGAGTAAAAATGTTTTTATGCATCGGTTTCCTTTGATTATAAAAGAATTACAGAATGTGACTGAAACAGAGTCAGATTAAGTCAGATTATGAATAAAGAGATGAACGTGTTAAACTCAGAAACAGAACGACTGCATTAAAACCAGCACATTTCTATAAATAATCCTGAATTTGGCTGCAGAAAGTCAAGCAGCAGAACAACAGAATGTGATGTAACAGAAGGAGGTGTTTGGTTCACAGCAGAACTGAGTCAACACCCAGAAAGCGCCGATAAGCCGGATCCTTAACGGCCACCGGCAGATCAAGCCTGCTGCAGGCTTGATCTGCTCTCCGTCACTGGGCTGACTCTACTTCCTCTGAACCGTCTGAATGTTTCCTGTTGATAGAGATCAGATCTGAGCTTATCAATGATTTATCCTGATGGCTGCAGGCTGAACAGGGAGCCACATGGTAAATCACTGCCGGTCTTAGATCTGAGCTTTTATCGGCCATTAGAGCCGAAAAGATCTGCCATGACAGCTTCAGCCTGATCATCACTGGGAGCCATTAGAGCTTTTTAATCGGCCGATAAAAAGCTCTAATGGCTCCCTGATCATCTCTGGGAGACATTCCTCCATCATTTTAGATCAAATGACGGTAAACTGATGATAAGTGTCAGGAGAAAACTCCAGATGGAGATGAATTATTGTTGCTCTTCTCACTAGCTGCATTTCTGTTACATTATGTCCTCAAAACTTTGTTTTCTGCTAATGTCAAAAACACCCAATTGTTTCCATTAAATAAGAAATTAGATTAAAATCACCTTGATAAGCTTGTTTATACAAGAAGTCCTTAAAATAATGGCAGTGACAGGGTTTCCCTCTCTGTATTATAAGCCTGGCAGCCCGCCATGCTTTGCCAGCCGCCCCCACACAGTGGACTGCTGGTGGAGCGCCTCGCGCCCCGACCACCGGGCTTAGCTGGTTTTCTCTGTGAAACTCTGCAGTGATGCATGTAAACATACATTAATAAATTATGGTGGCGCTAGTGCTCATCATCTATCAGCCAATCAGAGGAGACGTCAGTGTCTGATTCAGGCCGCGAAACGACAAGCCCCGCCTACTTGGGAGCAGCTATGCATGCGGTGCTTTGGGGAAACTGTAGTTGGTGATTTTACAGAGGAATTATGGATTCAACACGTTGGAATGAGACGTTTTCTGAAGTGTGTTGCTGTGGCGCCTCTGGTGGAGCCAGATGGTCTAGTCCAAGGAGGCCAGAGCTGAAAATAGTCAGCTGGAATCAAACTAGGGAGAAGTGTGCCGATGACGTTACAGCGGCGTTTCCAAAACACAAATTTCACTACTGCTGAAAAGCCACGCCACCCGAGTGCAAAATAAGTTTTTTTCAGTTTGCATTAAGTAAGTTTATTTTTGCAAATCCTATTTTTGCGTTTTATGGTGACTCTAAACGCAGCTACTGATGGTTTTCACTTTGTTTCTTCTCAGCAGAATATTTAAAGGACTGCTATGGAAACATTGTACTTCATGCTTGATCGTCTCTGCAGTTCCCAGCCTGAACACCAGATGGCACTAAGCCTTGCACACGGTCCCTTTAACCAGACAGTCAGATATGAACTCACAGGTCGAAGATGAGGTAATGGTGCGCTTCCTCTGAGATGCTGTCATGAAGCCGAACTGAAAAACAGAAAACAGGTTTTCTCTGAATTTCATCTTCAGTTGCTGCATGATTGATTATAACCGCAGTGATTATTATTGATCACAAGTGAGAATGCAGAAACTGCCAATGAGCCATAAACACATCTTTGACTCACAGTAACCCGAAAGACATTCATGGATTTAATGGGAATAGGTTCACGAGAACAAACCAGGAAATAAGAATGAAAGAATTTTCAATTATCGTCCGTCTGACACAGAGCAGCATGAGATCTGGAGACGGAGCAGGAAGGAGAGATGATGGATGATCTGGTGGTTTGATGTTCCAACAGTTGGATGCTGGACGAACAGCCTATCAGACATTGTTTTGCTGAGTTTCTGCAGGAAGTCCTGAGATGACAGATGATCCAGTGGTTGGATGTTCCAGTGGTTGTATGATCCAGTGGTTGGATGTTCCAGTGGTTGGATGTTCCAGTGGTTGGATGCTGATGAACACCAGCTGATGTTGAGTCTAAATGAGTTTCTGCAGGAAGTTGTCCTAAGATGATGGATGAGTTTTTCTTCAGGCGTCTGTCCTCTGCTTATATTGTATAATATCTCATATTATCACAGAAGAGAAAGAAGCTGCTGCCCACACACACACACAGACACATGCGCGCACACACACACGCACACACATTAAACCCCACTGCTGCAGTGTGTAGGAGTGTTTGAAGAGAAACCTGATGATTTCTTGCTGAGTGCTCCACACAGGTACGTTCTGTTGGTGTGTGTAGGAGGACGGATGGTTTTAATGCCTTCACCTATGGGCGCTGTTTCCTAGCAACACACACACACAGTTACGTAACACCGCTCATATCTGTGGAGCATCACCTTCCCACAGAGTGTCCTGATTGGCCGTGGAGCTGGGTCGCTGCCTGCTGATTGGCTCATTGGGCCATGGGACTGATCGTTCTCCCGTTGGCTGTTCTCCTCCAGACTTCATCAGGATTACTGCTTCAGTTTTACATTTCAAATGTTTCTCACAGAGAGCAGCAATATTCAGACAGGCTTTTATTTTGAAAGGCTAGTTGCTCATCCTGAAGAGACCTCTGAGTCAGAGAGTGGAGACTCACTGAAACAAAGACTGTTTGTTATTTAATATTTGTCTGGTTTCAAATCCACCTGGATGGAAATGAGGGAGTGAAAAGTGAGGCATTTACGCTGATGATGCTGCGATGTCCTTCTGATGGCGCCCGAGTGCCTCTAAGGTGAATAATCCACCTCAGGGTGCAGTGCAGGGGGTCATTATGTAGCCACAACCTGCAGGAACAGCAGCAGCTCGCTGCGTTCATTCATCAGGGAAACCTGGTTCGTCCAAAATGGGACTGTCTCAGCAAGCCTCACGGAACCGGAGCAACGTTACAAGAAAGGACTAAAAGTCGTCCACAGAGACAGTGGACAATGAAAGTCCACAGCTGAAGAGAAACGTGAACCTGACTGCAGTTCAGACGGTGAAATCCTCCTGAACCCTCAGCAAGCAGAGCGTCAGCTAGGAGGAGACGGAGCGGGAGACAGTCGGAACCGCTGAGTCAGAGAGACTGGACTGGACCAGACCAGTAAAAACCAAACCAGCCTGGACTGGATCAGACTAGTAAAAACCAGACCAGAACGTACCGGACTGGACCAAAATGGACTACACTGGACCGGACCAGTAAAGACCAGAACGGACCGGACTGGACCAGACCAGTAGAACTGGGGTAGTTTAACCCCAGTGGTTAGTAGTTTGACCCTAGTGGTTGGTAGTTTAAGCCCAGAAGTGCCAGATCACCTGAACCGTAACTTAAACCCCCACCCAGTTTTCTTTCCTTCTGTCTTTGTCTAGTAGTTTTTGTTGACTTGCTGAATATTTTGGAGTTAAAGTTTTGGCACCCTGCCTTCTTATTTCCAGAGTGTGTGAAAGCGAAGCGGATCAGCCTCAACTGAACTGCCGGACCCAAAGGAGATTCTGCAGAACCGGTTCCAGAACTCCACAGCCGTCCTGCTCTGCAGACCCACAGGCAGCAGATCAGATTGGAGGAGGAAGGCTCCTCTGACTTCGCCATGGCGACAGCATCTCCTCCATAATTAGCTGTTAGCTACTAGATTATGGTTACCATTAGCAACACCAGGACCAGAAAGTTCGCAGCGTTATCAGCATCTTCATCATCATCACCACCACCATCATCATCGTCATCATTCTGGAAAGAGACGGAGCGAACAGAGAATCAAGAGGAACCAGGAACCTTCTGCATGTGTGTGCAGATGGAGCAGATATCTGGAGGTTCTAGTCCTGGTTCTGGTTTTGGTCCAGACTGGTGGAGATCTTCATGTTCTCATATTTCCTCAAAGTGTAAATCTTGTTTTGATTGTTTCCAAAAGCATTATTTATATCCGGAATGAATGGTAAAAATGAGAGGTTTTTCTTTGAGATGTGACCAGAAATCAGTTTCATCATCATCATCATCATCATTATCATCATCGCGGCATCAGGTCGTCATGGCAACTCACCGATGTTGGGATGCTTTAGCAGCCGACAGATCCGGGCTTCTCTGTCCAACTTCTGGTGATCTGAGGACAAACAGAGAAGATTGGTCAGAGGCTGACCATGGAGATGATGAAGGACATTCAGTTAGTCTGGGTCCAGTTCTGGCAATGGGTCAACCAACCCTAGCTAGGTTTTGCTAGGGGTGGTTGATCACTAGCAACCACCCCTAGTAACGGGTCAACCATCACTCCTCACTAAGAGTTTCTCAGTCGCTCTCTGCAGCTGAAGGATTCGCAGAAGTTTCTGATCCGACCGGACCATCAGGAGGTCGACCCGGTTCTACTGGAACTAAAGACTTCATCATCTGTTCCAATTCCAGCTGCTGTGGTTCTCTTTTTCTCTGCTCTGAGTCAAACCAATCAAACCATTTGAGCAACCTGTTCCCCTCCTGGCCTGTGGGGGCGCTGCACCAGGAACCACTGAAGGAAACAAGATGCAAACCTCTGAAGACACTGAGCACAACTTCCTTCTTCACCAAATGGAAACTAAAATGGAGCGATCAGACTTTACTGGTTGGAGAATTTCTCTTTGGTTAAAGACCACAAGCCATTTCTCCTGCTAGCGCGAGGCTAACACGTTAGTTTTGGCTGTATTTACCCAGAATGACCTGTGCTGTAGTCCGCTTCCTGCATTTAGAGTGGTCTCCAGTCCACTTGGCGTTCACATTCAAATCAAACCAGAGTTCACTTCAACTGAACTACATTTGAAATCACATTCCAGTTCAGCCCGTCCAAAGACACGGATAGATGGCACCTGATGCTGCAGCCCTGAGAATAACAACGTTGTGATCGGAGATGAGGGGAAAGGTCATATCTCACAAAAACATCCTGCACATAAAGCAACATGTGGAGCAGAGAGAGTGCTGAGTGGAGTGTGTGTGTTTATAGCCATGTAGTGTGTGTGTGAGAGTGTTGATAGAATGTCTCATTCCCTCACAGCCAGGCAGCTAACTGCTAACAGCTGACTAGCTGCTAAGAGCTGCTGATCAATTACCAATATGTAGCTAACAGCTGCTGATCAATTACCAATATGTAGCTAACAGCTGCTGATCAATTACCAATATGCAGCTAACCGCTAACAGCCTCTGATCAATTACCAATACACAGCTAACCGCAACAGCTTTTAACCACCAACAGCTGCTAATCGCCAACATCTGCTAACCGATAACAGCTGCTGATCAATTGCACATACGTAGCTGATTGCTAACAGCTGCTAACCAGTAAGAGCTGCAAACTGTTAACAGCTGCTGATCAATTACCAATACGCACCTAACCACGAACAGCTGCTAACCGCTAATAGCTGCTAACCATTTATCTATAAGCAGCTACCAGAACTTCCCCTTCAGCGGGATCACAGAGGTACTGGTTCATGGTGGTATTGGGTCATGATGGTACCGGGTCATTCAGGCAAACCCAGACCAATTTTCTTTGTAAAGCTCAGAGCAGAGAATTTGCCCAAATTTCTGCATAAAAGTCAGAAAATTTAAAAATAAAAAGTGATGAAGCAGAGCAGAGGGACAGATGCTGCTGGAAAAAGAGACAGACAGGAAAGGAAGAATTCACTTCCAAGTTCCCCGAGTTCCCCAGGTTCCCAGACTTCTCAATGTGAGTCAGTGATCCAGTCAGTTTCTTTCAGCTGCAGATGTTTGATTGATCAGGTGTGTTAAACAGCTGCAGGAACGTTATGTAACACCGAGCAGCAGAACATGCACACACACACACAAAAATATTCTCTGTCAACTTTGCAGCTTGTTGCTAAGCAACCAAAGGAAATCTTAAAACCAGAATAGTGAAAAAATTCCCAGAGTGAAAAATCCTTCAGCTTGACTGAGTTTCAGCCAGAGGGATGTGTGTGTGTTTGTGTGTGTGTGTGTGTCTGCAGGGGTACGTGGGTGTGTGTGTGTGTGTGAGGGCGGTCCTCTCCTCCGGTTCTGATCAGAACCAAACAGCCGTGCTTTGACTATACAGCTGCTACAGACTAAATTAGAGCAACAGCATAAAGCCTTATGACAGTAAACAGCTGCAGTTCACTCAGCGTTACTGGAGTCTGTTCCTTTAAGACCAACATGCTGACTGGTTTAACTGGTTTAACTGGTCAATACTTGATGTCCAGTTAATTGTTGTAAATATTTAGAGTTTTCTTTTCATTAACTTGCAGCATTCCCCATTTTGACTCTGCCTTTAACAGGAAGGAAGCTGCAGCAGAACCAGCAGAACAGACAGGGAGGCAGGTCTCCTCTCCAGTGGAACCAGTTTCCTGAGGCAGAACCCTGAATTTTTTTCCAGACTTTAGATTTCAGTTGTGATTAAGCTGATGGTAAAGGTCCAGTATCCGCCTGCCTTTATTGAGGCCAGAGGACTCCAAAGCCCTTCATGCTACCATTCCACCAGCGCCCCCTTCTGGGCCCTTTGACCACCAGCAGCAGGCAGGTGGAGGTCCTGCTCCAGGACACAACCATAACGAACCAGCATCCCACCGACTGAGGGACCAACTCCTACACTCCTACCCTGATTTGTCCTGATTTTCCCTGATTTTCCCCGGCTGCCTTCTAGGCGAAGCCAGCAACTGCCAGCATGAATCCCTTCCTACTGCAGACCATCTCTAGCAGGCTGGGGTTAGCCGGAGCCCGTGCTGCCGTCAGACTGCTACCGGCTGCTGGAGGACAGTTTGATATTTATCATTTATTCTCCCACTGCCTCCAGTTGAACTTTACTTGGGAGATGTTGTGGGGGTTTTGGGGAGAGATGTCTGACTTACTGCTACCAACAACTAAACACTGTTCTTAGATAACCCGCATGACCCAAACACCTCGTTAGGTTTCAGCCAATCACGGTTAAGTTTGTTATGTTTCAGCCAATCACTTTTAAGCTCGTTATATTTCAGCCGATCACATAGAAGCTCGTTAGGTTTCAGCCTAATGAGGTCAACCGTTTCAGCCAATCACAGTTCACCTCATTAGGTTTCAGCCAATCGCGTCAGTTCTCCTCCCGGTTGGGCCAGTAGCATCGCAGCAGCAGCTCAGATGGCAACATGTCCGCCATTTGTTGACCTCTCACCTCTAGCAGACAGTTTCTTGGTGTTGATGATCTTGGCAGCGTATTCCTGACCCGATAGAACCTTCACACAGCGCCGCACCACGGAGAATGCTCCCCTGAAACACAGTGGGAGGAACTGATCAGTCACAGGACAGACAGACAGATGGACAGGCGGACAGCAGGGGCCGTCCATCCACCAGTAAAACAGCTAAAACCAGTAAAAAAAACCAGAGAAAACCATCCAGGAAAGGTTCTGGAGGCATTTCCTGTGCCATGGTTGTTACGTCTACAGAGGGACAGAGAAGGAAGCTGGTCGTTGTGACTCCTGGTGGACAGACCCAGTGGACGTCTGGACCTGCTGTTCAGGAAACACCAGAGCAGACATGGACGTCAGAAGGGGTCAGAAGGTTCTGGTCTAGTCTGGACTCAGAACCAACCCAGAATCCCAGTGTAGGATGTCACTTCCTGTTCCACATTCCCCCTCCAGAAAAGAGTCCTTGTGATGCAACCAGCAGGGGGCATTGCACACAGGTATACTGAGCTATTGAATGTTTAAGCTAAGCTAAGCTAACTGACCCATCCCAGTGGAGCGGCTGTTGCCATGGAAACAGCCCTTCCAGGTCGGGGTGGGAAGTGATTGTGGGTCCATCAGAGCCGAATGGTTCTGGTCCGTTCTTCTCAGGGTCGACGCAGTTCATTCAGCTTCCTGCTCTGGCCTTTCACTAAGCCATTCTACTGTAGGCCAGATCAATTAACACTGCCTCCAGAAGATGAAGAGATGACCCACATCACCATCCCTCCTCTACCGTGCTTTACAGATCTGGTGGGTCTGGTTCTGTACGTCCCGGTCTATCATCTCCTCTCGAGTCTCGATGGTTTCCCAGAAGTCTCTGCTGACCTCAGTCTGGTGGCCATCTTGTTTCTAGAAAGAAGAGGCTTTCAGGGACCTGACATTTAACATTTGACCTGCTAACAGAGGGATGGAGCTCTGGGGTTTCTGGTCATGTCTCTGACCTCTGACCTCAGGCTGAATCTGCAACCTGAGGGCCTGGGATGTTGGCCTCCATCTTCATCTTACTGTGTTTAAATGAATGAATGAATGAATGAATGAATGAATGAACTCTCACATGGAGATGATCATCAACAACCCCACCATCTCTGCTCCCTGATCCCTTCAGATCAATAAACAATAATCAGTTGGAGACGTTCCTGAGGGGAAGTGAAGCTGAACGCGTCGAGTTTCTTCTGAGCTGCAATCTGCCGCCCACCATCGCATTATGTAAGAGACCTGGCATTAAGTGTGAGGGAGACTGTGTGTGTGTGTGTGTGTGTGGTGGGTGGTGAGTGGGATGGGGTTAGAAAGGTGCTTCACTCTTCCCTTCATCCGTCCATCGATGTGTTTGTCCTGCTGCTCATCGGCAATTGATCAACAGCACAATCAATAATCCATACCTCATGTCGGCTGTAATTTATCACCTAAATCTGATGTAATCTTTAGTCTGTGCATGGTATAATTCATAATTAATAATCTACACTTGATATATTCAATGATCCACACCTAATGTAATCTATCATTTATGATCTATACCTGATATTATTTATAATCTATAATCAATAGTTGTAATAATCACTGGCTGAATCTTTAAATAATCTAATTAGTAAATTCAGATAAACACAGATTTATGTTCCAATAAAATAATAAATTTATATTATTATAAACAGCAAAGCTTCATGAAAACTTTTTAAAATGATCAAAGTGTCCAATAAAGTCATAAGGAAATAATAGTAACAATAATTAAACCACAGCTTAAATCAGGATGAACATGATTGATCATTTATTGATAGATTATCGGTTGTGGAGACAGAAAGTTGTTGGTGTGATGTCAGTGAGGAAGAGGAGGGTGATGAAGGTGGTACTCACTTTCCCAGCTCCTCGTACAGCTGATACTCATCGGAGAAGCGCGTGCTGATGACCGTTGCCATGGTGAGGGTCAGGGGTCGACTGGCTCCGAGGATGATGATGGAGGCGGCGAAGGCGAGGAGTCGGACCGACCGTCTGAGGAAGAGGAGGAGGAGGAGGAAGAGGAGGAGGAAGATGGAGGGAGAGAGCAGCGAGGAAGAGCTGCTTCGTCTCTCGAACCGAAATGAGAATCAGAACCGAGACGCCAAAGCTTTACAGGCTCGGCCCCCGGCCCACTGCGCCCTCAGCCAATCAGAGGCCGTGCTGCGTCGCCATGGAAACTGAGTCCTCAGCCAGAGCTGACAGCGGGAAGGAGAGAGAGAGAAAGAGAGAGAGAGAGAGAGTTCTGGTTCTGGAGAGAGTTTGGCTTTTGGGCCTCCCCAACCCAATTAGTGAATGTCCCTGTTGGGCCTCCGTCCTCTTAGATCACATGTGTTAAACTGAAGGCCCGGGGGCCACATGTGGCCCTTCACATCCTTCTTCTGTGGCCCTGTGGAGATGCTAAACTACATCAGAAACTAATTTATTCCTGCTAATCGAGAACTGCTAATGTTCAGACACAGTGGCTTTACGTGACCTGTAGGTGGCAGTATTTCTGCTGCCCCAGCTTCACTTCATGTCTAGTCAAAGTCCGTGATTAATATGGTGAGTAAGAAAAAACTAATTTAATGTCAGCACAAATATTGCAAATATTTTTCATTAGCATCAGAAAATCCCAGGATGAACGGCAAAGAGGATTATTTTATTCCAGATGAACACATTATTAATGTTCCAGCACTTTATGGGTTCATCAATGCATGCTGGCGCTGCTTGCCCTTTAAGAACATCCAGGATCCTACATGAAACCAGAACCAGTTCGATTCCCCGACCCGTCATCAGGTCTGGTAACTCAGCAGTTACAGGCTGACTGGAGGTTCTGGAGCAGTTCTTCAGGACCGGTTCTGAAGGTCTGATTCTGAAAGCCCAGTTATAAAGATCCGGTTCTGAAGGCCCAGTCCTGGTCCTCCAGGTTCTGGTCCAGATCTCTGAGTGTCGGCGCCTGCAGCATCTCTTCCTTCCTCCAGGTTATTTTTAGATTCTGGTTCTGATGGGATCCGATCTCTTCCTGTCATCTTCCTCTCTGCTTGGCTTCCTCCTCTTCCTCCTGTCTCCAGAGACGAAGAGGAGGAAGAGAAGGGCGGCCTGGTCAGCAGAGTTCAGCCTGCAGTCCAACAGAACCAGAGAGGTTCTGGTTCTGATAACGACAAGCCAAACCTAAAAGCAATCTGGCTTTACTGGATGTTTGACCAGAACCGCTCCAGAACCAGCAGGCTCAGTCCAGACGAGGCCCGGTAAGAAAACTTGCCTGACCAGAACCAGCCTTACCTGTAAGGGGGGAACCGGCCTCAGCGTCTCGGTCTGATCTTCTGCTGCCACCTGCTGGTTAAACACTGGAACTACAGCCAGGACGATGCCACAGGAAAATAAATGTTTAAATTTAAATACAGATTTATTCAAAAACCAGAGAGACCTGGGGGCACCTAGAGGGACCTAGAAGAACCTGGAAGAACCTGAAGGGTCCTGGAAGGACCTGGAGTCTGACATGAGTCATATGATGTTTCTAGTTCCAGTCAGAAACTCTGGTTTATGAGAAACCTGAATGCAGCATTTATCCTCCTTCCGGTTATGAATGAAGCTGATAAAGACACGACACACTTTTCAGATGTTTATTCTGCTGCTGTGCTGCAACAGAACCAGTCAGGGTTACAATTGGATCAGAAGACAGAGAGGAAATTGTCAAAGCTGTGATCATTTCAGAGGACCAATCAGTGGCCCCTACAGGAAAACTAGCCAATCAGAGCGCAGCTATGCACACAGCTGATTGGCTGGGAAACGTCAACGTTTACCAGTCATTCAGCTGGGGATCCAGAACCAGGTCTGGGCCCATGCTGAGATTCTATGGCATCAACAAACGCCTGTAGCTTTCTTTCAATCAGCTGAAAGGTCCGCTCTGGTTCAGTTTGGTTCTAAACAGCTGGTTCTGACGGAGAAGTTCTGGTTCCATGAAGTCCAGAACCCTCTGAGTTCCGGGCCTTAAAGCTCTGGTTTTTCTAGTCCGAGTCCATCTGATGACCCACAGAGGTTCTGGATCCAGAACCAAGAGTCCAGAGTTCAGATGTCAGCAAGTCCGGCTCAGTTTACCCTCTAAGGTTCTGATTCTTGGTCTTGTCTGAGCAGAACCAGAGTCCCAGAATGTTGGAGTCCAAACCAGGTGAACAGAACCAGATGGTACCAGTACCAAAACAACTGAAACTGGTCCAGCGTAGAAGATGAGAAGAGCCGTACAGAATCCAGTCCAGGGTTCTGGGAAACTCAGGACTGGCATCCTGGGTTCTGGGTTGGTTCTATTTGGTCCTGGGCTGGTTCTGTTGGGTCCTGGGCTGGTTCTGTTAGGTTCTGGAGCGGTTTTAGGTGTTCTGGACTCAGGTTGCGCGTCTCAGCGATGAGCCGCTTGACGCCGACCATCCATTGGCTGACCTCGGTCACATGGTCGACCATCAGAGAGCGATGAGCTTCATCAGCAGAGTCCCAGTGACCGGCCTGCAGCTCTGGGACACACAGGTGGACAAACAGGTGGACAGGTGAGACAAGAAACAGAGAGGTGGGACAATCAGGTGAGGCAGACGTGACACAGACAGGTGGGACAGGTTACCTTGGGACAGGACGTCCATGCGTCTGGTTACAGGAAGGCTGAGTTTACCTGACCTCCAGCTGTCCTCCAGGAGGCAGAGCCTCTTAGCAACCTCGTTACACACCTGAGCCTGCAGACAGGTGATGTGTTAGTGTGTGTCCCTGCTGGCCAGGTGCGGTAATGCAGGGCTCCAGCGCTCCCTGCTGGTGGAAACTCACCCTCACGGAGCTCCTGCAGGACTCCAGCGCTCTGTTCAGCACTGACATCACAACCTCCAGGTCGGGCTCTGATTGGCTGCTTTCCACCTCTCCCTGCCTTCTCATTGGTCCAGTTTGGGCAAGGGGCGTGGCCTCAGGTGGACGTCCAGCTGGAGGACATTAAAGCCGTCATTCAGGTGCGTTGAACAGGTGCAGTGAGACATTTCTGACTCTTACCTGGCAGAGGAGGCGGAGGTACTCCACACATGGGCGGGGCCATGGGGTTGGAGGACAGAGGGGCTGTGGGCGGAGCTCCTGGACCTGGAGACCAATCAGATTCAGATGTTTCACATAAGATGACAGGTGAGGGAAAGTCAGTGCTCAGGTGAGCCAGAGTACCAGAGCTCGCTGCTGGAACGGCCCTCCTGCTCAATGGGTTCCTCTGAGGTCCGCGGGCCGTCTGCAGCCCGTAGGAAAATTGAGGGGGGTCATTCCAGCCCCGTTCCTGGTTACCTTGGAAACAGAAATGTAAATAAAGACAGTTCAGCAGAAATCCTGATTGTGACAAACATAGAGAGACACTCTGAAACTGAACATCTTGATGGAAAAATAATCTCTAATAAACATTTATTTTACTGAAAAGAATCCAGAGACTCCCTGATGACTAAATAATCATAAATATTAATCAGGCTTGGATTAAGCGGTTGATCAATAACGAACCGCAGTTTTAAACCAGCAGGACTGAACTTTACGATCAATAATCAAACATCACAATAAATTCACCACGTCACACAGGCCTGTCATCACCGCCATAATGAATCCACTTAAACTCAGAGACTATTATGGGATAGATCACAGAAGTTTTAATACAGAGGTTTTTAAGTGAGGTTCCAGTCTGTGACTGTCTAACAGCCGACTAACAGCTGCCCGACTTTTTTAATCCCGGGAGCGGGACTCTGGTAATGTTCTTCCGGACAGCACGGATACTGTGGAGGAAACTCACCGGGTTTCACGTACATGTCCTCCATGTTGGAACCTGGAGTCAGCTGATTCTTCCCGGGGAGGCTGAGCGGAGCTAGCAGCTAGGCTAACCGGAAGAGCTTTAACAGAATAAAGGTGTCGGTTAAACTCTGGATTTAATTAAAGGCCATTTATTGTCTAACTCTCCAGAACTAAACACAAAGTCTTGTGTTTTGTTGTTGCTAAAAAAAAATAACCCATCAAGTTAGATAACTGCAGTCACCACATCCGGTCAGAATGTCAAAAATAAAAGCTTCTGCTGTAACCTGTTTTTAATTTATTTTGACTCTTCGATTTCTCTTGTCGTATCTTTTTGTTAAAGTCATATTTAAGTACATTTACATGTTCAAATACGCCAAAGAATCAGCTCCTGACTGAAGGATTGTTTAGGTTAATATCAGTTACAGGTAGTTAATTATGTGTCTGTTGTGGTTTTTATCTTCACGTTTTTACAGTGAGAGAAAACTAAAGCATCAAAATTTAGTATATAGCAGCAAAAGTAAAACAATATTGCTATATGTTTTTGTTTGGATGCGTTTGTATTGATAAAACTCATAGCAAGGTAATATAAAGTTAGTATAAATTCTTTTTTAAGGATGATTATTTCTATCTGTTTTCTGCTCCTATTTTCCACGCAGGATGGTTAATGCCTCCAGCTGTGTGGGGTCCATCTTGGACAGGTCAACCCGTCTGCTGCAGCAGCAGCTGGACTGTGGGAGGAAGCTGGAGTACCCAGAGAATGTCCACACGGACAACAAGCCTGACCGCCGGCTGGGATTCACACTGTGTCATCAAAATTAATCCAGAATCAAAATGTTCAGTTTGATTCTGGTGGAAGTCCTTCAGAGGACTTGTCGTCATATTTAGTTTGAAGAGGTGAATAATTCTACTTCCTGTTGAAAAAGCTAGCTTTACGTTCTGAATGTCCGGGACTTGGCCGCCTTGACACGCCTTTGAAACAGTGTGACGTCAGCACGGCGTCAAGCGGATTTACGGACCTTTTTTTTTAATTCTTTGTTTTGGTCTTTCTATCCAATAAAGTTTGCATAAATATTGCTTTGCATTGCTTGACCGCATTACCTAAATCAGGGTGTCCAAACTGTGGCCAGGGGGACATTTATGGTCCCTACACTGATTGTGTGTGGCCCCTGTAATCATACAAATTCTTCCCCACAGCATAGTTGTTTGATGTAGACAGAAACCTTTTATTTTTAATAAGGTCAACACCATCACAGACACAGTAAAGTCTTCCTACAGTAGAAAATGTTGGCGACAGGAGCAATTATCTGTTTTTTAATGCCTTTTTTTTGGGCTCTACGTTTTTCCTGTGACTTTTGCTCAAAAACTGACTTTGCTGCATCCAAATCTGTTTTTCATTCTTTTAATAAAGTTGGCTAAATTCAGCAAGTATTCTCTAATAAATCCTGATTTTATTGTTCAGAATGAATTAATTTTTGTTCTCTTTTTTCCTACTGATGCCTGGAAAATTATCAAAATTACTTTTAGTGAGGCAAACCCAGATCTTTAATAATTTACACATTCCTTACCAACAACAAATCTATTAATTTAATTAAAGTGTTGCGTGATTAGATTATTGTTAAATTCATAAGTCAACATTTTTTTTTACTCTTAAGTCATCTATTCGTGATTATTTTGGTCCATGTGACCAAAAGTTTGAGCACCTATGACCTAAATCTAGAAGTTACATATTAAAAAATGAAAATAAAATGTCTCAATGTGGACAGATTTGTAGGAATAACAAACTAACCACCTAAACAGATTTTTTGAAAATCTCTTTTGGATTAACATTGAGGAAAAATTAAATATTTGGATTTATATGAGTCCATCAGAACCTCAAGGTTCTCCACTGTTGAGAGTCGCATCATCATCATCATCATAATCATCATCATCATCATCATCATCATCATCATCATCATCATCATCATCGCTTCCACTGAGCCTGATGATGTATTTACTGTTCTAGCTTCAGCCTCAGGATGAAAATGTTCCAACAGATTTTACTTTCAGCATCACTTGCTGTAGTGGAGTCATTTTTACAGGGGAGGGCAAGTGAGGCAGAGAGGGAGGGCAATGATGACATCATCAGGAGGAGGAGGAAAACAGCATCCTCCATCAGACGGAGAGGAGAGAGGCAGAGAGGAGGCAGAGAAAACGCCGGGACGGGGAACAAAACAAGGGAGGAGAAGAAACGCTGATGGTGTCTGAGAGGGGGGCGGACTGCGGGACGAGAGACACCCACAGAGACAGGGGGACAGCAGGGGAGAGGCAGGCTGCAGCAGCCGTCCTCTGGGCCTGATCAGCTGACTGCAACTCACTGGGGAGGGTGGAGCCATGATGGGCAAGGATTACATGCTGGCCATCATCATCGTCAACTATGATGGTGAGACACACACACACACAAACATTCAGGTTTCCATCCCATCCGAGGTCCGGGGTGTGGGACAGCATTATGAGGACCGTCTTCATAATGGACGTTTAATCCTATTACGGGTTGGGGTTTATGTTGGATGTTTCTGGGTGTAAAAGCTCAGATATTCAATGACGTTTTAGTTTCAATCCCAACTAGTGGCACAGTTAAAGGCAGAAAATCCTGCAGCTCCTGAGTTCATCTGGTCAAACTGAGTTTAGTATTGGACAAAGACGAAGATCCAAAGCAACTAAACAAAGACCAAACTGCAGAACTAGAACTGATAAGAAACAAAGTGTCTGACTTGCATCAGTTGGGAAACGGTTCCAGAACCAGTTTCTGGAGGTTCTGGACTCCAGAGAACCTCAGTCACCACCAGGATTCACTCCTGGAACCACAGTGTGCCTTCCCAGCAGGCAGACCCACCAGAATCACTCATGAATAACCTGTCAAGAAGGTCCAGAAGAACCAGAACCTGTGGAGTTCTGCAAGGCTCCTGACTGAAGAGGTTTGGTAGTTCAGTAGTTTGCTGCTCTACTGCATGAATGTTTTCTCTGCTGGATTTATATTAACCAGTTAATCACATCACTCCCATCGCTGAGCGGGATCTACATCTGGCTTTGGTTGTGATCCACTTTCTGCCCTCAATTAGAACCTCCTTCAGCTTCATCTTTCTGCTGGCAATAAAACTCTGTAATCAGTTTCTGCATCTCTTCGTCATGTCTTCAACTTGATATCAGCTGAAACTGGATTTATGACTTCAGAAGAATCTGCTGTTTGAGTTCCAGATGAAAATTGATGAAAAGTTTTCATTATTTGTGACAATGTTTTAAAGATTCCTCCTCCTGAAGTCCAGCTGGAGTCCTCTCTGCCTTTGGACCTGCAGCTCTTCAGCAAAATCCCTCAGAGTCTGGAGAAGAAGAAGGAAGAGTTTGTAAGGAAGAGGAGGGCTGTTTTGTTTCCGGTGCATAAGACATCCAGCTGTTTGTCTCTGTCTGCTGGTTTGGACCCATCAGAGCTGGATATCAGTGCATGGAGTGGCTGATGCTTTAAAACCATCTGGACCCAGAGACTCTCGGAGGATAGGATTCAGGTTCTGTTCAGAATTCGGGCCTCCGCCCAGCAGCTCAGATGGACGAAGGGTGTCCAGACTCTCTCAGCTGATTCAGCGGTTCGTGTGTCCGAGGGTTTATTAATTATTCACGGCTTCTTCAGTTTCATCTCTTCCTGCTCAGCAGTTTGACCCGATCAATGGTGCTGGTCCTGACACATGAGGTTGGATTGGCAACATGATCTGGGTTCAGAGAGCCACTGCTGCAGGAGATCAGAACCCAGCCTGACCCACAGGGCCAACAAGACAGAACCGAGTCCTATCAGAACAGAAACCTCAACCAGATCCATCTGAAACCACCAACCCGCCGTTTACTGGATGATGTGTTAACTGCAACAGAACCTTTGGGTCCAGTCGGGTCAGACTGAATGTTAGCTTTAGTGTTAGTCATGTTAATCAGCATGCTTAGTCCCAGGTCTGGTTTAGTTCAATTTATTCAACTAGAACTAAAATCTAAGCTTTACAGTAAATTAACCCAAACCCTCTGATGTTTAATCCGACCTGAACCTTCAGAATCACAAAACGGTTCCAAAGTAGACCTTCTATCAGCTGAAGAACATTTCCAGGATCAGAGGACTCAGCATCAGAGAAACTCATCCAGGTGTTTCTCTTTAGTGGCATCAATTACTGCAGCAGCGTCTTCACAGGTCTGACTAACAAATCAATGGTCCAGCTGCAGCTGATCCAGAACGCTGATGCTGTAGTTCTCTGACTAAAACTAGGAAGATAGGGCACATCACCCAGTTTTACAGTCCTTCACTGAGAGAACAGACTTTAACATGCTTTTGTTAAAAACTGAGTCAAAGTAGAAATGCAGGTGAGCTGTGAAGCATGGACCATTATAAAAAGTGGAGGTAAATGCGGAGCTGCAGTGATTGGTGGCTCCAATAGGACCTGCTTCAACCTTGGGCGGTTTTACTGTCCTGAGTGATGAACATGGTTCTGATGAGTCGGCAATGACCCTTGATGATCAAGGTGACCTTCATCTGCGGGAATGAAACTGCTGAGTCAACGAGGAGGTTATAAAAAAGAGGAGGGTGAAGTTTCCTGTTTTGTTCTTATGCAGGCGTGAGAATCAATATGTCATCTGATCACAGCAAAATATAAAAACAACATGTGAACTGCTGACACAGACAGCTGGTTGGACATGAGCTCTTCAGCCCAGCAACTGATTGGATAGAAGAAAATCTGATCAATAAGTTCTCTACTTCTGTTGAAAGTCTGAGTTCAAATCTTCTGAAAGACAGTTTGACTTCAATTAAAACATAAATTTTTCACCAACCTGACAGGTGGAAAGTTGACTTAAAACTCTTTGAGGAATTTAGAATAAAGATTTTTTGAAATATGTTTTAAAAGCCTGCAACAACAGATTAAAATAGACATTGTTGATTAAAAGTGATAAATATGTGGTTTTCTCCTCAGACCCAAAGTATATTCACACAGTACATTTCAGCAACAAGGGATTTCAGAGTGTGTTCACCATGAAACATCATTCAGTCACCATTTATGAAACAATAAACATTACATTTTGTCAAATACCATAATCAAATATGATGATCAATGTCCCAGCTAATAGAAATGAAAGGCAGCTCTAGACAAGTGGTTTTGTTCTTAATTTAAAGGAGCTCAGTGTTTCAGCGGTTTTTATATTTTCTGGAAGTTTGTTCCAGATTAGTGAACCATAAATATTTATATTTGTGTTTTCAATTTAATAATGGATTAATTGTTATTCTTTGTCTTTGTGTTTCAATCTGTGAAATAGGATCTTATTTACAATCTTTCCCATAAATGCTGCATAATCTCTGTTTTAAATGCAGGCGGAGATCATCAGGGACGTTTTTAACTGGCTCCAGATGTGATGCGAATTTTATTCTAGCAGCTTATCTATTTGTTTTCTGAAATAAAACACAGAAACTGAAACATTCACCTCCTCGATGGTTCATTTTACTACTTATTTACTAATTTTATAAGTATATTGTAAATGTATTTATTTTACAATGACTGGCAGATCAAATCAAAACTGCTATAGAGGCAGTTTAAATGGAGCTGATAAAACCCGTCACTTCACTTCTGTATTGCCTGTGGGGAGCATTGCTGCCTCTAGGGGACGTTGACAGAGACAGGTGTCTCTGTTTGATGACAGCTTTTTGCTTCCCTGCAGACAACATCTGGACAGACCAGAACCTCCTCCTGGACCCAGACCTTCCCTCTGGCTGGAGGACAATCAAAGACTCCACGGGGACCTACTACTGGCACGTTCCCACTGGTGCCACCCAGTGGCAGCACCCCCGCCTTACTGGGACACCAAAGCCTCTTGAGACACAAGTGAGACATGACTGGTTTTCCTCTTGTAGCTTTTCCAGTTGCACCAGTGTGGCTCAGGCTGCTCTTCTTCTGTGGTGTTTCAGGAGGAAGAGGCAGGAGACCAGAGTGCCACCAAAGACACGGAGGGAGCCTCTGAGGAATGGTAACTCAGGATGATTGTCCGCTGTTAGGTTCGCAGGGTTTCAAACAACTTCTGAGCAGTTGCTTCTGGAGAGACAGATGGTTGGTTAGCCTCGCATCTGGACCTCAGCAAGTCTGCAGGCCTAGTCAGATCCTTGTAGTTGGGAGGTGGAGGTGATTTGGACTTGCTACTCCAGCAGTTTTTATATCCACAATCCCATAAACCAGCTTTTACCTCCACATTTCCTTAAACCACCAGTTTTTGTCTTCATCCCCGTAACCAGCAGCTCTAAAGTGTTTATGCTGGTAAACCAGCAGTTTTATGCAGATGCTGTCTTGACGTCCTTTACTGTTCAGGCATCATCAGGACCTCCACAGCTTATATGAACTTCTTTTCCCTCAGGTCTGCGTGGCAGGAGGACTATCTCACAGACCATGACCCCGACTCAAAGGTAGCACAAAAACATCTTCTCTAAGAAAGACTGTACTTTTGCTCTAGTACACTGACAATAATATGGAAGTGATGATGAAGGGCATGAGGCCAGAATAAGAGTTTAGCTCCTCCTCCTCTGCATCAGGATTTAATCTGATGGTCTAATCTGTTTTAATCTCTCTCCACTATAGTTTTGTGGAGCAGTAATCTGATGTCGCCTGCCTCTCTGTAGTGCTTCGCCGTTCGCTCCCTGGGCTGGCTGCAGGTGGAGGAGGAGGATCTGTCTCCGGGTCGCAGCAGCTTAGCTGTCAGTAATGTCATCCAGCAGCTGTCTCACTGCGGCAGTCCCGAGCAGAGAGACAGGTCTGGGGCCTGGGGCGAGGTGAGACGCGAGGGTTGCCTCTAGTGGCAGTATGCCAGAACTGCACCTGTTTTTATCTGGGTTCTACTGTGAATTTGATTTTTGTGCAAAGACAGCAGTTCTGCAGTTTGATATTGTTGGTCATATTCACAGCACCTCCAAGGACTAAAAATGCCATTCACCTACGTAATGTTCTCCTGACCTGTTCTACTCACCAGCCACGAGGGGGCTTACTAAACTAATGTTTCACTAACATCCATGGACTCTGATAAATCAGAACAGGTCAATCTCACTGGAGTCAGCAGGAAGGTGCTTATGAAAGCTTGATCTGACCTGCAGGGTCGGGAGATGATGCTGGTTCTCAAGAAAGACACCTTGACCTTATTGGACCCATTAGACCACACCCCCCTCCACTGTCAGCCAATCATCAACATCCGAGTGTGGGGCGTGGGCTGCAACAACGGCAGGTGAGTCAATCAGACCCGGGTTGCTCAAAACACAAAAACTTCAGAATTGATTTCAATTACATCATCATGTGTCTAGATCAGAGTTCTGTAGATCCAAACCTCCAGCAGGACTCAAAGACTGGACCTGCAGAACGCTGGTCAAGACTCAACCTAAGCTGGGGCCAAGCTACATGACTTTTCTGCCGGTCCTGAGCCAGTCTGGACCAGTCTGCAGAGTCTGGAGCAGTCTGCTCTAGTTTGGGTCAGTCGGCAAGGCAAACATGCGAGTTAGTGAGAGAAGGGAACCGCTCCTTGGGCTGGGTTAAACAGACATACAGGGCGACCTGGTTGGGTTGTCTGAACAGATCACCGACCCGACTGTAAACATGTGTTGCTGACAGCCAATCAGAATGAGGCTGGGACATGACAGGTGCTGAGAGTCGCCTTCAGTAAAAACGTTGTGTAGCTATGTGACTTTACAAGAATAATATACAGTTTATTAGTTACAGTCAGGATAAAATCTGATTAAAACAGTAAATAATGAAGGAAATTAGAAATAAATGAAATAATTCATTTTTAGCAAAAAGTAAACATTTTACTTCACAGGTTTATTTCTGCGCAGAATGAAGTTATTTTTATTTGTGTGATCCAGACATGATATGATTGTTTGTTATACACATGCATATATAAAAACATGTTCATGATAAAACCAGCATTGAGAATTGTTTTAAAACAGATTATGACCCAAACTTTCAACTTTAGCAGATCTGATCAGAACCGTCAGATCTATATAAATCTGTGGGATAAACTTTGCAAATTTAAAATAATGTAATTTTTATTTTTATTTCAAATTTTTTATTAATTTATGATGAGTGGAAATATTAAATTCAATTCACTTATTTATATTGTGCCAATTGTTGTGTCACTTGACAGAAAAGTATTTCAGTTTAATCACACATGGATTCCAATTGATTCTAGTTATTACACAGTGCATTAAGCTCAGCTAGATATTCACAGTACTTTAAAGTTTCTAAGGAAACGTAGCTAGCATTGAATGTTCATTCCTCCTGGATGTGGCGAAAACTGGAAACTCAGCAGAACAGGAATATAACCCATCTGAATAGCTGCTCTTAGCACCCCCTGCTGGAGGGTTAGGCCCATCAGACCTTCAGCTGAGTTTCCAGAAAGTTTGATGCATTCAGATTGATTCATCTGGTCTGGTTGATTCTGAGTGCTGAATCTAAAGCCGGTCTGTAGAAACCAGTCATGTCATCTGTCCCCAGCTTGGACAGTCCACCTGTCCATCACCTGTCCGTCAGTCTCACCTGTAGCTGTAGGTCGGGTCTGGCCTCTGAGGGTGTGTTTCCAGTCATTGTGCTAAGCTAAGCTGGACTCACTGCTGCTGCTTTGCTCCTGCATGCTGAGAAGCTCACTTCAAGCTCACCTTTGTGTTTTGCGCTCTAACACTGTTGCTCTCTGTTTCTTTGCCACGCCCACCCCTATGTGTGCAGGGACAGGTAAACCCCTCCACACTCACAGCCGAACGTCAGGGTCATCCATGGACTTTCCCCTGTGCTGCTGCCGCTAACCAGGCTCTGTGTGTGTGTGTGTGTGTGTGTTTGTGGTGCATTCAGGGACTTCGCCTTCGTGGCCGGCGATAAGGACAGCTGCATCCTGAAGTGCCACGTGTTTCGCTGTAACGCTCCGGCCAAGGCCATCGCCTCCACGCTGCACGAGATGTGCTCCAAGGTGAGACTCCAACACCTGAAGTACCCTGCTATTGAACTGATAAGACCAAAGTCTGAAGAACTGAGTCCAGGCTGGTGGTCTGGGTCAGAACCAAGACACTGACCAACTGATTACCATCAGTCTGAGCAACTCCAGAACAGCAGGAGCTCATCAGGTTGCTGCAATGGAGACATCAGCAATCACCACAATTGGAGAAAGGTCTGTTGGACCTGCTGAAGGAAGTCCTGGTTCTGTTGGACCTTGTGTTAGACCCAGTTTTTGCCATCTCTTCACTGATCGTCATGGAAACACGGTTTCCTCCTGCTCTGTTCAGTTCTGACTGAATTCTTTCTTCCTAGCAGATGATGTCGGAGAAAGCTCTGATGAGACCGTCGCGTTCTCTTACCATGGAGAGCATCTCACCTGAAGATCTGCCCAGACAAGGTGACTCACCTTCTCTGGGTCCACCTGGTACCATTTACTGGTTCTGTAACCATTCTCTGTTGTTTCAGTGGAGTTCCTGGAGGCAGTGAGGCAGCAGGTCCAGAAGTTTGAGGTCCAGTACATCGGGAACCTGCCGGTGTGCAGAGCCATGGGTAGGACAGAGACTCACCTGTTGTCCACCAGGTGTTCAGTAGCTCTGCTTTAGTTTCCAGATCGTTAAACCGACTAATCAGATAATCATCCCTGGGTCGTCAGCTCTAGAAAATCCTAAAGATCTAGTTCCCAGTTTCCCCAACAGCCTAAGGCCGAATCCACACCAAGCCAAAGGCTACAAAAACATTTGCATGCATTTGGTCCTTCCATCTGAATAAAAACCCAGGTTAATGTCACTAAAAAAGATTATTTATAAAAACTCCAACTACAGCAGAGGTTTGAGAAAACTGTGTGTTCATGGGAAAGCGGAGTCTTAATATTGATACATTACAGTCTGCAACAGATATTATTTTAATATATCAACTTACTCGCTTTGCTGCAATTCCCAGTCAACATCGTCTTGTGTTTTTATCAATTTTATGTTCTAATATTGTATTTAAAAGTTGATTAACCTACAGGTGAACCTCCTGGTGCCATGTTTAACAGGAAGTCATGGTTGTTTAGAAGCAATTTGATTGGCTTATCACTTTTAGCTCTGTGCTACACTGCCCCCTATGGGTCTGGTATTTTTAAAACAACGCTCAGGGCAGATTTGTTCATGTGGATGAAAACTTTTCTGACACTGATCTTTAAGATTTGCCTTTTTAGCAGATGTGACAGATTTGTTTGTATAACAGATAAGTGTGGACAAGCCCTCTGCTAATCCCGATCAGTAGACCCAGTTCTGAATGAAGGGGAGTTTTGTAACCGACCCGCCAGACCACCTGCTGTTCTGCAGGTATGGAGGTGTTGAACAGAGCCATCGAAAGCATCATGAACTCCACAGACCGCGATGACTGGGAGCCAACGGTGATCCACATCAGCGACAGGGTTCTGTCGCTGTGGAAGGGGGAGGTAAGGTCCTCGCTGCTGGTGGAGCTCAGGTAATGTCACCTCACCTGTCTAACGGTTGCTGGTTGCCAGCAGGATGGAGACGAGCCACTCTGGGAATGCCAGGTGCGATTCCTCACCTTCCTGGGTGTTGGCCATGACAGCCACACCTTCGCTGTGATCATGGATGCTGGGACGCAGCAGTTCGAGTGTCATGTGTTCTGGTGTGAACCGGATGCAGGGATCATCTCTGAGGCCGTCCAGGCGGCGTGCATGGTGAGGATGATGATGATGAGGAGGAGGATGAGGATTATGAGCTTTTAGAGGGAATCAGAACACAGCTAAAGACTTTCACATTTCAGTATCTGTGAAATTCAGAAACAGAATTTATTCTCAGAAAAATATTCTCACCCTTAGAGAAAAGCTGGAGGCCTTCCTGTTTCCTCCTGCAGAAATTAGGGGCCATATCACAGTGATAGTACCACTGGTAGTACTAGTGATAGTACTGCTGGTATTATTGAGTATTAAAACAAATGATGAAGGGAAAACATCTGAATAGTAATCCCACCCTGAATTGCCTGGGACACCCAACACTGTGTGGTCATTCATGTGTTTTGTAGCCATTGTGTTGTCGCCCCCTGCTGGTGGATCATCTCATTGTCTCCTCCCATCAGCTCCAGTACCAGAAGTGTCTGGTGGCTCAGACTCCGCCTCCCAGAACCAAATCTTGGCGTGCGACTTCATCCAAGGTGAAACGAGCCAACTCCATGGACGGCGTCGCCTTTCCCCCGCTGACATCCCATCACCATGGAAACAACAGCACCACGTTGGTGCCGATGCCAAAGGGCAGCAGCAGCAGCAGCAACGTGAGGAAAGGGATGATGGCGTTCTTCGAGACGTTCCGTAACAAACAAGCCACCACCTCGTAGTTATGGCCGCCGTACGCCACTGGTCTGACCGGACTGCGATGACATCAGCGTCTGAACTGGCAACACCTGAGGCAAGGCCCACCTGGGGAGCAGCTGGGTTCCTGTTTCACCTGTCGCTGCTACTGAACTGAACAGATGGAACGTCTACAGGTCTCTGACCAATCAGAGTGATCAATTCTTCCTCCATTTAGAACAAAACCAAACTGTAGAAACTGAACCGACTCAGGATTTTCAGATGTTAGCTGTCAATACCAAGTTACTCCTTCACAGAACAGTAGAGAAATGTTCTGATGAAGAGTGGTGAAGGCCCTGAGGATTTCTGCCTCTGATTTCCCTAAAATATCCTTCAAAAATAGAAAAGTAGAGTTAGAGCAGAACGTTTCTTCCATCCCAGACAGCAGCTCCTCACTCTGCTTCAGCTTCTTCTGGACGGAAACCTTGAGGCTGCAGTGAGTGCTGCTGACCATTAGGGGACCCACGTAAGTCACAAATTTCTTGGTTTCCCTCCTGATTGGCTGATTCCTCTGCAGGTTGAGGAGTTTTTAAGTTTCAGGAAGCAATAAGCTGCTGAGGCTCTTTATGTCTGGAAATGATGTCATGTATGAATGAATCTGAATAAAACAGAAAATCCTTCATTCTGCTTCCTGCTGAATTGATTTATTGTTCTTTTATTTTATTTTAATTTGCAATATGGCTTTTTTGTTTAAATTGCATAATAATAATAATAACACCATGCTTTCATTGCTTATTCCAATGAAAAGTAAAAATCAGCTGGTGGCTGGGAGATTGTTGTAGCTCGGTGGATCCTGTGTGTCCCGGGTTGACTTTGGGTCCCTACAGCCACAGGTGAACCTCCAGATATTGTTACCCAATGTGGCGAGCCAGCCAGGAGGATTTTATGCCTCTAACAACCTTTGTCAAGAGTTTATCAAATACCCATTGTAACTTTGACCAGAGAAAAATATGGCTTCTATTGTTGAATTGGCAGTAAGTACAGTGCAAATGCCTATAGATTGATCATTTTGAAAGGGCATCCTCCATGGTGACACAGATTAAGATATTGTTGAGGTGGTATCATCGTAAGACTGTAAAATAGTAAGACTCGAAGACCTTAAAGTGATTGTTGACTTTGACTCATAAGAGTCTCTAAAGCTCATTGGCTTGTGAGAACTGAGTCTTAAAAAAGAAGTTTGAGTTGAGCTTTAACCTTGTTCCCTTCAGCCATAGACGAAAACCCTTAAGCCACAAGTTCCCTCAAAACTGCAGACTGAACTGTGCAGCTCACATACTCAGGATGAGGAATATTAAAAAGATATGACACCATGGAAATGGTGAATGCTGTTGGAAGCAGAAATGATCTGCGATCCATAAGATGGAGACAAACAGAAACCAGCAACACTGAAATGGGTGAGACAAATGAAACATTTCCAAAACCACCAATTAATCCTGAAGCTCCAACGTTTGAGCATCAACGGATCCAGGATCAGGAGCTGCATGAATCCGCATCAGTACGGCAGCAGCTAAAGTGTGAGCAAACTCAGTCACCGCTCCCCAAACGTCCAGACATCCACCAGAACTTGTGATGTTCGATGTGGACCTGAAACATGTGAGGTCATCCCTGTTGGAGCAGAACTCCAGGAAGGGAATGCTGAAGTCAAGAGGTCGACGAATGAAAGACTCCCAAGAGACTGACCGCTGTTCTTCAGGGAAGAACTGGTGGTATCCATGCAGTCGTTACTTAGTAGATTAGATTCTCCAACATGACTCAAGTAAGTGTTAATTAAATCATTTAACTGCGTCTGGGCAGAGATGAATTAGCTCTTATTATGGCTAGCTACTGGATGGTAGCCCCAGCTGCCCTGCAGTGTGTTAGCATTGATGCTTAAAGCTGTTCCAAATGGAGACGTCCTCATACTGGACTGTGATATTATATCATTCTATTGGTTGTTTCATGCTTTACTCTTTAGTTTGCATCACAGTTTTATGGTCTTCTTTGGCTTCATTTCCAGTTTCCTCTAAAATATATGTTCCAGTTCACACAGAACTGGAACATCTTTCATCATAATATTGGTTCTATTCCTGTAGAATAGAACCAATTAGTTCTTTCAGACATTTATTCTTTTTTACTTTTAGACATTTATTCTTCCATCTTTTTCTCAATGGTTTAGGTGAATGTTAGCTTACTGACCTTGTTAAAGCATGTAACTGTAAGTCATTATGTTGGAGTTGTATTTATTGATGTCTTGCTGTTTGGAAAATGCCAGTGCTGGACTTCATCTAGTGTTATTTTAAACCTATAAGCCTTAAAAGACACATAGCTGTACTACAGCCCCTCTTGCACAGGTTTCTGACATGTTCAACGATAGACCAGGAAAACATCAGGATTAGTTCGTCAGTAGAAGATCAATAACTTTCAGTCACTTTATCATCGCAGCCTTTATTGAAAGATTTAGAACCTCATTCTACTGTTTGTACAGATGTTGTCAAACCCTTTTCTTCCTCTGATGGAGACGCTGAAGCAAACACCCATCAGCGTCTAAGGACCTTCTTCCCTAACCAACTTAAGATGGACTCCTCTGACTTGGCTTCTCTCTGGTAGATCAGGCTCCCATCCTGGGAGATTGTCTGGATTTTATCCAGCAGCTGCTGGACCTGGCTCCTGTCCTCCATATTCTTGTTGTTGAACACGTGGTAATGGCCGCTGCAGCTCTTTAGCAGCTTCAGGAGGTTGGCATCCTCCCTGATGAACTGCTGGATGTCGGTATCTTCCAGACGGTCTCCATAGGTGAACAGCAGCATGGTGTGTTTGGAGACTTCAGGACTCAGGATCTTCTGCAACGTTTCCATTCCCTTCTGCTCCTGTGGGGTGAACCTGCCCAGCTGGAGGGTGAGGAGGAAGACATGTGGACCAGGAGAGCTCAGCTCCACAGCTGCTAGCAGCTCTTCCTTCACCTGCTCTGCAGACAGCTGGGTGCTGAAGAGTCCAGGGGTGTCCACCACCACCAGTCTGCGACCTTCAACCTCACCTTCGACCTTCTGGGAGCTCAGAGTCACAGGGACGGAGCTGAACCGACTGTCCAGCTCCTTCTTTCCCAGGATGGTGTTTCCTGCTGAGCTCTTCCCCACTCGCTCTTGACCCACCAGCACCAGTCTGAGATCTGAGCCTGAAAACAGCAGAATTCATCAGATCCTCTCTGGACAGTCACCCATCATCAGTCAGAAACACACACAGCTTCAAAGAAGAAGCAACACTGGCTTTCAGAGAGATCTGCTTTATTAGAACAAACAGAAGCTGCAGGAAGAAAACACAAATGATGGTTTGATCCCAGCATTTCATAACATGTCCTCTAACATGGCTCCTCCTACAAAAGCATGAAAAAAGCTTTAATTAACAGTTTTTACGCAGTTAATTGTACATAGACTGTTTCTAAATAAATGTCTTCAAGGCACAAACATCCAGTTTATACAGAAACATGAAATCAGTTCATTTAGTCATTACAAATATTTCAGATTCAGCCATTTAATAAGCTAGAATATTATTTGAAATTTCATTTATTCTGGTAACTTCATCACTGAGTGAAACACAATGTTTGCATTAATGCCTTTATTCCTGTGAATTATGATGATTTTTAATAAAAACACAACATTTAAAATCAAAATGTTATATCAAATAATTGAACATGTTTAACATAGAACTGTGAGATCAATGAAAATGATTTTTATTAATCTGACAGATGGGCCTCATTGTTCTGGTTGACTGAGAATGAGGATATGAACATAGATTCTGATTAATTAATGATGCACAGAGTTCAGCTTATTTTATAAATGGGAACTTTTGGTTCATAAGACATAAAAATAAGACATAAAAATGAAAAATATAATCTTATATTGGTCAAAAATCAAGGACCTCCATTAAACCAGCAGTATTTAACTTTTATGAAAGATGTTTTTTATATTTTTGTTGAAAGAGTGGGCATGATGTGAAAGTATGAGACAACTGATCAAACTGAAATCCTCCGCTTCATTTCTCAGGCTGTCAGAAATGCACAATAGAAACAACCAATCAGAGCCAGGACACGGGTCTTATTGCTGTCCATCACTATCATGTATGTGCTGCTCACATCCTACCCCTTTCTCTCTGCTTCATCACAGCCCTAAATGCACAGCATGAGGCTGTGAGTGCATGAGCTTGCTTGACAGCGCTAAGCCCCTCCTCTTGGCTCTAATTGGTTGTTGTGGTTGTGAGTGGTGCTTTTCTTCAGACTGCAACAGCTCAATCTTTTCACCGATTATCTGCCTCACCTCATAATGTTGTGACAGGTTCAACAAAAATGCAAAAATCATTTTTATTAAAGCTTCACACTGGTGCCTTTAATTGCAATAATAACATCACTGCATCACTGATGATGCAGTGATGACATCATCAGTGAGGACATTGTCAACCATCAGATTCACTTCTCTAAAATTAAACATAGATGCTTAGTGAAATGATGCATGCAGTAAAAAGCGTGAAGTGTTTATGATAAGATGGCTTTAATTATAATTAAACCATATTCACTGTATGACACAGGCATCCTTTTTCACAGCAACAGCTATAGCTCCCACTGTTAACCCCACAACAGCCCCAACAGCAGATCCAACTGGACCTGCAACACATCCAACTGTAGCCCCCGTTTTAATGCCGGCAGCAATTCCTGCACCAACCCCAACAGCAACTCCTCCAACGCCGCCAATCACAGCTCCAGTCGTCACTGATTTTCTAATAAACTCGTTCTCTCCCTCTGCCTTTCTCCTTGCAGCATTAGGATCTATACCTGGATTTTTATCCTGAATTTCCTTAGTTGCTTTTTTAATAGCTCTCTCAGCTTCTTCTAGCATCTCGTTGGTGTAGTAGCTTCCTCCGTTTCTCTTAACCATCCTGTTGATCTTCTCCAGCAGCTCTCTGACCTGAGAAGGATCTTTGTTTCTGTTGTTGAAGACGTGATATCCTCCTCCACACTGATTGACAAAAGCACAGAGAGGTGGACTTTTATGAATAAAGTCCTGAATGGAGACGTTCTCATCCTCCAGATCGTCTCCATGGGTGAACAGCACCATAGTGTAACACGCTGCCTTCTCTCCAAACGTCTTCTGGATGATTTTGACAGTCTTCTGTTCTTCCTCTGTGAATCTGTTTGGCTGGATCACCACCAGGAACACATGAGGACCAGGAGCAGCAAATGAGATGCATCTGACTATTTCTGTCAGAATAGTTTCTTGTTTGCTGGTGTCAAACAGACCCGGAGTGTCGACCACAGCCAAAGTCTGATCCTCAAACTCTCCCAGTTCCTTCTTACAAATTGAAGTCAGGGAGGAAGGAGACAGTTTGGACTCAAAAGCTTTCCTCCGCAGGATGGTGTTTCCTGCTGCACTCTTCCCAACTCCAGTTTTCCCAACAAGCACCATCCTGAGGTCTGGTTCTTGTGGTTCTGTTGGAGAACAACATGAATAATGAGGATAACGACTGGGTGTTGAACTATTGACTGAAAACCTTGGAAACGGTTCTTCTAAGGTTTAAAGTCGTCTTACCCAATCACTGCTTTTCACTGCAGTTCACTGCTTTGCCAGGTTTAAACCTCAATTTAAACTTGGAATTAATATCCACATTTTAATGTTTGTTTTTAACATTTTTCTTATTAAGCAAAATGTTTAAATGTTTTTAATTATTTCAATTGATGAGGCAGACAGTCGTTGGTACTGAGCCAGGGTCAGGTTCTGGTTCCAAGTACACCTCGCTGCAGCTAACAGAAAGGGGTGGGACGGACCACTGTCAGTCACCTTATTTGGAAACGGGACCATTGCACTCCGGAAGTGAATCTTATTCAAAAAATGATGACAGTGTAGCTCAACTCCTACACCCACAGACACTTTACAGTACATCCTGCCAAACAGGCGGTTCAATGTGCTTTACAATCAGTGTTTTAAGTTGATGATTTAGTTGATGAAGACTTCATTGGCAGGTAAAATAGTAGGTAAACAGTGGTGAAACCAAAAACAACTCTGTCTCAACTGTTTGCTGAAAGAACATGAAAGATGGCAAGAAATATTTTAGCAGAGAGCACCTATCCTCTTTGTTCATATTTTTGAACCTCTGAGCTCATGAAGGCGTTACTGTTTTCCTCTGGCAACTAAGAACATCTATTATTGACAGTGTAGTAATCATTATTAACCAAACTAAATGATAACATTTACCCTTAGCTTGCTAAGTGTTTTGCTCGATTCACAAATTGTTATTAATGTGATTCTATGAATATGATTTATCATTTTAGAGTCGAAGGAAAATTACCACAATGATAGACTAAATAGTTTCGGCTCATTTTTTCCTATATACAAGACTCTACCAACAAAAAGTCTCTCAGAATAATATACATGGCACCGTAAAAACAAAAATGTTTTATCTGTTGACCTTTCCTGTCTCATAAAAACTCTTCAAACATGTTTAGTTTTACCACAAATCAAATCAGAAATATTCAAAGTTCAGCAGCATTGTAAATGATGTTTGTTTGATCCAACAGTGTTTCAGAGCAGATAGAAAATAACATTTAGAGAAAAAGGCTGGAAGTTAGAGATGTACTCACGAGGCATTTTGCTGGCCATGTTTGCTCTTCACAGGTTGCTGATCTCTGCTGACGACTGCAGAAACTCAGACCAGAGCTCATATCTGCTGCAGACTCCTCCCTCAGGATGCCTCAGGGTGGTGTCCCAGTTAGTTAGAAAGGAAATCAGATTTGAAGATAACTAAATCTGATTTCCTTAAGAGAGGAACGGTGTTAGCTTTAAGCTGTTGTGCAAGGAAGTTCTGACATCGGGCTTTTCCCATGCTCGCCTGTAAAGGAACTGGGCCGGAGCCCAAGACTTGGGAAAGAATCTCTGTTTGTACAGATAAGAAACAAACAACTTGACTTGTAGTTCTTCTGGAATGGAGCATATGTTGAGGTCAAGAGATCTGAAATTATTCCAGGAAGTCCAATACACATCCAGTGTAAAATGGAGCAGAATTGGAATAAGAATTAGAAGAATAAGAACAGGGAAGAATTAAAAAATAAAAATGTGAATTATTGCTTGTATCTGATTAACAATCCTGGTTATTTGTCTGTGAACCTAATTAATTTGTTTAATGACTTTTGCTCAATTAAATTTCGTATGTATACATTGTAAATGGTATTTTTTATTATAGTTGATCATGTTGTTGTGGAACAAAATTATTTACAAGTGTGTTTTACTTTTATCAAATAGTTTATTAAATCATTTAAAGGTTCATGTAGTCTTATATTTTACTTTTATGAGTTGAAGTACTTTTTCCAGTAACTGCATCTCTCTGCAAAGGGCAGAAGACGGTTTGAACAGGATGTGTCAATGACAGGGTAAAGCCCCAACAGAAACCATTGTCAGCTTTTCTCCGAACCTAACTAAGACAAATAGTATTCACATCTTGCAGTTAAACTATTGACTCCAAGGTGCAAAATGAGAACATGATTTAAAGCAGTTATTAGAAACTGAACTTTTCTGACTCTGTGCATAAGTGATTTGTGGTTAGAACAATGTCACGATGTCCTGTCTGATCATCCGTTTGACCGAAACCTTGCATCCTTTTCACCTCATGTCTTTTTTGAAAGGTGTTGCTTTCTCTTTCTGGGAATTGTTCTTACTCCACCCACCTGTCTGTTGAGGTGCGAAAAAGATGTATAAAATCTGACATTCTGTATGATGCTTGTCTGGGCTTGTCTGACAGTTGGACTGTAATTCAACCTCTCCGTTTGCAAGCGTTCCAAATAAACTAGTGTTTGTTCTTTCTTTTATCCTTAAATAATAGATTATTTCCTCTCGCTCCACAATGTTTTTCATGTCTTTATTTCTTTTGTTCCTCCTATAATTGATGGAGATATATAGATATTATTTATAATTCATAAAGGTCTTGTTTATGTCACCTAATTAGCTCTACATTCTGAAGAAATTTGAAAAATGTGGTGTTTTAGAAGATAATTTATATTTTGCGTTGCCAGTAATGGCGAAATTAATAGTAAATAATAAAAACTTCGTGGAATCCGTTTTCAGATTCAGCAGAAGTTTTTCCAAAAGCTTCGGTCAGAAACTTTTACTAATAAAATTGATGCAGAAACTTTAAACCGAGACTTTCTCTCAGGTTAAAGTTTGATTTAACTTCAGACTGGAGATTTATTCCCACAGCAGAGCATAAACTTCCTCCCTCACCTCAGAACTAGAACCAGACATGGAGAAGCTGCATTCAGCTTGTCTGGCTGTAAAACATGAAATGTTCAGTTTCGTTTGTTCACAAACAAAACATTCGGGTTCTTTGTGAACAGACATAGGGGTTGAACGACTTCATATTTTTTTAAGGTCGACTACATCATGATAATAGTTGAGTCGACTAGTTGCGGTGACGCAACTAGTCGACTCAACTTCCTGACTCAATGGGGTCAGGACTCAACTTCCTGACTCAATGGGGTCAGGAAGGAAACTTCCTGTTTCCTGTGTTCCTGTTTGGTGTAGACCAGTGCTTCTCAAAGCTGACCTTCAATCCAAAATGGCCAACTTCCTGTTTCCTGTGTTCCTGTTTGGTGTAGACCAGTGCTTCTCAATTCCAGTCCTCAGCCCCCCCTGTTCTGCATATTTTAGAGCAAAAAAAGCGCAAAAAGCTTCACAACTACTTAGAGGCTTTATTAGCTATATTCACGGCAAATATTGAACACCCCTGTCCTGCTTCTCCCGCTTTTACTAGCACTATTATGCATAATTAAAAGAGCAATAAACATTATTCTTCTTGAGGAGCGGAGAAATTTCATACTCCTTCAGCATGACAACTTTAAATCAGACATGCCTTATGAACAATCTGACCAAGTTTGAAGCCAATCAATTGAAATCCCTAGGAGGAGTTCGATCAAATGCAGAGGCTGTAAACGGCCAAAATGGGGTCAAAAGCTGACCTTCAATCCAAAATGGCCAACTTCCTGTTTCCTGTGTTCCTGTTTGGTGTAGACCAGTGCTTCTCAATTCCAGTCCTCAGCCCCCCCTGTTCTGCATATTTTAGATGTACCTCTACTCCAGAACAGCTGATTCAAATGATTGCATGATCATCAAGTGCTACAGAAGCCTGTTAATCACCCACATATTCAAACCAGGTGTGTGGCATAAGGGAAACACCTAAAATATGTAGGGCAGGTGGGCATGAGGACCGGAATTGAGAAACACTGGTGTAGACATGGTTGGAAGAGATTTTTCTGTGCATCTTGGGGAGTTGGGATAAACTAAGGTCAATGGGAGGGTATTTTAAAATTTGCTGTTGAGCCGACCTTAAAATACATAACTTTTGCGCAGTGTTGACGTGGAATTTGAGCTAAAATAAAACGAATTTAGTTTCTATCTTTTATTTAGTCCGTTTTATTCAAAATAGTTTTCTTTGAAAATATTTACATCTGTATCGGCTGAAATACTGAAAAAAAAAATTCCAATCCATAAAGGCAGATCTATTCAGTGTAATTCTATGATTTGTGCTTTATTATTTATTTGACATTATATTTAGAATAATTGGACTTTCTGAACCTTTTCAGAGAAGTTTTGTTGTGGTTCACTTTCTAACTAAGAACAGACGAGTAATTATAGCGTAGAAATATTGCTTGCAAAATATTGTAAATATATAATATAGATGTGAATATAATGTGTATAAATATTTAAAACGTGACGTGAGCTCAAAGTGCGATGCTACAGTTAGCTTACCAAAAGATTGTGTTTAAAAGTAATAGGGGATAAAATGGCTTAAGACAATTTATACCACAGCAGGTACGGAAAACCACAAATGCAAAAATTCAATCATATAGAAATCTTTTGTTAATCTCTTCATGTTAAATAAATAAAAAATATTACTTATTATTTAACCTTTCCATGTTAATTTCTGCTGAAGTTCTCAGCTGAAGAAACATCCACGATGCGTTTGAAACCAAACGGGCCCCTGAAGCCCACAGCTTTGCCTTCTTTCCTTGCTTTTTCAATTTTTGGCCACAATGCTTGTCTCTCTTTCCAATCTTCTGGTGTCAAATCTTCAGAGAAGCGAAATCCTTTTTTGCAAATGGGAGAAGTTTTAGTTCTCCTCTAGATGTCGTCTCTCGAAGCTCGTCTCACAAACAGAATGATGATCTGTGTGTCCATGTTATGCACCTTTCGACCCACTCTGTGGACAACATAAACCTCTTCATCCGTCACCAAATCAGGTGCAGTTTTCCACAGAAGCACCAACACTTAATCTCAGATATTCTCACTAGACTTTTCCTTTCTTCCTTTTATACGTTGCACCACCATCTTTTATACCTTTCACTGTTCAGGACTCCTTCTTTCAAACTGCATGTTCTCTTTGGAGAATGTATCCACTTTTCCCTCCAATTCTATTATTTTCTTTTTGCAATCTTTAGTTCCTCTTGGTTGAGCTGAACCGATTTAGCATTAGCTGCTAGTTGCTAGTATAGCACTGTGCTGCTTCATTTACAAGCTAACTTCTTCCCTGAGGTCATTTACTTTCTGTCCTAAGGAACTTATAGCACTCAAATAGCCTGAGTGTTCATTTCTTCCAGGAACGTATCTTTTTTTTGTTCTTTTTTCCTTGTGTATTTTGTTTTCTGGAGTACTGGTTGTGGTCTGGCTTCTCTTTTTCTTTTGCTAGCTGCGGCTAACTCCATTGGCACCGAATAGTCGTGGTAACTTTCTGAGCTTTTAGAGTCTTGACTGCAGGTGGCACAAACTTGTTGCTTTTCTTCATACTTCAAGCTGAGTACTGATATGACACATATTTACTAGTAGTTTACTTCATACATTAACTTAAGAGTTGGGAGCTCAGTTAATGTATGAAGTTGTCCGTTGAAGTTGTTAATGTAGAGTTGTCCGCCATCTTGCCCTGGACCTCCATTTTCAGATGTATGAGGTAGGATTTGTCTTTTTGTGAAAGGCATTAGTTCACACTCCAGACCAAATGGTGGCGGTAATGCTCACTTTCAATTTTTTAGAAAAGCGCCATTAAAAGAAAAACGGCCATGAACCCGCAGGAGATAAGAGATACCTTTCAAATTCGCCATTTTCGCGCGCATAATATTGAATTAAAAGTAGAGAGGGCCTCGATAATAGTTAGTAGTTTTGTTAAATTCAAGCTGGTGACGTCCTAGTCCGAGTTAGATGACAACACAACTGGACAAGAACCAAACAGCTCAGTAAAATTACCCCATTGAACTACCAAAAGATTTAAAATAGAAGGTGGGATTCATCAGGGATGCACTGTATCACCCTTTTTGCTTCTTGGTTACAGAGAGACTTGACCATCACTGGTCGAGTCCTGCTGGCCAAAACTGGAGGTCTTTCTCATCTTGTCTATGCCAGTTCAGCCCAAATAGCCTTTGGACTAAAATTGATCAAATACTCTTTGATTTCATTTGGGGAAAAAAGCCCCATCTTAGTAGGAAGAGTGTTATGATCAATAGACTAAGTTCAGGTAGTTTCAATGTTCTGGACTTTAATACCCTACATTCTACATTCAAAGTTAGGTGGATCCAAAGATATTTGAAAAGTCCTAATTCAACGTGGCATTGGATTCCGAAATACAAAATAGAAAAGCTTCCTGTTAACTGAACTGGCTTCCATAAACAACTACTTTTATCCTGGTTATTGGTTTATAAACAACGTTTCCCCTCATAACTGTTTAATTTGGAATAACCAAAATATTTGCTTCAAACATAAATCCCTATTTCTTAAGAACTGGGTGGATAATGGGATATATCTATAAAACAATCGTTTAATGAGGATGGTCAATAATTATGGTGAATTTCTTCGTAAATATATTTTCCCTGTGTGTTTTCGATGCTATTCCAACAGGTTTGAAATATCAACCTCAGGTAGAGCCCATATCCAATATCCCAGATTA
The DNA here is from genome assembly GCA_010277075.1 of Poeciliopsis retropinna. NCBI lineage: Eukaryota > Metazoa > Chordata > Actinopteri > Cyprinodontiformes > Poeciliidae > Poeciliopsis > Poeciliopsis retropinna. The sequence continues at coordinate 1,315,459 of VMRM01000033.1, read as the reverse complement.
CCAGAGTTATTTATTGGTAATTCGGAAATAATCCAGAGGAATACTATTAGTAAACCTGCTTCAGTCTTCTTTTGGAACAATCTTTATTCAGATATTGATTGGGAACAAACATGGTTATTGCCAAGAAAGTTTTTTGTCTCAAATAAAGTACGGGAGGTGTCTCTTAAAATTATACACAGGTGTTACCCTATAAATTCAGTACTGAATAAATATATTCCAAATATTGATCCTCTTTGTTCCTTTTGTCACATCAAGAAACATTAAACCGCCTGTTTTGGGAATGCTCTTTCAGCAAAACGTTTTGGTGTGACTTCAATATTTTCTTTAGTCGTAAATGTAATATATTTATTCCTTTGAATCTCAAACATGTTTTCTTTGGCATTTCCAATAATGGTATGTCTGGGAAAGAATATATTATAAACTTTTTTTTATTCTGTTGGCTAAATTTTACATACATGCCTGTAAATTAGCTAAAACAAACCCACCCTCTCTATTTTTAGAGCTTAAGTAAGATGTTTTTTGGACTCTTTAAAAATGTGCACCAACTCTAAAGCTATGAAACTTATAAACTTAAGTGATAAATTTGATTTGTAAAACTGTTATTTTTTCTTTTTTTCTCATAGAATCCTGTGGATTTGTTACCCCAGCACCCCGAGCAATTGCATATTCTTCATTTGTAAATAAAGTTTATTAAAAAGCAAAACTGGACAAGAATCAGATGGAAATTAAATGTGGGTAACGAAAGGAGCTGGAAGGAACAACGGCTGCTAATGTGCTGCTGGCCTGTGGTAAGTTTGCTTCAAAATGCTAATTATCTTCGTTTAATGATAGACAGTGCAGCACACACATAAACAAACGTACATTGGTTTCAGAAATAGTTATTTGATCAATTCTATTGTGATTTTTATGATTATTATTATAACAATCATTCAATTTTATGTTATAACTGCATGCAGGTAGTGGACACCCCCCACTAATATTTCTTACACCTTTTTTCATGCATCTATTTGCGGACAGTAACTTGACGGCAGCCTAGCACTGTGTTCAAAGCATTAGCAGCCAGTGGACGACTGCTATTTAAAACGTCTTTGTGAAATGTAAATGACAAGTCCGGTCAGTGATCTCGTGGATTGGACATCACTATCGCGCTGCAGTGAGTCAGTGGTCGGGGAAATAACACAATTCAGCAAATATTCTGAAAAAGGGATGCAATGTTTTGCTATTAATAGAAAGATAACAAGGTTCCAGATCTGTGGAGCATAGAAGCTGAATGCTGCTTCTCCATGTTTGGTTCTGATTCTGTACTCAGAACCAGAATCAGGAGACCTGAGTGGTCTGTAGGTTGATCCAGCAGCAGCGTGGTCATTCATATTTAAATATAAATGTTCCTCTTGTGATTTAGATATCAAGTTATTTCCTAAGCAAACTTTTGATACATGTTATCATGCTGTCCTTTGCTCCAGACATTCCTCTGTCTGCTGAGTTTTGGTTGCATGGAATCATTCCCAGTTCAACCAGACTCCCGTTTCCAGTCTCATCTGAGTAAATGAAGCAACAGAAAATGGTTCATTAATATCAATCAGGATGAAAAGTGTTAATATTTAGATAAACGTGAATCTAAAGGCGTTTCTGGTGTTTAGTAGACTGCTTCAGCCTGTCCAGCAGTTCATGATATTCTGCTGAATTCTTGGAGTTAAGCTGGGACTTTGTCCACTGATGAAGATCATCCTTAGAGCTCCGATCGATGACGCCCATCTCATAGTATTTATCCACTATCAGTCTGTCTCCAATGCTGTGATATGTCCTGGTGGATTTGCTGGACATGACATCAGGTCTGTTATTCTGCCGAGAAATTCCTGCACAGAGAGCAAACATTAGCCAACTGGTTGAAGCAGCCTGTTTTTCTGCAGGCTAGTTGCAGCAGCAGCCGAATCAGTCTCTATTATGCACCTGCATCTTTTCGGAGAGACTGCGACATCTTTGGACTGGCCACTATTAAGGACATCTTCATCGCTTTGTGAACATCACCAGAAACCAGAACTTCAGCGATCTTTTCCCTGCAGCAAACAGAGCAAGTGACATCAGCAAAGGGCTGCAATCAGCCAGGAAGTGATGCATTCTCACCTGATTGCGTGAGACTCTTTGCTGTTTCCGGTGGTCAGCACCTCCTTGTGATGTTCGGCGAGAACCTCTCTGCAGAGCCCACGCTTTCCGGTTTTATCAAGCATGGCGTAAAGCTTAGGCTGATTTGTTTTCAGCCTGTCCCTCTGGGCTTCGTTCTCGGGTTTCTGCAGCATCTCATGAGCTCTCTGGAAGGTGTTGATAGGTGGGATGTGGTCTGCATTCACAGTAGAGCTCCGGTTGTTGTTATCAGCATTGGGTCTGTCTGTCTTCCGCAGAACCTTGATGCTTCACAAACCAAACATCAAGCAGAAATGACTATGTGTTGCAGAGTGACGGCTGAGATTTTAAATCTTTGGACCAAATGAACTCACTCATCACACTTTCCAACCAGACCCAGTTTGTAAGTTTTTATCAGCTCGGTCTCATGCTCTGGTAAATCCTGCATGTCTGTAGTGTTTAGTTTCTCCTTAAAGTCTTTTCTGCTGGCCTGTTGCATCTTCCTGCCTCCTCCACTGATGACGTATTTATCCAGGTGTCTGTGGGTTTCTTCATATCCTCTCTGCAGGTTCACGGCTGCTGCGTACTTTTCTGTGTCCCGAAGCAGCTGAACCATGACACGACACAAACATTTCACCATGCCTACTTTTCCTTACATCAAAGCTACATTCAGTTTGTTTTTTATTGACAACAGGGTGTAAAATTAAGCAGATATTTTAAATTACAATAGAAATAGAAATATAAACTCAGCAGCTAGGTGGCGTTGCTCAGATCCATCAACAACATTTCTCACTACTTTGTTTTATTCCTCTTATTCCTCCACCAATCGCCAAATATTCACCCGGTTGGTGAAACCATCAGACAGCCAGGGATCAACATCCACTGTGATGCTAATGAAAATCAGCTCTATCTATCTATAAATCCTGATTAATCCAGTCCATTAGTTAGAGTTTATGTCTGAAAACATAAACCTCTGGATGACTCCATCTTTCTGTTTTTAAGTCCTGATAAAACAGAAGTTGTCGACTTTGGATTCTTTGAACTGAGTCTCTGATTGGCTGTCACAGCTGAGCTACCAATAACTTCATGTTCTCTTTTTCATAGGTGATCGATTTCACCCAACTCTTACAGTTCAGAGTCATTTTAAGTTTAAACTGGTTTCGCTGTGAACTGGAAAAGCTTTGAATAGAAGCAACGCTGTGCTGTAGATTTATCAGAACATTTTCATTCAGTACAAAATTCTGGTAGTCAATGCTTGGGAGCTCTAGTATTTCAAAACAAGTTGTTTGATTCACAAATTGTCTCAGGAGAGGACACAATGTATTAAATATGATTTGTTGTCTGGAGATGTAGCAATGGTACAGCAGGGATCTATATAAAACAGATTGAGGTGAGAGGAGTTTCTGCCAGAGTGACTGGAAGTCTTTATGTTTGGTATTTCTCAAAACTTTTAAATGATTTCTACATAAAAATACTTTAGTTTCATTATCAGCACACTTTATGTTTTGTTAATGTTTTGAATTTTATCATACTCACCAAATCCTTCATTTCATTTCGAAGCTGCACTGCCCTCTGTTTGTGGTCAACGGTACTGCAGCTGGTGGCCTGGGCCACAGCATGATAGAAGCAGTTCATATCTGCAGAGTTCACTGGAATCACAGTGCCATCTGGCTTCACAATGTCAAAATGTCCGCTGTAGGGCCTGGTTTCACCAGCAAGCCGCTCTGCAAACGTCCTGAAAATTACAAACACAAATACCAAAACACTTTTATACAGATGGAACGTCGTCTAACAGAGCAAACCAGAAGGACCTCAAGGTCACCTGAGGCTTTTAAGACCTAATTTAAGATGTAGTAGGCAATTTCATGAAAATATCCTGTTACATTAAACCAAAGATTGCTTCACAGGAAGTGACTGAATGCATCCAGCTTGTCTTCCTTAGATAAAGATCCTTTTACCAATTTGAATAGAAATGTAACTGACTATCTTGCTTAGCGCAGTTAATTGAATAGGATGTATTTGACTTGAAATTATTGTATTTGATGGATTATTTCTGCATATAAACTAAATGGTTTTTTTTTTATAAAGTGCATTTCGAGGGTGTTTCCTGTGAATAAGGTTATATCAAAATGAATTGATCAATACTTCTTAACTCTAACACAATAAAACACATCAATATGAGATTCTTAATCGTTACTCACTGTTTTTGTGTTTCCGGGTCTTTGCTCAGTTGGAGGACGATATCACCTGCAGAACTGTTCTTTCCTGGAAAGTAATCCTCAGAAAGCTTCTTCTTATCTTTGTCTACAACTATAACTCTGATGCCTTTGCCTTGGAGAGAGTCACTTTGAGTGAGGACATGGATGTCCAAAGCTGAAGCAGGACGATTAACATCACAAACCTTCTTTATGTAACAGTGAAGGTCCTTTTTGCCCTCCTCTGATAGAGATTCACATGGTCTGTGGATGACCTCCTTCATTTGGTGTTTATACAGTTGGTTGTCAAAGAAACCTTGAGTATTAGCCCGGCCCAGAAGGTTCCCAACAGCACAACTAGCAGCACTGTTAATTTGAGTCATGCAGGTTCTGGTGATGATTGAGGTCATGTGTCTTGAACAAGCTTCAACAAATGACTCTGAAACACTTGTAGCTATAATGTGGAGAAGATCTTTTTTAAGCCTTTTCACATCAGCTAATGAGTGTCTTCCATCCTTGTCATACTTTTCCTGTGGCAGCTGATCCAGATTTTTCAGCAACCCTGGTACAAAGGCTTTATGAATGACGTCTTCTGTGGGAAATGAATTCAAGATTTCTACACAGAGTTTTATATACTGAGCTGACTCCAAAAGCTTCATCAACACTTTCATCTCTTTTTGTTTGTCCATGTGCCGTGCCACAGAACCACAAACCTCTGACAGGGTATCAAGAACTTTACCAACCTGGGTGCAGTCCATCATTAGGTCAGGGATTATGTCTCGCGTCATCATGTCCACTGATAGACGGATTTCATTCTCACAATTCATGTCTATTTTGAAGTTGGTGAAGTTCTGTTCCATGGCCGTCTTTGGTACTGCTGAACAAATGAAGTTTGTGAGAGCAGAATCCAGGCGGCTATTAGCTTTTATCATCGTAAAGACTTTCTCCCTGAAGGCCTCATTCAGAATCCTTTTAAACAAAGCTGGAAGTGCATTGCTGACAGAGTAGCTCAGTGCAGCGACACATCCCTGCTTTGCCAGTTCTTGAACAGCAAATTTCCCTGCATGTTTACAACACTCTTTTACTGTGAGGATGGAGCTACATTTAGCCCCAGCAACCAGACCTTTGGCACCACTTCGTACAGCGCTTACAGCTCCCTTGAGTTTGCTCAGTCCACCAAAGAACAGAGACACCCCAATGCTGATAGCTTTGGAGATTGCCCACTCCGCCCAGTCAAAGCTTCCTTGTAACATCCCCTTTATGCCGTGAATCATGTCAGAAACCCCTTCACTGATGAGTCCAAGCCCAAACTGGCTGGCACTTCCACAGGACATAGCACAAACAAGAACACCTGCTGCCACTTGGACAACTCCAAGACAAAAACAAGCAAAGGCATCGATGGAAAACTCTGGCTTCTTTTTAACCTCAAACACGATGCAGAGACCAAACTCATGAAGTACCATTAGTTCATTCCTGGTGATGGGGTCTTTGTCTTTGGAAAGACTGTAAACACTGGAGTCTTCTAAGATAGCCTCTCCTTTGCTGTTCTCAATGTGCTGGAGGGCTTTCAGGGCATTCTCAATATATCCTTTCCAACATTTGAAGACACTCATTCTGGCTTTCATTTGGTTCTGCAGGTTGCTGTCTTTGTGGTGGGGTAAAAAGTCATTAGTCATAGTCAAATTACAAAACATCATGGTGTTTGTTGACTCTGACAGGTACACATCCACAGCAGTCTTTGCTTGTTCCAATAACTGCTTTGCTTCCTCTTTGTAGCCGCTCCTTTGCAGGTTGACTGTGATGTATGCCTGGTTATAAAGTGCCACAGCACTGTAGAAAGGATCGCACTTAACAGCACTCTTCCAGTACCGCAATGCTCCAAAGTCGCTTTCCTTTTTGTTGCTGCGGTGTATGTCAGTTCTGCTTTTTGCCAGTTTAATGTAGTCATAGAAATTATTGCTCCTCCCCTTTAAGATTTGATCGGCAGTATTCGTCAACCCCGTCAAAAGGTTTTCTGTCAGGAGGTGGATATCCTCCTGACAGAGGAGGATATCCACCCGCTGCCTGCTGAAGTGCTCTTCATGGAGTATGAGCCACAAGGCCCATGATTCTTTCAAAGCATTTATCGCAGTCTCATAATCAAACTTTTGACGATGGCTCCTAAAACACTCAGGAAGATCTTTTGACTTCAGCTTTTTGATATCCCTCCTTTCCTCTTCTGTGTAATGCTCGTCAAAGTCACAGAGAAACTTACAAAATGTGGAGAACAGACTTTCCTTCATTTTAATTTGAAGCAGGTCATTTGTCTCCATACCATCCAAACGTTTGCCTTCGTACTTCTCTCTGAGTTGTCTCATGGTTTCCACTGAGTGGCCTTGGTATGCTGGTGCTAGAAGATCCCGGTTAAGTATCATCTGCGCCATTCCTGGGTTTCCTTTGCGGGCGGTGCGTCCAAGCACCTGTCTCTCTACACGGTGACTTCCAGGGAAGTATGTGAGAAGCACAAAGAGACCTCCACACTCATTGACTTCTTGGTGAACATGTATGTCTGTTCCTCTCCCTCCAAGGTTTGTAGCTATGATGATGTGTCCCTTTCTGAAAGTCTCCTTTTCAATGTTGTGCTTTTCGCTGATTGTGTACATGCTGATCTTAGCAGAGTGTCTTTTTTGAACTTGTACTTTACCCTTCAGCTCCTTGGCAGTCTTGACATCCTCACAGATTATTAAAACAACCTGCCCCCTGTCTGCAGCTCTCCAGGTGGTCTCGCAGATGACCTGGATCCACTCAGTTTTTCCTCCAGAAACCTGAACTGCTGGCAGTTCTACAAGCTTTTTATGACGGTGAGCTGGAATGATGTAACTGACTGTTTCGTACTGCCGTTTTAGAAATGCTTTCTCTGCTTCGCCCCCTAATGTCCCAGAGACTCCAAAAATCCCTTCGCCTGTCAAGTACTTTTTAAAGAAGTGGACATTGGACATGTAGTTTGTGACGTGAGATAATTGTGAAATTGCCAGTTGGTGTTTCATCTCCAAAAACTGTTGCAGGCCCTCACCCCAGCGCTTGTTTTTCTCTAGTACCCCACTGGCCTGGAAGTCTACAGGAATTATAGCATCGTAGTAATGCGAGTCCCCACTACAGAAACCAGGCATGTCAACCTCTGGTGTCTTTTCAATCATGTATTCTCTGTCTAGCACCATCTGAATGGCTCTCAAGGCATTCTCTGCAAAAATGGGCAACTGGTTCTCAACATACTCTTTCAAGAAAGATGGAATCACAATATATCCCTGAGTTTTATCCACTGACTTTAACGAGCACTCACCAGAAAATCTAATTTTGGATTTCAGTATTTCAAGAGTTGATTCAATGAGTGATTTCTCAGACATGATTTCACAGGCACATCCGTTCTGCAGAAGAAGTATCCTGACATCAGGGTCTGCGGAAGAATCGTCTTTAGCGAAGCGCTTGGCTTTGTTGTTTACTAGTGAGTAACAGTCCACCACCACGCCATCAAGTACTGCTGTCTCAAGTTCCCTGAACAGCTTGTGCTGCTGCTGATGTCCCAACTTGGCCATGATGGTTCCAATGACTTGCAATGTGGGATCTTCAAAGCTGTCTTTCTCTGTCTGAGTTTGACTCATTGCTTCAATTACCTTATTGAGATCCTCCTGAGAATAAAGGCCCAGCTTCACACCCAGCAACAGTATGTCATCTTCTGAAAAGTCTGATTCTGAGCCAACCACAGCTTGCTTGGCAACCTTGTGACAGTACTGGATCCTAGTTCCCCATTGGATCTCGCCTGTTTCAAATATTTCTATTGGACGGCAGGTAGACATCAAGGTCCAGATGCTTGCTAGGACTTGTTCCAGGTGTCTTAGCCCACTGGCTTGATGTGACAAGAAGGTCACCTGAACTCCATTGTCCAAAGTCATGTAATCCACTTCATCCACAATGACACAGTCAAACTTTCTCTGTCCTCGAGTTGTTTTCTTCTCAAACTCTTGCCTCAGTATGTCTGCAGCAAAAGTACAAACAGTGCCATACACTACTTGCATAGAATAAGCTTCTTCAAGGAGCTTGTCATGGTCTTCAAATGAACTTTTAGTTTGGTGTTGTGGAGGAACAGTTGATGAGGTCACACCAAACATTGCATAGAGTTTTTTCCACTCCTCTTGATCACGAATGGCAAGCAAAGGGGAACTGGTCACAACATCCACTGCAGTACCTCGTATCGCCTGTATGGTGGCAAACATGGCTAAGATGCAGGTCTTACCCTCACCGGTTCCGATTTCCAAGAGGCATCCTCGTTTGTCCTGGGACTGCTGTAGCAGCAGTAGCAGTAACGATGCAAGCTGAGTCAGTCTGGGAAAGTATCCCTGAACGCTCTTTCCACTGACGGTGAGGAAGGCTGTGCATGACTTCACGGCTATGGACATGACAATGAGGATGTTCTTTAACATGTCAGTGTTAGGCTTGGAAAAATCTATTGAAACTATCCACTTTTTACAGTCTTCAATCAAGTCTGACTCTAGGTCCACTCCTTTACATCTGGGCAACATGGCCTCAACGTATTGAAGAGTGTCTTCCAGTTGTGACAGGAGATCTTCTGGATAGTTATTTCCCTGCATTTCACTCAGGATAATCTCATGATCTTTGTCCTCCTCGCATGATATACAGTCTCGAATATATCCTATGGGATCTTTGTTATTCAGTGCAGTGACAGCCAGTATGCAGCTTAGCCTATAGGTGCATACCCAGTGAAGGATGTTTGAGACTATTTCCTGATCCATGCCCACCGTCTGTCCAATGAACAGCTTGATTTCTTTTGGAGTCCAGATGTTGTTGAAAAGTATTTGACTGAGGATCTCTTTGGCTTGTTTTGGTAACTTTGAAGTAATTTCAAGAATATTTACTAAAACCTGTCTGGCTAGAGTTGGATTAGAAATCTGCAGCTGATCTTCCAAACTGAGAAAGAATTTGTTTTTTTGGTCTTGTCCAGTTTTGTGCTGAGACTGAAAATCAGGCTCACCCTCCAGAGTAACTTTGACCACAGCCTCCAGAACGCTGAAGCGCTCGGTCAGGGACAGATTCACGTATCCAGTGGCCTGATCCAAAGCCCACTGTGACCAGATGGGGATGTTGTGCTGTTCCAGGTAATTTAACATCAGCACATTTTGGAGAGACTTCATTCTGTCTTCAAGGTTCATCTTTGACTTCTCTTTCTCTTTGATTTGGTAGCTTGACAGAAGTTTTTCAAATTGTTGCTGCACATCACTGAACTGCATAAAAGATAAATTCAGAACATTAGCATCAAGCCTAAACATTCGTATGGTCAACTATTGCCAGAGTCTAACTTGCTTTTTCATATTTAATGTGATAAACCCAGAAGATCTCAAACCTTACCTCATCCCTCTCTATGTAAGCTGTATGATCGTCAAGCAACTGGTACAGTACTTCAGTCTTTTGCTGCTGGTTTTCTCGAGCTTTGACTTGTTCCTGCTCTTGAAGTCGTTCCTGAGCTTTTCTGATCTTTCTCTTGGAAGCTTTGTTCTCCCAGTCAATCTGCTCTTGGATTCTCCTGGCTTGCTCCAGCTCTGCCAGGCGTCTTTTCTCCTCTTCTTCCCTCTGACGTTTCTCTTCTTGTTGCCGTCTTTTGCGTTCTTCTCTTTCTCGTTTCTCTTCTTCGATTCTTGCTAAAAGAAAATTCAGGAATGTTCTTGTGAATTTTATCACCCTCTTTAGTTTAATCAAAGCTAACTGAGCATGTTCTGGGTTAGTATTTCTTAAGACGGTTTTAAAAAGTTAACTTTATTTAAACTGAATTTTGGCACAAAATAAGTCAGTAATGCTACTAGAGGCCTCAGGGGGAGGGTCCTAATTTTTTATGTTTTATTCTCTTAGTCTTAAAAATTCAGTTTATTTCCTACCATTAAAGTACATTAATAAAATCCTTAACAAAAAGGTTGATGTCGAAAAATATGGGGTGCCGTTTTGAAAATCTACTTAGTCAATAACAGCAGTAATTTGGAAGTATGTAGCATAATTAGAAATCGGGGATTCGTTTTCAATGTTATTCATTTTTTGTTGTTCGTTTATTTATTCTCGTCAGAAGTACAAACTAAATAATTATTTGGGGAACAAAATTTTTATTTAGGACGCTAAGTACTTAGCAAAATAAATATTTAGTTTGCAAGTGTCTAAACAATCCACTAAAGAATTGTGGATTCTTTAGAGGCAACTATGGTGGACAAAGATCATGGATGGATGGATTAAAAGACATATGTAAAGAATGACCACTGATCTAAACACGACATCGAGAAAGATGTTCACTCATCATGTTCTCAATCCAACATTCAGCATAGATCAGTCTTCTCTTGGTTTCCATCTGAGTTGACTCCTAACCCTTCAATTACCAAATCATTTCACGTATAAAGTCAAACAATTGAAGCTGAGTTCATCTAGGTGTGTAAAAAATCATTCAGCATTAATTGTGTGGTATTGGTCCATAATCTGAACGTCCCTGTATTGCTCAGTAGAAACAGCAGACCATGCCTGTCCAGGAAGTAAAGCATTAATGTCTGAATGTTTCTGTAAGACTTACCGTAGTTGGGACAGCTGTCAACCACTTCATCAGAACTGTTGACCAGCTCAAAGTGTTCCCGATCATCACTCTCTCTTACAGTGAAATCATCGATGCGATTGTCAGAGTGGAGGTCCCAATCGGAGTGGTTTCCATAGCTAAGGTATACACCTCTGTCCAGAACAGCATCAAACAATCGGAATGGATATTTTAACAAAGAAAATCCTAAAGGCCATGTTGCTGTTGCTGAACCATGTGGCTTCAGTTTTGTCCCACTCTGTGGAGACGAGGAGAAGAAACAGTCAAGGAAGGTTCATTTGCTGGTTAATATCTCGGTTTGGACTCTTACCTTGTCTTTTTCATAAGAGTGGTACCAGGTGTAAGGGGTCTCGTTGGTTACTGTAATGGTGATTACCATTTCTCTGCTCTGTAAGGAAAAGAATCAATCATCTACAGGAAACAATAAATTCAAGTTGTTGCAATGCTGTTTGCACGTCTGGGGTTTGGAAAGGAAATGGTAATCGCAGAGCGCGTACTGATTAGATGCCCAGATGACCCCAAGCCAATAATGAATCCAGGTGATGGTTTGTCTTTCTTTAATTAGCAGATTATTAGTGGTTTTGACAGGTGTGTGTGTGTGTGTGTGTGTGGTTCTACAAAGAGAATGAATACAAAATACAAATTAGAATCCACCATTAATGCAAATAATCATGTACAAACATATTATAATCATAATATCTGTCTGTTTCAAAAGTTAAATAAAGGAAAATAAGGCAACTAAACATAATATGGTTCACCATTTTCGTATAGAAGTTAGCTTAGCTTAGCCTTTGCTTGTGCTAAGAAACTCTAACAACTGAATATATTCAGAGGACTAAAACACACATATTATGTCACTCAAACATAAATGCACTACAACTTACCGCTCATATGGACGCACACTCAAAACGAAATAACAAAAACACCCTCCACCACCGTTTGCTGAACTGAGCGGCTTCTCCAACAATGTTTGTACATAAAAATAATACAACTCGCTAATGGCCGCGCCACACGGCAGCGAAGCTGGGAATTACAGCACAGCCTTCAGAACACAAAGTGTTCCTCTGGAGAAACTTCAGCACTTTATCAATCCTATTGAAGGACCTTTAATGACTACAGTTCAGATATGTTCGAATTGTTGACCAGCTCAAAGTGTTCCTGATCATCGCTCTCTCTTACAGTGAAATCATCGATGCGATTGTCAGAGTGGAGGTTCCATTCGGAGTGGTTTCCATAGCTAAGGTATACACCTCTGTCCAGAACAGCATCAAACAATTGGAATGGATATTTTAACAAAGAAAATCCTAAAGGCCATGATCCTGTTGCTGAACCATGTGGCTTCAGTTTTGTCCCACTCTGTGGAGACGAGGAGAAGAAACAGTCAAGGCAAACATCTGGACTGCTGTTTAGTCCATCAGCACAAACAGGAGCCAGAAACTCCAATGCCAACAATGGAGCCGTCCAGCTCATCAGGAAATCTCTAACACCAACAGCTCAGCTGGGGCCTCATCAGGATCTCAGTGCCCAACTGATGCCACCCTACCTCTGACCTCCGGTCGTATGGCACCCATTGACAAAGTAAAGGAAAATTTATTGTGACCTTTTGTTTGTAGGCCTAATGACTAATTTCCATTGTGAGCACAAAGTGCTCTGCTTGCGTTGAAGTCTGGGTGTGGTCAGGACTTTCACTTCCTGATAAACTAGTGTGTGATAAAAGCTATAAGAGGTGAGCAGCACCTCCTCAAATCTACACCAGCTACTAGGATCTAGAAGAACATTCTGCTCATTTCAACACTTTTTACCTTTGAATAAAATCACAAAGACATTACTGCCCAAGTCAATAGGTGTTCAACATAGAGACCATAAACTATTGTATCCATGAAGCATGGTTGTCATATAGCAATATGACAACCGGATGTTAGGAAGGCTTTTGTCTTTATATTATAATTTTATCTCCGACTCTAAATGTCAGAGGGAAAGCCGACTCTGGGTTTTTCCTGGTTAAGGAGATTCTACAAAGTGTTGGGTCAGCTGTTGGTTTCTCCAAGTTTTGTTTTTCCATTAAATTTCAAAGTAAAATATTTCCACTGTTCCTTAATTGCACATGACTAGGTGTGAACCTGTTGCTACATGTTCATACTCTGACAATAGATTTGGCCAAAGTCCCAAGAGTTTAATGAATAAGGTAATCCTCAAGACTTCCTTGTGTTTATTTTATTTATACAAAATGGAAACATTTGTCACCAGAAAACCAGGAACAAGTCAGCAAAGCAGAGAAAAGAGAGAAAACACCAATTTATGAGCAAATTGTACTTTTTTTTTTTTTGTTTTTTTCAAAAATGTATTTTATTGAATTTTCTCTTTTAGGACAAACGTACAAACATGTACTTATACACACTTACATTCACTCACACACTCACCATTCAAACCTGTATTTGTTTAGTTCCAAAAATATACAAAATCCTTTAGATTGAGACAGAGAAACATAACAAGACTATATGTAAATAGAAACTGTAATCATCCATTTCAGACATCCATTAACGAGCTCCACCTTCAGTCCCTATGCCAAATTGTTTTCTTTTATTTTTTTACTAAATATTCTAGCTGAAGTCATGAAGAAACTGCTGCATGCTTTGAACAGCAGTTCTGACGGTTTTAAAATGATTAACTTTGTGCTCAGCTTGTTTACAGAGTAAATCTAGTCATTTCAGAAGGTTTGGGAGAGGAAAGTCACCGCTGATGATCACACCAAGCTTTATTTTAATGTTCACACCTGTAATGTTACCTTCAGTCAGTAAGTTGAAAGTTTAATGTAAACAACATCAACCCAGAGAGGGAACGTCCCGGCAGAGCACAGATCCAGAACATGCAGTTTACAGGAAAGCTGGTTCTGTTCAGCTGGTTTCCAGGAAGTTGCCGGGTCAGAGTTCTGCCGGCTGAAGGGAACAGGCGCTGACTCAAAGTGAAACTCAGGTTTTATTTCACTGAGGATAAATTTAGATGCAGTTTGTTCTGGTTCTGCAGAGACCTGAACCAGGTCACATGACACAACAAACAGAAACTGCTTCAGTGTTTCCAATCCCAGTGAATACTGGAAACACTGAAGCAGTTTGATACACTGAACCTGTCATGATAACCGGTGACAGGTTATCATGTCACCGGTCTGATGACCAGTCACAGCTGATATAATCAGTTTGACATTACAACACCTGCAGCAGTTGCTTCACCTGCAGCAGCTGAGTGTATCTAATCTCTTTCTGCTGTTTTCTGAGGAAACAGGAAGTTTCTGAATCCTCAAGGTAATCTGAACCGAACGTGACTTACTGTGTTGGACGCTGCAGTCAGAGACCTGCTATGTGTTCCTCAGTCCGTCCCAGCTGTCTGCTGCTGTGGAAAGTCTTCTCCTGGTCCGCTGCTTTATGTTAGTATTTGCAGAGGACCAATCACAGCACAGCATGCAGATAATCTCAGAGGTTACAGAGAGTTTATCAGGGAACTCCCAGTATGAGTGTGTGTGTGTGTGTAGGGGTGCGGGTGTGTGTGTGTGTGTGTGTGTGTGTGTGTGTGTGTGTGTGTGAGCAGCTGCAGTATGAAGTCAGGGTTCTGTCTGCAGATAACACTCATGGCTGAATCAGACTTTAGCTCCACCTGCTGGACAACACAAGAACTCCAGTTTATGAAGTAAAGTATGAAGTTTATTTATGAAGTAAATAAACCCTGTCATTCAGTCAAAATGGGGGTCGTGGCCCCCTGGAGGGCCTCTCGGAGGTGGTGGGGAGTCTCAGAAAGTTGAAAGGAAGATGAGGGAAGAAATTATTATTTTTTTTTTTAATGTGATTTTAAAAAATCTAATTTTTAATATATATCTTTTTTATTATAAAATCTGATCTATTTTTCATGATCATGATGAAATGAGTTAAAGTAGCTGAAATGCTGCCGTGCTGATTGTCTGAGTCGGCAGCTTCCTGGAAACAGCAGAGGCAGTGGTCTGTTTCCTGTAAACCACGTGGTTCTGGTTCTGATCCACCTTTAACCGTTTCCTGCCACAGTGCAGGACAGGAGACACGCCTGAGGTCATGCCATGTCCTCCTGAACCGACAGACAGAAAAACCTTTCCTCCTCTGGTGCCTCTCACTTCACTGGAATAATAAACACTTAGAAAAATGTTTCAGTTTCTTTATAACCAACATCTGACTTAAAATCCATTGTTTTTAATCTGTGCAGTAAGAACCATGATTGCACACAATATTATCCACCATTATTCAGAGAACTGCGCCTGATTGAACAGTTCTTTGAAAAACTGGTGAACAGTTCTTTCACCTGCCTGAAATAACTGGCGATTTCAGGCAGGTAAGACAATCTATTGAAATATTTTTGCCATTTCTTCTGACGAGCTCTCTGCTCCTTCAGCTGAATCAAAATGGAAAAACCAAACAGGTCCAACCTTTTACCTGATGCTGCTGTTACACCTGAATTAGCAGCACAAAATCTGATTAAGAGTCACTAATCTTTTCTCTAAGTTTCAGTTCAAGAGTGTAAATAAACTTTCTGTCTGTCCTGATGAAATGTTTGTTAGCTTGTGGGTGTGTCTTTAGTGGCGGCCATCTTGGGTCCCAAAGATAAAGAGGAGGCCTGAAATGCAGCTCAGAGATAAAAACTGGAGTTTGATTGGTTGAAGCTTAATTAAATTAATTAATTAAAAGAATAAAAACAACTTGTAATTTGTGGATTTGCATACAGCAAATGTTTGCCTGATATTATATTATTGATTGATAATTGTTAATGTTTATATTATGTGTGTTTGCTTCCTTTTTCCCCACTCTGGAAGGCTGAGGTTTAAATTGAAGAGGCAGAGTTTAACCAATGGACTGCTGGATAGGAGGGCGGCCATTTTGAAATCTGCTGTGATGTCAGAGAGCTGATAAAGCTCCGATGTTTTCCATAGAGCCAGGACTGACTGACTGACTTCAGAGTAACACAAAGGCTGTTTCTGTTCTAATGGTTCAACAGTAGAGAATAAAAGAGATAAAACAGTTTAAACGTTGATGTTTGTTTACATATTTAGTAGTTTTGTCTTTGGGTTTGCAGCAGGATCACAGAGATGAAAGCTCATGCTGATTGGTGGGGATGGAAAGGTTTGGGCTAAATGACACTTCCAGTAGAGATTATAGAGATATTTATGAAAAGGGATACTATCTGCAGGCCAGGATGAACCTGAAGGTTGTTTTCCTTTGTGGAGTCAACAGGAAGGTTTCAGTCAGGAGGAAAAGCTCTGTGGTTTTACTTCTTATTTCTGCAGTAACAGAGTTAAAAAACAGATTTATGATTCATAAGCAAACTGGACTTTAGTCACAAGAGGAGAAGAAAAACAAGGAAAAGTGAAAAAGCAGCTAAGACAAAATGAGGAGGAGGAGAAACAAGAGGAGGAGGAGAGTGGTCCTCGGGCCTCACCCTGTCCTCGTGTCTCTGACCGTCTCCTCAGTCCGTCAGCATCTGATCAGGACAGCAGAGCATTTCCTCTTCAGGTAAGTCCAGTTTTCTTCAGACTTCATGGAGACATTAGATATAAGAGACATTAGAAACATTTAAAACATCAGAGACATCAGCGCTGTGTGTCTCTGTCCTCTTGTGAAGACGGAGCAGCAGCAGGACAGATGGACGGTTCCTGTCCACCTATCACAGCCAGATCACCTGGATGACATCATCAGAACCTTCTGTAGTAACGAGCAGCTAGCTACCTGTTCAGCACGCTAGTTAGGTATCAGGCTGGTTCTGATGGGTCAGGTCGAGTCTCGGGCTGGTTCTGGTTGTTGCTATGGTAACATGCTGCCGGTCCAGCTCTCCCAGCAGCAGCTGACTGGTTTAACTGGAACAAACTGCTCCTGTGCGGGACAGGCGGCTGTTTGTGTCCGTGTGGCGGTTGCCATGGCAGCTCGTTTATTAGATGAGCGCTGGTATGGAGGCAGCTGACTGCACCGTGTGTCTCCTGGGGGACACAATCACGTCCAAATGTCTCTGCAGGGACAAACGTTTATTTACTGCCTGGTGAAAGGTCAGAGGTCAGACTGACTGGTTTGGAGGGAAGTCAGTCACCATGGCGATGTTAATGAGGTTATTACACATGAATCTGCAGCAGACACATCAGATTTATGTCCTGGAGCGTCTCAGGCGTCCGCAGAGACGGAAATAATGTCTCAGATTTAAAATAAATCTCATCATTTATCTTAAATAATTAGATTTATTCATTTAAGATATTAAATCTGAAAAAAATACATTTTAATCCAAATATTTAATATGAAATATTTCATCTGAAGCTAAAAACATGTTTCTGCTTTCTGCATAGATCCATCCATCCATCCATCCATCCATCCAGATGAGTGATCATCCTCCTCCGTATCGTCCGTTCTTCCCTGACGATTCGTCTCCCTCCATGTTTCCTCCAGGTCTGTTTCTGTTTTTATCACAAAGCCAGGAATCATTTAGTAAAATTTTAAATTTAGTGAATTGTTATTTAGTTCTTATTCCAGAGATGCCAAAGCTTCTGTAATTATTATAATTTCTCATTCTAAACAAATGAGAAATTAGTTTAGATTTATGACATCACTACTCTGACTTTATTGAGCTGTCATCATTATGAGACATTCTCATTTTTCCTTCTGCTTCAGTTTTTATAAAATGTTTTTTTTTTGTTATCTCTCAGCTTTTTACTCACCGCCCACTGCCTTCCCCGGCTCCGCCTATCAGGTACCCAGAATGCACCGCGCCAGCTTCCTGTCAGACGTCATGTGACTGAATTCACCTGCTGCTGATGTGACGCGATGAGTTCAGAATAAACTACAGGAAATTTATTCATTATGTTAAGGAGTTTAACAAGAAAAACAGCCAGATAGTAACCAGCTGTTGTATCATATTTAATCCAAACATAATAAAATAAAATCAAACTGTAAAGTCCAGTTTAAAGATAATCCAGCTCAGTCCCAGTCAGCATGAAGCCAAAAAGGTTTAATGTCTGAGGAAATCAGCTGATTTCACTTTACAGAAATACTCATAAGTTTTAATGTAACGTTTATTATCAAAGAAAAAATTCATACAGATTAAAAAAGTAATTAACCACAAACAGCAGAACAGGATGATAACAGAAAACTGAACAGCAGGGGGCGCCATTCACGCCAGACTGAGTTGGGTGGTTCTTTATTAATCCAGAGGAAATTATGAAATAATCTGTTGTTCTCGTACATGAACATCCATAACAGCTAGATTAAAAACACCAGAAACAAAATAAAAATGTAATAACTAAAACAATAGACTGAAACAATCTGTTGCTGTTCACATTATGACCAGCAGATGGAGCCAAAACCTTCTTTTGTGTGTGTGTGCGTGTGCGTGTGCGTGTGTTTCATATTTGATTTTGCAACAAACTTTGATTCAGATTATTTTTCCTCATCAGTAAATGCATTCATTAAGAATCTAAAATGTTTTTAATCTTCAATCTTCAGAGAAAATATTAAAATAAAATAAACATTTTGTTCAGGAATTTATTATTATTATATATAATACTTCAGTGAAACATGAACTAATTAATTCAGACCTGAATGATCAGCTGTTTCCTGTCACATGTCCTTGTTTCCATGGTAACCCCTCCGCTCTCCCAGACGTTCCCTCAGACCATCGTCCAACCAGGACCCTCTGCACCGCAGGGGCCTCGGCGATGCCGCCTGGTTACTATGGCAACAAACACCAGGCCTCCAATCCGACGAAGAGCACAGGTAACCTCCTCACCTGCAGACTGTAGTCTGATTGGCCACAGACTAACGGTAGACTCATGATGTCATCGACAGTTCTGCTGATGGATCCTCGGACCAATCAGCAGCCGGGCGGCATCGGGTCGTTCCTGGCCGCATGTTCTGCAGCTCTGTGCTGCTGCTGCCTGTGGGATCTGCTGCACCGCTGACCATCATCACCTTCATCATCATCCTCAGCAGTGACCATGTGACCGTCTGGTCTGATGACACCAGGAATATCCGACATGTTTGGGTTTAAAACGACGTTATTCTCATTAAATGTGCAGAGGGAAATCCTGCTGTCTGATTGGACGGCGAGCAGAAACAAACATGGAGGATGATGACGTCATCTGAAAGCAATTTCTAGCCACTCTCTGCTGGTATCTTTGATGATTGACTATTGATTTTATATCAGATTGGTCACAGCTATCTATAAAGTGATTGATATGTAACTGTTTGTATTGTAACATTTTAACAGTTTTTCTCTGTTTTCTTTGTTTTCTAAATAAAACATGTTTTCTCTCATGCAGCTGCAGTTTGTTTATTTGCTTGTACAGGATAGTGACAGACCTCTGCTGCAGATTTAAGCAGATTCATTGTTTACTTTCCTATAACTTCTCAATGCCTCAATGACCAAACTATATTTGGAATAGGGGTGTTCTTCACCATCACTCCTATAAAAACTACACAATGAAATTAAACGATTTTCATCCATCCATTTTCTAACACCCTTGTCCACAATGGGGTCAGGAGGGGTGATGATACCTATCCATCTCCAGCTGACGTTCCGGGCGAGAGGTGGAGTCACCCTGGAAAGGTCACCAGTGTGTCGCAGGGCAACACAGAAAACAAACAAACATGCACACACACACTCACACCGAGGAAGAATTTAGAAAGACCAATTAACCTGACAGTCATGTTTTTGGCCTGTGGGAGGAAGCCGGAGAACCCGGAGAGAACCCACGCATGCACAGGGAGAACATGCAAACTCTGTGCAGAAAGACCCCGGGCCGGGAATCGAACCAAGTACCTTCTTGCTGCAAGGCAACAGTGCTACCAACTGCACCACTGTAAAAAGATTTTATGTAACTGAAACATTACTCCTCCCTTCATTCACAAATGAGATCAAGAATAATCTTTAGGAAGGAATATCCTCTATCAGAACCAGATCATTGGAGTATTCTGTTCTGCCATCCAGAGGGCTTATTGTCTCCTGCAGTCAGTAGCCAGACATTGACGAAACATTAAACACACCACAACTGGTTGTTGAAGCATTTTTACTGCCCCAAGAAAATAACCAAAACTTTAGAATCTCATTTGAGACTAAAAACATGTGAACTGAAACATCTAAATCGGTTCTCCAGAGAACTTCATTCTATGATCTTTGTCTGTTTGAGTTTGGTTTTATTTGTGCTTGTGTCTGTACCTTTTTATGTTGCTCTTTGGGTGTCATATTCATCCATTTCTTATTTTTGCTAGTAAAAAAAAAGTAAGTTAATTTCTTTGTATCTGTTACTTTGTTACATTCTATTCTTTGTGTGTTTAGTTTCCTGAGATCAGAGTTGTTCGTTTCCCATTGATGTGTATTTCTGACTCTTGGTTCTACTAGTAATTGTTCTGCCTTCCCTCAGTTTTCTGTCTAGATTTTCCTCCAGCTGTTCCTCATTCACTTGGTATCCTCATTCACCTATCTTTGTTAGTGACTCTCCTTCCCTTAGTTTTCCTGCTCAGTATTTTTCTTTCACAGCTACTCCTTGTTCCCCTGATCGGGCGCAGCTGAACACAACTTGACTCTCCATATTATGAGGGGAATATTTTAAGGTGATTGCGAGTGTTTCAATGTATAAAAGTGTTATCATTCTTGTGTGATAGACATGCTAATGGGAAAGTCTTACAATAAGGCTTTCCCAGTTTATTCTACAATGAACTGTTGAATTGTTTCACGAATAGTTCTCTGTGACATAAATATAAAAATAACTTCCATACAATTACAGATCAGCTGAAACACTGAATTCCTTTAAATTTAGATTAAAAACCCATCAGTTTAGAGTTGCTTTTGGAGCAGAATAAATGAAATATTGACTAACTTACTTGATGTGTGATAATGGCACTTGACAAAATGTAATGCTTACTGCTTTTTTCAACTGCTTAATGGATGGTGTCTTTTATGATTTGTGTTTTTATGATGTAATGCTCTTTGAACTGTTGTTGAAATGTGCTATATGAATAAAATCGCTTGATTGTCTGCTATGCACCATCATAAACATCCTTGAATGTTTAATTTCCCTTATGAAAAAAAACAGTTTGATTTTGTATCTATGTAGATTCTCTAACTGTGTGAATGGAATAATAACCTCCCTATAGAACTGTGCTCCTTGTCAGATTCTCCCAACTCTGTATTACCTGTTTTTCACAAGTATTTTCTTGTAAATGTTTTCTTTGATTTTTTTATTAAATCCACCATGTTATTAAAACATTTGTGACTGCACTTTAATTTGTCACCCAAGCCCATGGTGACTCATGGTGAGAGGGAAAAAAACGGTTGAACAGGAACATGAGACAATCAATTGTTTAAGCTCAGGTGAGATGGTGGACAGACCACATGACTTATTACCAAACATGATGCTTCCTTTCTCTAACATGGCCTTATGTGAAGATAATTGTGAAGTTGAATTAAGCGGAGAGTGATTTGAAATATCTTTTACAAATAAAACCTGACAAATTATTAGAAAGATTTGTTCTGATCTCCTCTGACCAAAGAGTCCAGATCTCAATCTGTGTCCACCAGATTTTTTGGGCCAGCTAAGACTCTCTCACAGACTGGTTTATTGACTTTTCCGTCAAGGACTGCCTATGCCTCCTTTCAACCATTTATCTTTTTAAATAAATTATTGTACATGTTTATCACTTTGATTGAGACTCTGTTCACAATTCTGCAGACTATTTATAAAATTGACCACTCGGGTTCCACACCGACTTATTGCCGGCAATGCGGACCAGAATCTGAACTGCTGTTCAGCCCATAAGCACAAACAACAGTCAGAACCCGTCCTCCCACCCATAGGCAGAGGGAGGCTACCCTCTCGTCCACCGGGGTAAACCCCAACGTACAGGTGCCGAGATGGGGAGCAACAAGTATGCCCACTCCTGCCCGACGTCTCTCTCCATGGGCAACTCCAGAGTGGAAGTATGTCCAGCCCCTCTCAAGGAGACTGGTTCCAGAACCAAAGCCATGTGTCGAGGTGAGACCGACTATTTCTAGCCGGAACTAGACGTGGAATGTCACCAGAGAGGTGACATTCCACGTCCCAAGAGCCAACTTCTGCAACCGAGAATCGGACCACCAGGACCCCCTCCCCCGGCTGCCACCCATCTCGCACCGCACCCGACCCCTTTGGCCCCTCTCACGGGTGGTGGGCCCATAGGAGGGAGGACCCATGTTTCCTTTTCGGGCTGAGCCCGGCCAGGCTCCATGGGCAAAAGCCCGGCCACCAGGCACTCGCCATCGTGCCCCCCCTCCAAGCCTGGCTCCAGAGTGAGGCCCCGGTGACCCGCGTCCGGGCAAGGGAACACGAGGTCCAAAGGTTTCTGTCGTCATTGGGGTCTTCGGGCTGCACTTTGTCTGGTCCTTCACCTAGGACCTGTCTGCCTTGGGTGACCCTACCAGGGGCACGAAGCCCCAGACACCATAGCTCCTAGGATCATTGGGGCACTCAAACCCCACCACCACGATAAGGTGGCCTGGGGCAGAGGGCAAATTATATTGCAGCCGGATAAACATTACTTAACATTGATATGGTGAATTCAATGGTTAATTTAAACTTGGGATTATCCGTAGATAATTCTGTCTCAAAAGTTTAGACATGTTGTTTGCCAAGATATTTTGGTATATGGCTCCACCATGTCGACAAATTACTAAACTATGAAAATTACCTAACATGAATAAGGTGGCTTCATTGGCAATGGTTAATTTAGATTTAGAATTATCCATAGATGAACTCAGACCAGGTTTAACTGAACTAAAACTTCATTGTGAAAGTGTGGTGGTGAGCCACAATCAATTACCTTTAGAGGAAACTGTTTTAAGTTGATATAAATTGGTTTTAAGACACAAATTAACCACAGTTTGAGTCAAATTTTCTAACTCTTGCTGACTCAGATAAATGTGGCTTCATCATGTGGCTAGATGGGATGATTAAACAGTGAAGGGAGGTGCACTCTCATTTATCCATGGATACTTCTATGGTCAAGAATTCAAAAGGTCTCTAAAATTTGCCAGTTTGCGCTAAGAATCTGAAAATAACATCAAATAACAGAACTTGCCTCTCCTTTAAGATGGATGTTTTTCATGCTTTTTTGTTTAATTGTGAATGCAGAAAACAATAATAAACTTTAAGAGCACTCAGTCTCAAAGTTTGATTTGTTTTGTTTTTTTTCAAACAAAGAAGCACAGATTCTTACCAAACTGTGAAGAATGACTGAGACTGATGTGTTTCACTGGTGAGTTTAGTTGATGACTGTGGAAGGTACATGTTTGTGTTAAACAAAAACTGGTCAAAAAACAGAGTGAGGCATATGAAGATACTGCCATACATAGAGTGCATGAAATATTAAAAATAATTCAAGGAAAGTATCCTGAAACTTATGAGCTAATTTGGATCAAAGTGTGATTTTTTTTCAAGATTTTTCTTTTAAAGTTTGGAGATCAGATGAAAGATTAGATTTTTCTCATTTTTATAAATAGCTTCCCTTCCTCCCCCCACTTCAACCAACCACCTCGTTGACAAAAACTAGCTATGTCACTATGTAGAGCAAGAAAATTGCTGAATTGGCAACAGATTGTTAACTGCAAACGTTCAGACCTGACCTGGTAGGCCGGTCTATCAGTCAAACATCTCACTGCAGAGCAGAAGAGGACAAAGGCTGATTTTTAAATCTTTGCTGAGGTAGAAAAATCAGGGGATAAAATGGGCTTCACATGTAAGTATCATTTGATCACCAATTTCCCAAAACTAAGGAAATCGGCGCCAATAACTTGGTGCACCCCTACAAACTTTATCTCTAACACAAGCTTTGTCGTCACTTTAGTGTCATTAGCAGCTGGGTGCTTTGCTGTGTTTCAGTAGAGAGAAGGAACTGACCCACAATCTGTTACTTCTCATTCAAGTATTTTTGAAAAATCCCTCGATGCTGGCAGAGGTTGCTGAAACATTCGTCTTTGAGTGCTCTGCCAAATGGATTTTCTGCACTAATGTGGGTATGTTCCCAAGAAAAAAATAATTTAATAATCAGAGACTCTGATGCCAGGGGGCTCTGTAAGGAACCATGTGCTTTAATACACACAAGACCATAAGATTTTGACTTGTTAACTTGCAATTTCAACATAACTGAACTTGGACTACAAAATTGCTGCAGGGAAAGCAAAAAAGAGGCCTCACAAGACCTATTAACCGGAAATCATGACTGTTTTTTATCTGTTTCACAGCAAATGTTGTGACACAGACAAGAAAACATTAACAGACTGGAAAATGTAACCCATAGAATATAAAAACATTGATTCAGCACTGAAAAAAAAGTAAATAAATTTACTTTTTTTTCACTCCTTGGCACTCAAAATACACAAAAAATATTTAAGGGTTAAAAAAGTGGCTTTTGCATGATATGTCTCTTTAAATCTGCATGGGGTTCTGAAAAAGTAAACTAAAATACAAATACGTTTTGAACTAAATTGTAAAATCTATTTTCATTTTCAATGTAGGCAAAGCTCTGTGCTTTTCAGAGCTCAGCAGTGAAATATGATGAGGAGCAGAACGATGAAGATGAAAACCAGAGAAAATGACTGAGTTCTAAAGTCATTAAAACTTTAAAGACTTTAACGTTTTATTGATGGACTTGTTGATTTTACTGATTAACTTGAATAAAATCCAATTAGTTTTATTCACCAAACTCAAACCAGATCAGTTTTCTAACCTCCAGTAGCCCTCTGACCTTTGAGCAAGGCAGGATAATTACTACCAGACCTTAGAAGGTCTAACATGTAACCACTTTATATGATAAAAACACAAAACTAAACAGTTAAACACAATAAAGAGACATAACAGAGTTGGAATATGACTAAAATGAATCAATGTTCCAGTTATTATGAATCAAAAACAGGTTTAAACTCCATGAGATTTTAGCGTTTAGAGGAATTCAGTGTTTGCAGAACTTTATCTAGATAGAGGAATCGCTCTACAACTGGAAATGATCTAGTTTGGTTTAAACATCCTGGATCTCAGCCTGAACCTGATCATGATGCAAACCTGTTTTCCTTCCTATTAAATATAAACATCATAATGATCCTGATATTTCATGTTAAACATTAAGGCAGACAGGTTCACTAAAACACAGCAGGTTTAACGTTCAGCACGGTCAGATTAATGTTTCAGATGTTTTTCATCAAAGTTCAGGCTGTTTTAAAAGCTGCAGGTTTCAACAAATTACTCAAAGTTCTTCATGAAAAATCAGCTTCATGTTTTAATAATCAGACAAACATGTTTATGATCTACTGAAGACATTCTGCAAATAAAAACATTATTATTAATTTCCCATATATCATCGATTCAGTGAGAACAGTTTATTTGCTGAACATTCTGACTTTCTCCTATCATCGTCTTCATTTTCCCAGTTTCTAGTGAACGTCTCAGCTGAGCAGGACTCTGGTTCTATTCTTGGTTCTGGTTCGGAGAGCGGAGCGTCTGCACCGGCAGCTGAGGTTCATGATGAGGACGGGCCGGATGTTCTGGTCTCTCAGGCCGTAGATGAGCGAGCTGAGGCACTTGGGGAGGATGATGACGGCCATGTAGAGGCTGATCTGCAGGCGGACAGCCGGGACGCGCTCCAGGTTGCTGGTGATGACAATCAGCAGCGAGTTGTAGACGGTGGAGGACATGCTGAGGCCCAGCTGCAGCAGGTGCAGCAGCAGCGTGCGCCGTGCCCGCATGGCCGACGCTCTGTCCGTGGATGCAGAGCGCGCAGCCACAATGATGCCGGTGTAGGCGAAGGAGATGGTGGCCGCCCCCAGCAGGAACAGGAAGTAGGTGAAGGCTCTGTCATAGAGGTCAGACACGGGGTCGATGAAGGTGCTCTCCTTCCCGCAATAGTGCACCATCTGCATGACCCCCAGGTCAGCTACCGAGAAGCGGGACAGCATCAGGCTGAGCTGGACGATGACGTGGGAGGAGCTGAAGCCCCAGATGAGGCAGATGGCGGCGCCGGTGTTCTTCAGGGTGACAATGGCGCTGTGCCTGAGGGGGTAGCACACCGCCACGTACCGCTCCAGGCACATGCTGACCAGCGTGACCATGGACACGCAGTGGGCCAGGCTACTGAAGGCGGTGAGCGCGGCGCACACTGAGTACAGCAGCGTGAAGCTGACGGCGGACAGCAGGAACATGGACTGGCTCTGGAACAGCTGCACGGTGTCCACCAGCAGCAGGTTGAACAACAGCACGTACCGGGACGCCTCTCTGAACAGCGGCCGGCTGCGCAGCGTGTACAGCATGGTGAGGTTGATGAAGAGGAACACGCAGCATGGCAGCGTGGTGACGACAGTGAACAGCACCAGACCCAGGATCCCCTGGTGAGGCCCCGTCACGGTCACATTCAGCGCACTCCTCCTGCTCAGCATCATGGCATTGTCACACACCCAGCAGGGCCACAGAGGTCACTGCCACTACACCCCGTCATCATTAGAGCCACTTCCTGTCATCAGCTTTTATCTCATCTTCTCTCTGCTGCCACCAACTCAGAGCTGTAAACATCACATGACCAGAGAGCAGCAGCAGCGTCATTAACATCATTACTAATTCAGAGGGACGTTACACACTTTACTGTTTCTGGTGAGAAACAAAAAAAAGTTTACATGAAAAGTTCAACTAGAAATGTTTTCATGATGATGTTCACAAAGGTCAGACCTGCTGATTCATAATAAACACGATTCACTGAATGAATAAAAACAGAAGACCACAGCTGTCCTCTTCCTGACGATTGTCTCTGAGGTTTTATATGTCTGTCTTCTAAAGGTTGATGGTTCTCTTCCAGATCTCTGAGGATCTTTTCT
This sequence comes from Poeciliopsis retropinna, assembly GCA_010277075.1. Lineage (NCBI taxonomy): Eukaryota > Metazoa > Chordata > Actinopteri > Cyprinodontiformes > Poeciliidae > Poeciliopsis > Poeciliopsis retropinna. Next base: position 1,288,645 of record VMRM01000033.1, on the reverse strand, counting down.
GTTTTGTCCACCCAGTTGGTTGGCCATCATGTTTATTGGACTGGAACTGGAAACTCAGCAGAATGTCAGACTCTTCAGTCCAAGAGTTAATGAATCTGGTCAGACGTTAGACTGTTCCAGCCTCCAGGTCATGTTATGAACCTGGTGCTTCATAACATGATGTTTCATGTTGGCTTCACCACCAGCTCCAAACACCCAGCTGCTGCCTGTTGGCCTGTTTCAGTCTTTGCACAGCCTCCATCTTGGTTCTGGTCCGGTGTGGTAGACCCTGAACTCCACTGTTCTGAAATCCTGATCCTGAGCTGCTGGGATCTCTTCCTACTGAATTCAGACTGAAAGTTTTTACTGAGATAATCAGCATGTTTGGTTCTGACCTATTGGGTTAACACTGAAAACATCCTGACCTTTGACCCTTTGGTGAAGGCTGAGTGACAGGTGATGATGATGGAGGATGCAGGATCAATGATGTATCTCTGGTTTCAGAGTTTTCAGGATCTTTACCTTTTGTCCCTGATGAGATGTTTTTCTTCCAGTTGGAACCTATCTGATCTCTACAGCTCGATTGCTTCTGTCTACTAGCTTGATGTCAGTTCAGCTACATTTAGCCATAGACATAATAAATAAGTAGACCCTGCATCCGTTGCAGAAAATATGGTGCCATCTTGGAGCGGTTGGCCACTCCAAGATGTCCATCCTACGTCTCATCAGCGACAGTAGACCAGAGCGGTCCAGGAGGCAACTATAATTTTATTATGTCTGTGCATTTAGCGGCCAGAGTTCCAGCAGAACATTTCTCCATCTGAAACGAGGACCCTTTCGAAAAAATCCCATGAAAATCACATGTGGTTCACACAACTTTTTACATGTGAATGATATGTGAAAGATGTCAATCACATGTGAAAGCACATGTATATGTGTGATTTTGGAACGTTTCGTGGTAAAAATCACATGTGATTCACACATTTCCACATGTGGAAATATGCGATACACATGTGATTCCCATGTGTATCTTACATGCATTACGTTTTATATGAACCATCAACATGATACACATATCATGTAATATGATATGTCATATCACATGATATGTGTATCACATGATACACATATCATGTGATGTGTGTATCATGTTGAATGATACATATGAAACACATGTGGATCACATGATATACACATTTGCAACACATGCAACAGGTGTGGAACAGTTGAAAATGTATACAATTATAAAGTAATGGGACCACCTTTTTTACCATGAAAATGTCCAATTTCTTCACATTATTCATTTTTCACGATGAATATGAGGTCACCTGTCAATCTCATGTAATTTTCTAAGACATAACTGCATACTAAAGTACACTTGTAGCTATGAATTAAGACTTCCAAGACAAGTATATATGTACACAAAAACAATTTATTTACTTCTGTTTGAAACTGTTGAGAACCAGAAACAACTTTTAACATCTGGACGCCATACAGATTTTCCCCAAATCAGGCCCAGACAATAAACGTGGCTGTCCTGTGTCAGGTTGAAAAAACTTTTCAGTTGATAAAATTGTGATTCTCTTGGCAATTAAAAGAAAAACCCCGCAGTGTTAAAAACAGTAACAGGTCAATTTATATTTTTCAACACGCGCTCCAGACATGGAGGGAAGCTGGAGAAATGGCCGCTTTATCATAACGGTCCTCAACTTTAATTTTGACTGAAAAAACAGCTGCCGTTTGTTTGAGCCGAGGTAAAGTTTAAGTAATGAAGCATCGAAGCATCGAATCCGCACTAATTTGTTTTGGGGGCTGTAGGACTCAAGATAATGTCGTTAAACTGTAAAATCGGGGCAGCATTCCGTTAACATTTAGCTAGCTTAGCATGACTTTAGCTCCAAGGAAAAGTTCACCGGCACATCACTATCAGAAGCATTACTTTCCAGATTTATATTGCTGTTTAAACATTTTCGATATACCTCGAGATTCAAATCAAGTAAAACATTTCTTACCCTTGGTTCGGGGAAAAACCCAATTCTCCATGCCCACTTTATCCATAAAAAAAAGAAACACAGAAGCTCAACTTTTTTTCTTTTTTTTTTTTAACCGTCCTCAGCTGCCCAATGGCGCGAAATAACGAATCTTCTGGAATGGGTGGTTGCCTCTCCTTTATCTCGCGAGATTTTCAAGATAACACAAAATATTTACGTATATATACTAAGCGAGCTTTAAACCCTTTATTTTGTATTATTTTATTTTATAAAGCGTTTTAACCTTTTATTTCACACCAGTTGGTTACTTTTTTAGTTAACTATATATTTTACATTCTTACCAAATGTTTCTATAAACACATAAATACAAGTGCCGCTTTATCTTAAAAGTTGAAGTTTATGTCTCTAGCATAACTTAAAGTTTATTTAAGTTATTCCAGAGGCACATAAACTAAGGCACATGTGAAATCATGGGAATCACATGGGGTTTTTTTCACAAAGAATTCCAAAATCACACGTAAACATGTGAAACTTTGTGTGAATCACACATGCATTTCTTATGTGGTACATGATTTTCAGATGTGGTTTTTCCATGTAAAATTAATGAGATTTTTATTACATATTCAGTATAATCACCCAATCTTTACATGGAAAAAAATCTGATCGTATGTGGTGCACATGTGAGAAATATGTGATCACATGTTGAATAAACCATGGTTCACATGAGCAAAATACTTTATCACATGTGGAACATGGGAACAACATGTGGAACATGTAATTTCATGGGACTTTTTTGTAAGGGGAGGTTCTGGTTCATTGCGAGAACCTTTAGAACCATCTGGCTCTGATCATCCAGACCAGAACCCGGCGGTTCTGGTCTGGTTCTGTCCAGGTTCTGGATTTTCCTTGATTTTGAACATTTATCCAGGAAGCATTAAAGTGGTTCTGGTTCTGACCCGGTGGACCAGAACCTCTGTTGGGCTTCATGTGTTTGTGTTTTATATAAGGGGTTTTCTACCCTGATCCTCAGGGGCCCGTGCTTTAAGTGTTCCACCTGAATGACTGGGTGACCAGCAGGTGTCTGCAGCATCTGGGGTCAAAGGTCATGCAGCACCTGGACCGTACATCCAGAACCTGCAGAACCATTTGGACGAACTGGGCCTGGTCAACGGGTCAGAGCGGTTCTGATCCATTCATTTCTGTTCACATAATTACTGAACCAGTGAAACACTTTGGATTTTATCATCTGCTGCATTCTGGTTCTGACTCAACTAAAGGTTCTGATTAAAGGTTCTGGTTCTGACCCATCTCTGCTGCACATCCATCAGTTACTGCAGATTAATAAAATTTTTAATCTTGAAGAGTCTCACATTAAAGTCATCAGCATTAACTGGGTGGTCGCCATGGAGACGGTGTGTGAGTGATGTAATCCTCTGGGTGTGATGATGAGGAGCGCTCCTTCCTCCCCCGGCGGCTCATTTAGCAGCATTAAATATTAAAGCAGTAAATATTGACAGCAGCTCTAATGGAGGAGATTCTCTGAGGATAAAAAGTTCAATAACAAAGAAAAACTTGTGCAGAGGAACAAACAGCAGCTAGACGATTCCTCAAGGTTTTACAGTAAGTTTGATTTCCCTGAAGTTCTGCAGGTTTCAGTTTATCACGTCATTTTATTTCCAAGAAGTTCTTCACCAGACTTTCTCCTGAGCTACTTTAAGATAAACATTTACATTTTACAGGAAGCGGTTCTGATATTTCTGGTTTAATATTTAGTCATATTTAATATTTAGCTCGTCCGAATCTGCTTGAATCTGGACTCAGTGAGCAGCAAGAAGAACCTGCAAACGCGGAGAGCCAGAATGACCCGGATTATGAGAAGAAACCCGAGACTATCCGTCTGTATTCTGGGTTTGGTTCTGGAGCGTCTGATGGGTCACAATGGAACATTTTTACTGTTCTTCAGGTTCCCGGATCTGTGGCGGCTGAAGCTGCTTCCATCTGACTGATTCTAATGAACACACACATTCCTAAACAGAGGAGTAAACAGATTTATAAAACTGTTTACTCCATTTATTATCAAAAAGACAGTTAAAAATCTGACATATGAAACAATAAAACATTTTTAAAATGTTTAATCCGTAACACTGGGTTAAAAGATATTTTTTAGGAAGTTTTCTATGTTTTTTCAACTGGATTAGGATTGTTTTGCACCATTGAATCCAAAAATCACATCTATTTTTCTCAGGTTATTATTCCAATCTGATTTAGGGAAATCCGATCTTCTGACTAAATTAATTACATTTTTGTGACATCATCAGTTGATTTGTTAATATTTCTCATCCAAAGAAGGTTTTAGAAGGAAAAAAAGTAGTTTTCTAACAGAGTGTATTAATGAAACTTAGATTTCTGCAAATTGAGTAATAAACACTGATCAGGGCTACATGTAAACTGAACATCACGTCTTCCTTGAGCAAAATTCAGGGCTCAGCAGCAGGACGTCTCTCTGCAGGGTCCAACCAGCCGTCGTGACTTCATCCAGCGTCCCAAACTAATGTGGAGCTCAGTTCACAAAGTTCACCTGACTGAACGAGACCAAAGGGACTTTTGGATTCAATGCATCAACGTGACCCTAAAACAGTTGGAAAATAATAGACAATCTGTTGACCAGAGATCAGTCTGTTCTCAGTGAGAGGAGCTTCAGCTGGTCAGAAACGTTTCTGCTGAGGTCAGCATTGGTTCTGGTTCTGGTTCTGGTTCTGGTGAATCTGGTTGATTCACAACAACTTTCATCATCAACTTTTGCTTGTTAATGCTTTTTATGAATAAACAATAGATAATAAATGTTACCTATTAGTCTTGGTTACAGTTAGAGATCAACAATGAAATGACTGGTTGCCAGTTCAGCGAGGAAAAACCCCCCTGTGGGAAGAAGCTGGTTGTTGTAGCAAAAGGTTTTAGTTCCTTCAGGAACTAAAACTGTCAAGGAACTGTCAGGTTTTCTGCTGCTGAAACTTTTCAGTTTGAAGATGACTGGACCGCAGTGATTTCTCAGAGGAACCCAAGTGAACAAACATCAGCGCGGACCAGAACCTCCAGGCTGGACTGTTCATCCTGAAGGTGATGCATGCTGGGTAATGAAAACAGGGACTTCTGGGTCTTTAGGAGCTGGTCTTCATTTTCAGTGTCATGAAGTACTGGAAAATGTCCATCATTGAATCCTGCGGAATGCTCTGCTCTACAACATAGCGCACACTGTGCTGTAAGTTGCCATAGAAACGCTTGACTTCCTGTATCTCAGCCTGGAGTTTTCTCTTCAGGTCGGACCCTTCAGCATGAGCAGCAGTCAGCAGCTGTTCATATTTCAGCTCCACGGCTCTGGTCTGCTCCTCCAGCTGCTTCTGGTAGAACGCTTTGAGCTCCTCCTCTCTGTGCTTCAGCATCTCCACCACCTCCAGGTAGGTGGGGTTGGAGTAGAACTCTCCTCCGTTCTCGGACACCATGCTGTCCACCTTCTCCAGCAGCGCCAGCACCTGGCTGCGGTCGTGGGCCCTGCGGTTGTTGAGCACCAGGTGTCGGTTGTTGACCTTCTGCAGGACGCTCTGCAGCTCGGGGCCGCACTCCTGCAGCTGCAGCTTCACGTTTTCAGCAGCTTCATCGTCCTGGGTGAACAGGATCATGGTGTACCTCCAGGCATCCTCCCCAAAGATCTCCTCCACCTGCCTCACCGCGTCCTGCTCCTCATTGGTGAAGGGCCCCACCTTAATGACCAGCAGGATGGCGTGGGGCCCCGGGGCCGACATGTTGATGCACTTGGAGATCTCTCTCTTGATGTAGTGTTCGGAGGACGACGTGTCAAAGAGCCCCGGCGTGTCGACGATGGTCACTGTTCTGTCAAACACTTCGCCTTCCTGCTTACAGCAATGCCTGGTGACTGGGAGAAACACAGAGGAAACACTCAGGATATGATGACATCATGATGGGCACAGTGGGTTGGTATCTGATCAGCATTAAAAGCTTGGGATGAAATTATTACAGAGATGCACATCTTATCCAGATAAGATGTGGTTTAATAACCAAAGTGTACAATATTATCAACCAGTTAATATCGGTAGTGGTTGGTTTTTTACAGCTTCTGTTTCAGGAGGGGCTGGTTATGTGATAGTAATACAGTGATGTGGGATATATACAGATACATGCTCCAGCAGGTCAGTTTATGGATTGACTGGAATATGGTAACTCAAAATTGAAAAGGAAGATAAAAAAAACAAAATGTCCAATATAAAGGACACAAATGAAATGCTGTGTCTCAGGAATATAAAATATAGTTAGTTATTGGCTGTTGGCCATGACAGAAATAAGAATATTGTTTTAAAAAAATAGTGTCAGGTTAATTAAGTTTTACCTAAATTATGGTTATTCAACAAATCATAAATTTGAAAAGAAATTGATCTTTGATTGATTGGGTGGATTACTGTGAGGAAATTCATAAAGAGCAGCTAAAATCCTTCATCTGATCCAAAACACTGCAGCAGAGGTCTGGTGGGAACTAAAAACACAAATCAGATTTCTGCTGTTTTAACTTCCCTGTTAATCCAGATTATAATCTCAGATTCTGTAAAGCCCTTAATAATCAGCTGTGATTGGTGCAGATGCTCCATTTCTACTTCAGAACAGAAATTTAAATACCTGAAGACTGACTGACTGCGGCTCCGAAGGCATCTCTGCCCAGGATGGTGTTCCCACTGGAGCTCTTCCCTGACCCAGTCTTCCCAACAAGAACCAGTCTGATATCTGGAGAAGGAAGTAAAAAGTAGATTTGACATGATAATGGCCCTTTAACAGGTTGTATTTATGCCATATTCTCAACCAGTTAAAAACAATTCTTATATTAACTTATGAAATAGGGAGATATTAACTGTACACAATACACAGACGTGAGTAGTGACAAATTACATTTACCTAAGTTAAAAAAATGTTTTATTGAAAATGCACTTCAAGGAGAGTTTCACTAGACCATTTTCACTTTTATTTTTATATTACAAAGTATCACTTCTCTAAGTTCAGTAAAATTTTCTGTGCTAGTGGAGCCAAAAATGCAGCAGAGATCCACAGTATAACGTTGAAGTGAGACCTCTTGTTTGTTCAGCAGCTTTGTTGTGATATTTTCCTCAGTCTATTGCAGGTTCAGTGAACAAACAGTAAAATATCCATATGGCACTAGAAGCACTTCCACACATACAGTAATACTGTCAGTATCAGATTTATATGTTTCATATTCTAAAAAGTCATTTGGAGAAACATTTCTTCTGGGGTCTCACTCCCAGAAGGAAAAATAGCAGACATAGAGGACAGTTACAAGTACCTGGGAATACCACAAGCAAATGGCAACCTCGATGAGGTCATAAGGAAAACAGCCACAGCCAAATACCTCCAACGAATAAGGCAAGTCCTGAGAAGCCAGCTCAATGGCAAGAACAAGATCCAGGCAAGAAACAGCTATTGCCAGTAATCAGATACCCTGCAGGAATAATTAGCTGGCCAAAGGAGGAGATACAGGCCACAGATGTTAAGACACGAAAATTACTAACAATGCATGGAGGGTTCCACCCCAAATCCAGCACCCTGAGACTGTACCCGAGCCGCAAGGAAGGAGGCAGAGGACTAGTGAGTGTGAGAACCACTGTCCAGGATGAAACATCCAAGATCCATAGATACATCAGGGACAAAGCCTCATCAGACAATGCGCTCAGTGAATGTCTCAGACAATGGGGAACAGAAGTTGAGGTGCTGGAGGTACCATCATGGGAGGACAAACCCCTACATGGGATGTACCACCGGCAAATAACTGAAGTGGCTGATATCAGAAAGTCCTACCAATGGCTGGAAAAAGCTGGACTCAAGGACAGAACAGAGGCCCTCATCCTGGCCGCCCAGGAACAGGCCATAAACACCAGAGCAATAGAGGCCCAGATCTACCACACCAGACAAGACCCAAGGTGTAGGTTGTGCAAGGAGGCCCCTGAGACAGTCCAGCACATAACAACAGGGTGCAAGATACTGGCAGGGAAAGAGTACATGGAACGACATAACCAAGTGGCAGGCATAGTGTACAGAAACATCTGTGCAGAATATGGACTGGAAGCCCCGAGATCAAAGTGGGAAACACCCCCAAAGGTGGTGGAGAATGGCCGAGCTAAGATCCTGTGGGACTTCCAGATCCAGACAGACAAAATGGTAAGGCCAAACCAACCGGACATTGTCGTAGTGGATAAACAACAGAGGAAAGCCGTTGTGGTGGATGTAGCAATACCGAGTGACTGCAACATCAGGAAAAAGGAGCACGAGAAACTGGAGAAACACCAGGGCCTCAGGGAGGAACTGGAGAGGGTCTGGAAGGTGAAGACCACAGTGGTGCCTGTGGTCATCGGGGCCCACAGGGCAGTCACCCCCAAACTGGAGCAGTGGCTACAACAGATCCCAGGAACAACATCAGACATCTCAGTCCAGAAATGTGCAGTTCTAGGCACAGCAAAGATACTGCGCAGAACCCTCAAGCTCCCAGGCCTCTGGTAGAGGACCCGAGCTCAGAGGATAAGAACCACCCGCGGTGGGTGAGAAGGGAATTATATATATATATATATATATATATATATATATATATATATATATATATATATATATAAGTAGAGAGATGAGAGAGAGAAGAGAGAGAGAGAGAGAGAGAGAGAGAGAGAGAGAGAGAGAGAGAGAGAGAGAAATATACCTGGAGGCATGTTCTTGCTTCTGCTTCTTCCTCTTGACCCTGTGGAAGCAGATGAACATAGATGAGTTTAAAATACTGACTAAAATCCCTCAGTTTGTAGAATAATATTAGGAAAACATGCAATCAGTGATAATAATATGAAAGCAACGCCAGGGTATGGGAACCATTGGAACACAAAGGTGCATTTACTGCATGTTCTGTCATGACAGACTAAATGAGCCATGAAGCAACGAGACTCGTTTTCACTAAAACATCAGCTGACTGGTTGGAGCTGAGGCCCGGTGAGCTGCCGAGGCAGGACGCGGAAGCAAACTCAAAGTAACTTAGCAGTAATAATAATAATAATAATAATAATAATAATAATAAACGTTATTATCCCACGGTGTCGCAGCACTAGAACCAATTAAACTTGACGCATTGTCAAAGAAATGCGCACAGCGGAAAGAAATGATCCGCAACCCTAAAGTTTTAATTTTATTCAGAGCAGCTGGTGACGTTGGTTAGTAAACTTACCAAACCTTGCGTCCTGCGCCATGTCGATCTGTCTGTCTGCTCTGTTCGCTGGAGAACACGGAAGAGAACAACACAGAAATGTTCACTTGGTCTGAGCAATACAAGGTTCATTTATTACGGTAATAAAGCTGCAGCAGTGGCCTTCCACCTGTCACTACCCCATATATATACTATGGGGTATTCCATCCATCCATCCTCCCTACTGGGGTCGGGAGTTGCTGGTGTCTATCTCCAGCTGCGTTCCGGGCGAGAGGCGGGGTCGCCAGTCTGTCACAGGGCAACACAGAAACAAACAGGACAAACAACCATGCACACACACACACACTCACACATAGGGAGAATTTGGAAAGACCAATTAACCTGAGGAAGCCGGAGTACCCAGAGAGAACCCACGCATGCACAGGGAGAACATGCAAGGAAGATCAAATGTATTTTATGGATTTAATAGATACACACATTTTTTTTTTTTTGACTAAATTACTTTTTAGTGTAAATAAATTATAAAGATGTATTTTTGCAAGACAGAATAAATGAAAAATTCCCTGAAAAACAGATTAACGGGCAGATTTTTTTTAACTTCTTCACTCCTAAACAATCAGAAATGTGAACTATTAAATCTAACATTGACACAGCAGGAGGTCCCACTCTTGTCTTCTCTTTGGGTCAGTAAATGTTCCCCACAGAAAGCAATCAAAACATCGACATGTTTTCAGTGGTAGCAGATTTTTGTAACAGTTTCATTTCCTATAGTTGAAAGCAGAAGTTTACACTGAATAAAGACACATGGACTTTTAAAAAAAAACTAACTTAAGTTATATTAGAACAAATCTTTTGTTTTAGGTCTGTTAGAATCACCCAAATTATTTCGATTTACTAAAAGGCTCAATAATGAGAAAAGCAGCAGGAGAGCCAACAAGGCGTTCCTGTTGTATTACCGTAAAGCACAATGTGTGGGTTCAGCTAATATTTAGCCCAGCAACATAAGGTCACCTGACTTCGCCGCAGCTTCAGGGAGAGAAACTGAAATAAATCTGAACTTCCTCACGGTAAGACACTTAATACGTGTATAATTTAACAGAGAAAGTTCTACAAGGGAAAGAGAACTATTTAATAGAAAATCAGCTTTCAAACCAATCAAATTTAATGTTTTGATCAAATAGCCACTGCAGATTTCATAAAAACTCCGATGCACCTTTTACTGTTGCACCGCCAGTTGCACCGTGTTTATGTGACTGGCGAAAGGAAAATTTGATAGAAAATGTTCAACTTGAAAAGTTTCTACTCTTAGGTTTTAACAGTTCATTGGAGCAGACAGTAGAAAACCTCTGAGTGTCTTTATTCTTCTGTTTGACAGCAAATAAACTGCATTTCTGAAGCCTGGGACATAAACCCAAACTCCACAGAACGATGTGACCCAGAATCGCGGAGCAAATGTAAGTACTGAGTTATTAAATATATAACTAATATAATAGTTTATAGTATTTAATTGAAAACTGATAAACAAGAACCTACTGCAAACAATGGCTGGAGTGAGAGCAAATGAGGACTGTGTGCATGGAAAGAAGCAGAGAATAATGGGAGTGAAAGGAGCTGCTGTAGTAACAGGACCTCCTGAGTAGGCAGGTCTGTGTTTGTTGGTCCAGAAACCGTGTTAATCTGCAGCTGGTGAGGATCCAGAATGCTCCTCCTGTACCTAATTTTCTGTCAGAAATGAAACCCTTAACAAATCCTTCTTTTGAGTCTCTTTAATACGCAACATGGTATTATAGTTGTAATGTGAGAGCGATCTGAATGATAACTGAAGGCTGTTATGGACGTGAACTGGAGCTCAAAGTAATAAATAGGAAATATTTAAAGTTTGTTACACAATAATTCTCTAAATGTAAACTTCCACAGGGAACATGTGGAGAAATGGCGTCTCTGAGTGGCTCTGGTCCGGACGGACTGATGTGTCGGCCGCTTCCTTTCAGTGCTTGAACCCATCTTAAGACAGGAATGAGGAAAACAGAATGGTTAGTTTTTTTTCTTATTTTCAGAATAAAACTCACTAACTAACTAATCCACCAACCTACTTCTAGCTGCAGCTAAACAATTCACTCAAGAACTCACATTCTCTCAGATTGTTTTCTCTCTGCAGTTTTTCTGTTACTTTATTTGCTAATAAAATAGTAAAAGTCAAATGTTCCACATGTCTAAGTTACAAACTGTCACGTCTTCAAAATGTTTCTCTCTCCTTACAGGGTTTTCAACGATGGGTCGTCCTTCCTTTGTTCTTCTGGGACATACAGGAGTCGGTAAAAGTGCTTCAGGAAACACAATTTTAGGACGAACAGCGTTTGAATCAAGGCGCACCTTCAGATCTGTGACCACCGAGATAAAGGAAGAAACTGACACGGTGTTTGGCAGAGAGATCTCAGTGATCGACACGCCGGGGATTCTGAGTAAAGGCATAAAGGAGGAGATCCAAACCTTCTGCAAGGAGAACCTGGATTCCTCATCCTGTCTGTTTCTGGTTGTAGTTAAAATAGATCGATTCACTGAAGAGCAGCTGAAAGCAGTGGAGACCGCCATCAGCGTTATTGAACCATACGGACCGGAACAAGCGTACTTGCTCTTCACTGGTGCCGATCATTTAGGCGGGACACTTGAGGAGTTTATCAACGAAGAAGAAGATTCTCCAAATTCTCCACTTCAGAGCAACGTTCGAAAGTTTGAAGGAAGATACTTTTGCTTCGACAACAAAAATGGAGGACAGGATCAAGTCCAAGAACTGCTCCAGAAGACGGGTACTGAAATATGACTCACATTATAACATCATTTAGTCAACAGGGTTCTATGAAACATCTGAATATAACTGGAGATTTCTATAAAACCTTCATTAGATCACAATCAGGAGAAGAGTCTGGTGGTCTTCTGTCTCTGGAACGATCTCTTTCAACCGTCTGTTTTCTCCTTCCAGGTATCCTGTCTGCGCCTGAAAAACCTCCACCTGAGCAGAGAAAGATTGTTCTGTATGGACTGAGTGGAGCCGGGAAGACTTCTTCAGGAAACACCATTCTGGGATCAAAAAAGTTCAGTGCAGATCGTGGTTTTGAATCCTGTACCAAGACATGTGTCAGCAGGTCGGCCATAATAGGAAGTCAGGAAATCACAGTGATGGACACTCCAGGTGTGGACGACAGCAACAGGTCTCCTCAGGAAGTAGCTAAGGACATAGTGGAGGCATTACATGGAGAACATGTCCATGCCTTGGTCATAGTGGTAAAGATTGGTAAAATTTCTGAAGAAGATTATAGATTTCTTCAGTATTTCCCATCCATGTTTGGTTCTGATGCTTTAGAGTCTACTATGGTGCTTTTTACTCATGGAGATGATCTGGGAGGTGAACGCTTTGAGGAGAAGATCAGGGCCAGCAGAGAAGCTTCTGAATTGATTAAACGGTGCAAAGGGAGATATTGTGTGTTCGACAACATCCAGAGTAGAAACCGGCAGCAGGTTAGAAACTTCCTGCAGATAGTCGATAAGATGGTTCAAGAAAATGTACAACACTGTGACAGATTAAAGCCCACACCTTTTCCACAAGGCTCACAGTCCAGGAATGGAAATGCTCCATCTGGTTATGGGTCAACTGATCCGAGGTCATCTGGTGAAGAGTCATCAGATGAAAGCATTTCCAGTTATTGTTGCCTTTGTCATTGTCTCAGATATTTGTTTTGTGGATGTTGTCAATCAGGGGGAAATGGTTACGAGCCACTTAATTAGAGAGCATTTCATAAAGACTTATGCTCCTACTTTATAGCTTTTTTATTCTTGGACAGATATGATACTAACCAACCCAACAAGGTCTTGTTTTCCCAGCTGGGAGCTATTGTGAGCCTGTTAAGAGGTAAACTTGGGGCACGGCGGTGGTAGCATGGTGATGCATGGGAGCCATGCATGGAGCAGCTGGTAGGAGTTTGAGTCCCAGTCTGATGACCTTTGCTGCTTGTCTTCCCCCCTCACAGCCCACTTTGTACCACTTATAGAAAAGCGTAGATTGAAAGTGCTTGTTGAACGAGCTCATTTACAGGATCTTTATTATTTGACTGGGAGAGGATTTCGCTCTCTGGTGACGTAGAATTGGCTTGAGGTTCAGTTAAATTGTTGTTGCAGAGGTAGTTAAAGCTTTAAAAAAAAAACTAGATTAATTGGAACCCATGTTTTTAAACCTGACATTGTTTCACATTGTTAATCAGTTTGTTGATCAATGTAAATCCCAAACTTTAGAAATCTATTTTTATTCCCTCTTTTAAAAGCGATGGAGCAGTTTTGACCATTAGAGCAATTTCTAAATGATTTGTGCCTACACAAGTCTTTGAGTCCATTATTAGTGAACAAGTGAAAGGAAATCTGGCTCTAATTTAATTCTTTTGTAAAAAAATAATAAAAATAAAAAAAAAAAAAAAGAAAAAAGAAGAAGAAGAAGCAACAGTAGACCTGCATCATGAAAGTTTCTAAACGGTATAACAGAAGGTCTGGATACAATCAGTGTTGTCTGTCACTATTTGTAGATTCCTCTAAGGCCTTTGACACTTTGGATCACTGCATTCTACTTGACCATCTGACAGCAGCTGGGTTTTCTACTCATACAGTGAATAGAGTGATCACCAGAGTGATCCGTTTGATGGTTTTTGTCCTGGAGTTCAGTTTATTCACGAAGGGGTACCACAAGGTTAGGTACTGGGTCCTTTTTTATTTATTTTTTATATTAATAATTTTGGAAAGGACATTTCTAATGCATTAATTCATTTCTACACAGTCACATACTGCTTACGTTTTATTGTAAGTTTATGTTGACTGTGGCTCTGTGTTGTAACAAAGTGTTTTTTGTTTTGTTTTTGTCTGTATGCTGCCAGTCAAGACCAGGCCTTTCTTGTAAATTATATTTTGATCTCCGTGGGAAAAACCTGGTTAAATAAAGTTTGTTATTGTTATTGTTACTACGTCAAAAGCTTCAACAATACTTGAACTAAGACCCCAAATCTGAGAAGAGTTGAAAAGGAGGCTTCATGGACCAGAGAGTAAAGGAGGAGTAGGAAGTTGAATCTCTTCCATCCATCATAACAAAGATCAGATCTCAGACTCCACTGTCTCTCTGTTCAGCTGTCCAACAATATGACCAGACAGATTTACAGAGCAGTGGCAAAAGCAAATGAGGTGGATTAGCAGTGCTAGCCAATACCTGATGGTGGCATCCAGAACATGTTACTGAAACAAATGGAGTTGGGTCAGATTCTCCGGTCCAGAACTGGACTGGTTCCAGTCCGACACGAGGAACTGGAATTTCTTTGTTTCAATAGGACACTTCTCATCGAAGAGGTCAGAGGTCACATGTGAAGTTCTCCAAGGTTCAATCCTAGGACCCCTCTGATTCTATATGTATATGCTCCCACTAGCTCTGGTTATAACAGAAAATACAATCAGTTTCCATGACAACGCAGATGATTCACAGCTCTACCTTACGATGTCACCAGCTGGCTTTGCCAAAACTCACCATCTTAACAGAAACTGGTTATATTTGAACCTAAAGAGGAACAATCTAGACTTTTATAGATCTAGAATCATCATCAGCTTCAGTTGTTCAGCTGGAAACTAGAAATCAGGCTGACCTCTGACCTGACCCTTCAGAGCCACACAAAGATGGTTCCAAAGTGGGTCTTCTATCAGCTGAAGAACATTTCCAGGATCAGGGGATTACTGTCTGAGCATCAGAGAAACTCATCCAGGCGTTTTTCTTCTTGATTACTGCAGCAGCGACTTCACATCTGACTAACAAATCGATGGTCCAGCTGCAGCTGATCCAGAACTGCTGCTGGTGTTCTGACTAAAAAGAGGCTTTAGATTAGCTGCAACACTAACTGCTGCTGGAGACCATTTCTGTCCACAGCATCGCCATCCACAACTCTTTGAAGATACTTAAGACAATTTGAGTTTAACATTTAATTCTCTTCACAACAAATAAAGAACTTTTGAACAGAGTTGAATTGAAAACATTTATTGTTAGCAGTTCAGCCAGGTAGTTCTGTCCCTCTGACCCTAACTCCAGTAAAAACATTTTCTCAAGAACATAAGTAAAAAATATCGGATATCGATTCAATTTCCATTTCTAAAACACAGAAATGTAAATCTGGGACAATATCCAATATTATTGCCGTTATATCCAATATTTTTTGATATTGATATTTGCCTACCCTTTGGACAATAAAACCCAACCACAGATGATTATTTCTTCTCTGCTCTAGTTAAACACTCGACTCTCCTTCGCTCATTTGTTAACATGGGCCCAGTTCTATTGATCGGACCGTTACTGATGGGTTCACATTGATACTTAATGGATCCATAACTTTATGAGTTTCAGCATCGCCTAATGTTCATCTGTGATCAGTAAATCATCTGTGATCTGAACTCAGTAACTTCTGGTTATCAAAGTGATTTGCTCACGTTTGGTTTCAGGTTTTATTTAATTTATTGAAAATGTGAACAGAAGTTGTCCTGGTTCTAGGAACCAGAGTCCACGTCTGAGTCCAGCTGTGGTCATAAAGCATCGTAGTCGTCGTCATCTTCGCGTTTCCTCTTCAGAGCGTCTCCGCTGGCGTTCTGAGCCACCATGTTGGTGGTGATCAGGATGTTCTTGGAGCCGATCAGAGACGGGTTGATCAGAACGTTGGATACGGCCGGTGATGCCGCTGTTGCTATGGAGACAGAGAGGAACGCCATCACTCTGCTGCCACATGTCAGCTAATGAAAAACTACAGAACGACTTTATGGAAATTATCTGGTTTCTGTGAAATTCTGGTTTTACTGATAGGTTTAGAAACTGTTTCTGATTTTAACCTTTAGCTGGAAATGTTTCACTGACACAGGACATGAGTTATTACACATTCATTATTTTATGAAAACAAATCAGTGGAAGCATCAAGTTCTCAGAAATAATGAACACGCAGCATGCAGTGGTGCTCAGTTTTAAGCTGGAAAACCCACAGCTGAGGTCTGGGCGCACTGAGGATTACCATGACGACAATGGCAGATCGATTATTCTTATTAGTAACTGACAAAGAGTATCAGGGACTGAGAGTAGCATGAGATCCTGGCAGGTTGAGAGGCAGCTACTCAAAGATCCAAGCAGGGGAATGGCGGTGCTGCGATCACTGCGGGGTGAGGCAGAGCCACTCCCCCAGCAGCTAGTAGTAAACAGCTTACAGCCACGGCTAACTCTGAGAGCCAAGGTAGAAAAGCCTTTTCCCTAGAGTCCAAAAGACTTTTTGACTCCAAAACGCAGCCGCAGTATGTCCAAAAGAAAAACATAAGTGCTGTCATTTGCATATTGAGAGTCTAGAGGCTGATAATCTCCCCACTCAGCTCCTGGACTACTGTTGAAATTTTGAGTTTTATGTGAAATCCAAATGAATTAAATGACAGAAACTAATTTTCTCACTGCATCTTTGATTCATTTTGTCCAGCTGCAGACTGTTAGACTCTGTCCAATCAGAGTCAGGTATTGTGTAGTTGGTGCTTTTAATCAGTTTGGAGTTAATTAATTTCAAGTCTATGGAACACAAAATGTCCCAAAAGTCACTCTGCCCTTCTAAAATCTTACTGGTTTTGGTGGTGGCCGTCTGGGAGGGTGGAGGAATTTGGACCGTGAACCTCTGACCCGTCAGAGACACCGGGGTTCCAACCTTAGAGGAGACCGACTGAACCGAAGGGGTTCCTGAGGACCAGACAGAGGGGTCAGAGGTCAGGCTGCGTACTGGTTCTACTGGTTCCTCTCCTGGACTCACCCAGAGTGGGCGTTGTGGGTCTGCTGGAGACAGCGCCGACGCTGAGGCGAGGCACCGATATCCGGCCGGCGGATGACGACACCTGCAGGGGAAGAGGAGAAAGGTCAGAGGTCATCAGAGTGGGGATTAAGGGTGAGGAAGAGGAGCAGACCTTCTTCTGGATGGACTTGAGGCGGTAGTTGGGTGCAGTGAGGCAGTAGCGGTCGGGCGGCAGGCGGGGGCCGGTGTAGGGCTTGATGAGCGGCAGCGGCGTCTGGTTCTTCTGCCGCGCCGCCTCCAGCAAGAACTGGACACAGAGCACATCATGGACACCAGAAACACAACCGGGCCCTGGGCCACAGGTTGGCGGGGCTTACGTCTCGCGGCGGCGGCGAGGTGAAGGACTGGTCCATCCGGCACTGGATGGCCAGCTTGATGTCGTCGGCGTCCACCGCAGACTTCTTGGCGTGAGACGCATAGATCTTAGCGTCTTCGATGATCGTCGTCACGTATCCTGGAGACAGCAAGGGTCAGAGGTTACTTCCCGCTACAGGTCAACCTGAGACCACCCCGAACGGGTCAGAGGTCACCTGATCTGAACCTTCTTCTTCAGTAACTCACTGTAAGTGAACTCCAGCATCTGGTTGACGACTCGAGGCTCATACTCCGTCACGCCCATGTCCTTCAGGATCTGGATCATCACCTGGAAAACACAGAGCGGATTCGACAGAACCAGCCTGGTTCTGATGGGTTCTGGAAAGCCTTGGAAAATATTCTGAACTCTTTCTGCATCAGTCAGACAGGACCATATTTTAAATAAAGTTTTTAATGTTTCTGTAAACATATCAGTGTTATCTGATAGTTCCTCCTTTAGGCAATGTTTTAAATCTGTTGGTAGCTGCTTGTTGAATTAGACCATTACATTAAAGCCAGAATCGGCTCCTTTCCAACAATTATAATGACAATTAATGTTCAGGTTCATAATAATAATGAGGAATAAAATAAAAACTATGAAGAATTTTTTGTTTATTCTGATGATGCAACATTTATTTTACCAGATGAGTCACATGATTCTCATAACTACATTTACACATGAAGAGATGTAATAAATTAGATTTACGAAGAAGAAAAATGTCTTAAATGTTTCATTGAATGTTTATTTTATTTCATTGTACAGCCAGTCTCATTTTTGAGAGGAGGATGACCTTATGGAGGTAATAATAATAATAATATTAATAAAAGTGTTTCATGAGTATCCGTTATAACATTATATAGTACAAGATGGTAATCTACTTCTATTATTGAAAATAACATTTGATTTATTGTGATTACTTAAGCAAACATTTAACTGACAGTAAACCAGCTGGACTGATTAAAATCAATCAATCAATCAAATGTTATTTGTATAGCACATTTCAGCAGCAAGGCATTTCAAAGTGCTTTACATCATAACAAACATAAAAACACAAAGTCATGGAACATAGAATAAACAATCAAAACATTAATTTAGACGGCCGTCAAATTTATAACTTGTTATCCATTTATCTAAATGTTTTACTTTGTGCAGATCCTGATCTTTGACATACTTCCAGTCGTTTGATTTTAGACTGTCTATTGGCTATTTTTTACTTATCCCTTTCCCTGTCACGTCACGGAATTTAAGTGCCTGTTTTCGCCAGACTCCGCCGCTTAAAGGCTGATTGAGCACCATAACCAGGTGACCAAATTTACCACAACACCTCTCCGTTTTAAACCTCTGCAGTTAGCTTTAAGGCTTCAGCAAAAACATAAATGTAATGTATAATAAGTATAAATTTCATCTTCTTCAAATGTGCTTTATGTTCAGCTAAAATCAACAAATAATAATACATTTACGTTAAATGTTTGTTTTTATCCCTACGATTGAAAACAGCGCGGAGCTAAAAGCTAGCAGCTAACAGCTAAGCTAACAAGTTAAACAGAGTCTCCGTTCATTTTAGCTGCAGTTCAGAACAACTGCTAATATGACAGAAACTGCTTTAGTTCAGTCAAACCAAACAGTTTAATGTGATAAACGCTGGAAGTTACCTGCGCATCTTTTGGGATAGTTTTCGGTGCAGACATCTTAGCGGCTACTGCTTCTGCTGCTTCACACAACACACAACACTGGGACCGCAGTGCCGTGCTGCCACCTACAGGTTTACATGAGGAACTACACCGATTTACAATGAAACTGGCTCAATTAGAACAGAATAGAACCAGGATGGTGAAACAATGTCAACAATCATTGTTTTCTCACACAGAAAACAGAAATATATAAATTTACAATAATATTGAAAAACATATAAACAAAATAAACAACAAAAATTTATCCCATTTTAATGTGTGGTATTGCCTGTTGTTTAAAGTCATTGATATTTATGCATTTCTTCATGTCTTCCATAACATTTGTTATTTATTTTGTCAAATATTTCACTCCTTCTCTTATCTCATCATAAACTTTAACATATGTAGTGTTTATTTCCTTATCAATCAGAAATATTTCTAACATTTCTATGAACTCTTTCTGCGTGTTATTCATTTTTATTAATAATTTAAAACATATAAAATGTGTCAGAATATGCACAACAGTTATGAATATTTTAATGGGAAATCTGGATACACCGCGTGAGGAAAAAAAAAGTTACATTTCCCCTGAAACACATTAAAAACTCAACAACATTGTACCATAAAGGGTGCAGAGCCAGCAGGGGGCGCTGCAGGATAAAGAACAACATGTGGAAACAGCAGTAAGTCTTGATGTTTCAATTTCAATTAGCTGCTTGGTGAAGAAATCATCAAAGAAAAACATCGAACCAGCGCCTTCCTCAATAATAATGATAATCAATAAGCTGATGATTGATAAGCTAATAATCAATAAGCTGAAGGTTATTATTCACGACTGGGTCGTGACAAGAGGAAATCTGTTGGGAATCATAAACGGAGCTGCGTGCCGAGTCTTATCTACAACAAGTCTCTGCAGGTCGAAGGTCAACCACACAGACCCGAGGAAGCCCAGCAGAACCTTCACCTTACCTTTACAGAATCGCTGCTGAGCTACACCAGAACCTCTTCAGAACCTCCTGAGCTGACACCATCCAGAGGTCCTACTCTTCCTCTGCATCAGAACCAGCTGCTGTCAGGTTAACACAGAGGTTCTAGAGAACTTCAGGCTTTCTGGACCCAGACTTGATGCTTCCTATTACACTGGACCTCCAGAAGCTGAAGAGGACTCATGGGATCCAGCAGTTTCCCATGATTCCTCTTCCTGATCCACTTCGTCTGCAGCACAGAAGAAACCAAGTGATGACATCACAGGATGATAATAATAATAATAATAATAATAATAATAATAATAATAATAACAACAGCACCCTTAGGTAGCAGGTCCAGGAGTTTTTCACCGGGTAGTGAAGCCATGACAGGTAGGGGTCATGCAGGGGTCAGCAGGTCAGCACCATGGCAACTGGTGATGAACTCAGGTGTCATTAAGCCTTTAGCTGCTGCTGGTTAACGATTGACTGTTTAACGGGAACACACACGCACACACACACACGCACACACACACATACAGGCTGGCAGAACTGGACCAACACACCCACCCTGATGGGGTTCTGCTGAAGCCGGGTCGATGGGACCCGGCATCACCTCCCAGAGCCTCCAGAACCGGGTCAGAATCTGAAGCAGGTCTCAGACCGGTTCCTGCCAACCCGTTCAGATCCAGATCAGTGGCCGGGTTCTACAGCTGCAGGTTCTGGAGGGAAATCAGGAATCTGGAATGTTGAAACCTCAGACATTATCACAGGGACGAAGGTTAACGAGGGGAGATTGAAGGGGCGGAGCCTGAGGGACAGGGGAGGGGCCACGTGACATATGGGGCTGGGCCACATCGGGAATGGGGCGTGGCCTCAGGGATAGCAGGTACTCAGATCTGCAGATGAGAAACATCAGGCTGACAGAACTGGTCCTTCAGAACCTAGCAAATGGTTCTGACAGAGTCCAGGTTAACAAGGTGAACCAGAACCAGAGAACCCATTAGGTCTTGGTTCAGGCTGGTAGAACCAAGACCTACCAGGTCCACTTGTTGGACCCAAACTGGTATCAAATCAGGATCAGTAACTGACTGGTCCAGATGGGCCACAGACCGGGTCTGGTTAATTGGCTTAACATCTGGGTCGGTGTTGGTTCTGCTCCAAGTGGAGAAACTTATCAGTAACCAGGAACCATACCAGAGACCAGAACTGTACCAGAACCGGACCAGCTCTGGTTTCCTCTCTGCTTTATAGTTTCTCCTAGCTGATCTTCCTCTCATCAACTCAACTTCCTCTTCTGCAGCCAAAGCAGACAGAACCTTTCCTGTTCTGGTTCTGACCCGTACCACCTTATTAAACTAATCAGTTCTGATCTTTACTGAATCTGAAATTATTTTTAATTTCGTCAAAATGGAAAAATAAATTAACCTGACATTAATAAAATGTTATTTACTTTAACTCCTTTTTACCAATTTAAAACATTTGTGACATTAAAAGAACAATTACACAGAAGCTAAGTTAAAATATTATTAAATTAAAACAATGAAACGCATTGCAAAATTGTGTTTTATTAAATTTAAGAAAATAACATTTTAACAGTAAAGTTTACAATCATCATTATCATCAATACATTTATTTATAAAGCAGTTTTACAGTCATAAAATAAAAGCATAAAAATAAAGTGACCAAACTAAGCACACAATAATGAATTAAAAACTCAATTCAAAACATAATAAAACGACACAGTTAAATCAATAAAATCAATACTACTAAAAGTTAAATCAGTCCCAGTTTGGTTGGAGCCCAGTGAATGTTAATAACATGTTTTCAGACGGTTTACATGTTTAATGTGCAAAACTATCCAGAATTTATTTTATATAATTAAGAAATGTAACAATAAAAGTTCCAACTGTTAAATTAATTAACTATAAATTAATTTAAAATTTTTTCAAAAACTGCTTTGCTTTATTCTAAGTTTTTGTTTGAAATATATTATGTTTTCATTTTTAAATATTTAACATCTTTCTAATTTTCAACTTGAGTAAATTTTGTTTTTCTTTGTCACATATCAGATTGTTTTCTGATCAATAAATATAATTACATAATAATAATTACCATTAATGTTATAAGTCAATTATAACAACCGACATTATTAATATACTGTTCTTATCAGTATAGTTTAAAGAAATTTAAATAATTTATTTTTTATATGAATTTCATCACAGAGAAATTTAATAATAATTAAACACAAAATATATATTTAAAATAAATAACATAGATAAATATGAAATATTTATTTTCTAACATTAACATTATAATAGTTTCAACATTAATATTGTTAAACAATTAAATTAAGTATTTGCTCTTTAATATTTTCTAAAACTAAAATAAAACCATGAATAAAAGTGACATTTATATAAAAGCGTTTTCATAGTGAATAACTGGGAGTTTAAAGGCGGGAATCTGATAAGTTACCTGGAACACCTGAGTTGATAGCGGTGGTCCTACCAAGGCTGGAACTGGGCCGGTTCTGGTTGAGGAGCTCCCGGTACCGGGTGGAGAACTGTGAATGAACTGGGAACATCCGCTCATCCGGTGTGAGCGGAGGAAGCTGCTCCTCCAGTTTGTTCAGCGGGGAATACCAGTAGTCTGCCGCCGGTGGGAGCGACGCTAATCTGGGCTAATCAGGCCTTTACTGCCGCTGCTTTACGGCTCTGTGTTGATCCTCCATCAGCGCCAATAGCCGTATTAGGGCCAGTTAGCATATTGTAAATGAAAGTTTATGGGAAAATGACCCATAAACAGGCGGCTATATAAGCCTGGGAGTTTATGGGCTGCGAGGGGTGCACTTACTTACGCTCTTTTATTTGCTCTAATCATTGTTTATGGAGCAGCGGGAGCAGAACAGAGGAAATGTCTCTGCAGCGGTTCGGAGGCCCAGAAGACCTGTCCGGACCGGCAGCCGGCCCGCGGCTGGCAGCCATTTTGTTTGGAGGAGCAGAAATGTGTCCTAAAATGGCCGCTGTCAGCTAGCCTTCACCAGCTTCCTGAACTACCGGACCTTCCCCATACGAACCCAGCTGGGCCCAGTTGAACCTACCCGACCCAACTGGACCCAGAGACCAGCAAAACCAGGAATAACGTTCCAGAACTGAGTTAGAGGCGAACATGGAGCAGCGGAGCAGCGTTTCTCGGTCGACGCCACTTCCTGCTCGGCCTTCTGCTGCTGCTGCTGCTGGATGAACTTTGACCCAAGATAAGAGGCCAGGATGTTGTTCCTCATTAACAGAGCGCAGCTCCCCACCAGACCGGGTCGTAAACCTGCTGGTTCTGCTGGGAGTCCCAAAGTCAGGCTGCAGACCCGGAGAACCAGAATCGGCAGGTCCGATTACCAGTTTACTCAGTTCACAACCCAGAACAGGGCTTTGAAGCCCGCAGCATGATGCCACCTCCATCATTTGAACCTCTGTTTGCTCTGTCCTCCCTGGAGGATCCAGTCTCTGATGGTCCAATAGGGACCAGAACCTGGTTGGACCTGATCATCTGTCCAACAGTCTGTCGGCATGGAAACAGGGTGAAGTGGGCAGGGCATCAGACGGGTTAAAGGTTATCACCAATCAGAGAAAACCTGCAGATCCTCTGAGCTTCTATAGCAATCAAATGTTTAAGACAACGTCTTCGTCACATTCAAACATTTTAATGTCTCTGACTCAAATATTAAGGAAAATTAATATTAGAAAATGTCAAAAATATTAAAGTCAGAGGAAGAATCAGCTTCCAGATCGTTTCTGTTTGGGACGTTTCCCCCTCAGAGATCTGCAGCTCCTCCCTCCTCCAACATTTCTGCGTCTCTGAGGAGAAGCCATCTTTACTGTGTCCATCCCATAATAAACTTTATGGCTTCACTCTCATTATGTCTGTTTGCCCAAAAATGAGGCGAGGAGCAGCAGCTGCTGCAGAGGATCCACCCAGATACTCTGGATTCCTCTGACTGGGGAGACTGGATCTGATCAGGTTAAAGGATCCAGATCTGATTCCGGTCAGATCTTCTGTTTCTGTCGGTACATATAAACGGACCTCAAGGGCCTGACTCTGGACTCTTAGTCCAGTTTCATTAATAAACTAAATTTAATTCTTTGATGTTTTCCAGAATAACTGCAGAATTTTTCCATTAAATGTTGAATTTATTGTTTTAATGTCTGGATCATGTTTTTCTCTTCCTGAACCTCCAGCAGCTCAACTGGACTTTCTGTCATGATTTTGATTCATTTACTCAAACTTTATCAGCTCCTTATTCAGTCTCTGATTGGCTGCTGGTGATGCAGCTCTGCGTGTGATTGGCCGATCAGGCCCTCCTGGCAGCTCTGCCCCAGAAAGCAGAGTGGAGCTCAGAGAACCAACAGAACTGGGCTTTTTCTGAACCAACCCAATAAACGAGACAAGGTAAGGGTTAAGGTTAACCCCCCAACCCTAACCAAGCTTCCATCACATCCACATCCAGAATGGACCAGAACCACATCCAGAATGGACCAGAACCACATCCAGAATGGCTCAAAACCAGAGCAGCTTGCTGTGTCAAAACCATAGCCGGATCAGAACCACTGACAGAACTAAAACATTCTGGTTCCAGTTAAAACTAGCAGCAGGTCCGAGAACTACCAGTCCTTCCGTTACCACTGGGCCCGGATATTCTAACAGAGCCTGACGCTTTAACTTTCCATCACTGATTTCCTGTCAATAATGTCAGAAAATTACCTGATTTACGTTTGATAAATTTTCACTTTTACTCCTGGAAAAACATTTTTAAAATTAAAATATGGCCCCAATCTCAGGATTCCAACATTTCTTCAGAGTATTTCTGTTTCTGCTCTCAGTGACTCGGCACATTTGCACACTCAGGTCACATTAACGAGGAGGCGTGGCTTAAACATGTATGACGTGACGCACGCTTCATGACGTCAGCTGCAGTTGTCACAAATGTTAATGAATTATATAAACGATAAGGGTTCAGGTTAAGGTGTTTATGACTATAAATAGGAACTACTGATTCTATCAGGTCACAAAAATAAAAATGTTCACTTTGATTTATAAAGTTAAAAATCAATTGATTGGATTGAATAATCTAGAGTATGAATGAATGTTTCTGATTAAAAATATTAAATTAAAATATTTAATTTTCTCTTAGCTGTTCTGAATATGGTTCAGAATCATAACGGGGTTTTGATTCGTCCTGAGCTGCTGCTGAACAGCCTTGAAACGACTAACCTGATAAACCTGATGGCAGCCCTGTTGTCATGGCAACGGAAAGTCAAGGCCAGGAAATACCTGGTCATAATCAGCTTCACTTTATGACCAGGTGATTTATGATTTAAGCTGTAAAGATGTTTGATTCAGAAATAGAAACGGATCAGCTCAGGAGTTCCTCAGGGCTGACGGCTCGAGTCTCTTTTTAAATTTAAAAGCTTTTTGAAACTTTTGATTTCTGAGAGTTTCAAGACCAATGATTCCTGAAGATCTGGTTCATTTGGTTACAGAACGAAGGTCTCAAGTTCAAGACGCTGGCCTCCATGGTTAGCTGCCACACACACACACACACACGCCCGCTGCAGATAGTGTGTATCAGCGTCAGATAGGGCTGTTGTTGGAGGACAAAGGTCTCAGTGTGGACAGATAGCAGATCCTGTGTTTGCCCTTTGGACGCCACACCTCAACCGATGCGCCGCTCAGCAAACACGGTTCTGTTTGAGCAGAACTCCAGAACAGCTTATTAAAAACAGACAATCGATGCTCCAGGTCCGATCAGGCCCGGTTCAGTGGTTCCACCAAAATGTCTGTTGGTTCTGTCTGGTTTAAATTCTGATTCCTGAAACATTCGATCAATGGGCGTTGAGGCAAGCCGATCAGCAGGAACAGGACGTTTACCCGACCAGGACATCCTGACTGGGTCTGGGTTCTGAGTCTGGGGTCTGGACCTGGGAGTCCAGGACTGCAGGGCAAAAACACCAACACAAACTTTCACATTTAAACTTTTAATTTTTAATAAAAACGACATTTGAAATGTACAAATTATGAATTCTAAAATCACCAAAATTTACAGGAAATCAGAGCAAAAACAAACATCAACAGGAACGTCTGGAGAACCTGGTTCCTACAGAACTGGAGCAGAACCTGAATCTGATCAGAGCCACCAGGCGGGTCAGGATCTAGAGTTCTGATTCCAAATATTTCAGCTTCCGAATGTTGAAACTTTGAGTTGGAAACTTTTTCCCTCCCGGTTTTACTGGATCGATGGAACCGGACCAATTAAAATTCTGGTTCAGATTCTCCCTCCAGAACTTCTCTCAAGATGCTGTTACCACGGAAACAATGGGAGCAGAGGCTTTGATTGGTCCACAAGAAATAGGAAGTTTAATTATTAATGATTAATGTTTTCATAGACTGGACGGGACCACTGGTTACCAGTTACTGGTTCCCTGACTCTTTGTTTTTTTTTTGTTTGTTTTTTTAAAATCTGTGGATTATTTTACTTTATCGTTTTTTTAACAGCTCATTAATTGTTTTCAGGACGTCTGTTGTCATAATATTTATGCAAATTGCATCAACTTTCCTTCAGACGTTTTATTAAGGATTAAATAAACATTCAAGTTATTGTTATGTTTTCATTCCTTTCTAATTAAACATAAAATCTGTTTCTTTGTGTTTTAGTCTCTAAATTCCCAAAATAAAATAATTGAAGAAGAAAATACATAAATAGACATTTAATCTGGAGATGTTTAATAAAAGTTTAGACCTTTTATGAAGTTTTTCAGACAAAGTGACGATCATATTGATCATATTGATTATATTAATCTGGACAGGAAATTATCCTCAGGATTAAAACTTTAAAATAAGAATATTTCCCTCAATTGATCAAGTTATTATTGATATTATTATTGATATTTACTATTTCTGAGACGACTGACGGGTAAACATGCTGATAAATAAATCTTACAAATTCTTTATACAAATGTATAAAATTCAAAGTGTATGGCTCGGATGATGACGTGAGTCCAGATGATTAACTGTTACAATAACATTACAAAATAAAACAACCTATAAAAGCAATTACTTTAGTAAAACGTCTGATAAAAAGTTATGTTTTTAATTTTAATGCAGTTTTAAATTATTTCTTGTTGAATGGAGAAAAACGAAACCTTGAGAGTTTTACATCCAGAATAAAATGGGAAAATGGTTCTGACTGAAGTTTCCAAGACCACCAGAGCCAATCAGAACCGATTGGTTCTGACCATTAGTTTTTACCGTCAGCTGCTGAACAGTCTGAAGTTAAAAAAAAAACGTAACGATGAGTCAGCAGGTCCAGATCCAGGTCAGAGGTCAGAGGTGACAGCAGTCTCTGCTGTTGGCTGAAGGTCTCAGGTTCTGTACAGAGCGGGTCCAGCAGCTCTACCAGAACCCAGGAGGAGCTCAGGGTTCACCTGACCTCCTGTCAGCCAATCAGAAACCAGAGCAGTTCTTCCTGAAGCTCTGCGACCTTTGAACCCCAAGTCTGGAGCTGATTGGTCCAACCACCAGAGGAGCCGAGTTCTGGACCAATCACAGTTCTTCCAGCCGTTCCGGATCAAATAGCCAGAGAAAGTTTGGTGGAAGGACGACTCCTTCGGCGGTTTTACAGCTCAGTACTCCTCCTTGATATTTAGAGTCAGAGACGATGGAGACACCAGCCCGTTGCTGCCGCTGCTGCTGGTAACCATGGCGACGCTGCTGCTGCTGTTGAGCACGACCCCTCCGGTGCTGCAGGAGGGGGGGGTGGGCGTGGTGGTGGAGGAGGCCGGCTGCTGCAGCTTCTTCTTATTGATCTTCCTCTCCTTTGCTCGGCGGTTCTGGAACCAGATTTTCACCTGGAAACGGACCAGAATGTTGGTTTAACACAGTGTTCTCAATTCCGGTCCTCACGCCCCCCTGCCCTACATGTTTTAGGTGTTTCCCTTATGCCACACACCTGGATTGAATATGTGGGTGATTAACAGGCTTCTGTAGCACTTAATGGTCATGCAATCATTTGAATCAGCTGTTCTGGAATAGAGGTACATCTAAAACATGCAGAGCAGGGGGCCTGAGGACTGGAATTGAGAAGCGCTGGTTTAGCAGAACACGGCTGGTCGGTTTGAGTTTCCAAATGATTTACTCAAACATGGACAACAAACTTTTACATCACATCATATCGGTTAAAAACAGAGAGATCTACCACAGAGCCTCAACTTGTAAGGTCTGGACATTCTTCCTGATGATCGGATCAGTTCGGAACAGAGCGGATCAGATCGGAACGTACCTGTCTCTCTGATAGGCTGAGCGCCGTGGCCAGCTCCGCCTTCCTCCGGATGGTGATGTACTTGCTGTAGTGGAATTCCTTCTCCAGCTCTAGACGCTGGTGGTCGGTGTACACCACCCGGTATTTATCCTTGGTACGAGTTTTACCATCTGCAAGAGGAGGAGAGAGGCTGAGGATCCAGAGGAGAACAGGTCACATGACCCACCGTCATCCATCCATCATCCAGCCATCATCCATCCATCCATCCATCCATCCATCCATCCATCCATCCATCCATCCATCATCCATCCATCATCCATCCATCCATCATCCAGCCATCATCCATCCATCCATCCATCCATCCATCCATCCATCCATCCATCCATCCATCCATCCATCAACCATCCATCCATCATCCATCCGTCATCCATCCATCATCCATCCATCCATCCATACAACATACATACATACATACATACATACATACATACATCTATCCGTCATCCATCCATCCATCCATCCATCCATCCATCCATCCATCCATCCATCCATCCATCCATCCATTCATCCATCCATTCATCATCCATCCATCATCTGTCCATCCATCCATTTCTTGTGAACATCAGATTCTTCACTGTGTTTATAGTCATAACAGTTTTTAATGACATCACTTCCTGTTGGATCAATATGTAAATAATCAGAGGGTCATAGACAGATCATTTTGACCAGCGATGACCCGGTTCTGACCAGCCGTTCTGCAGCAGGATTTCTTCCTCTTATCTGCAGCTTTTAATCACGTCGGCTGTCAGTATGTAAAGATGTGAGTTTTTGCAAGATGCCAGAGGCAGAGCGGCTCCTGCATCCACTCAGTTTATCAGATTTAATTTGTTTATGGCCTCAGAGTTCACATAGCTCCTGAGACCGACTGATCCCTTCCAGGGCTGGAGCCTACATCACCCACAAGGCACCTGGAGCCGCAGCTGGAGGTCAGAGTTATTGTCAGAAAGTAGACCACCAGCTTTACGACTGTAGATATCCCAGATGCGGCCATTTTAGAAGATTAGTCAACAATTACTCAATCACTAAATTAGTTGGTGATCATTTTAATAATCAATTACTTGAATTAATCAATCGTTTCTGTTTAGACCAAAGAAAAGAAGCAGCTGGGGGCGGGGCTTAGGAGAAGTGAACTGGGCCAGAACGGTTCATTGGCCCAGTGAACCGATCCAATGAGTTCCAGGCTCACTGAGACCAGTCCAGTCAGAACCTTTGCAGTAAATAAGAGGCTCAGCAGGGTTAAAGGGCAGAACTGGTGTTGCTGGTCACCAGAACTTCTGAGCGGATCACACTCGGGTCGGGATGAACAGTTTTGTAGAGTCGGGTCAAACTCTTCAAGACCTGGATGGTCCATCCTTCAGGTTTTGCCCTAGACCAGTCGGACCCGGTTTGGATCCAGCAGACAGAAACAGTCTGAGGAAACAGGAGGCAACAGGAGGCAGCACCAACCCAAACCGGTCCGGTTCTGTCTGTCAGAGCATGATAACCAGATCTGTCATCAACAACATCAACCAGAACCCAAAGAGGTCCGGTTCGGTTCGTTAGTGGTCCAGGATTTCAGAACCAAAGGAAAACATCTGTCATAACCGACACCGGCCCCATCTGATCAGAATCGACCTGAACAAAGGGCCACAGAAACCAAACTGACCCTTGACCTGGAGATCAGAACCAGCACCAGCCTGATCTGATCAGAACCGATACGGTCATTTCCAGAACTTGATTTTCTTCAGACCCGTTTGAAGTTCCAATACAGATTCTGACAGTTCTGCTGCTTGACCTTTGACCTCTCAGGTCATAGTGTCTCCTGACCAACGGTCGACAGCAGAACTGTTCTGTTCATCTCAGCCAATCAGAAAGAAAGAAAGAAAAACGAAAAAGAAAATTAAATAATTTAAATAAATACATAAAATTAAATAATTTTATTTATTTAAATAATTTCTAACAGAAAAAAAGAATCTGAAGTTAAAAGGTTCTGGATTGTTCTGGGAGGTCCAGACGTTCTGGTTCGACTGGGTTCTACTGGCAGGAAGGGTTCGGGTTTTAATGGTCCAGTAGAGAGAAGGTGGTTCCGGGTTCTGGCCACTGTAACCGTAGCAACAGCAGTTCCTCAATATTATTCTGTGATCAAAACAGTTTTTATGAGTTTTGAGCCAAATTTCCGAAATATTCAATATTTCTGATGGAGAATCGATATTTCCATCAACCCGACGGAATCCCGGACTGATCCGGATCAGAACCGGCTGAAAGTTTTTCCTCCAAATTTAGAACCAGATTTGGGTTTCTATCATTCGGATCAGAAAAGGAGCAGTAACTTCTGTTCGATTCTGTTCGATTCTGTTCCGAGTCCAGAACCTCAGGTCGTGGTATTAAACAGGACGGTGGATCGCTTCTGACGGTTCGGTTTTCTCATTTTAGTTCCACAAACGAAGAAACGGGCGCCTAACTGGTTCTGGTTCTGGTTCACTTCCAACTCTGCACTCTGCGTGAATGCCGCCTTCATCTATTTCCTCATCAACACTCTCCGGGTGTGTTGGCCCGAACCTCATGACAGCTCCGAACCGAACCGAACCGAACCGACGAACCCGCGGCTCACATCGATACTTTATTCTGGATTAATCGGAGTGAAATATTTCGGTTCCGTTAGAGAAAGGCTGTTATTATTATTATTATTATTATTATTATTATTATTATTAAAATAAAATCTGATGTAAAAAAATATATATTACATATTTTGGAAAATCCGAACATCAGATCAAAACTAAAAGATAAATATAAAAAAATATAAATATAACATTTAATGACAGTGACAAGGCCGCGTAATAATAATAATAATAATAATAATAATAATAATGTTAAATGATTAATTTATTGTATTTCCTGCCTGGGTCTTGCAGCTGTTGAAGCTACTCGTATCATCTCTGTTTTCATATCAGCCTCATATTAAAATGTCCAACAGTTCTCTGCTGGGAGCGGCGGGACTCCCGGTCCAAATTGCTCCCAACCGAAC
Source organism: Poeciliopsis retropinna (assembly GCA_010277075.1). Lineage (NCBI taxonomy): Eukaryota > Metazoa > Chordata > Actinopteri > Cyprinodontiformes > Poeciliidae > Poeciliopsis > Poeciliopsis retropinna. The sequence continues at coordinate 1,257,178 of VMRM01000033.1, read as the reverse complement.
CACCGGGAACGGAACATTTTCCATGTTTAACTAAGAATAAACCGATTAATTTAAAGTTTTATAATGTTTAATTTTCTGCAGCATCGGTACCGTTTGCCGGCCCAGTTGCTGACTTTGGTCCCGGCTCTTACTTGGGTTGCTGGGCGGCGCGGAGGTACGGATCCAGTCGTACGGGTTCCTCCTTCTGGGGGACCCGGGAGACAGCTGCCCCGCGGATGGGTTAAGGGCGGCGGGCAGCAGCGCGGCCGGCTGACCGGGGAACTCCTGGAAGCTCAGCGCGGGCCCGGGGCCCGCGGTCGGAGCGCCCACCGCGGCGGCGTACTGGTGCGCGGTCCAGTCCTCCCGGGCCGGCGGCGGCGGGTAAGCCGGGCTCCATCCGCCGGCGCCTGGCCCGGCCTGCTGCGGCTCGGCGCTCAGGCCGTGGTGATGGTGGTGGTGATACCCGGGGAAGTCCGGGTACTGCGGCGGGCCTGGTACCGGGAAGTTCTGCGGGCTGAGGCTGAGCCCCGGGTGGCGGCTCACCGGGTTCTGGTGTGGGTACATGGTGGGCTCCTTGTCCAGCTGCAGGTAACTGACGTACATCTTCCCAGGTGAGGGGTCTCCCTCAGCATACTGCGGCTCCAGCCTGCCTGCTGCCGCTCACCTGTCTGCAGGTGAGCTCTGTGTCCGCGTGTCCGTGGCCTGCGCGCGCCTCCACCTGCTGCCTGCCGGCCTCCCTGAGAGTCTGCGCGCGCTGCGGCTGCGCCAGGTATAAACGGCCGCGGTCACATGGTCCGTTTATGGCCCGATATCCTCCTCTTCCTCCCGCAGCCTTCACCAAGAGCCAGACATCATCATCATTGTCATCATCATCATCATCCCCAGGGGTGCATTTACACTTCAAAGGGCCGCGATCCATTTCTCTATAAAGAACCAAAAATAAACTGAAATAAAAATGTCTCATTTATGACAGTTTAGTTCAATTCATTCATTTCACCTGAGCTAAAATCTAAAACATGAGAAAATCACGTAGCTATCGACTTTTATTTAAGTTAAACTCGTTCTGAGAATGTGCTTGAACTTAATATTACAGTCATGTTTTAATTTCTATTAATTATTGCCATTTATTTAAAATCATTTTCGTTTCAGCTTCAATTGATTATTACTAGTTAACGAATTGAATTACGAAATACGCCTTCAGCATAATAATAAGAATAACAATAACAACAACAACAACAACAACAATAATAATAATAATAATAATAGTAATAATAATACTTTTTAGCGATCGAAGCTGTTTTTATTGATTCAGTTGATTTTGAATTAAACATTTATTTTTAAAAAATTATCTCTGAGTTGGTTTGAATTCATCAGGATTATTAAGATCATATTTAATAAATTGAAACATTTATTTATTTATTTAGAGGTTCTGATTCTGATGAAACCGACAGCGGTTCGAGTCGCGGGTCCCAATGTTCCGCATGTTTATTTTACATATGAATATATAATCATAAAGATGTCCAAAGAGTAAAAAAAAAAACATTTAGTAAGATTTCATTTTAATATGAATAAATATGAACGTATTTCACAGATTGAGGAGGCAGAGAAAATAAAAGCGTTTCACAATTATAGTGAAAAGAAGTTAATATTTGCTGACGTCACCTTCCTCCGTTTCTGTTATTAAATATTCTGACCCGTTTTGGTTTTTATATCAATGTTATAAATGTCAATACGTATAAATATCAATGTAGGACCAGCGCAGTGCGCGCGAACACGCAGAGAGCCACGCACACCTGCTAACCTGGACACGTAGGAATGTTCACGTGTGTGTGTGTCTAGTTCATTATAGTTTACATGAATCTAAAAAATACCTTTAAGCAGATATTAATCCTAACTCTGCTTATTTCCATGTTTCTACATGTACATGTTTTTATTGTTCTGATTTAATATTACATTTTTTTTATTTCTTAATTAACATTAATAAGGACTTAAACATCGCTGCCCTGTTTTCCTGCAGTGATTATTCCCATATTTCCTGGCTCCAACTCTTCCGGTTTGTCGGGAATATTTCTCGTATTTTCTCTCATGAATCCACTTCGTGTTTTCATCTCTCTCTCTCTCTCTCTCTCTGAGGGACTCGAACCGACAACCCTGAAGAAGCCTCCGCGGCCTCCTGTGGAGGAATGATCTGCGTCTTTATGGATTTATGGGAGATTTATTGTTTTACGCTGATGAGTATTTAGTTTAGTGTGGCGCCGTAAAGCCGCGTAAAGCTTCACTTTTCATCTTTTCAAGTGTTTGATTGGAGCTTTAATGATGTTTAAACTTCTGCCTCAGATCATCGCTGCACCTCCGCGCGCTGCGGCCCCGCGTCGTTTTATTGTTTATTTACAAACATTCACTCTCCATTCATAAACAACATTTCAGAAATATTATAGTTTTTAATTGGTTCCATTTTAAAGGTCCAAATAATTGATTTTTTTTGTTTATTTTCTTTCTTCCATTTATTGTATTTATGTAGGAAATTATTGATTACTTAGACATTATTATTATTATTATTATTATTATTATTATCAATAAACTAATCAGTTCAGTTGGAATATTAATGAGTGTGATATTATTGAAATGAACAAAACCATTTATAATCTGATCATTAATAAATAAATGAAGAGGAATCAGTGATCAGTGATGTGATCGATAGATCGACGCTTCTTCTGTTTTCAGAAAAAAATCCGAATCTTCAGAATCGAGACAATGGACCCGTTCACTCTTTCTGTCTGAACTGTCGAACAGAAATCAGATTTATGTTTCATTTTGCTTCATGTAAACTTTGAACGTTTTCTGGAATCCAGCAGAGAAACCAGAGAGGTTCTGGAGCGTTCCTGAAGTTCCGGTTCTGATTCTGTTGGACCGGTCCAATTCATCCAGTCCTTCAGTTAAACGGCGAGGAACTTAAAGTTCTGGAGAAGAAGCAAGAAAGTAGCTCCAGATTCAACCGGGAATAGGTTCTGACTGAACCGAGCAGAACCAGGACCGGAACCAGAACCGGGAGCCGGCGGTGACCTGAGAGAGGTTCTGTTTTCCTTCACCTGTCTGCAGGTGAATCATTAAACCCCGAGGCTCATAAAACTTCACTTTATGGAGAATGATGATGATGGTGGGCCATAAATGATGAAGAATGGGGTCAGAGCCTACACGAGACCTTCAAAATAAAAGCCTGCTTCTGAAAATAAAATCAGAAACAACAACTACAATAATAAAAATATATTGACATATTTTCACTTTTACTTTGATTATAAAGCTTTTTTCCACTGGTGTTAAAAACGTAGAAATAAATTCTGGGAGCCTGTAAAGCGGATCGAACCAAACTGGACCGGAACACTCAGCAGCCATGTTGGCTTCCAGCACGTTTCTGTTTTAGCCTTGACAGAAACATATTTTATTCTAATAATTAAGGATAATATTCCTGATGAGGGGACCAAGTGTCTTTCTGTGTCCGGTTTATCCGCTGTTCTCTGCTGTCCCCTGCTGGCACCGTCAGCCTCTGCACCATTTAAACGGAGCCGACTGGTTCCCAGTTTCTGACTGGTTTCTGTCTGCTATGATGAACCGTCAGCACCAGTGGTCTCAAACAGCATTCCTTCATTACTTTCATGGACAGAATTTCCAGACCAGCCAAAGTGTGGAGGAGATCCGCCTTGGTGGCCTCAGGATCCCGACTCTGGTTTTTGCGGATGATGTGATCCTACTGGTTTCATCAGGTCATGATCTACAGCTTTCATAGGAGCGGTTTGCAGCAGAGTGTGAGGCGGTTGGAATGAGCATCAGTGCCTCCAGAACCGAGGGTCTTTGGCCGGAAAAGGGTAGAGTGCTTCTCCTGGTTGGGGGGAGGAAGGGTCCTGCCCCAAGTGGAGGAGTTTAAGTATCTCTGGGTTCATGAATGAGAGAAAAATTGAGCAGGAGATCGACAGACAGATTGACGCAGCGTCTGCAGTGAAGCAGGCGCTGTCCAGAGAGAGCTGAGCCAAAAAGCTAAGCCCTTGATTTACTAGTCAGTATACATTCCTACCCTCATCTATGGTCATGAGCTTTGGGTCATGAACGAAAGGTCACGGATACAAGAAGCTGAAATGAGTTTTCTTTTCAAGGTGTCTAGGCTCTCTCTCAGAGAGAGAAGCTCAGTCATCAAGGAGGGGCTCAGAGTAGAGCCTCCGCTCCTTCACACTGATGGAGCCAATTGAGTTGGATCGGCATCTGGTGAGGATGGAGATCCCCTGGTGAGGAGCTCAGGTTCTACCGGGAAAAGACCCAGAGCAGGACACACTGAAGGGATGATGTTACTCTGGTGGGAACGGCTGGGGAGAGGGAAGTCTGGGCCTCCATACTGAGGCTGCCGACTCTGGACAAGCGGAAGACGGATGGTTCAAATATCAAGTAGAACTTTAATTCTTCTAGGTTTTTTGCTTATTAGTTGGTTATTATTTCTATATAATCAATAATAACAGGCAGACTGTTAGTTCATTTCACTTTAATAATAAAAAGAAAACTAAATAAAAATCTGAAAATAAAAAATACATGGCAAACAGACTCTGAACTGATTATGAGGATAATCATGGTCGCTGATGATACAGTAGCAGTAATAAGTCACCATAATAATAATAATCAGAAGCAGAATAATAATAACAATAATAATAATAATAATAATAATAATAGAAGAAGAACTCTATGTTTCCAGATCACTTCTCTGTTGTATAGACATAAGCATGGCAGCGGCCCAGAGGGCAGCGTCGGCCCAGAGGGCGGCGTTGGCGGTCCAGGGCGTGGCGGCGGCCCAGGGCGTGGCGGCGGCCAGGGGGTGGCACTGTTTACACGTAGAGCGAAGGAACCCCACAGAGCACGACGAAACCAGGACAGAATCACAGCTCCAACGATTCACAGCACGGCGTGGGAACAAAAAAAAACCTTCTTCTTCTTCATGGTGAGCGAGGCCAGACGGCGGCTCGGAGGACCGGCTGAGAAGGGCTCGGTTCTGAACGGGTCGGTGTGGCAGGGCGACAGGAGAACGGACTGACGGAGGCTCAGGTCTAGCTGGAGGAACCCAATCGGATCAGAACCTGTTCTGTCTAGAAACAAACTCAACTACCCTGATTCAGCTCCAGAACAAAGGTCAAGGTTCTGAGAGAACTTCATTTCCAACCTGAAAACCCAAAACATTTGGTGCTGAAAAGGGGACAACATCCTAAAGGACCAGAACCAACCAGAACTCTTCAGGTTGCAAATCTGTTTAAGTTGAACATCAGAACGTTTTAGATTCTCATCTAAAAACAGGAACCAGTCAGATTACTTCTGGTTCTGATCGGCACCATCAGCCACCACTTCCTTCAACAAGCCGCCAACAGGAGCTGTACCAGACCGGACCAGTTCAGCCGGTCCACGTGGAACAGGACTGGGAATAGGACTGGGAATAGGACTGGGAACGCTGGTGTTGATCATGGGATTGGGAGGAACCGGACTCTGACTCCTGAACTTGAGACACCAACAGAACAACATCAGTGACTCGGATTGGCCACCAGGTGGCAGCAGATCTCTACTCAGCTACAGGCTGACCATTGGCGCCTGACTGACTGGTTCTACTGCTTCCCAGTCTGAAGCTGAACTGGAGCTGCACAGAGGACAGGGGAACGCTGGTTTGAGACAAAACCAATCCACATTCAGAAACACCTAACAGGAAGTGGTCAGCTCTAAGCCCCGCCCAATGAGGAAAAGGAGGAGGGATTATGGAAGGATAAGGAGTTGAAACAGGAGAAGAAGAACCACCGAGCCTCAATGCAGTCCAGCTCTCACCCGCCCCCTGCTGGGGAATGTAAGGTGATGAAGCGTGTCGGTGTGCATCAGTGTGTGTGTATCAGTGTGTATGTATCAGTGTGTGTGTTGATGCGAGCGTGAGGCATCCTCCTAGCAGTCCTCATCCTTGTCGTCCACGACGCCTTTGAGGCGCAGGCGGGCGAAGTCCTCGAAGACGAAGTCATCGTCCTGGGAGACGCTGCTGAGAGGATGAAACGAACAGACGGTCAGAACCGGAACCAGAACCAGAACCAGAACCAGCAACTGGTTGGACCCATCGGTGACTCACTTGGTGTCGAACTCAATGAGGTTGGTGTCGATGGGTGGGTCCGAGTCCGGCACGGCTGCAACCAGAGACAGGGTGAGCGGTGGGGTTTGCCATGGAAATGGGTTGAGGGCAAGTGCGGGCGTGGCTCACCTGACTGTGGGCGGGACGCGGGCGGCTCCACGGGTTTGGGATGCATCAAGATGAAGGGCAGCTCCACCGACACGTCCCTGCAGAACAGACAGGAAGCTACTGGAACCGGGTGGAACCAGGACAGCAGCCACTGACTGGGATCACTGCTCAGTCAACTGGCTGCAGGCTTTTACTGTGAAGGGTCCAGTCTGTTACTCAGGCTAATTAATTGAATAGTGCATCCAATAGCAGCCCTGAAGATGACCTGTAGAGCTCTAATTGGCCATAAGGGGTCTGTTGCCACAGACACTGACTGGTTTTTCTTTCCAATGTGAATGATAAGAAAACAAGAAGTGAAGCAGGAAGTGTCTTACCCTCCGCGTGACACCACCAGCTTGACCTTGACCCTGTAGGACACCAGGATGCCCAGAACCTCCTTGTTGGTCACGTCCTTCACTCTGAGGAAAAGGAGGAAGAGGAGTTCATGTGACCATAGCAAAGAGCGTGTCTGTGTGAGAACCAGATTTTTGTATCCCTGTGGGGACCCAAACACCATTTTTGGGTCAGAGGTTAGGTTTTAATGCTAAGGTGTGAAATGACTTTTGCTTAGGGTCAGGCTGTAGAAATAAATGGAAGTCAATGATAGTGTGTGTGTGTGTGTTACATGGTGGAGGAGGCCAGGTTGGTGTCTTCGTGCTTCAGCTTCCCATCCAGAGCCAGGCCTCTCTTCTCCCGGTTCTTGTCCAGCGTCGGAGTCAGAGTGTACACCTTACAGAAGGTGGAGCTGGACGACACCTGGTCGCTATGGAAATCACAGGCTGACGTTAGTCTCATTTGTTCCTGTTCAAACCAGTTTCTAGCTGGTCTAAGATTAAAAGACCATGTGAACAGATGTGAACCGGTTTCAGTGATTCAATGACCTTAAACCAGTTCAAAACAACTGTAACTGGTTCTCCCAGCTTACACCAGTTCAGACTGGTTTACACCAACTAAAACTGGTCCAAACTAGCTTAACCAATTTCAAACTAGTATAAACCAGTTTCTAGCTGGTATGTGAACCAGTTGATCTTCAGACAGGTTTCTGACAGAAAGCCTGAAGTCGTCATCATCATCATCATGTGTTGGCTATGGTTGAACTGGGACTCACTCTGCCTCCAGCTGGGCCACTGGGCATTTATACTGGGCGGTGCTGAACAGGCAGATGTCGGCGTATTGGCGCACTGCGGAGAGAGAGAGCGACACCAATGAGTTCTTCAGAACTTTCTGGTTCCCCTGAGCACACATGAGGAAGAGGAGGGGAGGAAGACCTGAGATCTTGACTCTCTTCACTGTCTTGGTGGAGTTGTTGGTGACGTGAACGTTCACGCTGATAGGCTCTCCGTGGTAGTACAGCTGCATGATGGGAAAGAGCTGAGTGAGGACAGCGATGAGGTGAGCGATGAAGAGGAAGATGAGGAAGCAGCAGAAGTACCTCCTTATCCAGCGACGCCTCCAGGTGCAGGGAGCGGTCCGACATCAGGAAGCTGCGGGTCGTCTCCACCATGGGCTGAGGGCCCGGCTTCTCCGGCGCATACTGGACCTTCCTGATTACCAGGCGCACTGAGTTCCTGAGACGCACAGCACAATGGGAGCACTGGGCACACTGGGAGCGCCTGAACTCTGGTGAGATGAAAGGCCACCACTTGGTGGTGTCAGGGTGGAACTACAACTCTGAACTCACCTCTTGTGGATCTTCTCCTCTATGGACTTGGCACAAAACGCTCTGATCTCAAAGTCCACACCGCAAGCCTTCAAGGAGAACAGACCGGGTTCACTTCAGAACCAAAACCAGAAGAACCAGGCTGGACTAATGCTGACTGACTCGTTTTACTGGCCATATCAGTTCAGTGGAACCGGGCCGGTCCAACTGATTTATCTGATGATGATCTGCTTCCTCTACTTCATCTAGGCTCAGAATTATTCATACCCCTGCAGTCGTCTTTTAACCTGACCAACATTAAGGTTCTGGAGCGGTCCAGTTAGAGTTCTGGCGCTGGTTCCCTCAGACATGAGCCCTGGCTCTACTGTTGATCAACGATGAATATTGGTGATTATTATTGAGCTGTTACCTTCCCAGTGTCCTCTGGTCCGGGCTGCAGGGTGACCGAACATGGCAGGTTCTGAGGGATCTGGAACACAGTCAGCATCATAGTTTAAACCATCATCATCATCATCATCTATGCTAAGAGCTACATAGAACTGGTAGTTATTATGGGATGCATTCATTCAGCTCTCATTTAAACCCAGGGTCAGAGGTCATGGCTCACTATCTGCAGTGAGATTAACACTTTAATCTCTATAAACTATAAACTAGAGACTCAGATCTGATGAATATCAGTGCTGCTTTGCAGACCTAAGGTCTGGAGACTATTCTGGTCTGGAAACAGCAGGAGGCCCTCTGGGGCCCGGGTGTCCCTTCTAGACCTGATCTGGGAGCAGCAGAATCAGAAAGCAGCTTTCCATGTTCCCTAAAGGGTCAAAGATCATTTCTAGAAGTTTTCCACAGATGTAGGTCTCCGTGTGGCCGGAGGGTCACCTGTAGCAGAACAATGCAGTGCTGCAGAGGAACTGGTTGCAGCGCCACGAAGCAGGAAGTGAGTGAATCACTGAGTCACTTCCTGTGATAAGAACCTGTAGCCGGTTCTGTTCAGGCCTCCATGACGCTGAGCAGAACCAAGGTTCTGCTATCATCTGGTTCAGCAGATAAACAGACACAATTGGATGGAGGAAGCACAGCAGGGAACGGATCAGAACCAGAACTCTACTGAAACCCAGCAGCTTCAGCAGATTCTAACAACCTTTCTAGAGGTAGGTAGAGCTGTAGCGGTAGAAAGGACTCACTGTGAAGTAGAAAGGATGGGCGTGCTGGCCCAGCTTCTTCAGTAGACGCTCCTGCAGCCGGCTGTTGGCTTTCTTCTCCTCAGGAACTGGAGGGAACGCCTGGAGAACACGACATGATAAAGCTTGTCATTGATCAGCACAGCTGTAGGTGGATGATTGTACAGGGTTCTGTGGGTCTGTACCAGGATCTAAGGGGTCTAATTGGGGCTTTATAGTTATAGTTGCACTTTTGAAAGTATGTGTTGTGCATGTACGGGCCAGGCAAGAATTATGCCATTCACAGCTGATAGAGGCATATTCTCCTGAAATGGTTCCTCATGGAGAGATTATATAAATGCCAGCCCAGGGAGAACTGCTCTGACCTGAACAGTGGCACATGCGACCCGCGCTAGTTCAGAGGTGGCCAACCACATTCCCCTCGCACCAGGTTCAATGCATCACTCCTGGACTCTAAGGGGTCAACCTAAGGCAGGTTGACTCCAGGCCTGGAGGGCCTTTGTCCTGCAGCTCTTAAATGTGTCTCTACTTCAACACACCTGAGTCACATAATGAGGTCATTAGGACTCTGGAGAACCTGACTGTACTGAGGAGGCTATTCAGCTGTTTCATTGAAGAATGTTGGACCAGAGAGATGTCAAGGAGTTGCAGGACACCGGAGGCCTGGGTTTGTCCTTCCCTGCTCTACGGGGTCTTTCTAATCTCAGATTTCTTCAGAAGACTCTAAGGGATCTCCACCTGGGTGATCCACAACTCTAAAAGCTGAGTTGTAGTCACACTGTTGCAAGTTTTTGTTGATTGCTGGGGAATCACACATTGAAGCATTTCAGGGTTTCCCCCAGTTTATTATAAGCCTGGTGGGTGAGCAGGCTTTCCTTGTGCCCCCAGCAGGACAGGCATAGCTTGTTTATTTATTTCAGGATTTTTTAAAAGACTTTGTAGTTGGTGTTTAGGTATTATTAATGTTTTCCAATAACACATAATTACCTTGAGATATTTTAACATTTTCTGTCAACTTCAAAAGTTTTTCAACCCAAAAACAGCAGGCCGCTCCAGGCTCAGCAGGGTGTCTGGGGGAACCCGCCCTTTATAGTTGACGGATTTGTGGGGTCTGTATCCTCCTAAACGAGTCGTGGTTCTGGTGTCAGTCTGAGTCGGCGGTTCCTCGTGGTGGAGCGTCTCACCTGGAAGGTGGAGATGTACAGGTCCTTCCTGAAGGACAGGCCTAGGACATCCAGGTCCTCCCGGCCGTACCGGAAGGCGCAGGTCAGCGTGACGAAGACTGCAGGAGGAAGAGGAGGAGTACAGGTCAGCGGGACCCACCAGATCCGGGTTCCAGAGTCAGGGTTCAGACCCAGAGCTTCTGACTGGACCTTCATTCTGGGTTCTGCTGGGTCTGACCCGCTCTGATTCTGACTGAAGGACAAAAACCCTCCAGCTTCAGGAATGATTCCGACAGAACCCGATGACGGTTCTGAGGTCCGGCTCACCTTTCCTGTCCTTCAGGTACTCCGGGTCCACTAGGATTACTCCATCTGGAAGGAAAACACCCATCAGTCGGTGTCCAGAACCCGGTTCTGGTCAAACATCTGAGGGTTCTGGAGGTCAGGACTCACCTACTGGGTCCACGTGGTCCAGGTGGTCCACAAAGTCCCGCTTCCCCAGGTAGACTGTGAGCTGCGGGTCAGAACCAGGAGGTCCAGTTAGAAGCAGTTCCAGGAACTGGACCAGGTTCTGATTGGTTCTGTCTGTGACACCAAGATCAACTCTCTAACCTGTTTATTTGGTTCTGGAGGTTCTGTTGTGTGTGTGTTCAGAACCTGGGTTCTTTAAGGAACAGAACCTCCTCCTACAGCCTGACCCGGTTCTGTCCTGATTAAGACTGAACCAGACCTGGCTTTAGTGTCTGACTGGGTTATTATTCTGTACTGACCCATGCAGGTTCTGATGGACCCGTCTCCATCAGAACCTGTGAGGTCCATGTTAACCACATGGAGGCGCTGTTCCCCCTCTGTCAGGCTTTACAGTTCACTTCCTGTTTCTGATCCAGTTTTAGTTCATCAGCATCTCTGAGTGGATCCTAAACCACTGAACAGAACCCGAGTCCAGCTACCAAAGACCGAACTCAGCAGAACTCACCTTGCAGTTTGGACTGGACTTCTTGAAGACTCTGAGGAGGAAGAGGAGAAGAAGAAGAAAGTTAGTCTGGGTCCGAGACAAGCTGCTGGTTCTGAAAGGTGTTTGAAAGGGCCCCTGGTCCAGAATGGGGTCCCCGGTTCTAAGTGGTTCTCACAGGTTGCAGGTGAGTTGCGACAGGAGCCACAGGAAGTGTGTGTGTGTGTGTGTGTGTGTGTGTGTGTGTGTGTGAACTTTCTGTTGGTGTGCAGTCAGCAGGAAGTGGTTGACAACAGCAGCAGCTTCTCTAAACAACTGGTTCTGGAAGGGTCAGAGGCCTAGTCAAAGTCCAGAGCCTAATGCTTTGGTGGGACCCTCTGTGATGTGAACAGAACCAGAACAGCCTGTGTTCTGTGCTTGTCCGGGTCCAGACCCGTCACAACTTCAGGAAGTCATCATTTATTCTCTGATCAGGTTCAACGCTCACTTCCTGCCACCATCAGAGCCACAACGACCAAACAGGAAGTAGCAGGTTGCTCTACCTCTGACACAATAACAAGCTACTGGTCCTCCAGAACAATCAGAACCAGTGACGTGTTTGGAGCAGCTCCACAAAGGTGTGATTTCAGGTTCTGATTCTAGGAGAATCCCAGTCTGGTCCAACGGTTCAGCCGACCCACCATTTCCGGTTCTGGTTGACCTTTGACCTTTATCTCCCATTTATTATTCAGTATTAATGAGTCAGACCCAGACTGGAGTGCGTTCTGGTTCTGACTCAGCTGCTGATGTCGCTATGTTTACAGACTGAAGCTCCTCCTGGGAATCACCTCCACCTGCTGCAGCAAGGCCTGCTGGGAAAACGCCAGACGGCAGGAGGAAGAAGAGGAGGAGGAGCTGGTTCTGGTGGTTCTATCTGAAGGAACCTGAAGATCGGCTCCTGGTTCAGCAGGGTGAGCTTGGGGTCAAAGGACAGAGCAGGAAGCTCAGAGAAACAAGCTCCATGTCAGCCTCTACAGGTAGAAGGACAAAGGTCAGAGGTCACAATCCTGAAAGCCTCTTCTCTCTAGAAATCAGATGGACAAACAGGAACACAGTGGTGGAAGGATGGTGCTGTGGGCTGCTTCTGATGATCTGACCCAGAACCAGCTGGGTTCTACAGAACCAGAGGCTCATCTGGCCAAGTATGCACCTCTACTTTTGGTCCAAACTGGGTTTTGTTTGATCACCAGAACCACACAGATCCACCCAGCCTGGGGCCTCAGCGAGTATAACCCTGACTCCAGTCTCAGTGTTCTGAATGTTCCGGGACTGAAGCAGAAAACACTGAACCAGAACCAGCCGGTGAACCCTGGTGAGTCCTTGTGGACTTGGGTGCAGCAGAACCAGAACTCTACTCCTGCAGCTGGCGGCCATGTTGGCTCCTCACTTCCTGCCCTGCCAGCCGCTTCCTGGCAGGAAGTGGCTGAGCAGCGGTTCAGGAAGTTGGAACATTTCCAAAATGGAAAACTGAAGATTTCCTAAACAAACGATCCAGGCCGAGCTGCTGCCCGACTGGGATTCGTTCTGGAATCAGCAGAACAGAACTGCTGTCATGGAAACCGGAATGAACGTACGCAGAACCAGCTAGTGAATCCTTAAAGCAGAACATCAGAACAGGACAGGTTCCTGACCAGTTCTGAAGGGATCAAATGGATCATAATAGGACCTGTTGTAGTTCTGGTCTTTGTGAACTCACAAACTTCACTTGGTCGCTAAGCAACAACTTCCCAATCAAATATCATCCTGGAGAGGTTACTCAGGAGTATCAGCTGTTAGCATGTTAGCACGAGGCAACCGTCTGCAGTCAGAGGCCTCAAAGAGTCACTGTAACACCGACCGCTACTGGGGCTCCATCTACTCCACAGCACAACTGAACTGATTCTTGAACCGCTTCATGAACTTATTCCTGGGTTTCCATGGAAGGTGACCCGGAAACTCCTAAAACCAGGATGTGAAACCGGGACTCAGGGTTCGATTGGATCCACATGTAGCAGGTTCTGCTGCAGGTTGGTGGGCTCCACCGGCCTGATTCTGATTCTGGTGAAAACACATAACAAGCTACAGTCTTTCGTGTGTCTGCAAGAACCAGAAGGCCATCAGGCTGGCTTCCTGTTTTCCTGGCCTCACACCAGTGACTGAACCCGGGCCGACCCGCTCCTCCAGCTGAGTCGGAACCAGCAGGTGGACGCAGAAACAGGCTGATATTTAACCGGAGCAGCTCGGTGTGTTCCCGGGCGGAAATAACGGACATCTCAGTGAAACTCCAGAATTTCCAGGGACCGTTCCGCCCACCTGTCTTCATGCTAGAGTCGTGTTTTCCACCCACGACCCGAACTTGTTCCAGTCCCACAGCCGTGGCTCTTGTCGGACCGGTTCTGGAGCCTGGGCTGCCCCGCTAACCCCACCCTGCTGCGGGGCTAACTTCGCCCGCAGCCTTGGCGTCCTCAGGGGGAACCGACCAGAACCGAGCCCCAACGGTTCTGTTCGCCCCGGTTCGGGTACCCCCTTCCAATGAAGCAGTTAAACCCGCCGGTGCCGCCTGGCCCAACTCCCCCGTCCAGAAACAGCAGAGAGGCTGCTAACGCTAGCTCAGCCCTTCAGATCCGCAGCTAACAACGGCTAACAGCCCTACCTGGTGCCCGCCTTGTCCCCCATCTCCTCGGCAGGCGGACGGCAGCAGAATCCCGACAAAATGAGGCCTGAGCCGGCGGAGTGTTGTTGGTTGTCAGACGGTGTCGGTTCGGTCCGGGAGGTTCCGTTCAGCCGTCCATCCACCCAGAACTGGTTAGTATGCTAATAGGTTTTAGCGCCGCCTCGGCTGCTCCGAGCTTCCGCAACGGCTGCGTGTGTGAGAGCGGGCTTGCTGTGTCTGTGAGGACCGAGCGCGCCGCTAACCCGCACTGCCGAAGACCAGCGCACTCCCACCTCAACTGCGAAGGTTACGACTTGGATTTAAGGACTCGGTCCAGATGAGGAGGAGGAGAAGGACGGGGGGGATGCGGGAACACAAACCTGCGTCTGCGTGCGTGTGTGTGCGCGCGCAGACTACAGATTGCGCAACGCGGAGTCCTCCAACATGTCAACACGATGCGTGAAACGTTCAACAGATCAGGATTCATCCGAGAAGAACCGGGCCGAGATCTTCTCGGCCGAGATCAGAATCGAGATCAGAATCAGAGCCGAGATCAGAACCGGTTCAAGATCGAGATCAGAACCGGAACCGGTTCATGGCCCGGTGACCCGGGCTCTAACTTTATTATGTGAATAAACATAACAAATATCATAATATTTTCACAAATATGCAAACATAATTTTCTCCTCACTCAGCTGTTTTAGTTTTTTACATGATCAGTCTGAAGCTTCCAGACAAGTTTCTGGAAAACTGTTAAAAATAAAAATATAAATAAACAAATAGTTGAAAATAAAACAATTTCAATGAGTCAGAAGCATAAAAGCTCATTTATTAAAGAGAGAATATCCACAAGCCGGACCGGCTCAGAACCGGGACCTGTTGAGTCCAGCTGAACTCTGCACTGGAGTGGTTCTTCTGACCCAGGACCGGTTCAGTCCAGCCTGTTGTTGTTTCCCCGTAACAGCTGAGGCAGCAGGTCTGTGGCGCTGACCCGTTTCCTTCTGCTTATCTGAGGTCAGAACCAGCAGAACTGTCCAGTCCAGCTGGTTCCCAGATCAACACCAAACCTCCATAATTTATTGGTGAACATCAATTATGATGAAAGTCTGAAGTTCATCAGGTTGTGAAACTTTTCTACAGCAGAAGAGAGGATGACTCAGCAGGAAGTTGTTTTGTTTTTAGTTTTTGCTAATATTTAGTAAGAGGCCTCATTAGCTTCAGTTGCCATAGAAACTGAAACTAAAATTCTTAGCATGAAAACAAAACTGAGAATTTCCTGGTTCCTGGATCCTGGTCCAGAATCTGGTTTTGAGTCCTGACCAGAATCTCAGTCTGGGTCCAGATCCTGGCTTTGAGTTCCGACCAGAACCGCCCGGGCTCCTCTTGGTGTTGACGTGTTCCAGTCGGTCCCAGCAGAACCCGACTCCATCTGGCGGTCCGCTGAGTGGAACGAGATGTTAATCGGCAGAACATGTTCACTCAGCAGCAGGAGCTCTGGTTGGCTCTGCACACGGCCCAGAGGCTGAGGAAGAGGAGGGGAGAGGAGGAAGAGGCTGGGCTCACAGCTGGAAGTCTTCATGGACAAACATCTGGAAGCTTTCAACATCTGGCAGGAAGTGAAACTGATCAAAATAATATTTCAGTTATTGTTCCAGTTATGGATCTGGATTACCTTGGAGAGTTCTGTTAACAGAGCAGGTAAGGAGGTCCCGGTCCCTCCAGACCCTCATACCGGGACCTCCGGTATGACCTGTCATCCATACAGGCTAGCAGGTCAGAGGTCAGCCTGTATGGATGTTTCTATGACCCACTGAGGAAGGACATTAAGTAAGAGGTAAGAGTGCTAACTTCAAACCTAGCTGTGCTAACCCTAAAGCACTAATCAAATATTAGTTCTGCCAGCACTAAGTAGCTATACCAACACAGTAATTAGCAGAAGCTAATGGTAAAGCGCTATGCCCACACATAATCCAACCAAAGCTAATGCTAAAGCTCTATACCAACATGGTAATTAGGAGAAGCGAATGCTGAAGCACTAAATTCAGTCATATTGATATGTGTCAGTGACATGAGTTACACATGTTTACGTTTCATAGTTGTTGCTAACTCTGTTGCTGTGGAGCGATGAATCGGAACTGCTGTGTCAACAGACTTCAAAATAAGAGCATGACTATAATGTATACCTTTTTGAAGATTTTTAACAGTCAAAAACCAAAACTTCAACCCAAATGTCAAACTTCATTCAACTGAAGTCTTAAAAACCATCCAAGGAAATCAGTGCTTCAGAATTTATCCATCCTTCAGAGTTAGCGCTAAGCCAAAATTAGCTTTGCTATTAGCTTATAAGTGCTAATCAGAGTAACTTATTCAAATCACAGAACTCAGAGTATTTTTCTTGCAGAACTATCACCTCAGGGCGGGTCAGAGGAGTTCTGGACCAGTTCTGGTTCTGTCCTGAACAGGAGCAGAGCAGCAACATGTTCTGGAGCCACTGCTCAGAACCGGGCCTGTCAGAACTGTTTCCATCAGGAAATCCAGAGCCGACCCGGTTACTGCTGTCTGTGCAGCCTCCTCCGCTTCCTGTCGCTGTTCTGGATCAGAACCGCAGGCCTTCCTGTGGGACCCCAAAGGAAGGGACGAGCCCAGTGAGTCGGGCAGGGCCGCAGCCGGGTTTAACCTTCAGCACCGCGCTGCTCCGGGTCGGCTAGTGAATCATTATCAGCAGGAAGTTCTGAAGCAGAAGTGGAACGGGTCAGTGAGCGTGATCGGGCTGAATCAGCACAGAACTTCCTCCTGGTTCTAAACTCAGAGTTCTGATTAAAAGGTCCAACAGAACTGAATTTCCAGAGCTTCAGATCGGGTCCAGCCGTTTCAGAACCGGGTCAGATCCGGATGATGTAGGAGTCGGAGTGCGTGACGTATCGGACCCAGCGTTGAGACGGGCCGGGATGGATGGGAGACAGGCGCAGGAAGCGGATCTGCAGTCCAGTTCCGGTCCACTTAGGCAGTTCGAAGCTGAGCCCGACCGGACCAACCTCCAGCATGGAGGCAGAGCTCAGACCCGGAACGTCCAACTGGGGACAGAGGACAGGACAGAATCAGAGGATCTGTTACTGACACCATGACCTGTCAGCCCAGAACCAGACTGGTCCAGAACCACATGGGTCTGTCCAGAACCAGACAGGTCCGTACCCATCTGCTCTGATGATGATTGAAAATATGGAGCAGATTATTCCAGAACCGGGTCAGAAACTGGACATATTATTCCATCTACAGGTTTGGCGGATTGGTTGGTTCTGGACCAGAAGGTTTTGATACCAGCAGGTAGAGAGGACAGAATCGGGTCACCTTGAACAGGGCGGACAGCTGGGTTCCTCCACAGAACCGCGGGATTTTCCAGAATAGGGTTCTGTTCTGCAGCTGCAGCTCCGCGCTCTGATCCGGACTGCTGAGCTCCTGGGACAGACTGAGGACAAACGCAGGGGTCAGAGGTCACCATGGGGTCAGCATCCATCCACGGCCCAGACAGGTTCTGGTTCTACCATCGGATCAGAACCAGAACCATCCATCAGGGACGGATGCCAGCTCCTTATTTCCATCCGACTTTACAAACCAAATCGGGTCGGGAACCAAACACCAGAACCACAGTCAAATCAGAGCTCCCATGGCAACGCTTACCTCACAGAGCCTCTAGGAACTGGGATGGAGGCGCTGAGGTTGATGGCGGTGCTACAAAGAGAAGAAGGTGATGTCGTCATCATCATCATTGTGCTCCATCTTCCTGTTACAGTGATTTCTACTTCCTGTTACAGTAACTTCTACTTCCTGTTACAGAAACGCCTACTTCCTGTTTCAGTATCTTACTGTAGTGTCTGTAGTTTGCAGTTGTGAACCTATTCATGTGTTCCTGTGTAATCTAAGGTACATAATCTGTGGAATTAGATGGACAGTTTTTCTTCCACCATGAAGGAACCTGAACTGAAATGTTTTCCCAACTCCTGACCTTTAATTCAAATTCAAAAGTACTTTATTCATAATATTAATACTTTCCCACATTAAATAATTTAAATCACATTTATGAAAGTTTCTTGCATCATATGAACCTCACATACATATCTTGTGAGTGACGAGCTCTAATCTGAGCCTGAATTAGTGAGTAAAACTCAAAACAAAATAGCAAAAAAAGTTGCACTCATGTCCTGCTGAGCTGTGGATCACAACCAGGTCAGAACTGGGTCAGAACCAAATCAGAACTATATCAGAACTGGGTCACTGAGCTCCATCAGTAGAGCCAGGATCAGACCCAGGCCCGCTCAGGTACAACCAGAGGGTTAAGAATCAGGAGAGCCAGAAGCGGCTGTTCCACAGGTAGCTGGAGCCCAGCTACCTATGGTCTCCTAGCAACCAGCCAGGCAACCCGCCAGGTGAGCTGCAGCCACTCTGACCTGATTTGCATGTTCTGCATGTTGAACCAGAGCAGTGGCTGCATGGTGTGGCAGCAGGCCGGCCTGGTTCTGGTCAGAGCGGGTCGGTGGCACGGGTACTGACGGGTCCAACCAGAACCAAGTTCCTCCTGAACAAACAAGCCATTTCCAGCTGAGCTCAGGGAGCCGAGTGACGCAGGGCAGCAGGTGTGCAACACCTGAGCTGCTGGCCCCGCCCCCTCAGGAAGCAGGGAGACTGACCTTTTGGGTGGAAGGTCACAACGCAGCTTCAGGTACATCAGCAGTCTGAGGAAGACAACAACAGCTTCATTAGAGCAGCCAATCAGAGAGCAGCCTGACCTGCAGGGACCTGAGCCTCCAGGTGGTGGTTCACCGTTACCATGGAGACGCCCTGATAGGAACGGCCAGCTGTAAACAGGCTTTAATATTCTGGAAATGCTTCATCAAGAATTCAGGAAGTGACATCATCATATGTATAGAATGGGGATCAGGTCAAAGGTCAGATGCAGATAAATAAAATGTTTGTTTAGTAAAATGAAGAAAAGCAGAAACATGGAGGACCCAGAGGCTATGGTGATGCTGCCCCCTGCTGGTGAAGACTAACAGTCTGATGGAGACTAGAACCAGAACCCTTGAGGGGGCGGGGCTTACCGTCCTGCTGAGTCCCTCTCCACACTGGGGAAGAGGCGGAACGGCGGCGCCGACGGCAGCTCGTCACTCAACCGGTACTGCATCACCGCGTGCTGGAGGAGTAAGAGGAGAGGTCAGTGAGGTCATCACAGGATGAAGAGCTCAGCGACGATGGGTCAGAGGTCACCTCTCCCTGGCTGGGACACAGTCTGAGGATCCGGTGGCTGTGGAACTCATCCAGCTGGACCGACTGGTGGAAACTGCACTCATCGACCCGGACAGCAGCGCCGTAACCTGGACGGGTCGGAACCTTTGAGTGGACAGAGGCTGCTACTGGACAGGTCAGGGGTCAGAGGTCACAGGATGGGGCTTACCTCGGAGCTGGGACTTCCCCACACTGAACTCCTCATTCAGACCGATCCGCATCTCTGGGAGACAGAGGAACACCTGGTGTTACTGGGAACACTGGTTCTACTGGTTATGTCGCGGTTCTGGTTCTTAAGACTCACCGGAGCAGCTCGGCATGTAGCACTTGACTCGGATCTCTCCCTCAATGTCGGCCTTCATCAGAACCCCCTGTGGGTCAGAACACAGACAGCTCAGCCTGCAGCTGACGGCTCGGGTCATGGGTCAACAGAACCAGCAGAACCGTTCAGGTTCTGACAGCTGGAGAGCAGAAGGTCCAGATCATCTCCGCTGAAACTCTGAATGACAGTCTGAATGATGTTGGGTTCTATTTCTGAGTCTGGACCTACAGAACCTCTAGACTGCGGTTCTGGTTATGGATATTACTGGTTGTGGAGAACCCGGACTGAACTCACGTTGGAGCCAATCACCACCGACATCTTCTCGATCACGTCCACAAAGATCTCGCTCTTCCCTCCCTGGAGAACAACAGAACCATGTCAGTCATTAGAACCAGCAGTCCGGTTCTGGTCGAACGCAGCCAGAGTGTTGTTACCGGGTCTCTGCTGGACTGGATCGGTCTGGTGGCAGCAGAACTGGGAGCAACTTTATTCTGCTGGGTTTCCGCTCCAAACTGCAACAAAAAACAACCAGAACCATCAGATCCAGCACCACGGGTCCAGATTCTAACAGATAAGCTCGGCTGGAGAAGAACAAAGAGTTGGAGATGTTGATCCAACTCAGCCCAGACTGCTGGACCTGAAGAGCAGAACCTCTGCTGATGGAATCAGCCTGATGTGGTTTTGATCAGGTTCTGACCAGGGCCCGGCTGAGAGGGAGGTAATGACTTGAGGCCCCAGTAGGGGGCAATACGTACCAGCCCCACATTGCTGAGGTCAAAGAGGCTGAAGGGTTTGGAGGAGACGGCCTCTGATTGGATGAAGTTCTTCAGGACGTCTGATGATGTCGTCTGGACGTAGCCATAGTCCTGGAGACATGGAGTCACAGCCTGAACGCTGGAGCTAAATGGAGCTAAATGATTATTCAGACTGACAGAGGGATTCATGTCTAGACCAGGACAGATGGACAAATGGACATGGATCCTTCTTCAGGTTTTTTTTTAAAAATATATATATTGATTAAGTTTTCAAAATAAATCATACATAAATCATACACAAGAGTATGAAGCATATATATATGTATATATATTTAACAAATTACTGTATTAGAAAAATATACTCTTACCAATATGACAATGAAAATAAAACCATACAATAACTAAAAATAAAATAAAAATAAAAACAAGTCAGATCTAAATAACTGGTTACGCTGCACTGATTACCATTTACACTTTAGGATGGTTCTACCTGTCCCTAAAGGCCCGGGTGGCATTCTAAGAGACTGACCGAGTGTCGGGATCTTTGACTGGAAGATGGTCCAAAACCGGCTGCCAGATACCACAGAACTTATTAGTGGTATCTGGCAGTGATACCACTGCCAGCAGTCTCTGCTGTTGCTGAGACCAACAGCACAGCGCCCCCTGTTGCCACAGACTCACCAGCACCTCGTCCAGCAGCTCGTAGATCAGGGCGAAGTTCATCTGAACGGCCTTTTCTGACAGGCTGCCGCAGTAATCCTTCACCAGACCGCTAAGCCTGGAGCAGAGGTCAGAGGTCACCACCGGCCGACGGGTCAGCAGCTGGAGGTGAACCAACACCAACCTGTTCAGGAACTCGATGATGCTGAATGGAGAGGAGTCAGCTGTCGTCGTGGCAACCCAGTAGAGACCGCCCTGCCTGATGTGGACGAAGTGGAGGTCTTTATGGCTCTGCAGGAAAACAGTGGGTCAGATGGAGGAATGGAGGAAGGAAGAGAGGAACGGCAGAGTTACCATGACAACAGGGGGCTGGTCTCCCGTCAACGCTGTGACCTTCTCATAGAAAACGTTGATAACATCACTTCCTGCCTCTCCACGGTCTGAGTCTCAGAGTCAAGTGTTGAATGCAGAAAAAAGCTGAACTCTGATTGGCTGATGCCAGGCTGACCAGAAACACATCCAGACCCAGAACCATAACTAGGACCAGGACTAGGACCTGAAGCTAACCGGGTCAGAAGGATACAGTCCTTGTAGATGAGGTGGTCGCCCTTGGAGGACAAGATGAAGAGCTGAGAGATAATCATCGTTGTCATCTTGGTCCCTCTGAGACAAACAGAAGGTTACCACAGGCTGAGCTCCACAGCGCCCCCTGTCTGGCAGGAGGAGCCACAGAACTGACCCAAATCTGGTACAGCTGAGGCTGCCTTCTGATTGGTCAGAAAAGAGCCCAGTTGTTTTTACTGGGAGCTCAGCCAGTTTAGACCAGAACCAGGTCTGAGACAGAACCAAACATGTAGAAGCAGCATTCAGTTTCTATGCACCACAGATCTGGAACAAATTTCCAGAAAACTGAAAACTAGCCAAAACATCGAGTCTCTTCAAAGCCAGGCTGAAACCTACCTGGTTAGAGTTGATTTGGTAAGTAGTGGAGCATAATAACCCTTGTCTGTTTTTGTGTTTGTTTGTTTTTTTGCTTGTGTCTTGTTTTATTTTTCTTCTAATCATGTAAAACTCTTTAAACTACCTTGTTGCCGAAATCCTTTATAATAATAAAATGAAAATGCCTCTTTTCCAGAAGCCCTGGACCTTTGATCCCAGTCCGTCAAAGGTCCTCTACCTTCTCTTATTTCTATTGTATTTACCTCTGCTCCTGTGACGTTTCACTTCCATCCCTCTATGTTCCACCAAACGGAAACCTCCACATTCAGAAACCGTCGGGAAGCATTAAATTACCTCCACCATTCGGGTTTACATTAAATGTACTCACCACTGAAGTTAAGAGCTGGACCCGGTTCAGTTGGGTTCGGTTTATTTACATGAAAGTCCTGAAAGTTTAAGTTGCCTTAGTTAACAGCAGAAGAGCTAATTTAGCAGCTAGGTTATTATATTTAGCTAACTTATTTTAAAACTGAAGATATTTCATGACTCTAGCTCACATCAAACTGATCAACGTCGGAATAAGCTATTTTTCTGAAATATTTAGAGGTCAAATTAGACAAAAATGAAACGTTTACGAGCAGACCAGGCAGACTTTAAACCGGCTCAACAGCTAACAGCTAGCTTCACAGCGCCCCCTAAAGGAGGGGAGTAGAACGGATGGTTTTATCTGGTTTATTGAGAAGGAAAAATTTCTCAAATCTCATTACTATTGATTTAATTTAAGTCAGTTAATTATTTCATCTTTTAAACTCTCAGACGATTTACAATAGATGCGTTTTAATAACCTACTAGCACTATATTAAACTGACCGTTAGGTGGCAGCAGCGGAGAGTTTTGAAGCGGAAGTTGTTCATGTAAACAGAGTAGACCGTTTCCTCTTCATGCCGCTCCTTCCGAGCTGTATTCAACCATGAAGTAAGTGATTTTCTCCTTCATTCAGGCTGATTTTCTGCTTGTAGTGAACCGATAAACTGAGGACCTCTTCCTGCAGGCTGTAGCCGACCTGCAGCCGCAGCTGGTCCGGGAAGCAGCCGCTCTTCCGCTCCTCCCCGGACCTCATTCACAATCTGATCACTTTAAACTTACGTGCATCAAAAACCGGCTGATAAATCAGAACAAACCCAAACTAGAACATCCACAGAGATAGAAATATGGCGCTCTCTAAATCGGCTCACACAATAACGCCAAAACTTTATAATTTTAGTTCTGGACCGTTTTCTTCCTGAGGATTTAAAAATGATTCAGCCTTATTTAGTTATGTGATTTGATGTGAAAGGTCCACCTTGCTACCAGTAGTTTCTTGCTGGAACTCGGAGGTTGGACTGGTTTGTCTTTGTGGACTTTAACCTGACGGCAGGGCCGATTCTAGGATATAACCTCCAGGGGGGCTTAGCCCCATGAGGACAGCAGACAAGGAGAAAGTCCTCAGTAAGATGGGACATGAGGATGGATGAGACTAATGTAGAACAGCTCATTTATCTGTGATAAGGAGATAAATATTTAAACCATGCATGGATTTATTAAGCTTGATGTCCTAATTTGTCCAGTTTGGTTGTTGAGTCCGACTCGGCGGTTCTATTGTGTCTGCAGTCCGCTGACGAAGGTGAAGCTGATCAATGAGCTGAACGAGCGCGAGGCCGACCTGGGCATCAAGGAGGCCGTGTCCTGGCACAGCGAGTACAGGGACAGCGCCTGGATCTTCATCGGTGAGGTCTTCACCTGACAGATGTTTCTATGGAGGCCTGAAGTGGCCAAAAATCTGCAGCTACTACAGACACAGATCCTAACTGATGTCTAATCATTCAATGAACTTGGTTTACTATTGTTCTGTGAAACGTTGCATTCATATTCTCTGGCTTCAATTCTAAATATAGTGGTTATCCATTCCTCCAGTTCAGATAACTGAGTTTACTCCAAATTTTCTGTAAAAATGATGAAAATCATAGTTTGTGACTCTGTGTTTCTGCTGCTGCTTCAGCCTGACTTGATGTCTAGTTTTCATTCATGTTCAAAGTCTTTCAAGCAAAAATTTTAAATTTGTCTGTTTATTTATTTTTTCTCAAATTGTTTCTATTTGTGGATTTTGAAGGGAACATCTAGAGAAAAACAGTGCAAAATTGTTGTAAATATTTCTAAAAGTTCCACAAAATAATACATTTTGATTAATAAAAATCACAAAAACAATCCTAAAGAATTTACAATGATTGTTTAATCCATTAATTAGTACAAAGATTCAAAAAGGAAATGTTAAATCTTTTCGATAAGACATTAGAATGTAAGTAATAATAATGCAGTTAGTTTTCACTGTTTTAGTCGTCTGTAATTTCAGTCCAGGTCCAGACAGGAAGTGATGTCACAGGGTATGAATGATGACCTGATCAGCTGTGTGTGTGTGTGTGTTGTGGTCCTGCAGGCGGGTTTCCCTATGAGCTGACAGAGGGCGACCTGATCTGCGTCTTTTCCCAGTAAGTCCCCCTCGCTCTGACCTCCAGAAGTCATCCTGCTAGCATGGCACTAACGCTACATTCCGGTCAGGTACGGCGAGATTGTCAACATCAACCTGGTGAGAGACAAGAAGACGGGCAAGTCCAAAGGCTTCTGCTTCCTCTGCTACGAGGACCAGAGGAGCACCATCCTGGCTGTGGATAACTTCAACGGCATCAAGGTGAGCATGCTGAGAAGCCCTGCCCCCTGCACCAGAAGCTGGTACTGACATGCTTCTGGTCTCCAGATCAAGGGGCGGACCATCCGGGTGGACCATGTGAAGAACTACCGTCCTCCCAAAGACCACGAGGACATTGATGACATCACCAAGCGTCTCAGAGAAGACGGCTGCGCACCCACTGAACCTGCTGCTGCCGCCCTCTCTGAGGAAGACGAACTGCAGGACGTCCCTGTGAAGAAAGCCAAGAAGGGTGAGGTCACTTCCTGCTGACATGAAACTCCCGACTCAAAACCAAACGCCTCTTAATTTTTTCTTTTGCTGTTTTGATTTCCCTCAGATAAGAAAGAGAAGAAGAAGAAAAAGAAGGAAAAGAAGAAGAAAAAGAGCAGAGAGTCATCTTCCTCGACCGATTCGTCTCCTCGTGCTCCTGCAGCCATCCGGGTAAAAGAGGAGAAACAGGACGCCGCCTATGACAAGTACAACCACCAGGGGGTGCCGGAAAGAGGGAGGGACCCCCGAGTCCCTCCCTCGGACAGAGAGATGGACAGAAGAGAGGACAGAGACAACAGGGACAGAAGGAGAGACGACAGGGAGACGGAAAGGAGGGCGAGAGACGTCAGGGACAGAGAGACAGGCAGGAGAGACGATGGTAGAAGAAGAGAGGACAGGAGAGAGGAAGACAGAGAGGACAGATGGAGGGACAGAGAGGACAGCCGAAGAAGAGACGGCGACATCAGGAGACGAGAGACGGAGCGTAGATGAAGACGATGGTTGCTGAAACCGGAGCTGGAAGCTCATTTTAGTTTCTTTTCAAACCTGTTTCATGTGATGTCACTTCCTTCTGCTGCTCTAGCTGCATTGTGTTCCGCCATCAGGGGGTGCTGGCTGGAAACCGCAGCAGGAAAAAAAAGACTTTTACAGATCAGTTTAATAATAAAAAAAATTAAATGCTGGCTGAAACTTTCATTTCTGAGAAATGTTTGAAGTTCAATAGAAAAAAAAAAGCAGCTGGAAAATGCTGAGTCATAGGTTACTATGGTGATTCCCTCTTTTTCTGAGTCACTGGTCCGGACCGGGTTCTGATCCGGGTTTATCCAGACAGAACCGAATGTTTCTGAGACAGAAAATAATAGAAGCAAATAAAATCATGGTCTATTCACTCTTTTATTTGGTTACAACATCTGAAAAAAATGAATCCACCTCCAGATGGCAAACAGTAGAAATAATTTATTCACACATTTTTCTGTAGGGTGTTTTAAACTGGTCAATCAGAATAAAGCGTTGGGTGGGCTTAAGGAAACAGGAAGTATCATTTTAAATCAACAGGAAGTTGATGTCACACCAACTTAATTGTGTTTCAGTTGCAAGTGAAAAAGTTCTGATAAATCCTATTATTGCACCAAGCATCCAGGCTAACGTTAACACTAACACTGTTAGCATCTCTCCGGGTTGTGCAACATGCTTGTTAACCAAACTGGGGCGGTTCTGAGGTCAGACCTGAATATTTAATGTCCATCTGGGATCAATAAAAACTTTTTTACCTGAACTAGGTCCCGTTAGAGAAAACATAGTAACAACAGATTAAATCAATTTATGTGAATAAACCCAAAACATTTCTAGTTTTAATAATTAAAACTTCCTGATAGTATAGCATGCTGGCTGTTTAGCTTTAAATCATGATCCGACTTACTGTTTTGATTTATTTTCAGCTACAGCTGCCACAAGGTGGCAGTACTGACACAAAAACTGCTGAAAACTTTACAGATTAATGTTGTATCAGTATAATTTTCATCAAAGTTAAACCCAGCTCAAAACATTCAGCAGTTTTTAGGGTTTAACCTGTTACATGCCAGCTTAGACACCAGATATTTGTTTTTATTTAAAAATAGAGAAAAATAAGTTATTTTCCATAAGAAGTGTTTGAAGGGATTCAGACGGGACTTGGACCTATCTGAATCCGACAATCTAATTTTATTCAGATTATCTCAGCGAGGACTGGACCCCAGATGGCTGCGGTCCTGGTCCGGACCAGCACACTGACCCAGAACTGGTTTAACCAAATCATAGACCAACTACAGGACAGTGTGTATGTTCAACATCTGAAGCTCATCTCCTTGTCAGTCAAAAATTTATTTGGAATCCAACAGCTAGCATGCTAACGATGCTAAGCTAGCCTCAGCCAATGGAACAGTGTAATGGTGGGCTGATGGCGCATCAGGTAGATTTTATTCCTTATTGACGTATTCAAGATGTTTTACATTCATATGTTGATTGAAGGTGTCTGTGAGGTTTAACGACCTGGAATGATTTAAAGGGCCGGAGGTTTCACTCCGGCCTCAGCAGGAAGTTTAAAGGCCCTAATAACAAAAAAAGTTGTTTCTTTTTCTGCTCACATAAACTGGTCTTTATAGTAGCCTTAAATATTCTAAGCTTGAACTTTGACCCCAAATCTGCAGATTCTGCTGAACCAGCGTGTCCTGAGCTGCAGTCAGGGTCCAGTTTCCGGCATCTGAGGGGTTCTGGAGGAGTTCTGAGGTATCTTCCTGCTGCAGTTATTAGTGAACCCGAACTGTTTGTGTTCTGGTTCTGTCTCGGTGGTTCTGTAGAGCTGAGCAGTACTCCGGGTCCAGCGGGTCTCATCAGAACTTCAGCAGCACAGAAAGAGGGCAGCGGTAGAAAAGTAAGGCTGTGGTGGTGGACTGTTCGCTGCTGGATCAGAACCAGCAACCTCCCAATCCCAGGGTCGGTTTGGCTCGGCTCGAGAGCCCTTCAGAACAGAGTCAGGAACACATGGGTCTGTTGGGTCGTTCAACTGATCCAGACCCAGCGATTCTGATTCTTCACCCAACCTGAAGTCATCTTGGGGGTTCTGGTTCTCCTCTCAAAGCTGAAGGGAAACACCAGAACCAGAACCGGTTCCGTCGCCTGCTGGCCCATAAGAGAACTTCTGCAGGAACCAGTTGACGATATGGAAGTTCAAAGGTCAAAGGTCATGTGACATAGCCCAGTCAGAGCCCTGTCTGTTCAGAACCTAACCCTGGAGAAACGGACCATCAGCCGGAAGGTTCTGCCAGCTGGATGGGTCCAACAAACTGAAACGGCTCCATCTCTGAGTTGGACAATGTTCTGATCCACATATCATTGAATGAACCAGAACCAGCAGAACTTTTATTTCAACAATTTACATCACACCCGATTTGGACCGGGTTGTGTCGGTACCAAGTCGTCCTCAGCACATGGAGATGGTGACATTGATGCCCAGGTTTCCGTTGTCGGCGAACAAGTGAGCGACGGATGTGTCGAACACCAGGCAGTCGCTGTTCAAGATGGCCGCCGCCACGCCGTCGTGGATGGAGCGGGGAGTGGCTTCCCAGGTGAGGCGGCGCCGGTTTCCGTTGAGTTCCAGGCGGTAGGCGAAGTTCTGGGCCTGCTTCCGGGCGCCGATGAGCAGAACCACTGCGAAGAACTGCTGGTGGCCCTCGAACTTCTCCTGCTTCTCCAGTACCAGCATGAAGTGGTGGCTGAAGCAGGACTGCATCATGACCCAGTCCACGGCGCCGGGCAGCGAGATGTCCGTCGCCAGGAACACGATGTCCTCACCCTGCGGAGAGACAGCACGTTGACCTCTGACCTGCAGCTCAGACACAACAACACTCATGCCCAGGGCTTGTCTGTACAGCTAGAAAGCTTTATTATATTGATAATTATTGATCAGTTTTTTTTATTATCGGACATACAGCAGAACTGGTGATCTGACCATTAAACTTTTGTCCAGTTTTCACTCCATATTTTGATTTCAAAGCGGTTCCGAGGCAAAGTGGAGAAACCTGAAGCTGCTGCTGCACCATGTACCCAGCAGGTTGTTGCTAGGCAACCAAAGTCATGGGGGAATTTGAACGTGTCTGTTACCCAGCAGGCTGTTACTAGGCAACCAGAAAGTGAGAGTTCGCTGACCCAGGCTAAGTGGCTAAACCCTATAACTCCCTGAATGCTGAGCAGTTCGGGATCAGAGATCAGTGAAAATATTGAACATTCATTAAGATGTTTTATTTATTGATTTTGACCATGTATTTAAAGCATTTGTTATCAATTTATTGTCCAATCAGAACCAGTCGTCTGGGTTCTGGTCAGAACCAGCAGAACCAGTTCTGATGAAAACCTGAGAATGTCTGCAGTTTCTTTCTCTATGAATGCAGAAGTTTACATACCTCTGGTCAGAATCTGGATATCTGAAGGGATATATTGATTCGTTTACTGATCAATTATTCTGATGATTAACAGTTTTCAGGCGTTCAGTAGAACTAGTTCTGCTGGTGCTGACTGGACTCCAGACCGGTGTGTGTGTGTGTGTTCTGACCTGCAGTGTGGTGATGGACTTGTGCGTGTGCATCAGGTGTGGCATAACGGCCTCCAGAGGCCCCGCCCACTTGCAGGTGGCTCCAGGGCAGGGACAGGTGTACGGCCTGAACTCACACAGCTCCTCATGGTCGGCCTTCTGGCTGTGGTGGAGGACCAGCAGGCAGCCGGAACCAGAGTACTGCAGGGAGAGGAGAAGGGACCAGAACCGGGTCACAACCAGAAAAGAACCAGAACTGGATGTCCGGGTTCTACAGCTGAGAACAGGTTCTGGTTCTGCTGCTTAAATTTTTTTTCTCCAATTTAATAAGAATTTTTTCAGATTTTAATAAATTTCTTTTCCCCTCACTTTCTTTTTTAAAAACAAAAATATTAAATAATAGAAAATACAGTTAAAAAATGTTTTTTATTCCTGAACAGTAGAAAATCAGAGCCAAAAGTTTGATTATTAGAATAAAAATTAAAATTTTAGCAAAATAAAGACAATTTTACCTAAAAAACATAATCTGTTTATATATATATATATATATATATATATATATATATATATATATATATATATATATGAAAGATTTTTTAATGAGAAAAAATCTCCTAGAGTTAAGGGGACACACTTCTGATGCTGATGTGTAGAACCAGAACCCAGATCAGGTCAGAGGTCATGACTCAGATTTCGGTTCAATCCACTTCAACTTTAATGTGTCTGTAACAGAACAAGAGACGGCAGATTCTGTTACACCGAGCAGCAGAACCAGAACCTGACCCAAACAGCTCCAGAACCAGATCAACATTGAATTAATCATAATATTTATTCCAGAAAAGGATCATACTGAACCCTGTCTCTGGTTCCTGAGGGATCAGAACCAGACTCTTGCGTTCTGATATCTCATTCCTGGTTCTGTTTCTGGACCAGAACCGGACGGGTCCAGACTCTAGCTTTGTTTTGATTCGGAAGGAATTCCCTTCACGTCACCCAACGCGCGCGCATGCAGTGGAAGCGTTGAGAGAAGTGAGCGGTGTCTCCCGGCCCGGCTCGATCCGGTCCGGTCCGGTCCAATGCCTTACCTTGCAGGGGAACGGCAACGTGGAGGCCACCTTCTCCATGGCCAGATTCCGGATGCTGGGGCTGAGCGGGCCGCGGCAGGTCGGGCAGCAGCTCAGCTTCTGACGGCACGGGTTGCAGACCAGGTGACCCGCCTGGCACTGCAGGATGGGCGGCAGAACGTAGTCGAAGCACACCGGGCACTCGAATAGCGCCGTCAGCTCCGGGGGCTGACCGGGGAGAGCCGTGGCGGGCGGCAACGACCCGGAGGAGGACGCGGCGGCGGAACCCGAGCCGGGGACGGAGCCTACACCGGCGGCAGCTGCCGCTGCTGCGGCCGCGGCTGCGGCGGCGGCGGCGGCAGAAGTGGTGCCTCCGGAGCCTCCGTGCTTTCCCCCGCCTGCTTTACCGGCTCCCAGTCCTCCACCTCCGGCTGAGGACGGGCGGCTCATGGCGTCCTGCTGTGGTCCGGTCCAGTCAGCGGCCCAGCGGGCGGTACCGTCATTTACTATTTACGACCGGACGTCCCTCCGGGCCGCGGAGATACAACATGGCGGCGGATAGTTTGTATTAGTTTGTATCTTGATCCGCGCACTACCATTGGCTGGTTCTGTTTAGAGTGACGGCCTGCTCAGCCAATCAGAGAGAGGGGGCGTGGCATTACATAACGTTCAGAAGTGAAAGAACAAACGCGTAACTGAAATAGAATTTTAAAAATTCCCTCTTTTAATAATTTTCAACAAACTGACTTAAAATGTATGTTGCCTCTCTTGAAAAACTGAACTTTAATAATAAAAAATTGATAAAAACTTTTAACTATTTCCCACAATTTAACTTCATCTCATAAGTTATTTATTTCTTTTCTTTTTTTGCCTTTATTGTTCTTTTTACTATAATATACCCTTCTTCATTTATGTTTGAATATATTTTTGACACTGACACTGAAAACCAACCTAACTGAAAAAGTACACATCATTTTATTTTACCAATGTACATATACATATTTATTTAACTTTTGTCTTTTTCATCTTTAACATTAACACCCTCAATATCTGTAATTATTCTTTATTTGTTTTTGTTATAATATTTTAATATTTGTCTTTGAGTGAACATCTGTATGTATGTACA
This sequence comes from Poeciliopsis retropinna, assembly GCA_010277075.1. NCBI lineage: Eukaryota > Metazoa > Chordata > Actinopteri > Cyprinodontiformes > Poeciliidae > Poeciliopsis > Poeciliopsis retropinna. The sequence goes on along the minus strand of VMRM01000033.1, from coordinate 1,226,088 downwards.
TGTTATTTGTTCGAAATATATATAAAAAAACCAAACACATAACTTCCCATACAATTTACCACTAAATTACATTCAAATCTACTTATTTCTTATGCATTAAATCAAAGAAACATGTATTTTATATGAACATTACACTGAAACTTGAACATTTAAAAATTATTAATCCTTTTTGGTGAACTAAGGAATGCTTTATTGATCCAAAGGGGAAATTAAATTTTATAGATGTTATAACTCAAATCATTCAATGAGGGACAGAAACAACCTCCTGTAGCAGTCTGTAATACAGCGGTCCTCTGAAACTTCTGACTGAAGAGTCCTTCACATCATCACCTCTAGACTTTCTCCAGACCAGAACCAGAACCGTCCGGAACAGAACCAAAACCAGAATCAAGGACTTGAAGAGGCTAAACAACCTGATGAAGAATGCTGATTATGTTCTAGTTCTACTGTGGTTCTGGTTCTGTTTTGGTTCTGGTGCTGCTGCCCATCACATCAGAATCAGAATTAATTTATCATCACTGTGCAAGACAGCAAACCAAATTTAAAAATAACAACTCTAGAAGGCAAAGCAAATAAGTCAATAATAATAAATCAATATATAAATATTAGAAACACCCAAAAGCAACATGTGACCTTTGATCTGCAGCCCGGTGGCAACCCTGACCCAGCAGCTGATCCTGATCCTGCTGATTTAAAGGTCTCTGGCGCCCCCTGCTGGATACTCAGCTGACATCACATTCTCCGTCCTTCAGCAGCTGGAAACTGGATCAGAAACGCCAGAACCATCAGCTGGTTCTGGTTTTGATCCTGGTTCTGGTTCCGTTCACAGCAGGAAACTTTGATCTTCTGCTCTCATGAAAATACTTTCTTTTGTTTTTCTATTTTAACATTTTAGTGGAGGAATATTAAATCAGTTCAGTTTCTATGGAAACCCAGCAGAGCTGCTCTTGACCAGCACGGGGCGACATTAGAGAGGAAACGCTTCACTTTAACAGGAAAAAACTCCAGCAGAACCAGAACCGGGTCAGAACCAGAACCGGGTCAGTACCAGCGACTTGGCAGAGCAGAAGAACTGAACCAGGAGAACTTTCTATGTTACAGTAAAAAGTTAACAGCAGGAGACAGAAAACAATGAGGTGATGGCAGCATCATGACTGCTGATGCCCCGCCTCCAGGAGGGAATCAGCCAATCAGAACACAGAGCAGGTGTAGAAATAGCTGAGAAATTAACAAAAAGTTAAGAGCTGGAATAACAGCAGATAATGCAGATTGGAGAGCAGTAGGAGAAAAAGTCAGCTTGTTTTCCTGCTTCACCATGTTTTGATAAACCTCTGCAGACTTTGACAGGTTCTACAGGAAGTCCCGTCTCCAGAGCTGCACGATGAGCATGTTGCTGGGTTTCCTTAGAAACTTTTTAATCTCATCTGAACAATGAATTCAGCTTTCTGCACTGATAACCAGGATCAACTGGACTGAATAGATGAATGAACTATTCAGTCCAGTTGAATAGTTCATGTCTGAGCATGTTCAGATCAGTTGAACATGCTCAGTACAACTGATCTGAACTGAGCATGCTCAAAAGACTGATTGGTTCATCTGATTCAATCGTGAATCAGATTAACTGCAGTCTCTCTTTTTTAATTGGATAAAAGAGAAACTGACTGATGGAGTTTTGGGTCAGCAGAACCACAGAACCAGGTCTGTCCTCCAGGCTCGGTGGACAGTGTCCTGCAGAGTTTTGTCCTAACATGGAGCAGAGCCAGAGGAGCACTAACGACTCCTCATACATCAGAGACCAGAGCTCTACTGCACACGCTCAGTCCTTCATCACCATCCTCTGCCTCAGCCCCTCCCCATCCCTCTCCTCCTCAGGCTGGACCCAGTCCGACTATCGGATCAGAACCAGGATGGAGCTCTGCTGCAGAACCTCGGCCGTCCTGCTGCTGCTGCTGCTTCCAGGTAAGAACAGCTTAATGTGGGTATTCGCTTGGGTCGGACCAGAATCAGAACCTGATCGTCTACTGGTACTGGTTTGTGAACTGAGACACAAAGTTCTGATGCTTTTATTCTGAGAACAGAGCCAGTTCTGTGGAGGTTCTGGAGTCCATCTCATCCCACCTGGAGGACAGGAATCAGGACCTTTACAGACTGGTTCTGGATCTGATGGGTAGTGAGAAGTAGTGGAATGGGTCAGAATAGTCAGGACAGAAGCAATTCAGAACAGCTTCTGTTCTGACAGAACCAAAGTTGTAAACAGAGTGAGGCAGAACCTCCCGGTCCGGTCCAGTTTCTGAACCGGCAGCGTCTGAAGCATCAAAGCAGAACTTCAGCAGAACTTTTTCTCATCAAAATCAGAACCTTCAATCTAGGTTCACTGAGCTGACACAGCAGAACCAGATCCAGAACCTGTCTGGAGGTTCTCCATGTCCTCTCTGGTTACATTTATTCAGTTCTATCTGGCTAGTTTGGTTTTCTGTGACCCAGTTCTGGTCCACTAGTCCTCTGGACCAGAGCCTTCCAAGTAGCAGAGCTTCATGAGCCGAGTTCTTCTGGTTCTGGTGGATTCTGCCCCAGTGTGGGCGGGGCTTAGCCCAGCTGGTGATCCGGTGGAGGCAGCATCATGCTGAGGGGGGAGGAGCTTATGAACATCTAGTGATTTAATGACTCGAATCACAAGAAACAAATAAACGAGCAGAACACTCAAGTCCAGTTTATCAAATGTAGCGGAGGGACAGGAAGAACTGGCTTACTGTGAACTTTATTATGTTTTACTATTATGAATGATATAATAATAATAATAATAATAATAATAATAATAATAGTAATTATTATATTACTCTATTAATAGAGTATTATTAACAACATAGTTGTTAATGTGTTATATTATTATTATATTATTACTATTATTATTATTATTATCCAGTGATGCTGGTGGATTATTATGGGAAGCTAACGGCTGTTAGCTGTCTGTCCAAGTTAGCATTAGCTCGGTGTCTGGATCTTTTCAGAACCAGATAATCGGACCTGGACCAGCCATTTGTCGGTCAAGCAGAACCAGAGTTTCCTCCACAGTTCAGACAGAAACAGGAAGTTGGTTTTGGTGATTTGATTGGACCCAGGATTGTTTCTCTGAAGCTGGAGAAAGAAGCAACAGACAGACAGAAAGCCTCTGATCAAACTCGCCTGCTGCGCCTGCTGCTCCCGTCCCTCTTCATGCCTCTTGAAGCATCAGATTTATTCAGTTTATCCTTACTGAGTCAATAAATAAAAATGTTTCTTTAAGTCATTGATAATTATTGGGTAAAAGTTGTAACTTGAAGACTAACCATGATGTTGATTGGGGAGCCAATCAGGCATCACCTGATTGGTTCCCCTGAAGTCAGCGGAACCAATCAGACGTTGGGGTTTATTAACGAGGGAGCAGCAAATATTTCATGTTGTAATGCAGGACAAGTAAATGTTTATGGTCACTTTGATCTCTATCTGATTCATGTTGTGATTTGGCCCTTAGAGTTAAAGTGCACGCTGAGTAATAAGGGTTAGAATTGAGGTAAACAGAGGGAAGTTGAGCAGGAAGTTGATCTAATCTGGAGGAAAATAACCCCAGAGGCAAGATGGCCGCCAGAGAGAATCAGCCTAACAAGGTAAATATTTAGCCCAGAGAGACATGGGAGGCATCCCTTCTCAGATTATCTCCCAGACGCGCTAAAGGCCGCCAGGTTCTGACAAACAGCCCCAGCTGGTGCAGATAGTGGGCCAGAACCGGGCCAGAACCTGGTCTAGTCAGCATGTCCATGTTTGTCCAGAGCAGCAGAGTCTCCTGTCCTCAGGAATCTGAAGGTCAGCGTTGCTGCAGCCGCTCCTTTTTAGTTCAACGAGCTGCTGCTCAACTCAGTGAACATGAATTGGACCAGAACCGAGCCGAACAAGAACCCAGTTCACTTCCAACAGCCACAGAGACTCACTGGGTTTTATTCCTGTTTCCTTCAGAACCACAGCAGTCTTTCATATTCTAGTTATAATTCAGCTGGACCTCATTTCATCAGAATCCAGCAGCTTTGGGCCAAACTGGGCTCGCAACAGAACCTTAGCAGGCCCAGTTGGTTCTGCTGCTGGGTTCTGGGCTGTTCATGGATTTTATTCCTGATTTATGGATCTGCAGAGTTTCCCTCCACCCTTATGAGGAAGTTCCTCTGATCAGAGGAGGAGACGGGAAGAACCGGAGATCAGGTTCTGATGGATCGCCAGCAGGATTCTCTCATCTGATTGGTCTGCAGCTGCAGGCATCAAACCAATCAAACATAATAAATATAGAATTATGAACTCATGAAAAGAATGCTGAACAACTTTAATTTCTAAACGAGTTGAATCAGATTCTGATCCTGTTCCTCATTAATGAGTGGATTAGTGTAATCCTGCTGTTTCAGATTAAGGATGAGGTGATGATCAGGTTAATTAAGGAGGGAATGCATCAGCTGCAGCAGGAAGCGCAGTGGATTAGAAACTATTCGTCATCAGATCAGAGGACAGAAACTCCTGGAAACAAATTTAATGTTTGAAAAGAGAAATTAAAGAAATATGAGAAAAAGTTATAAACTAAGCCTTTAAGAATGAATAATCCAGAGTAATTCATAATAATCCAGAGTAATCCGGTCTGCAGGGTGCTTTTCGGCCCATGGCCGCTTCGCCCAGAAACTGCTCAGCGACCTTTTCTCCAACTACACCAACGCTCTGCGGCCAGTGGACGACACTGACCACGTCATCAACGTCACGCTGCAGATCACGCTGTCCCAAATCATCGACATGGTAACCGCACCGCCGCCGCCACCATCTGAGCGCGCTCGGCGGCTCCCCACTCTCACCGCTCTGCTCTCTGCAGGACGAGCGGAACCAGATCCTGACCACCTACCTGTGGGTCCGCCAAGTGTGGATGGACGCCTTCCTGAGCTGGAGGAGCGACGAGTACGACGGCCTGGACGCCATCCGCATCCCTAGCAGCTACGTCTGGAGGCCTGACATCGTGCTCTACAACAGGTGAGCAGGACTACGACAGGTTGATAGAGTCACTGCAGGAGGGTGGGGCTACTGTAAGGTGGATGGAGTTACTGCAGGGGCAAGAATAGGGCATGCTGTAGGGTGGACAGTGCTTGTGGTCGTCAGGCCCTGGTTTCCTCCAGGTTTAACCCTTCCCTGTTTTTAGTGTGGATGATGAATTCACCAGGTGGGAGGAGTTACAGTATGTGGGTGGGGCTGGATTAGGTGAGAGGGGCTTGTGATTTCCTTGAGGTTTAACCCTCACCTCTCTCCAGTGCGGACGATGAGTTCTCCAGCTCCATGGAGACCAACGTAGTGCTGCGTAATGACGGCCAGGTGACGTGGGACCAGCCGGCCATCACAAAGAGCTCATGTTCGGTGGACGTGGCGTTCTTCCCCTTCGACGTTCAGCAATGCCACCTGACCTTCGGCTCCTGGACCCACAACGGGAACCAGATGGACCTGTTCAACGCGCTGGACAGCGCCGACCTGGCCGACTTCGTCCCTAACGTTGAGTGGGAGGTGAGAGGTCACAAGCCGGGTCGCCTGCTTCCTGGGTTGCTGTGACAAAATCTCTGACCCCTGTCCCGCAGGTTCTGCGCATGCCGGCCAAGAAGAACGTGATCCTGTACGGCTGCTGCTCGGACCCGTACCCGGACATCACCTTCACGCTGCACCTGAAGCGCCGCGCCTCTTTCTACATTTTCAACCTGCTGCTGCCCTGCATGATGATCTCCTTCCTGGCGCCGCTGGGCTTCTACCTGCCGGCTGACTCGGGCGAGAAAGTGTCGCTGGGCGTGACGGTGCTGCTGGCCCTCACCGTGTTCCAGCTGCTGGTGGCCGAGAGCATGCCGCCGTCCGAGAGCGTCCCGCTGATCGGTGAGGAGTTTCCTCTGTCCTGAACCTCGGCAGAGAACAAAAGTCTCTGACTGGAGGATTCAACCTGTCTGCTATCAAACATCAGCATGAAACACAATTATGTGCCTTTAATTTGGTTCCAATTAAAGACATATTAATCACTCCATCATTCAAGATATCCTAAGTATTGATATATAATATTATCTCCATCCATAATAATATATATCAATCCATCTCCAGGATTAGAGGATTAATGTCTCAGCCAGATCTAGAGAAACTCATCCATGCGTTTATCTTCAGTCGCATTGATTATTGCAACAGCGTCTTCACAGGCCTGTCTAACAAATCAATCAAACAGCTGCAGCTGATCCAGAACGCTGCTGCTCGCGTTCTCACTAAAACCAGGAAGATAGAGCAAATAACACCAGTTTTAAAGTCCCTCCACTGGCTCCCTGTAGCTCAGAGAATAGACTTTAAAATACTGTTGTTAGTTTACAAATCACTGAGCGGTTTAGCACCATAATATATAAAAGATCTGCTGTTGTTGTATCAACCTTCCAGACCCCTCAGGTCTTCTGGTTCTGGTCTGCTCTGCATCCCCAGAACCAGAACCAAACGAGGAGAAGCAGCATTCAGCATCTATGCACCAAAAATTTGGAACAAACTTCCAGAAAACTGTAAAACAGCTGAAACACTGAGTTCCTTTAAATCTAGACTAAAAACCCACCTGTTCAGAGTTGGATTTGAAACGTAATCAATTAAAAATGTAATGACTTAATGTCATGTTTTGATTATTTATTCTATGTTGCATGACTTTGTGTTTTTGTGTTTGTTATGATGTAAAGCACTTTGAAATGCCTTGCTGCTGAAATGTGCTATACAAATAAAATTTGATTGATTGATTGAATATTATATCAGTGCAGATAAAACCGAATGATGACTCAGCAAAACTAACTTTTATATATCTGGAATTCTGACTTCTTCGAATGTAGTAGATATATTTAATCAAGATGGTTTTTCTATTCCAGATACGTTGAATGGATATTCTGGCTAGTGAGGAAACATCACTGATAATTATTCTGTAATAACATTTTAAAATTTAAATTAAAAATCAAATATTGTTTTAAGTTGTTCAACAACAGCACTTTTAAGCTCATTGTTGGTGTTTTTCGAAAAGAATAAACAGGAAATTCTTTGCAGATTTCAGCAGCTTCGATAACTAGAATGTAATTGTAGATAAAACTGATTTAATGTTAAAACGACCTGCAATAAAACAATCTCAGGCAGAAATGTTAATATTTCTCTCTGTTTTTTTTTTATTTTCAGGAGAAATACATATGAAAGTTAATGTGATGCATTAAGATTATGTACATTTCTATGATTCTTTATTAGATAAAAAAAGCAGGATTTTAATTTCCCTTGTTGCTGTTGAAGCTGATGCTGCATCCAGGCAGAGATTTAATCTCAGTTTGTATCTGTAAAACAGCTGCGTTTAATCACATTAAAAAAATCACATTATTATCACATTCATAATCATCAGAATCAATCAAACAGAACAGAGACGCTGCAGTTTTATCTAATAAACCTGTCTGGAGGCATAAAGTTATTTTCTCACTGAATCCTGTAATTTTTCTGAGGGAAGTTTTAATGAGCAGCAGCGTTTCAGTCTGACTCCGTGGAGGAAACGGCTTCCAGATAAACGGATAAAGCCTCCAGCTCTGCTCGGCTGGGGGGCGAAGGCATTGCTCCTAATTAAAGGATTTAGATTCCTGGCCGGGATCCACATTGGGTCGCTCCATCAGAGCAGAACCAGGAAGAGTTTAAATCCTGCTGAGTCAGCAGATCAGCTGTTATGACTGTGGCAGAGCAATCAGCAGGAAGCTGACGGGTCGATGCTTCCTGTCAGCGAATCCACCAATCACAGCTCAGGATCCACCGATCCATTCAGCACCGGGCAGGTCCGGCAGCAGCATTAAATCCTCACACACAACCAGTCACACACACACAGTCACCCCCACAAACACACCCCCTCTCACACACACACACACACACACCCACCCACACACACACACACACACACACACCCACACACACCCCCACACCACACACACACACACACACCAGGTCTCACACAGAGTCACTCACACGCAGTCACACACATACTGAGGAGGGAAGAGGTGAGGTGCTTAATAAATATTCAGCTTTAATAAATACTTGTCTTTTTGACCTCGTTGCCATGGTTACGGCCATATGGATGAAATGGGAAAAATAATCTATTGGTCAGTTAGCTTTTGTCAGGGTTGGTTCTGTTTAAAGGGGCAGTATCACGTAAAATTAGCTTTCATCATGTTTTTCCCTGCAGTGCTGGTTTGATTCCTTCATGTGAGAAATCCTTTAATCTCCATGACAACCATTCAGCTGAGCAAAACCCCTGGGTAGACCGAGCCCTGCAATCATGGCACAGCTCCTCCCTCACTCAGCTCCTTCAGACTAGCCAGCAGCAATTAGCAAACAGCTGGTGGAACTACTGAGCTCATTATGGGAGCTACTTCTCAGAGCAGCACTGGTAATAATGGTAAAGGGTTAACAGAGGAGCCATGTTGGGATGACTTCCTGGAGGCGGAGCTTCAGAGAGAGCAGGAGAAAGAGGAGAAAGAGGCCCAATTTCAGGGCGTTAAAATAAGGATGTAACATTTCTTTTAAGTTATACTTGATATTTTTATAACATAGTTACTGAGCTATAAAATGGCAATATGTGCCTGGAAGACATTGTACCAGCCCTGTATATCTGACCTGGTTCTGAGTCCAGATGGTAACCTGTCTGTGTCCCACCAGGGAAGTACTACATCGCTACCATGACGATGGTCACCGCCTCCACCGCCCTCACCATCTTCATCATGAACATCCACCACTGTGGCCCCGAGGCCCGGCCTGTCCCAAAGTGGGCGGAGCTCCTCGTCCTCAACTTCCTGGCACGGATCTGCTTCGTCGGTGAGGTGGGGACCAGCTGCCTTGGGGGGGCGCCATCCAGGAAGCAGCCGCTGTCCCGGCAGGAGTCCCACAGCCGGTCCAGAGGAAGAGGAGCCAGCTGGGACGTCAATGGGCGGGCGTGGGGGGGGCGATGCGAGGAAGAGGAGGGTCCAGTGGGGGAGGAAGTGGGGGAGCAGCAAGCAGGGCGGCAGGAAGCGGTGTGGAAGGAGGATCTGCTGGTCACCATCGACCACTCCGAGGAGAGAGAGGCAGAGCAGCCAGCCGGCGGGGCGACCCAGAGGGAGATCCGGATCAGAACCAGGTGTGTGTGTCAGCACCAGCGGCTGCTGCAGAGTGTGGAGTCCATCGCTGGGTCGTATCAGGACCAGCGCATCGCCCAACGCCGCGTCGCAGAGTGGAGGAAGGTCGCCAAGGTCATGGACCGCTTCTTCATGTGGCTCTTCTTCGTCATGTTCTTCTTCATGAGCGTCCTGATCCTGGGCAAGGCCGTCTGACGGATCCGACCAGAACATCTGGACGGATCCGCCGTGGCAACGCCATGAGCAGCGTCACCTCCACTCTGCTGAGGTTTCTCACCTTTATATCTCATCTAGTTTGAAGTTTCTCACCATGTTTTGCTTCGTGACCTTTGAACCCAAACAGAACCAAGCAGAATCTTATCCCAGAACCTCTAGATGAAGTCGGGTTTTCTGGAAGTGAAGAATACAGTCAGATTAAAATATTTGAAGCAATAATGTGTAGATATTTCAACCAGGAGAACCTGGGTCCAGTTCCCTGCAGGTCCAAACGGCTCCGTTGGTTTTTGCTGGGTAATCTGCCGAGTCATTCATGGACCTGAGAACCTCCAGAACCTCCTCATGTTTGTTGATGATGTTTAGCATCAAACGTTTTTCATTCTGATTCTTGAAACATTAAATGACAACAGATTATCCGTTAATCTGATCATTTAGTGCTTTATTAAGGACATAAAATCATCTAACGTCCTAAAACCTGGGAGCTTTACTTTGGACCGGGGTCAGTTCTGATTCTTTAACATTTTACCCACTTTATAAACCAACACTGCATGAGTCGCTCACTGTTCAGTAAGTATAATCAATCAACTGAATCTGTGATTGTATTGATTGTATTGATTTACAATAAATGATATTTATAATTATTCCTTGCTTCTGATTTTAATCTGTGACCCACTTAACTCTGGACCGGACCTGTTCGGTTCAGAACCGAGATCCAGAATGAGAGGACTACGGCACCTTCTAGTGGATGACATACGAGTGACTCCCTGGAAGCATAAAATAAATAAAGCTAAACTAGAACTCCAAGCAGTTATAGTGGGTTCCTCGCCCAACCAAGCAGGACTTTCCTCTTCACAGCCCCCACCTGCGCCCACCTACACACATCCCACCACGTGCTTCCCGTCGGCCTCATCATCGCCGGCGCTCTGTGCGCGTTGACCAAGTCGGTTATTTTTCCAGAATGGTTTTCTATCCCATGAGGCTTCAAAAGCAGGCCAGTACTGAAGATAAATGCATGTTCCACCCAATGTGAGCCAGCGTTCACAGTGAGCTAAACTCTCGTCATTTCCTTCGAGGAACAGGCCAGTGTTGTATTTGAAGAGGATTTAATGCGAAAAAGCGAGAAACTGAAACGAGACAAAACAGAAAAATAGAAATCATACTACGGTCAAATAAAGATTACTTTACATTGATTTGATGGCTTAAATGGTTCACTTAAACTTGGAATTCCCCATAGATTAAGTTAGACAAGAGATGTTGAAGTTCAGATATGTTGCTGGCTAAAATAAATGTGGATTTGGCTCCATTGTATGGCCAAATAGAATTATTATACTATAGTGGAAAAATGTTTGTCAGTTGATCAAAAATGAATTTTAAGACACAAGAAAAAACTTGGGAAAACACTGTAAAGAAATGTACTGAAAAAAACATAATATGTTGGTATGAAATGATGCATTCAAGCATGGGACAGGTCAGTGCTGCCTGTTCTACCTGTTGTGTGTGGGTGGGCAGTGCAGGATAGGGGCCTGCTGGGTGGAGCGAGGAACCCATGATATCTGTTTCCAGTTCTAGTTTGATGCCATAATTAAATATTTCAGATTTTTAATATCAAAATTAATGTGACTAAATGTAAAACTGTAATTTTAAAACCATAAGGGAAGATAAATCAACAGAAACAGCAGCTCAGCTTTCTGCTCTTTTATTCCACACAAACTTTCTGCTTGTTTCCAGTTGTTCTTTTCCCGTTTGGTGCCGAATATCTTCTTCATAATGACATGAACAATTAACTACAACTTTGGAAAACTGAAAACTATTCATTCTCATCCAGGCCCAATGAGAACCAGAACTTTACATTTGTGAAACGGCAGAACATCCTGCTCTGATCTGAAGAGCCTGAATAACAGAAACACATTTTTTTCCAGTTTGGAGAGACCTACAGAACTGAGGTTTTGGTCTCCAGAGAACCTGAGTCAGAATCATGATCCACACCTGGACCAATGGAGAAGCCGACTGACCAGAACCACTCCACCAATGACCCAGAATCTCCATGACAACCACCAGACTGGCCGTGTCAGCAGTTATGGCTCTATCTCTTCAATATTTAATATGGTAAATCTTGGCCTGCTAAAGTTTGTTAAACAGGGCACTACAACGTTCATCCTCTTGATCTGATCAAAAGAAAAACATTTTTCCATATGAACTCCAGAGTGCAGTGACGAATGGAGGCCAGCAGAGGGCGCCAGAGACATGCAGATGAAATAAACCGGGATTGCTGTTGTGAAGGTTCTCCGCTTTGAGTTCATTAGATCAGTTCACTTTACAGGACAAACGGAATCATTCATTCCCTCAACATGTGATCCAACATTGAGTCTGACAATATTATATGTCTATGCTTGGATATCTTGAAAGATGGAGTCATTAATGTAAAATTTTTTCTCTGCTGAATGCATTAAATAAAATTTAATAACATTATTATTCTCTATAAATGATGCTACAGGTTTAGATCTATGGTCTGTGTTACAATTAAACCATTTCTAGGGCCCCCTGAATGTCTGGAGGCCCGTACCAGCAGCAACTGAGTTTCCTTTGCCTTGATATTCCAGTCGTATAATTCTAGATCTCAGAGATGCTAGCATCAAATAATTATATAAACTTAAACCCCTTTGAGCTTTTTGATATAAATCAGTCTGCAGCCTAATTGTTCTAGAGGTTAAATAGATATTATTAGGGCTTAATTAGTATAATATCATCAAATTTGCTTATTTCATAACTTCATAACCTTTGACCTTCTCTCCTCTGGTCTGTTTAGCAGCTACAGTCTCAGATCAACTCAGCCCTCCAGGACTGTCAGCAGCAGCAGAACTTTCTGCTGTTGGGGAAAACAGATAAACATTTGCTTTGCATTGTCCCCACATGATGGCAATTACACAGTAGCATCCAATTAAATTCTTTAATAAATTAATATGGGTTGATGCTATGTTGTTGTTTTAAGACCTTGTTCAATGTGCCCTTTTTTAACTTTGAGCCTCTCCAAAGGTCTCTGCACGGCCCTGTTTTCAGGCACATGAGTGTATCTTTTCAGTTAATGAGCATTCAAAATTATTTATAACTGGGAAAAAAGGTAAATAAATATATGCTAATGAGGAGTGGCAGCATAATCAGGCTACAACTTCTCCAATTGGTTGGTTCGCACCATATCACACTTTGCTTCAAGAAATATGGCGACCTATATATTTATTTATTTAATTTTGGCTAAAATGACTTTCCATAGTTTTGGGGAAAAATTTATGAATGAAAAGAGAAAAATTGAAAAAGAATAAATTAAAGAATGAATGAAAATCAAAAATTGGAAAAGGACACATGAAAAAAGAATCAATGAAAAAGGGATACATTGATAAATGAAGAGATAAATGAAAAATAGATAAATGAAAATGGGAAAATTAAAAACAAATAAATGAAAATGAAAAAGGAAAATAGAAATATGAAAAAAGGCCAGGCAGAAATAAATAAATATGCAAATGAATAAATATAAATGGGAATAAAGATGCCAATTACTCATTTCTTTTACTCATTTATTTATTTATTTTCCCTATATATTTTTTAAATTAACTTTGGTTGAAATGTCTCTCCATAATTCAGTAAAACCTTAAAAGGCTCCTAAATACTTCATCTGGTCAATTGTTGATTCCACTACAAGCTTAGTCTCATGTACTGTCCTACTTCTTTCCTAACCTGTCCTAACTCTCAGCCAATAAATAAAGACAGCTCTTTCTTTGATTATAATCAGGGAAATAACACTTTAATAATAGAAACATTGACACACAAATTGAAATATCTTGATATTGATTAAAATCAAATAAAATGTACACACTCTAGAGAATAGCATATTGAAATCATGTTCTCTTTTGGAAAGGCAAAACCTTTCTGCATTTGAATGTTTTAAACACAAACTGTCGCATCTCTTTTGACTGGACACCATAAATAATAGTGTTGAGACTTCCAGGTATGATGAAAAACAGAATGGTGAGGATTTTTCTGTAATATGAGTACCGAGGAAACCGATGCAGAGCAATAACACTAAATCCACTGAATGTCAAAATCAGGTAGACAACCAAGTGAGTGCTGCAGGTTTTTAGGGCTTTTTTCTGCATTGATTTATTCTTACTGGTCAGACATATCACAGCAATCTTTCCATAGGTTAGAACAATACAGCTGACCGATGCTACCAGCAGCAGCACGGTGTAAAAGAGTCCATAGATGTTATTGATTTCCACACTTTCACAAGAGAGCTTAAACAAAGAGGCATTGTCACACAACGGGTTTGAGACAAAAGTCCTGCATCTGTTGAGCCTGACAGAGAGTCCAATCAGGACCGAAACAAACATGAAGGGAACGCCCCAAGCGATAACCGTCAGCTTCACCAACATCCTGCTGGTCATAATCGCAGAGTAACGCAGAGGGTTGCAGATAGCAACGTATCTGTCAAAGGCCATAATCATCAGCAGTGTGTGACAAGTGCTGCTCACCCACTGAGTCAGAAACGCCTGAACCACACACCCATAGTAAGTGATGAGGCGCTCAGATGGGGGCCTCAAAATATCCACCAGCAGGCGAGGAAAGACTTCTGTAATTGTAATGATATCACTGACTGTCAGGTTGCAAAACAGAATGTACATGGGTTGGTGAAGGTTCTTCTCAATAATGACTAGAATCAAAAATCCGAAGTTCAGAGTCATACTAAAAATATAGAAAGCTAGGAACAAGAAAAAGACAGTGTACACAACATCCTTTGTGAAATCTATGCCCTCCAGCTGGAGCATAAAACTATTGTAGGTGAAGTTTTCCATCAGTCTGAAAAACAAAAGCTGAAACCAGTTATAATAAGTCACAATACAGCAACAAAAGTCTTATCATAGAATGAATACAAATAAGTAACAGTAATAGGCAGCGTAAAGAGAGGAGAGTGGTATCTGTGGAAAACGTTTACCATCTGTCTGCAGCAGTGTTCTTGTTGGTAGATATAGTTTATCTTTGGATGGGTGTGCTTATGTTTGCATGCTAACTGATGTAATATTAAGAAATCCATATCGTGACTACAACTGTCTCAAAGGGGTTTATCTTTGGAAAGGTTTCTTCTTCAGACTTTAATTTGTACATCAGGTAATACTTCAGTATTCAGTGTAATGTACCTAATGTCAGTCTTATGGATGTCAGTCATGCTGACATGATTGACATGTCATAAACTGTTATTTGGTAAATAATGACATTTCGAAAGGAAAGTTGGCATTATTAAAAATGTCTCTGTTATGACAACTTGACATTAACCAATAATCCCTATCTGCAATAATTGTCATAATAGTTAATTATGTAAAGCTTTAACCACACAGTCATTAATATTTCTCCCTACCTGAAATGAAATGGAACAAGTAGGATCAATAATATTGATGTCATTGACTTTATTACATTGTCAAATGAATTAATAACAGAATCATTAATGATTTCTCTTACATGAAGTAAAGAGCAACAAGTAGCAACAGTTATAAACATGTCATTAAGTGTTATTACTGTGTCATTAATAACTCTTATCGCAAGAAAAGTGAAACAAGTAGCAACATTTTTGAAGATTTATTTAAGTGTTATTATAGTGTTAAATGCTATACTAACACAGTCATTAATATTAATTCTTACCACAAGTAAAGTGGAACATGCTGAACTATTTATAACTACCATCATAGCTATAGGACAAACCTCTTGTACATTGGAATAAAGCAAAGGATTAGTTGTACTTTTTCAAACAGAAGGTTCAACTTCTTGTCAGTATATTGTAACTAACAGATAAAAAAATTCAATGAGAATTACTTATTTTTTGACAAGAAAAAATGTTCTTTCAACAGTCCTAGCTTCTTTTTTTTATTGCTTTCATTGTGTCAGCCACCTCCTTCGTTATAGCCTTCCCGTAATGCTTTGATAACAGGGAGATCTTGTTGCATCATTTCCAGGAAGCAGCTCCTTCAAAGTGTCTGGAAATGCTCAGAAATTATAGCTGTTCTTGAAATGGTTGTGGTAAATGTGATGGTGAAAGACTTTTCATGAATTCAAACTTGGTAAATGTCTTCTGGACATTCTCATAGTGCAGTGGTGTCCAAAGTCGGTCCTCGAAGGCCGGCCTCCTGCATGTTTTAGTTCTCTGCTTGGTTGTAGTGACCACCTTTCAAAAGGTGGTCACTACCTTTGAGAGCATGTTAATGTTCTCCTTAGGCCTTCTAATGAGTCATCATTTGATCCAGGTGCATTAAACCAGGGAGAGAACTGAAACATGAACGTTGCCGGACCTCGAGGACTGACTTTGGACACCACTGTCATAGTCGGTGATGACTCAAACCACTGTGGCCACTTTAAAAAAAAGGAACAAAAATAAATAAACGAAAACAATGTGATCTCAATTCAACATTTATTTAAGTACCATTCCAAGAATGTGCCTTGTTGCACACTGTCAGAATGGTGAACTGGCAGACAAATGTCTAATTAACATGACTGGTTGTTTTAATGTGTAATATAATGATTTCTTAATACAAGAAGCATAATGACTAGAGCTGAACAAAATTATTCTGATCAAATATTTGTTTGGCAGGAGTTCATACAGCCTGTTGTTATTCAGAATGCATCATTTTATGTATAGTTTCAGGCACATTAGTGTATATTTTCATGTAATGACCATTCAAAATTATTTCCAACTGGGAAAAAATTTCATTATATGCTAATGAGGAGGGGCAGCGTCATCAGGCTACAACTTCTCCAATAGGTTAGTTAGCATAACATCATACTTTGCTTCAAGAAATATGGTGACATATATTTATTTATTTAATTTTGACCATCCTGGATTTCCATAGATTTGGGGGAAAACTGATGAAAGAAAAAAGGAAAATTGAAAAGTATTTATGAAAGAATTAATGAAAATAGAAAATTGGAATAGGACACATGAAAAAAGAATGAATGAAAAAGGGATACATTGTCAAATGAAGAGATAAATGAAAAATAAATAAATGGAAAAATAGATAAATGCAAAAGGGATGAATGAAAAACACATAAATGAAAAACAGATAAATGAAAATGGAAAAATGGGAAATGAAAAAAGGCCAGGTGGAAATAAATCAGGGAATAAATAAATGTACAAATGAATAAATATAAATGGGAATAAAGATGCCAATTACTCATTTCTTTTACTCATTTATTTATTTATTTTCCCTATATATTTTTTAAATTAACTTTGGTTGAAATGGCTCTCCATAATTCAGTAAAACCTTAAAAGGCTCCTAAATACTTCATCTGGTCAATTGTTGATTCCACTACGAGCTTAGTCTCATGTACTGTCCTACTTCTTTCCTAACCTGTCCTAACTCTCAGCCAATAAATAAAGACAGCTCTTTCTTTGATTATAATCAGGGAAATAACACTTTAATAATAGAAACATTGACACACAAATTGAAATATCTTGATATTGATTAAAATCAAATAAAATGTACACACTCTAGAGAATAGCATATTGAAATCATGTTCTCTTTTGGAAAGGCAAAACCTTTCTGCATTTGAATGTTTTAAACACAAACTGTCGCATCTCTTTTGACTGGACACCATAAATAATAGTGTTGAGACTTCCAGGTATGATGAAAAACAGAATGGTGAGGATTTTTCTGTAATATGAGTACTGAGGAAATCGATGCAGAGCAATAACACTAAATCCACTGAACGACAAAACCAGGTAGACAACCAAGTGAGTGCTGCAGGTTTTTAGGGCTTTTTTCTGCATTGATTTATTCTTACTGGTCAGACATATCACAGCAATCTTTCCATAGGTTAGAACAATACAGCTGACCGATGCTACCAGCAGCAGCACGGTGTAAAAGAGTCCATAGATGTTATTGATTTCCACACTTTCACAAGAGAGCTTAAACAAAGAGGCATTGTCACACAACGGGTTTGAGACAAAAGTCCTGCATCTGTTGAGCCTGACAGAGAGTCCAATCAGGACCGAAACAAACATGAAGGGAACGCCCCAAGCGATAACCGTCAGCTTCACCAACATCCTGCTGGTCATAATCGCAGAGTAACGCAGAGGGTTGCAGATAGCAACGTATCTGTCAAAGGCCATGATCATCAGCAGAGTGTGGGAAGTGCTGCTCACCCATTGATTCAGAAATGCCTGAACCACACACCCATAGTAAGTGATGAGGCGCTCAGATGGGGGCCTCAAAATATCCACCAGCAGGCGAGGAAAGACTTCTGTAATTGCAATGATATCACTGACTGTCAGGTTGCAAAACAGAATGTACATGGGCTGGTGAAGGTTCTTCTCAATAATGACTAGAATCAAAAAACCCAAGTTCAGAGTCATACTAAAAATATAGAAAGCTAGGAACAAGAAAAAGACAGTGTACACAACATCCTTTGTGAAATCTATGCCCTCCAGCTGGAGCATAAAACTATTGTAGGTGAAGTTTTCCATCAGTCTGAAAAACAAAAGCTGAAACCAGTTATAATAAGTCACAATACAGCAACAGTAGTTTTATCATAGAATCAATACAAATAAATAACAGTAACAGGCAGTGTAAGGAGACGAGCGTGGTATCTGTGTAAAATGCTTACCATCTGCCAATGGCAATGTTCTTGTTGGTAGATATAGTTTATCTTTGGATGGGTGTGCTTATGTTTGCATGCTAACTGATGTAATATTAAGAAATCCATATCGTGACTACAACTGTCTCAAAGGGGTTTATCTTTGGAAAGTTTTCTTCTTCACACTTTAATTTGTACATCTGGCAATACTTCATTACCTAATGTAATGTACCTAATGTCAGTCTTATGGATGTCAGTCATGCTGACATGACACCTAACATGAACTTGTATTAGTCTTTATAAATATTTTTGACTGTTGTCATAAACTGTCATTCGGTAAGTAATGACATTTTGAAAGCAAAGTTGGCATTATCCAAAATGTCCCTTATGACAATTTGACATTAATCTAGACAAAAATGTCTTGTTATGAACTGACATTAAAAAAGTCACCGTATGCAATAATTGATATAACAGGTAATTATCAAAATTTAAAATCTTATGTATCTTCGTGTATTATAACATTACTATGTCATTTACTGTTAGTCTTAACTTTAATATGAGATTATTGTAATTGTGATTAATATTTTTTCTTTAGAAGTACACTAGTTACAGATGTCATTACGTGTTATTACACTGTCAAAAGCTTTAACAACACAGTTATTAATATGACAAGAAGGTTAAACTTCTGTTCACCATGTAAGAACTCTAAAATACAGATTAAAAGTTAAATCAGAATTACTTATTTTTTAACTTAAGAAAAAATGTTCTTTAAACCTTAAAAGGTTCCTAAATACTTCATCTGGTCAATTGTTGATTCCACTACGAGCTTAGTCTCATGTACTGTCCTACTTCTTTCCTAACCTGTCCTAACTCTTAGCCAATAAATAAAGACAGCTCTTTCTTTGATTATAATCAGGGAAATAACACTTTAATAATAAAAACATTGACACACAAAATGAAATATCTTAATATTGATTAAAATCAAATAAAATGTACACACTCTAGAGAATAGCATATTGAAATCATGTTCTCTTTTGGAAAGGCGAAACCTTTCCAAATGTTTTAAACACAAACTGTCGGATCTTTTTTGACTGGACACCATAAATAATAGTGTTGAGACTTCCAGGTATAATATAAAACAGAATTTGGAGAATATTTCTGTAATATGAGTCCCGAGGAAATTGATGCAGCGCAATAACATTAAGTCCACTGAACGACAAAACCAGGTAGACGAACAGGTTAGTGCTGCAGGTTTTTAGGGCTTTTTTCTGCATTGATTTGTTCTTACTGGTCAGACATATCACAGCAATCTTTCCATAGGTTAGAACAATACAGCTGACCGATGCTACCAGCAGCAGCACGGTGTAAAAGAGTCCATAGATGTTATTGATTTCCACACTTTCACAAGAGAGTTTAAACAAAGAGGCATTGTCACACAACGGGCTTGAGACAAAAGTCCTGCATCTGTTGAGCCTGACAGAGAGTCCAATCAGGACCAAAACAAACATGAAGGGAACGCCCCAAGCGATAACCGTCAGCTTCACCAACATCCTGCTGGTCATAATCGCAGAGTAACGCAGAGGGTTGCAGATAGCAACATATCTGTCAAAGGCCATAATCATCAGCAGTGTGTGACAAGTGCTGCTCACACACTGAGTCAGAAACGCCTGAATCACACACTCATAGTAACTGATGAGGCGCTCAGATGGGGGCCTCAAAATATCCACCAGCAGGCGAGGAAAGACTTCTGTAATTGTAATGATATCACTGACTGTCAGGTTGCAAAACAGAATGTACATGGGCTGGTGAAGGTTCTTCTCAATAATGACTAGAATCAAAAATCCCAAGTTCAGAGTCATAGTAAAAATATAGAAGTCTAGGTACAAGAAAAAGGTGGAGTATACAACATCTTTTGTGAAATCTAAGCCCTCCAGCTGGAGCATAAAATTATTGTAGGTCAAGTTTTCCATCAGTCTGAAAAACAAAAGCTGAAAACAGTTATAAGTCACAATACAGCAACAAAAGTTTTAACATGAAATACAAATTAAATTGTATCAAAATTAGCAGACCAAAAGTCTATCTATATTTGGTCTGCTAATTTTGTATCAAAATTAGCAGACCAAAAGTCTATTGTAGATCGAGAAATGCTTTAGTTCTCAGCCAACTCTTAAAGTAATACTGGCTAGATTCATGAGGATTTTACTGAATAGCTTTTATAAGTAGCAATGGATGTTGTACATCTGCAAATGACCTTTTTTTTTTGGAATGGTGAAGATATTCTTCCATACTGAGTAATGTAATCCTAAAAAAATCATGTCGTCATCCGTTCAGCTCAACAGCAACACTTGGCTTGGCAGCACTTGGCTTGGCAGCAACACTTATCATTTTTGTTTTTTAAAACAAAAATGATTTTTGTTTTAAAAAACAAAAATGATATAAAAAAGTTTTTTCTCCTTTTAGGACTTCCATGATTTCATCAGAAATTGTCAATCTGTTGAAACTGCTTAAATTTTGGACATGAACAAATTTTAGTATCTGTGAAAAATTCTCTACTGCTAAAAGTAAATAGTAAATAGAAAATTATGATTAATGTAATGTGTAGCTAGGAGTTTGTGTACATCTGTAAAAGAAACCACATTTTTCATTTTAGATAATTTTCTATTGCTGGTTGCTCAAAGAAAATTAAATGTTTCACAAAATGGAGCCAGGCTAAAGTCTACCAAACTGAAGAAGCCTCAAAAAGTAAAGTACAACAACATTAATAAAAAATGAACTTTTTACCAAAGGACTGTTGATCTGGAATGTGCCCTGTCAATCACCCATTGGCCCCCATGGATAGGTACCAGGCTTTTCATGACCCTCCAAGACACTTACTCTGAAATCTTAGATCAGATCCCAGATTTCTTACTTGAATTGGAGTTGAGTATTGATAACATCCATCATTCTAATTATTATATACACATTTAAAGCTACACCCTAAATTAGGGGTCTCAAACTCCAGTCCTCATGGGCCACTGTCCTGCAGTTTTTAGATGTGCCACAGGTACAAAATGATGGAATGAAATGGCTTAATTACCTCCTTCTTGTGTAGATCAGTTCTCCAGAGCCTTAGTGACCTAATTATTCTATTCAGGTGTGGTGCAGCAGAGACACAGCTGAAAGTTGCAGGACACTGGCCCTTGAGGTCTGGAATTTGAGACCCCTGCCCTAAATGTAGCTTTGGCTGACCTAAACACTCCTACATACTTTTGTATTGACTGGAGAAATAACTGTATCTCACAAGATTGTCCTTTCCATTTTTTATAACTTTTGAGTTGGGAAGCCTTCTATGTTGAGGAGTCTGGGACCCAGACCTTCATAATTAACATTTGTGACACCATACCACATGTACTACTACACAACAGTCAGGTTTGGGCTGTGGGATAATGGATCTCACAGACATAGAGTATTGTGTCAGTCTTTGGTTGGTTCTTTCCTGCACCTCAATTTTCACACATTGGAGACACCCAGTGCCACTTGTCCCATAATCCCACATCTTTCTTTATTCTCTTCTTTATCAGACCCAACATCTCCTGGCCTATTGTTTCTTATCTTCACTGAAAATATCAATCAACACATAACGCTTGGGATTCACAACTGACTAACTGCACTGTATTATCAACACCTCCAATCTGCATATAAGTTTGACATGGAAAGGGCCTTATGTCTTCCATTTCAGACAGGAGTCTGACATGGAAGAATTCATCTGGACACCCAACAGCACAATACAGGATCTCTGTTCTAATACCTAACAGAAATACCACTACTGAAAAAATGCAATCATGTAAAATCAAAAATAATTCTGATGTTATGATATCCCTGTCTAAAGCAAACTCAAATTGAAAAATTATCTACCATTGTGTCTGGCTTTGCTAAGTATAAGATCTGTATCAGGAAAAGTACTCTTAGTTAACTTCTTCACTGAGCATAACATAGATGTTATTTCTAACAGAAATAGTTGGATAAAACCAATGAAGTACCTGTACTAAATGAATCAGCGCCTCCTAATTACAGTTTCCTAACCCTACGTAAGAAGGGAAAGAGGTTGCCACATTTCCCGAGTCACTCAATATAAAAAGGTTTTCCTTGGAAAACTTTTATTCTTGACTATTTGGGAAAAGAGGTAAAAGGCTGTAATAAAGCACTGATATGAACTTTATATAAAACCCCAAAATATGTGGCAAGTTTTTAAAGTGATTTTAATTACATTTTGTGTGTCATTTGTTTTAATTATGACTTTAAAAATTGTGGAAAACTTCAACATCCATTTTGATAAGCCCAAAGACTTGCAACAGAGTTGCAAAAGTCTGTGTGATTTACTAGAAAACTTTAGTTTAACTCAGTGTTTCTCAATTCCGGTCCTCACGCCCCCCCTGACCTACATGTTTTAGGTGTTTCCCTTATGCCACACACCTGGATTGAATATGTGGGTAATTAATAGGCTTCTGTAGCACTTGATGGTCATGCAATCATTTGAATCAGCTGTTCTGGAATAGAGGTACATCTAAAACATACATCTAAAAGAGCAGGGGAGCCTGAGGACTGGAATTGAGAAGCGCTGGTCAACATGTAAAAAAGGGAATCCACAATTTAGTACACACTCTAGACTTGGTTATCAGTAAGAGTTCATGCTCAAAGTCAACGAGTCAATGCAAGAGACTACATATTGTCTACTCATGCTCATCCAGGAGAAGTGAATGCTGCTTGTAATCATCAGCCTGTCTTGATCTGTACTGTCCAAGATAAAAGTGTTCTTAGCCTTGTTTTAATGACTATTTTATCTCCTCAACACCATCTTCATTGGAACAGACTTACTACTGATTGACTGTATGTAGCTTTGTTTGGGACTTGGCTGAACTGAGGCCTCTCTTGTCCCCTGAATCTTAATGACCAGCAAGTGATTCAATTAAATATGGAGTGTTGTGTTCAGAGACTGTCATATAGAGAGTTAATGGCCCCAAGTGGCTTTTTTCATTAACCTTCACTTCTCACTCTTCTGTGAATAAATAATGTTTGACTTTTGTTGACATTTATTTTTATTTACTCCTTATTTAATCACAAAAATAGCTAATTGTCATTAAAAATTAATTTTCAAGTCACCTTTGATTGATTATTGAATCATGCCAATGTATTTGAAGCAGTACATCTAAGGATTTCTGTGGGGTCGATTAAAACTGACTTTCTCAACTTCAAGAAGAAGTTAAATATGAGTGATATTTTGAACCCTCAGTCTATGAGCACAGGAAAGTCCTTATGTCCACTGATGCTAAAGGCTAGCATATAATTAACCATAACTTTATACTGAAGCTTTGCTAGCCTATTTACATGTGAAGTTCATAAGGCATCCAGTCAATGGATGTGGGTTATAAATAGGCATTTTTTGAAGGTGAGATGATTTCCAAAGCTGGAAAATTCAAATGTGATCCATACAGAAATAACATTAAAAACAATACTTCTATAAGATTTGTGAGAATTTATCTAATATGTGTCTGGTATTGACAGGATGACAGTGACTCAGGAAGGAGGAATTTGTCTTGAAAAAGTTCCTGGTTTGAACCTAAAAGATTATGTAACTCTGTTCATAATCAGTGAGAAGAAGTTTATCATACTTGAACAGAAATTAGACCTTAGGGAATGTCACTGTTACCCTCCTGTATTTTGGTGTTATTCTCTGAGCACTTATTAACGTCTAATTTTTGGTTTCCATGTTCCTCCCTAAGGGCTAATTAGCACCAGAAACTGTTTGTAAATGTTTGTTAGAGGACAGTTCACTGTGGACCTCATTAATGATTACATTTGCTTGAGAAACAACAGCGCTTGTTCTTGGCAGTGACAACTAGAACAACCAGTGATGAAACTAATGCATCATATTGAATCATTGGAGTGTTTTGGGCAAACTAATTGAACAGCAAAAGTTGACAAACTAAAAACAATCAAAAGTCTTTACTAAGTAGTTTTACAGCAAGTTAAATCCATCAAAAATTCTATTAAGTAAAAATTAATAAAAATATCTATGCTAAAACAAAAATCATTGCCATGTAAGACTTAATTGCAACAATGACAAAGAAAAACAAACTGGTAAGTATGCATTGTCTGTAAAATTCAAAAGCTCCATTAAAACCCTGCACCAATATCTGACCCGGACCCTCATCTCCCCAAAAGAAAAGCCCAAAGGCAAGATTTTCCTGTTATAACTAAAACATACTTCCAGAGTTTCTTGCTTTTTATTAAACCCATGATGGTAGGATTTAGGCACACATTTAAACCCTGTCAAGAGAGGGTAATCCAGGTTCAAAACCTTAGCTCTCGATGTGGAGAAACTGACTCTCAGCCTTCCTCCTTCATGCTCAGAGGTTAACTACTGCAGTGATTAAAATATACTGTCAGACCAACATTATCTGCACTAGGAGAACCCATGGTTTTGAAACTTGAGACCCTTCCACTGTGAGCAGATCTTCAGATTCCATCCATTAACACTAAAGACAGCCTCGGTGTGTCAGAGAGCAAACTTGACTCTGTCAAACATGCAGACACATTTAACACTTTGTGTTATTTCTCAACTACACAGTGCTTATGAGCATTGCCTTTGACAGATACGCGTCCATCTGTCGTCCTCTGTTACAGCACTAAAATGACCAACAGAATGATAATAAAGCTGATAGCACTGTCCTGGGGCGTGCCGTTTGTTCTGGTTGGGATTCCACTGGCTCTGACTGTGTGGCTAAACTGATGCAGGACCCTCATCGCCAACCCTTTCTGTGATAACTCCTCACTTTTCAAGCTCTTCAGTGAGCATATGATCATTAATAATATTGATGGTCACTGGACTTCTGTTTGTAGCTTCTATTAGCTGCATTGTTCTCACCTATGGGAGCAAATTGTAGAATTTTTAATACGAGTTTCCAAACCAAAGAAAATAGAGGAGAGACAAGCTGCCTTTGTGAATTTATTCTTTGCAGCAAAGGAAAGGAACAGCTTCTTACAGCCCACAGAATGCAGCTCTAGAAAACAGAGATTACATACTTTCTTTTATACACTTAATTGTATTGATGCATGCAGATGTTCTTTACTTCCAGAATCAAAACGATAGCAACAGGGTTACAAGACATTTGGTCATACAGATAGTAATAAATTAAGTTCTGCATGTCAGCAGGAGACTGTTACACTTGTTTCAGTTTACTGAGAGGTAAATGTTAAATGTAAATTTTCCACCACATTCATTAAGCTTGTCTCTTAATGAATGTGATGGGCATACCTCAGACTGCCTCAGGGCAGCTGTTGCTACAGTGTAGCTTACCATCATCAGTGGTGAATGGGTGAATGATGAAATCATGCAGACATATTTAATAAATTAGAATGCATGTTCTGTCAGATTAGAAGTACCATTTGAAAATAATATTTAAGCATTTTACATTTCATTAAGTCCACATATCTGTATAAATATAATTTTTATGATATATTATATTCTAAGTGGGGCCACCCATGCAATGCATGGAAGGAATATTTGTTCTACACTTGAAAAAAACTGCAGCTTTTTCCACACTTTTAAGCTGTTGGTCAATCTGCAGCCTGCACTCACTTCCAATGTCTCATGGCACTTAGAATGACTGAGTCACATAGTTGCAAATGATCAATATATCCAGTTACAGGATGTCTGGGAGTGACATATACATTTTAATTAGCCAGTGGAAAAGGAGCGAAACATCTAGCGGCTATGCAATTTGATAGTCTAGATACATTCAGATAACATACTTGTAATTAAGTCATCCACCAAGTAGACTCTGACTTACAGATTTCACCCCTTCTTCAATTTTCATGGGCTCTACAAGACGTGAAATATAATAGCATCTGTTACAACACCCTCCAATCAATAGGACGTTATGGAACATGTTCAGTGTGTATTCAGGCTAGATATCCAGTTAATTCAACTTTACCAACATACATACATACATACACACACACACACAGTCATGTTTTCATATCTTGTGGGGACATTGACTTCCATTCATTTTCTGCATTCTATCCTTTACCCTACCCAAAACTCAATTCACACCTCAGTCCTATATATAACCCCTGACCCCAAATCAGCGTTTTATGGGTCAGGCTTGGTCCCCTCCTTCTGGGAACCAGGCTTGGGTCTCCACAAGGAGCAGTGGGTTCCCATAATGTGTGTCAGGAAAAAGGTCCCCACAAGGTATTAAAAACAAACGCACGCACACACGCGCAACTCCTCGCCCACCTCACAAACACACAGTTCTGTCAGTCAGCTGAGAATCATGTGAGTCCTATTTAAAGTTAATTATAGTAACTATTGTATCAAACAAATAAATTAATAATTAAATAAATAAAACTTTCCCTGTAGAGGAGGAATTGAGGGCCCGGTCACTTGTACTGGCCCGAGTTCAGCTTCTTGTCCAGGAAGCAGAGCAGAAGGTGGTGGGCAGGTTGGAATATGTGAATCTGCTCGCCTGTCTTCACTGTGAGATGAGATGTTTATTAAAGGGTCTGCACCCACCACAGTGCTTTCATTACGGACTAAACCTATAGAAAGATTTAAATACAGAACCAGTTACGTTCCTGAATGACTCAAATACAAAGGGTTTTTGTCCTGCTTACAGTAATAAATAATTTTAAACTTACTAAAGGATGAGTACTGTCTTGGAGTCAGTGACGCTTTATATATATATATATATATATATATATATATATATATATATATATATATATATGCATATGTACTTAATTAACTTGTGGCCAAAAAGCGCAGACAGCTCCTGAGAATTGATAGTTTAAGTCCTGCTTGCCTGGAAAGTCAGACATGATTCAGAATTATGCTGTTTTTATAAAATGGAACAAGTTTCAACTGCCAGCTGTAGCTAAGTGGTTGCAGTTCTGCGAGGTTGTGATCCCTGAAGACGTTCTGTCCTTTAATCAGTTTTTTAAACAGATAAAGGACATCACAAATGCATAGTCAACAGTTACGAGTCGCGATATCATAACAATGGCCATAAACATTGCTTATTGTTCAACTGAAAAACTGTAGTTTTTTTCTAGAGGTCTCTCTGTATGTGTCCAGATGCACTTATCCCTCACAAATTGTTGAAATAATATAGAAAAGTAATGAAAGACTAAAAGTAAAACAGTAAAAATACCACCTGAAAATCCTATCAGGAAATTTATGTGATTGATTTATAATTTTACAGGACCTATTGGAACGCTCAGAGATACACCACATGCCCTGTTGGTTACCTAAAATTGGTCTAATAAGTATTATCCTATTTACTAGAGCTTACAAAGGTGCAGCCAGAATTGACTTTCTTTTTGTCAAAAGCCAATCAATGCAAGCACACAACTCTGATAAACTTGGTGGGGAAAACCGAACAATAAAGTGTGAGATCATTAGGCCTGCAGAACCAATAAGAACTGTCTAGTGACATTTGCAAGTAAACATTGCAAAAGATTACATCACACATTGTCTTGGCAATTTAACCCTTCCCTCTTAAAGTTAAAAATGCATCAAGAAATACAATCCACATTGAATAATCTGGATAAACTGTGGTACTTTACATGAATGCAATGCGTATCAACCTGCTGGATGTATTGCTCTTTTAATATTTTAAATGTCAATTTCTTCTAACTTTGTCTGTAATTACTGTTAATTAATTTAATCTTCGTAGTAAATCTGTTTAAGAAATTGTATTTTAATGTAGCTTCTTGATCAATTGTCTGTTGTTTTAAACATTGCTTTGTTTTGCAGCCAGATGGAAAACTACACCTACAACAGTCCCACACTCCAGCTGGAGGGCTTGAAGGTTGCAGATTACTCAGTGCGCCTTGTCTTTTTTCTGTTTCTGTTTTCCTACATCATATTTATGATTATGAATCTGGGTATTTTAATAATAATCATCTTTGAAAAGAACCTTCAACAGCCCATGTATCTACTTTTTGGTAACCTGACGGTCAGTGACATCATTGGAAGTACTCATATTCTACCCCGTTTGCTTTCAGACATCTTGCTGCCTCCATCTCAGCGTCTCATCAGTTATTATGAATGTGTGGTTCAAGCTTTTATTACACACATGTTTGGCACCACTTCTCACACAGTGCTTATGGCCATGGCCTTTGACAGATACGTGGCCATCTGTCGTCCCCTGTTCTACAGCACCATAATGACCAACAGAATGATAGTAAAGCTGATAGTGCTGTCCTGGGGCGTGCCATTTGTGCTGGTTGGAATTCTGCTGGGTCTGACTGTGAGGCTAAACCGATGCAGAACCCTCATCGCCAACCCTTTCTGTGATAACGCCTCACTTTTCAAGCTTTCCTGCGAGAGTGTAATCATTAATAATGTCTATGGTCTGACATTCACTGTGCTGCTGTATGTAGCATCTATTGGCTGCATTGTTCTCACCTATGGGAACATCACAGCAGTCTGTCTGGCCACTAAGAACAAATCTTTGAACAGTAAAGCATTTAAGACTTGCAGCACACATCTGGTCGCTTATCTTATTATGTCCCTTAGTGGAGTTACGATTGTTGTTCTGCATCGGTTTCCTCAATATTCAGACTACAGAAAACTCTCAGCTATCTTGTTCGTCATTGTCCCAGGCAGCCTCAACCCCATTATTTATGGTATACAGTCCAAGGAGATACGGAATCTTTTGTATGAACTTTTTATTTCTAGAAAATGTTTTATGTCATGTGAAAGTAAATCTTTGATTAAACCTGTTCAAAAAGATTGAAATAAATATAATCAAAACATACATGCATTTGTGGAATGAATCAATTTTTGCCAAAAGTCAGTCATTCTTTTATTAGCTTTCTTACAACCTATGCATTTAGGATATAATATTAAATCACTTTTTCTCTAACTGCTTCACTTAATGTTTTTTCTGTCATTTTAGCAACAGAGTCAAGAAAATTATACACACAATAATTGCTTTTTACAATTTAAAACATTCATATACATTCTTTGTATCTGACTTAAAATGATTATCTACAAAAGTTAGAAACATGACTAATAAGTATTA
Source organism: Poeciliopsis retropinna (assembly GCA_010277075.1). NCBI lineage: Eukaryota > Metazoa > Chordata > Actinopteri > Cyprinodontiformes > Poeciliidae > Poeciliopsis > Poeciliopsis retropinna. The sequence goes on along the minus strand of VMRM01000033.1, from coordinate 1,197,011 downwards.
CCTGTCTACAGTAACTTTGTCATGAGTTGTTTGGTGAGGAAGATGGACGTGGTGGACCCAAGTTGTAGAGCAAATGATGGTTTTAATGATGACAAACCACATAACACAAAATCCAGGCAGCACAGGTGGCTGAGTAAGCAAGGAACTGACAAACTGGTAGCACTGGAATTTAAACACAGCGATGACAAGGACACAACATTAGACAATCAAATCAAATCAAAATCAAATTTTATTTGTATAGCACATTTCAGCAGCAAGGCATTTCAAAGTGCTTTACATTATAGCAAACATAAAAACACAAAGTCATGTAACAGAGAATAAACAATCAAAACATTAATTTAGACAGCCGTCAAATTTATAACTTGTTATCCATTTATCTAAATGTTTTACTTTGTGCAGATTCTGATCTTTGACATACTTCCAGTCGTTTGATTTTATACTGTCTACTGGCTAATTTTTACTTATCCCTTTCCCTGTCACGTCACAGAATTTAAGCACCTGTTTTCGCCAGACTCCGCCGTCCGTTTCACCACGGGTATTAGCGGTGGTAAAACAGACAAGGTCTCAAACCTTGCAGCACCAGGCTCCGTACACCTTTACACGAAATTTTGCGCTAGGACTTCGCCGTCCTACACAGATTTTGTGCATTATTTTTACCTGTTAAAGTCTAGAATATACAGGGTTTTCAGTACGCGCAATGACCCTCAGTCACTCGCCACTTTTTAAAGAAGACATTAAGTCAAGTTCCATCATTAAATTTTTAATTGATTAAGTTTCAAATCCAACTCTAAACAGGTGGGTTTTTAGTTGTGATTTAAAGGAAATCAGTGTTTCAGCTGTTTTACAGTTTTCTGGAAGTTTGTTCCAAAAGTTTGGTGCATAGATGCTGAATGTCCAATGGGGAAACACAGACAGAGGTGGGTATAAATACACAAGGAGATAATCATTGAACAAGACACAGCTGGGAACAATTAAGGCCAAGACATGCAGACACAGGGACTAAATGAACTATAAGCTCACATAAAATCCCAGAACCTCATAAACATTAAAATAAAATATATTGTAATATTTGTTTATTTGGTTGAAAGTAATTATTTTTGGCTATGTTTTCCATGCTATGTGCAAGTCAGATAACACAATAAAACACTACTCTGGTTTTTTGGGGGACTGATGCTAACTTTAAAAAATATCCATGGTATTTTCTAACAAAGGAGACACAATATGGCTCATTCCTCGCTGGACATTTATAAGGAACATCAGAGAATATGGTCCATGTTCCTTGAAAAAGTGTAAAGATCCATACACCCTTTATGTATTAGGGGTTAGGGCTAGGGTTAGGGGGTGTAAAAGGTCCTGATTTAATATCCAGGTACAGGTTATATACCAGATGTATTACATCAAACAAGATAAACATAGTGTGTTATTTTAACACAGGAGATGAGATCCAGGTTCCCCTTCTTTTCTACTTCAGGAGAACTGAAGATTTGGTCTTAAGGATGGCCAGTCACCTGATTCCCTCATGGTCAGCTTGCTGAATCCATTTGTGATGACAATTTATTATAGAATTTTTAATGTGTTTCAAAACCAAAGAAAACAGTGAAGAGACAAATGGTCTTTGTGAATTTATTCTTTGCAGCAAGGAGAGTTTACGACACAGCTTCCTACAGAAAATAGTATGTAGTTCTGGAAAACAAAGATTGCACAATTTCTTTTTTTCACCAAAAGCAATATTTCTGCATGCAGGTGTTCTACTTTAACTAGACAAAAACACACTGTAAGATTGTATTAAAAACAATTTCAAACAATTCCTCTTGGCTGCACACAGTTCACTCAAAGAAAAATGTTAAAGGTAGATTTTCCCTGACACTCACTAAGGATGCCTCCATCAGGCTTCCCGATGGGTGATGTGGCTACAGTGTAGTTTACCACCATCAATGATGAACAGATGAATGACAAAATGTACAGCCATATGTAATAAATTAGAGTATGTGTTCCAATGATGCCCATTTTTCAAATTAAAAGTACCATTTGAAAATAACATTTAAGCATGAAATTATTTAATACATGCTTGTATTAAATAATATTTAAATTTTAAGGTGTGATATTTTAATTATGTCATTTTTATTAACTGAAAATATAGAATAATTACTAACAGAAATAAAGGGTTACAAACATTCATCTGTGTGAAGCTGATATATATTATGTGTTTCACTTAGTTACAAATTCCTGAAGTAAATAGACTTCAGGTTATTGACATGTTATTGTATCCAAATGCAGAACAATTGAATCAGTGAGTTGAGGGTTAAAAATACATATAAAATTGATTAAACAAAAGCTTAGCAAAGCATCAAGGGGAAGACAAGGACAAAGAACAAATAGAGACTGGGTACAGATGAGATGGCATATGGGGTGTAAAGAGAGAATTCAGTATGAAGTGATTGACTGGAGCTTTTAAAAACAGGAGATTGATTACTGACAAGGAGCAGGCTGGTTAGGAATGAGAGGTGAGAGAGGGGAGCAAAGAGGAGAAAGAAATGGAGAAAACATAGTTTTAATAGAATAAAGAATAACTAAACACAATGAATGAATAAATACCATGTACATACATATGGATTGATCTGAAGTAAAACAGAAACCAGGTTGATCTAATCAAACTAAGAATAACTAAACACAATGAATGAATACCATGTCAGGCACCTAGGAGACCTCTGGACTTGATAAAATGCTTCAAAAGTACAGGCCATTTGAGCTAGTAACTAAACTAAACTGCTAAGTAAATGTAGAAATAATAATGAAAACTAATGAACTACTAAAACAGTAAAAATAGCAAACTAAAAATGCCACCAGCAAAATGATGCAATGATTGATTTATAATTTCACAGGACATTTTGAAACAGTCAGAGTTATACCAAATGCCCTGTAGGTTACCTGAAATTGTCCTAATTTATAAGGAGTATTATCCTGTTAACTAGAGCTTACAAAGGTGCAGCCAGTACTTATAATGATTAGGTTTTAGTCAAAAGCAAATAAATACAATCAACAACTCTGATAAATTTGCAGGGAAAAATAAAAGAAGAAAGTGAGAGACCTGAAGAACCAATAAGAACTGCTGTCCTCTAACAGCTCTGCCTCTGATATGCATTCTCAACATTGTACTTCTACTGATTGGATTTCTCGATGATTCCGTTTGACCTATTTGGTCCTTTTAGACTGTATTTTATGAGTCTTCACTGTACAGTCAAATTTACCTAATGTTTTTCATTTTCATCCTCGTTTGTGAATGTAATAAACACGTGTAACTGACATTCCACATGTTCTGTAATTGACACAAAGTTCTCTGTCAGCTGAAAATCCTGACAGGCAACTCTGTGTTGGTGTTTCCATGGTACCTCTATGTTTGGAAATGTGTTGAAATCCTTTAAAGGGACACAAGTGTTCACACCTCAGAGCAATGTTAGTGCTCTCAGCAGAGAGGAGGCTGAATCTCTCCAACACACATAGAGTAGTGATTACTTGGTGTTATACAATCTCAGCTGTTCATGCTTTTGATGTTACATTGTATTCTTTGATGCTGTCTCCATTTAAATGTCATTTGAGCTAGTAACTAAACTAAACTGCTAAGTAAATGTAGAAATAATAATGAAAACTAATGAACTACTAAAACAGTAAAAATGATTTGGAGATGATATGCCATCATTAATTTGATGTGAAATGTAGTTACAGATTTATTTATGTTTTCATCTGTTACAGTATGTTACTCTGAGAGTATAAATCTACCAATATTTCTATCATTTGAGGTTTAATCTGTTCTGCTTCTTTAGGGCTGTACTGCTTTGGATGGAGAACCAAACCTCAGTGATTCCTCTCAAACAGCCGATTGTTTTTGAACTGGAGGGCTTTGATGTTCAACCAGGCAACGGACCGTTCTTGTTTCTGTTGGCTTTGCTCGCCTACATAGAGGTGTTACTGGGGAACGGTGTGGTGATCTGTGTTATTATGACAGACAAGAACCTGCACAGGCCCATGTTTGTTATGATCTGTCACCTCATGGTCTGTGACCTGCTGGGGGCCACAATGGTGCTTCCTCGCCTCATGATGGATTTGTTGATGGGGCTGAAGAAGATCGCCTACATCCCAGCCATCCTCCAGGCATTCTGTGCTCACACATATGGTGCAGCAATGTTGACTGTTTTAACTGCAATGGCCTATGACAGGTAAAAAAATATGTAAAAGTAGTAAAGTATCTATCCCAACATTTTCATATCATGAAATAAAACACATTGGAAAAAAAAAACATTGGTTATTTATGAGGAAATGAAACATATTTAAATAGATTTTGGATGCAGCTTTAGGGATTTTGTTCCCTGACACTGTCTCTCTGCAGGTATGTGGCAGTGTGTGAACCTCTCAGGTATCACTCCATCATGACTTCAGCTCGGCTGCACAGCTGCTGCGCTGTGGCCTGGATCATTGCTCTGCTGCTCATCGCTGTGCTCTTCTCCTTCCACATGAACGTCCCACTGTGTGGCCGCATAATCCCTCTAACATACTGCAGCAACCGGGGCATCCTGAACCTGGCCTGCATTCCTACTCCCGTCAACAACATCTATGGTCAGTGCTTTCCTCTTTCACAAAAGGAGAGATCATATTCCATTTCTGTCATTATTTAACCCTGGCCCATGTGTTTCATTCTTTCAGGTCTAGTGATGACTTGGACTTTAAGTACGGTGACCTTCATTCTCATCAGTTCTTCCTACATCAGAATCCTGAATGTTTCCATAAAACAAGGCAGAACAAACAGCAGCATCCGCAGCAAAGCATTTCAGACCTGTGCTCCACACATTGTTGTTTATGTTCTCTTTCAAATTGCATCATTGATTGTGATTGTGAGTTACAGGTTCCCCTCTCTTTCCCAAAATATAAAAAAGTTCTTCAGCATCCTCATCTTTATCATTCCTCCCATCATTAACCCCATCATCTATGGACTGGTCAGTAAAGACCTGAGGGTCAGCTTTATCAAACGTTTCTCAACTAGAGTAAGAAACAAAACTTAGAACTAACACTGTTGCTGGTGTTCCTAGATTGCATAACTCCTGTTGTGGAACTTATGCTTCTTATAGATGCTGTAAAATGTTTAGATAGCTCATGTTTCCTCTTGAAATCAGCATCAAGACTCAGAATGATATAACTATAGCATCTGTGTTTAACAATGCAGTGAACCACAAACTACTGAAATCCATCACAAGAATATCAACTAAAAAATACAAAGAACACATAAAATTATAAACAATTTAAGCCTGACAAACAGATTTAAATATCTTGCACATTTAATTATTTGCTGTATTTTGCAGTAACCAATAACGCAACAAACATGAATAGAACACTGACCTTCAGCTGTTCTAGTTAAACTAGGACTCAGCTGCTGCTTTAAGTTTGTGTTGTAATCAAGGAATGCTTGATTTTGTTTACTTTGCTCCTTATGTGATGTAATTTTGAGTTTGAACTGAAGTTTAAACTTGTAGAAGTTACATAACAAGAGGTACTGAAATTACTTTGGCTTTGTCTAATTTTTGTCTCCCTGGGTACTCTGGCTCCTTGACTGTCAGGTTGATTGATGTCTCTAAATTCCCCTTAGGTGTGGGAGTATAATTGTTTGTCCTGTCTGTCTCTGTATTTCCTTGCGATGGACTGGTGACCTGTCCAGGATGAACCCACATCTCACCAGTTGACTGATGGAGATAGGCACCAGAACATCTCAGAACCCCACTGAGGACGAGCATGTAAAGATAACAGATGGATGTCTAATTTTTGAAGAAAATAAATTAATCTTTATTTGCCTCAACCCCAAGTGTCTTATTTGATTTTGTGTGAAACAGTAACATTCATTTTGTGAAATCCAAAGAGCTCCATAGTGGCAGTTTTGTTACAAACTTTCACTGATGAAAATATGACCCAAAGAAAGTGGGACACTTGGCTATAACTTCTCATTCATATGTATCAGATGTAGCCAGGCTTTTTCTCAGGTTATATTGACAATGGGAAGCAAGACACACACTCCAACAATATCTCAACAAATCTGGGCTGTAACAGCAGTAGAAAAATTGTTGCTTGTGGTACGTTTTTGCTTTATTGCTCTCATATAAACATGCAGCTACACCATTCTCATGGCAGACTTTTTGAGAACTCAATAATAAACTACAAATCTGCTAAGCTGGAAAGTTTTATGAAATTAAGAAAAAGGCTTCAAAATAAGGTCAATAATGTTCCCAAAAGACAAATGGGTCATTTCACATATATGCTGACCTTTCATACTTGATGCCACATTTTGATCCTTAACAATCTTCACGCAGTTTCAACTTGATTTATTTTATTTGTGTATACATTGTTCATGTCCCATTTGTTTGTTTGAAAAAAAAGACATTGTATATAACAATGGCCCATTGTTATTTTCCATAAATATTCTTCCAATAACATGTATGAAAAAAAATGATATGGCAGACTTCCAGGGGCATAATGATAACTTGCCATTGTGTCATTTTGGAGGTGAATACAACTAACATAAAAGGCACATGGCTTCCCCTTATTTGATCTTGAATAGTCAGTCTGAGACATCTTCCCATCATCTTAGAATACATTTTCCCAAGAAGAGAGAGATACATTGGAACCATCAATATTGAGATAAATCTCTCCATAAGAGTACATGCAGTACTGTGGCTTTGGTTCCACAGATAGACAAAAAGGACAAAGTCATATAAGGCTCACTTTTAATGGAACTTATCTGACTCCTAATTATTAGATCAAATTCAAAACTACAGAATGTAATTATTCAGTCAAGTTTATTTGTAGAGCACATTTCAAGAACACAGTAGTTAAAAAATATTTTACATTGTAAAAACTTTTAGCCTTGCAGGATCCAAAGAACCCCATCTTGTAACACAGCAAAAGTGTTAAAAACAGTTTATTATTTCTGATTTTTATATTTAAGTTAATGAAGAATTATATGTTTTGTAAATCATTGAGTGTGGTGATGGTTTGTGGTTTTGTTGAATGAGTAGTTCAAATCTTTCTAATGAAAATTTGGAAGATGAATGCAGTCTATTTCAGTATCATTCTGAATACTGACCTCTCTGTGCATCCTATGATGTTTTAATGATAAAAAAGTGGGATTCTACAAGCACATGTACAGATTTAAAAAAGCAAAACAAGATTCTATGGGGATGTCAGAGGGAAGTGAATATTCACAGATTAACACATGCATCACAAAGAGACAGTGGTGGCCTTTGTTTTTGTGTCTTAGACTTACAACAGGACGAGATTTAGCTGTACAGTTCTGAACAATTCTTATCACAATTTATATGATTTCAAATGGTCAAGGGTACTTACTGAACTTTGTCTTATTTAAACTTTAGCTACATAAGGTAATTACAACACCTACAAAGAAAATTACTTCCCCCACAAGAGTCAAATGGCCTACAAACACCAGATGCAGTGTTAGTGCGAAGTTTTGTTTCTCACTCTGATGGAGAAATATTTGATAAAGCTGACCCTCAGGTCTTTACTGATCAGTCCATAGATGATAGGGTTTATGATCGGGGAAATGATATAGACCAGGATGCTTAAGAGCTTTTTTATATTTTTGGAAAGAGAGGGAAACCTGTAACTCAATATTAATATCAATCCAGCGACGTTATAGAGCACGTACACAACAATGTGTGGAACACAGGTCTGAACAGCCTTGTTGGGCTTGCTGCAGTTTGTTCTGCCCTGCTTTAAGAAAACGCTCAGGATTCTGACGTAGGAAAAAGCAATTAGAATGAAGCTCAATGTACTTATTGTTCAGCTGATTGTTAAACCTGAAAAACAAACAAACAAGACAAGTGATTATATATTCTACTTTTCTGTTGAGTATCATATGTTACCAGCTTTGCATTTTGTTTCCCCAGAGCAAATAAACTGATTCATCAAGAAGTAATGAAGTGAAAAATGGGCATTCTAGTGCTTAGAAGAAACTACTATGACAACCGATCACTGACTTTTAAGGTGCTTTGCACCTAAAGCAGAAAAAAAATAAGTTATTTAACTGTTAAGCAGATTACTCTCTTCAAAAGAAGAAGGGGCAGTCCCCAAACAGTTAAATTTCATTTCTGGTGTGAAAAAGGAAAGCACTTACCATAGATGTTGCTGACAGGAGTAGGAATGCACGCCAGGTTCAGGATGCCCCGGTTGCTGCAGTAGACATTTTGGATAAGTCGACCGCACAGCGGGACGTTCATGTGGAAGGAGAAGAGCACAGCAATTAGCACCAGCGCAAGGATCCAGGCCACAGCGCAGCAGCTGTGCAATCGAGCTGAAGTCATGATGGAGTGATACCTGAGAGGTTCACACACTGCCACATACCTGCAGAGAGACACAGCACATCTAGATTTTGATTCACTATTTTTGAGACATGTGCGCTTTGTATCTTTGTGTTTTTGTGATGTAAAACACTTTAAAATGCTTTGTTGCTGAAAGGCGCAATACAAATAAAATTTCATTGATTGATGGGAAAGAAAACCCAGCAAACTGCATCATATCATTGACAATATTAGACCATTCTTCTCTAACATATTTCATTACCTGTCATAGGTCATTGCAGTTAAAAGGTTAACCATTGTTGTAACATGTGTGAGTGCAGAATGCTTGGAGGATGGCTGGGATGTAGGCGATCTTCTTCAGCCTCATCAACAAATCCATCATGAGGCGAGGAAGCACCATTGTGGCCCCCAGCAGGTCACAGACCATGAGGTGACAGATCATAACAAACATGGGCCTGTGCAGGTTCTTGTCTGACATAATAAGACAGATCACCACACCATTCCCCAGTAACACCTCTATGTAGGCGAGCAAAGCCAACAGAAACAAGAACGGTCCGTTGCCTGGTTGAACATCAAAGCCCTCTAGTTCAAAAACAATCGGCTGTTTGAGAGGAATCACTGAGGTTTGGTTCTCCATCCAAAGCAGTACAGCCCTAAAGAAGCAGAACAGATTAAACCTCAAATGATAGAAATGTCGGTAGATTTATACTCTGAGAATGACATATTCACATTGTCATTTATGTTTTAACAGATGAAAACATAAATCTGTAGCTACATTTCACATAAACTGATGATGGCATATCACCTCCAAATCATACAAATGACATTTAAATGGAGACAGCATCAAAGTCCTTTAAAGGATTTCTACCTATCTTCAACACATTTCCAAACATAGAGATACCATGGAAACCCCAACTCAAATTAAGGTTTCTTAGCCTCAACAGGCTTTGTAGGAGCCAAGTAAAATACAACTGAATACAATCAATGGAGGAATGCAGACATTGACTCAAACCAGTGTGTCTCTCAGAAATTATTACATCTTTACACCCAGAATAAATATGGACAATTGCATCTTTACTTCTTTAGATTCACACTAAAACCACAAAGTGACATATTATTCATTCTGTCCATCTGACCAATTTTAGGCATGGAGTCATTTATTTTATGAAAGAAGCTTTTATTACAGAGTAAACTACATTGATGGTTTACTCAAGGATGTGAGGTTAAACTGAAAGGTTAAGTTGTTGTGGCACAACATTTCCAAGCTTTGGCTAACTTCATCCTGGAATGTGCAATTGTTTAACTTTTAAAGGCTTCATTTGGTTTTTCTATGAATGTTCTAGATTAAGTATTTCAGTTCGATAAGTAATAACGGGGTGGCTTGGGAACTCCTTTTCAGATCAGTCGGAGTAAGTAAGTAGTTTCTTCTTTCTGTCTAAATTCCAGTGACTGTTTTCTTCAGGTTCTTACTGCTCACCAGTATCTTGCCAAGAATCATTTTTCTCTAAATGAGATACTTTTAGTTTCCTTGTTCTTACAGGGTTCCAGTACTATCTGCTGATGTTGCTTTTTTCTCACTATTTTCCCTCGAGTAGTTTTTCTGATTTTCTTGTTTGAACATTTAGAGTTAATCAGAACTCTCCTCTGATAGTTCTGATTAACTATCAGGAATGTTACATTTTCTGATGTTACATTATCAGAAAATGTTCTAGTGTCAAGTGTTTTGTATTTTCATACTGATCGAAAAACCATAACACTAATACCCCTGAACAGAACTTTTAGTGTAGTTGGTGTTTCCATGTTCTATGTTTGGAAATGTGTTGAAGATATGTAGAAATCCTTTAAAGGGACACAAGTGTTCATCCACACCTCAGAGCAATGTCAGTGCTCTCAGCAGAGAGGAGACTGACTCTCTCCAACACACATAGAGTAGTGATTACTTGGTGTTATACAATCTCAGCTGCTGAAGCTTTTGATGTTACATTTTATTCTTTGACATTGTCTCCATTTAAATGTCATTTGTATGATTTGGAGGTAATATGCCATCATCAGTTTATGTTAGAGAAGAATGGTCTAAATTAGTCAATGATATGATGCAGTTTGCTGGGTTTTCTTTTCCATCAATCAATGAAATTTTATTTGTATTGCACCTTTCAGCAACAAAGCATTTCAAACTGTTTTACATCACAAAAACACAAAGATACAAAGCCCTTCAAAAGAAAACTTTAAAATCAATCTGAAAAATTAACTGAACTTTATTCACTGTTTGTAACTGTGATCAATAAAGATGCATCAATTATAGGGTTGAGATTATTTTTACAGAAAAGGACTTGAGATGATGTGAAATGGCACTATATAATAAATTCAATTAACTCAATGAAACCATCTTTTTCAAGAGGTATTTTTAGATTTTCATTGTGGACTCTTAATTCTTTTGTGCTACAGTGTGAATGATTTTCTCTCAAAAATAGTGAATCAAAATCTCAATGTGCTGTGTCTCTCTGCAGGTATGTGGCAGTGTGTGAACCTCTCAGGTATCACTCCATTATGACTTCGGCTCGGCTACACAGCTGCTGTGCTGTGGCCTGGATCATTGCTCTGCTGCTCATCGCTGTGCTCTTCTCCTTCCACATGAATGTCCCACTGTGCAGCCATATAGTCCAACATGTCTACTGCAGCAACCGGGGCATCCTGAACCTGGCCTGCACTCCTACTCCTGCCAACAACATCTATGGTCAGTGCTTTTCTTTTTCACACCAGAGGTGAAATCCAAACCTAACAAATATGAAACAGATGAAACTGTTTGGGTAATACTTCCATCTTTTTTTAAATTGTCCTCATGCCTAACATTAACACATTACTACAACTACATTAACATAATCATTTTATTTTTATGGCTATGAGGGTAAAGCAAACCAGATGTATGGCTATGATAGCAGTGGCATGCCAATTTATTTTTTATTTAATTTCCTCTTTACATAAGTAAATGTATTTCCTCTTGGGACCCAAACAAAAAGCTGGCCACAAGTGATACTTTAGAATTTTGTACATATATTTATGATATGATATATATATATATCCTATTGTCATTATTTCTTTTCAGGTCTCGCGATGACCTGGACTTTAAGCACAGGGACCTTCATCATCATCGCCTATTCCTACATCAGAATCCTGAGTGTTTCCATAAAACAAGGCAGAACAAACAGCAGCATCCGCAGCAAGACATTTCAGACCTGTGCTCCACACATTGTTGCTTTTGTTCTCTATGAAATTGCTATACTGATTGTGGTTGTGAGTTACAGGTTCCCCTCTCTTTCCCAAAATATAAAAAAGTTCTTCAGCGTTCTTGTCTATATCATTCCCCCGATCATATCTATGGACTGGTCAGTAAAGACCTGAGGGTCAGCTTTATCAAACGTTTCTTAACCAGAGTAAGAAACAAAACTTAGAACTAACACTGTTGCTGGTGTTCTTAGATTATATAACTCCATCCATCCACCCATCCATCCATTTTCTTCCACTTATGCGGGGTCGGGTCAAGGGGTAGCAGCTCCTGAAGGGAGGCCCAGACTTTCTTTCCCTCAGCCACTTCTTCCAGCTCTTCCAGGGGAATCCCAAGGCGTTCCCATTCCAGCCGAGAGATATTCTCCCTCCAGTGTGTCTTGGGTCTTCCTTGTTGCCTCCTCTTGTGTGACGTGCCTGGAACACCACACCAGGGAGGTGTCCAGGAGGCATCCTTACCAGATGCATGATCCACCTCAACTAGCTCCTCTCATCGTGAAGGAGCAGCGGCTCTACTCTTTGTACCTCCCAGATGACCGAGATTCTCAGTGTCAGATACATCTACTTAAGTGTTCTCAAACAGGAAAAGAAGAGAAAGAAGAGAGAGAGACTATGAGTTTTAGATTTACTTGAGCAAGGAGAAAGGCAGGAACCTGCTTCAGTTACAATTTCTTACCCCTTCTGAAGCAAGCTCCGCCTCACCCTTTACATTTGACATGCAGCAATGTTTTCGCCTTAGTTAAGCAGCTATATTACTGCACAATTTGTAACATATGTTAGACAATGTCATTCTTAAGAATGTTTTTTTTCTGTTTTCAAATCTCAGGATAACAAAAAATGTAAAACTGACAACAATGTCTGACTTTGCAAAACCAGTAAGTTCAAATTACAGTTTGAACTTAACCCTAACCCATAAACGAACCTTTATGTCCAAAGGTTGGTTATATGTACAACCTTTAGACATAAAAGGTCCAAAGGTTGATGGAATTTTTATGTGATCAATCAACAAAGCAAAACTATGGTCCATGTATGTAACGTGCAATAAAAGAAAGAGTAAGTAAAAAGCCAACAAAAATATATTTAGAAAACTAAAGTATAATTCACTTTTGAGATATGGTAATCTGTTGTGATGAACACTACATTCAGTGTTGTACTTGCCTGCTTGGCTAGTAGCAATATAGGCGACTCAAGATAGCAGGAGCTAGCTTGAACAGAGAGAAGACCTGCATGCTGTGGTGTCTCAGACTGCAATAGAGCTAAATAAATGTCTAACCACTCCACTTTAACAGGCAATACATTCTGCAGAATGTATTGTCCAGCAGTTCTGAGACTTCTGCATGGCAAAATGAATCCATAGGGACTACACAAAATGGAATCTCCAAGTTTGACTAGAAGGTCACGCCTCAACAGGAATATGAGCACTGCAGGGGAATACACAAATGGATGTCTCACAGTCTGATTATCCACCTGGGTGATAAGTAGCTTCATCCCTGGCAGAATCCGTGTTTCCCCAGAGAAACTTACTTCTGTTGTAGCATGGTCAGTTAAGGCTCCTTGTGGAGGCGAAATGTTGATGGAAGAAAATGTGGCTTCAGTGTCAACAAGAAAAAACAGTTAATGGTTACTGACTTTCAGTGACAGCATGGGTTCCTCATTGACATGTTATCTTCATTTCTCTGTACGATGGCAATGCAAATGCTACAATAAACTTCAAAAACTTCAAAGGCTCAAGTGATAATTACTTATTTTAAGGCATAAATGAGTAAAACTAGATAAGAATGAGTAAAATCTATAAAGTCAATGGTTTTAATTATCAGGAGTCAGTGCGACCCATGGGTTGAAAAGTGGTTTATTATTTCAGTCCGACTGTCATGTTATTAAATTAATGAAGAATTGTCAAGTTCTTTGAAAGTTCCTGGCTGTGGTGGTGTTCGGTAGTCTTGTTGACTGACGTGTTCAAATATTTCTAGTGAAAGCATGAAGATGAGTTCTGATGATATCAGTATCATTCTGAATCTTGACCATTATGTAGAACTTGTGATGTAGCAGCGATACATTTTTTTTTTGTATTTTCAAACACATGCAGGGGTTCAAGAAAGCCAAGTGAGGCAGAAAACTCTGTGTTGGGTTTCCATGATACCTCTATGTTTGGAAATGTGTTGAAGATACGTAGAAATCCTTTAAAGGAACGCAAGTGTTCATCCACACCTCAGAGCAATGTTTGTGCTCTCAGCAGAGAGGAGGCTGACTCTCTCCAACACACATAGAGTAGTAATTACTTGGTGTTATACAATCTCAGCTGCTGAAGCTTTTGATGTTACATTTTATTCTTTGATGCTGTCTCCATTTAAATGTCATTTGCATGATTTGGAGGTGATATGCCATCATTAGTTTGATGTGAAATGTAGCTACAGATTTATGTTTTCATCTGTTACAGTATGTCACTCTCAGAGTATTAATCTACCAATATTTCTATCATTTGAGGTTTAATCTGTTCTGCTTCTTTTAGGGCTGTACTTCTTTGGATGGAGAACCAAACCTCAGTGATTCCTCTCAAACAGCCGATTGTTTTTGAACTAGAGGGCTTTGATGTTCAACCAGGCAATGGACCGTTCTTGTTTCTGTTGGCTTTGCTCGCCTACATAGAGGTGTTACTGGGGAACGGTGTGGTGATCTGTGTTATTATGACAGACAGGAACCTGCACAGGCCCATGTTTGTTATGCTCTGTCACCTTATGGTCTGTGACCTGCTGGGGGCCACAATGGTGCTTCCTCGCCTGATGATGGATTTGTTGATGGGGCTGAAGAATGTCGCCTACATCCCAGCCATCCTCCAGGCATTCTGCGCTCACACATATGGTGCAGCAATGTTGACTGTTTTAACCGCAATGGCCTATGACAGGTAATGAAGTATGTTAGAGAAGAATGGTCTAAATTAGTCAATGATATGATGCAGTTTGCTGGGTTTTCTTCTCCATCAATCAATGAAATTTTATATGTATTGCACCTCTCAGCAAGAAAGCATTTCAAAGTGTTTACATCACAAAAACACAAAGATACAAAACCCTTCAAAAGAAAACTTTAAAATCAATCTGAAAAATTAACTGAACTTTATTCACTGTTGTATAACTGGGATCAATAAAGATGCATCAATTATAGGATTGAGATTATTTTTACATAAAAGGCCTGACATGATGTGAAATGGTACTATATAATAAATTCAATTAACTTAATGAAACCATCTTTTTCAAGAGGTGTTTTTAGGTTTTTATTGTTTACTCTTGTTTTAATTCTTTTGTGCTACAGTGTGAATGATTATGTCTCAATAATAGTGAATCAAAATCTCAATGTGCTGTGTCTCTCTGCAGGTATGTGGCAGTGTGTGAACCTCTCAGGTATCACTCCATCATGACTTCGGCTCGGCTACACAGCTGCTGTGCTGTGGCCTGGATCATTGCTCTGCTGCTCATCGCTGTGCTCTTCTCCTTCCACATGAATGTCCCACTGTGCAGCCATATAGTCCAAAATGTCTACTGCAGCAACCGGGGCATCCTGAACCTGGCCTGCATTCCTACTCCTGCCAACAATATCTACGGTTAGTGCTTTTTTTTCCAAGTAATACAAACCTTACAAATATGAAGTAGAATAAACAGCTTGGGGAATATTTCCATTGTTTTTTAAAATTGTGGTCATACATAATATTGGCAGCTACATTAACATAATTATTTTTATGGCTATGAGGGTATGGCAATCCAGATGTATGGCTATGAAAGCAGTGGCATGCCAATTTATTTTTATTTAATTTCCTCTTTAATTTCCAAGTAAACGTTGGGTCTTGGGACCCAAACAAAAAGCTGGCCACAAGTGATACTTTAGAATATTTATATATATATTTATAACATATAAATTCCAGTCTTTATTTCTTTTCAGGTCTCGCGATGACCTGGACTTTAAGCACAGGGACCTCCATCATCATCGCCTATTCCTACATCAGAATCCTGAGTGTTTCCATAAAACAAGGCAGAACAAACAGCAGCATCCGCAGCAAGGCATTTCAAACCTGTGCTCCACACATTGTTGTTTATGTTCTCTATGAAATCGCTATAATGATTGTGATTGTGAGTTACAGGTTCCCCTCTCTTTCCCAAAATATAAAAAAGTTCTTCAGCGTTCTTGTCTATATCATTCCCCCGATCATTAACCCCCTCATCTATGGACTGGTCAGTAAAGACCTGAGGGTCAGCTTTATCAAAAAGTTGTCAACCAGAGCTAGAAACAAAACTTCGCACTAACATCGTTGCTGGTCTTTGTAGGTCATATAACTCCTCTGGTTTCTCTTATAGATGTTGTAAATGTTTACATAGCTTCGTAAAGTTAATTTAATGTATTATGTAGTGCCATTTCTCATCATCTCAAGAGACAAGGCCTGCATGCTTTGGTGTCTCAGACTGCAATAGAGCTCAATAAATGTCTTACCACTCCACTTTAACAGGCTGCAGAATGTATTGTCCAGCAGTTCTGAGACTTCTACATGGCAAAATGAATCCATAGGGACTACACAAAATGGAATCTCCAAGTTTGGCTAGAAGGTCACACCTCAACAGGAATATAAGCACTGCAGGGGAATACACAAATGGATGTCTCACAGTCTGATTATCCACCTGGGTGATAAGTGGCTTCATCCCTGGCAGAATCCGTGTTTCCCCAGAGAAACTTACTTCTGTTGTAGCATGGTCAGTTAAGGCTCCTTGTGGAGGCGAAATGTTGATGGAAGAAAATGTGGCTTCAGTGTCAAGAAAAAACAATTAATGGTTACTGACTTTCACTGACAACATGGGTCCCTCATTGACATGTTATCTTCATTTCTCTGTACGATGGCAATGCAAATGCTACAATAAACTTCAAAAACTTCAAAGGCTCAAGTGATAATTACTTATTTTAAGGCATAAATGAGTAAAACTAGATAAGAATGAGTAAAATCTATAAAGTCAATGGTTTTAATTATCAGGAGTCAGTGCGACCCATGGGTTGAAAAGTGGTTTATTATTTCAGTCCGACTGTCATGTTATTAAATTAATGAAGAATTGTCAAGTTCTTTGAAAGTTCCTGGCTGTGGTGGTGTTCGGTAGTCTTGCTGACTGACGTGTTCAAATATTTCTAGTGAAAGCATGAAGATGAGTTCTGATGATATCAGTATCATTCTGAATCTTGACCATTATGTAGAACTTGTGATGTAGCAGCGATACATTTTTTTTTTGTATTTTTCAAACACATGCAGGGGTTCAAGAAAGCCAAGTGAGACAGAAAACTCTGTGTTGGTGTTTCCATGATACCTCTATGTTTGGAAATGTGTTGAAGATACGTAGAAATCCTTTAAAGGAACGCAAGTGTTCATCCACACCTCAGAGCAATGTTTGTGCTCTCAGCAGAGAGGAGGCTGACTTTTTCCAACACACATAGAGTAGTAATTACTTGGTGTTATACAATCTCAGCTGCTGAAGCTTTTGATGTTACATTTTATTCTTTGATGCTGTCTCCATTTAAATGTCATTTGCATGATTTGGAGGTGATATGCCATCATTAGTTTGATGTGAAATGTAGCTACAGATTTATGTTTTCATCTGTTACAGTATGTCACTCTCAGAGTATTAATCTACCAATATTTCTATCATTTGAGGTTTAATCTGTTCTGCTTCTTTAGGGCTGTACTTCTTTGGATGGAGAACCAAACCTCAGTGATTCCTCTCAAACAGCCGATTGTTTTTGAACTAGAGGGCTTTGATGTTCAACCAGGCAACGGACCGTTCTTGTTTCTGTTGGCTTTGCTCGCCTACATAGAGGTGTTACTGGGGAATGGTGTGGTGATCTGTGTTATTATGACAGACAAGAACCTGCACAGGCCCATGTTTGTTATGCTCTGTCACCTCATGGTCTGTGACCTGCTGGGGCCACAATGGTGCTTCCTCGCCTCATGATGGATTTGTTGATGGGGCTGAAGAAGATCGCTTACATCCCAGCCATCCTCCAGGCATTCTGCGCTCACACATATGGTGCAGCAATGTCGACTATTTTAAGTGCCATGGCCTATGACAGGTAATGAGAAGAAAAGTTTATGTAACTATTCCTTTTTTCCAGGAGGTTTTTACTTTAGGTTTTGAGTATGAACTGTAAGCTATGGCTACTTTTAGGATATGTATGAAAATGAATCCAAACCTTTAAAGTAGTCATCATATAAATCTATCCAGAGCATTCAGTTTTTAGGTTGTGGGAAGGTTTAAAGAGAATTCTGTTTGATTCAGTCAATTCAGCTTATTCATACAGCGACAACAAATATCATATTGAGACACAGAAAAAAATAATTTCCAAATTCTCAAAGAAATACTGTTAATTGAATTAGTGTTATGTCTGAGGACTTTGAACATATATCTGAATATTTTCTTGCATCTAAACATGTGTAATTGATGGTCAGTTGACTCATAAAGCAGCTTAGCTGCTATGAGGATATTTTAGACATTAAGTCATGTTTAACTTAAAAGAACTGCCTATCACAATGCAGTTTAAAGTCTTAAAGACAGTATCTTTTCAAGCACAGCTTTGGGGATTTTGTTCCCTGACAGCTCTGTCTCTCTGCAGGTATGTGGCAGTGTGTGAACCTCTCAGGTATCACTCCATCATGACTTCGGCTCGGCTGCACAGCTGCTGCGCTGTGGCCTGGATCGTTGCTCTGCTGCTCATCGCTGTGCTCTTCTCCTTCCACATGAACGTCCCACTGTGTGGCCATGTAGTCCAACATGTCTACTGCAGCAACCGGGGCATCCTGAACCTGGCCTGTATTCCCACGCCTGCCAACAACATCTATGGTCAGTGCTTTTCTTTTACGGCTTAAGTCTAGTTCACTTACAAGGTAATATATAAACCTTATCAGTGCAAACCAGAGGCGTGCTGGTGGTGGATGTGCAAAGTGTCGAGGCCTTAGTCCTCTATGTGACCTTCATTTCTTCCACTCTCTCACAACTAGCTTTCCTATCTGACAAATGCCAAATAAATTTCACTTGAGTCAACAAAACCTTTACAATAATAGTTCAGTGCAAAGCAGTACCAATGGTTTGGTGAACACTTAAATCTGTTTTAAAAACTATGCTTGTGCCTAACAGGAGTAGTTACATTAACTTTATTTTGTTTATTTCTTATGGTTTTGGACACACAGCAACTTACAAGTCAATCCACATTATAATGGCTGTAATTCATCTTAAGAATCAGCCTGTCTAGTTTCACTTATTTACCTCTTTACATTAATATTTTTGCTGGAACACAAAGCTGGTCACATGTGAAGCTCCAGAAAATGAAGCATCACATCAATAAAAACATTTACTAATGGTTTTATAAAGTAGTAAATGTATTTCCTCTTGGGACCCAAACAAAAAGTTGACCACAAGTGATACTTTAGAAGTTTTTTTTATGTCTATGATATATAACCTCCGGTCTTTATTTCTTTTCAGGTCTAGCGATGACCTGGACTTTAAGCACAGGGACCTTCATCATCATCGCTTATTCCTACATCAGAATCTTGAATGTTTCCATCAAACAAGGCAGAACAAACAGCAGCATCCGCAGCAAGGCATTTCAGACCTGTGCTCCACACATTGTTGTTTATGTTCTCTATCAGACCTCTTCACTGACTGTGATTTTAATTCAGAGGTTCCCCTCTCTTTCCCAAAACATGAAAAAGTTCTTCAGTGTTCTTGTCTTCATCATTCCCCCCATCATTAACCCCATCATCTATGGACTGGTCAGTAAAGCCCTCAGGGTCAGCTTTATCAAATGTTTCTCAACCAGAGTAAGAAACAAAACTTTGTGCTAACAACTCCTCTAGTGGAACTTATGCTTCTCATAGATGCTGGAAAATGTTTATATAATTTATGTTCTAAGAGGTGACGCATCATTTGGTGTCTGTGACTGATATATGTGTGTATGCATGTTTTTATTTAACAGGACAATAACTTAACCGAGGTTAAAACCCTCTTTTCCAAGAGTGACTGGGCCAACACAACAGCAGTAAACAGCAAACCCAAAATACAAGACCAAATACACACAACACACCACTAAGAGACACTGTTTAACAAAACAAAGTTTTAGTACCAGGAGATGAGTGATCTGATGCCTCTGTCCTTCATGATGGATTGAATTGTCCCAAAGTAATAAGTGGTGATAACATCACATCCTTTAATTTACTACTCCAGGTGGCAGAAAATGTGAAAGCCTTTTTACCCAACATGACACATAAACCCGTCAACTCTCCATATACAAAGAACACAACAAACTACTTTGCATTGAAATCTGACACTCTGAAATAATAAAGCACATTTTATTTACCTTTCTATGTCTGCTTATTGCAAGTTAAAGGAAAACAGAAGAGTGTCTCTTCTTTGCTGGCTTATTCAAACATTCAGAAATGGATTTCTTGGTCCCACAGCCATCCTGCCGACTGTCTTCTTTCTTCATGCAAAGAAAAGCCAATGATCATACAGTGAGAACATATTTTACTGTGTTAACAAGATGTCAATGATTTTCTGGTTCAAATGATGAGGCAACCTGTGTCTGCTCCTGGTGGATAGTCATCAACACAATTATTTTATTAACTGGTATAATTATGTATTTATTTTATTCTTTTCTATGAGTTTGTCTTATTTAAGTTTTTACCATGGACCTTTTTGTGTCTGGAAAAAGGATCAATTTGTTGATTGATTGATTTTGGGCAGAGACTTTAGATGAGCATCTATATTCTTCCAGAAAGCGTCAGGCCTCCAGGAGCATGATACAAGACAGAACAGATCCCTGAGAGAACATTAATAGAAAGCAGAAAAAACTAAATGCAGCAGTCTAAAGTCAAACCTCAGATTTATCTGAAGCAACCTCAAATTGAGTAATTATCCATTAGAAAGTCACTTAAACTGTCCTTGTTAAATATAAGATCATTTTCAGCTTCTGCTTCATGACTTCATCACTGAGAATATTATTGATGTTATGTTTCGCTTTGTATAAAGCCATATTTCTAACAGAAACATTGTTGGAAGGGCCTGATGTGGTGACGCAGGGGGTTAGCACACCCCATGCTTGGAAGCCTCAGTCCTCAACGCGGATGTCGCTGTTTCAACTCCCAGTCCCAGCGACCCTTGCAGCATGTCCTCCCCCCTCCTCTCAGCCTCCTCTCTGTCTGCCTACCGTCAAAAATACAAGCCACTAGCACCACAAAAACTCTTCAAAGAAAAAAATAAAGAAATATTGTTGGATGACAATAGGGAATCACTAGTACTGATTGTGGCAGCACCTCCTAATTACACTTTTTTAAGTAACTTGAAAATATAAAAGAGAGGCAGGGGTTGCTGCAATGTTTATGCTTCATTAACTATAAAAAGGTTTTTCTGGGAAAATTTGACTCTTGAATATTTGGCAATTGAGGTAAAAGGCTATAAGCTCCAACTCTAACTCTTCTCTTTGTGTTCCCAAAGAGAAGACAACATTCAGTGTGTTCTGCAGGGTTTGATCATTTTGGTGTTTCTGTTGGGAGACATCTGCGTGTCACTCCTTGTGACACACTCTCATGACTCGCATGGAGAAAAGCTTCGTAACGCCGGATCTTAAGTCTTTGCTGACCAGTCCATAGATGATGGGGTTGAGAGCTGGTGGAACTATGATGAAGAGGATGCTAAAGAACTTCCTGATGTTCTGGGAGACAGAGGGAAACCTGAGACTGACAATGATGATAACTGAGGCTATCTGATAGAGCACATACACAACGAGATGAGGCACACATGTCTGCAAGGCCTTCTTTTGAACACCGCTGTCGGTCCTTCGTTGTTTAAAAGAGGCGCTCAGGATTCTGATGTAGGAAAAAGCAATGATGACAAACACCCCGGTGCTCACAGACCAGGTCATGATCAGACCTGAAAAACACAGGCAAGACAATGCAAACATTTTCAGAAACAGTTTTTGATCAAACACAGAGCTTCCCTCTTAATAAATGTCCAGACCGTAGATGTTGCTAGCAGGTGTGGGAATGCAGGCTAGGTTCAGGATGCCCCGGTTGCTGCAGTAGACATGTTGGACTAGATGGCCGCACAGCGGGACATTCATGTGGAAGGAGAAGAGCACAGCGATGAGCAGCAGAGCAACGATCCAGGCCACAGCGCAGCAGCTGTGCAGCTGAGCCGAAGTCATGATGGAGTGATACCTGAGAGGTTCACACACTGCCACATACCTGCAGAGAGACAGAGCTGTCAGGGAACAGATTTTTAACTAAACTGTTATTTAACCTGCTTTCTCAGGGATCCCATTAAGATGGTATTTGTATTTGACATTTATCCATTTTGAATTTATTTCTGTTAAAATAAACATTAAAAGAAAGGGAAGTTCCTCTTTGAAGTGAAAGATAATATATGATCCAACTATTTCATTATTAAGAGCATTTATTGAAGTTAAACGTAAATTAGCCACCAAAAGCTCCTATACTGCAAATTTTGAACACTAAAAACACTTATGGACACTGCAGTCCTTAATGTTCTCACACCTGACACATTTTTTCACCTGTCAACAGCCATCACCCCCAGAATGGTTTGCACTGCTACGCCATATGTGTGAACACAGAAACCCTGAGCAATAGCTGGGAGGTAGCTGATCTTCTTCTGCCCCATCAAGAAGTGCATCATGAAGCTTGGAAGCACCGCCGTGGCCCCCAGCAGGTCACAGACCACCAGGTGGCAGATCATCACAAACATGGGTCTGTGCAAACTCTGGTCCATCATGATGACACAGATCACCACACCGTTTCCCAGCAGCACCACCATGTAGGCAAACAGGGCCAAGAAAAAGAAGAGAGGACCATGTCCTGGTGGAACGTCAAAGCCCTCCAGTTCAAACACAATTGGCTGCCTGAGAGGAGTAAATGTTAGGTTCTCCATCCAAAGCTGGACACCTCTGTGAAACACAAGCAAATTAAAGTGTAACAGATTTACCAACAATCATGTTATACTGATCCTCAGTACAAGTTATAAAACTTGAAAATACAGCTCTTTATATTACAGAATACAAACAAAAAGGTAAGAAAATGAAATGTAAACAATTAGTATATACAGGTGATCCCCTCAACAGCAGATAACTAAAGTTTCAGTCTAAGATGAAGGAGTGTCCTCTCATCGCATTGGTGCTGTTCTCACTTTGAGGAAACTGGCATGTTCATTAAATAATGTCACTGTGTATATAATTCATTCCCACTGTCAATCAAACCATGGAAACAGATTCCCTGCCTCCCATGTCATACTGAGATCTGTGTCTCTGTGTCTGGTAGCAGAAATAAACCATGAATGGTTTGGGAGAAATGTCTTCAGCAACTCGAGTATTTACAGTTTGTCTGGGGAATAATGGTATTTTCTCAGGCATGGGGTATTCAGTTAAAATAAACTCAATGGTTGAGTTTACAGCACAGGATTTTGGAAAAGTTCTGCTGTTTCTTCACACTTAATGCAATAAATCAGGACAATGTCTAAAGTTTGAGGACAAGAGTAGAAGGACTGAATTATTTGAAGACTAAATGGTTAGGTGTTCAACAGAATGGCAGCCAGGTGTAGGATTAATAAATACATCTGAAAAATAGCTTCTACTCTTCTCCCTAGTACCAGGAATGTAGAAGAATTAAAAACGGTTTGCTAATCTGACATAATCCTCTTGTTACAGTCACGTTTCTGTGAGACAAAACAAACCAATCTGATCATCACAAATAAAGTTATTGTCATGATTTGTGGTATGAGATGCTGAGGCAGACACAGTAGATCCAGGTTATGGAGAGAAAATTGAGACTTAATGATGCAAAAATCCAGGAAGCACAGAGATTACCAGTCTCTGGTAGCAATTGGTAATCAAAATAACTGACAGCTGACTAGACATGACAAGATGAGGACCTGACAAAGAACAAGAAACCCAGGTGGTTTTAAAAACACAGGGAGACAATCAGGGGAAACAAGGAACAGCTGTACTCAATCAAGGGGTAGATGGGACAACACAGAGACTCAGCAGAACACAGAAACCTAAAAAAAACAGAAAAAAACAAACCCTCATAGTTATTAACTATCAGTAATCATCAGGTCTCTTTCAGATGTGCAGAAAGAGACCTGATGTATCATAAAACACTTATTCTATTATTATTTTTTTCTGATCAGTCATATTTGTCTTTATGTTCATGGTGGATCTTTTTAGGTCAGTCTTTAATTTGTTTAATTTTGACCGTGGTTAAGGTTCTGTATTAATAGGACTGTGGGTGGATAACTAAACAGAAGCTGCAGAGAACCGTGTTAAATTACCTCTCTGTTTCTCTGGGCTATCGGTTGTTACCGTTGCGTGAAAATGGTGTGTAAATTTGAACTTTGTCCTCTAAAAATGGAATAACATTAAAGAGTATTGTTGTTGGCTGACAGGCAGGGAGAGGTGGTGCTATGGAAAACCAGAAGACATGAAATGATTTAAATGGAAAACCTCCTGAAGGATGGAGCAACACTGATGCTCTAACAAGATCAAATGTGGACATCCTCTCTTCATTGTTTAACATCACCTTTTTTTTTTTCGTTGATGTTTTTCATGAAGGTTTTAGCATCTCTAAGATTTTCCATTAAGTGGTGTTTAAGTTTCAGGTATTATTTCACAATCTATACCAAGGAACTATTGTAACCTTTTTATTAATTCTTTGCAAAGATGAGCTTGCTTCTGTCTTTTTATAGCAGTTTGTCTAATATGCAGGAGGGTTTAATCTGCTTGTGTTTCACAGAGCTGTCCAGCTTTGGATGGAGAACCTAACATTCACTCCTCTCGAGCAGCCAATTGTGTTTGAGCTGGAGGGCTTTGATGTTCCACCAGGACAAGGTCCTCTCTTCTTTTTCTTGGCCCTGTTTGCCTACATGGTGTTGCTGCTGGGGAACGGTGTGGTGATCTGTGTCATCATGACAGACTGGAGCCTGCACAGACCCATGTTTGTGATGATCTGCCACCTGGTGGTTTGTGACCTGCTGGGGGCCACGACAGTTCTTCCAAGCCTCACAGTTCACCTCTTGACAGAGCAGAAGAAGATCTGATCTGGTATCTATCTTTGTATTAACTTTTTCTATGCGCTAACATATTGGCATTTTCTTCTGGTGTACAAGAGTTAAACTACTATCCCCAGTAATATGCATAGTACAGATAGAAGTGTGTTTTTTGCTGTCTCTTTGCAGGTACGTGGCAGTGTGTGAACCTCTCAGGTATCATTCCATCATGACTTCAGCTCGGCTGCACAGCTGTTGCGATGTGGCCTGGATTGTTGTGCTGGTGCTCATCACTGTGCTCTTCTCCTTCCACGTAAATCTCCCTTACAGTCGAATCATTCAGCATGTCTACTGCAGCAATAAGTACATAATGAATCTGGTCTGCGCTCCCCCACTTATCAGCAACATCTATGGTCAGTGCAAATGAGCAACTAAAAATAGACAACCATCAGAGTGAAACAGGAACAACAAAAAGTTCATTTTTACTTAAACAGTAAACCACTTCTGATAGTTGCATGAATCTGACTGGTCCTTTAACTCTGTGTCTCACAGGTTTATTCATCGCCTGGTTTGTGAGTACAGGGATGTTCGTCGTCATCGCTTATTCCTACATCAGGATCCTGAGAGCTGCTTGCAAGCAGGGCAGGACTGACAGCAGCATCCGCACCAAGGCCTTCCAGACATGTGCATCACACTTTGTTCTGTATGTCTTCTAAGAATTAGCCACGTTGATTATAATAGTTAATTACAGATTTCCATCCTACTCCAAAAACATCAATAAGTTTCTTGGCATCCTGTTCATCATCATCCCTCCGGCCATTAACCCCATCATCTATGGGCTAGTCAGTAAGGACCTGCACTCCAGCATCATCAAGCTTTTTTCTACCAGAACCGCTCCCAAGAATTGATTTATTTTGTCATGTTGATATATTGAAAACATATTGGAGGAATGGTAGCCAGTAATATTGCAAAGTTGTACAAGCAGGTCTTTTTGGGATCTGTTGTCTGCAGAAAGTGAAAACCAAGTTGTAATGAGCTGCAGTCCTCATAGTTTTAGAGGCATGATATAGAAATGAAAGACAAAATGAAAGGTCAATTATCTGTAACTGGTTACATGTACAGCAGGATCTTCCCCAGTATCCTGTGTATTTTATTTAGCTAAAGTATAAAGTGAGTCATGAAAGTAAAACATTTTTTTCTGTCTGTCGTGTGTCACAGATTCAGATGCACTACATGTAAAAATACAGTTATAAATACCAATCCAGAGTAAGGGTCAAAGAATCAATGGTCTCCAGTGCCACTTACCAGTGTCCTGTTAAGTGCCACTTACCAGTGTCCTGTTAAGTGCCACTTACCAGTGTCCTGTTAAGTGCCACTTACCAGTGTCCTGTTAAGTGCCACTTACCAGTGTCCTGTTAAGTGCCACTTACCAGTGTCCTGTTAAGTGCCACTTACCAGTGTCCTGTTAAGTGCCACTTACCAGTGTCCTGTTAAGTGCCACTTTTAACAGTATGTCCTGTTAAGTGCCACTTTTAACAGTATGTCCTGTTAAGTGCCACTTTTAACAGTATGTCCTGTTAAGTGCCACTTTTAACAGTATGTCCTGTTAAGTGACACTTTTAACAGTATGTCCTGTTAAGTGACACTTTTAACAGTATGTCCTGTTAAGTGACACTTTTAACAGTATGTCCTGTTAAGTGGCACTTTTAACAGTACGTCCTGTTAAGTGGCACTTTTAACAGTACGTCCTGTTAAGTGGCACTTTTAACAGTACGTCCTGTTAAGTGGCACTTTTAACAGTACGTCCTGTTAAGTGGCACTTTTAACAGTACGTCCTGTTAAGTGGCACTTTTAACAGTATGTCCTGTTAAGTGGCACTTTTAATAGTATGTCCTGTTAAGTGACATAACATTATTTTTCCTGTTAAGTCACACTTAACAGGACATTGTTAAAGGACAATGTCACTTAAGTGACACTTAACAGGACATTCTTAAGTGACACTGAACAGAATACTGGTAAGTATCACTTAAAAGGACAGTATCTTGTTAAGACACTTAACAGGACTGGTAAGCGTCACTGGTAAGTGTCACGTAACATTAACTTAACTTCCACTTTCTTACGTGACACTTCACAGGACACTGTTACGCCGTGATGGCATAGTTACTTTGAAAAAGTAACTTTAATCAGATTACTGATTACTCCTTGAAGAACTAACTTAGTTTGAGTATTGATTACTTGATTTTGAAAGTAGTCAAAATCATCTACGTTACATTAAAGTAACATTTTAGTTACTTTCAGCAGCTGCTAACGACATCGCTTCACCACCTGTGAAAATGACATTGATCTTTGCCAATATTTAATTGCAAGTTATTTTATGATGGTAACATCATCAATGTATGTCCACTCATAAGGTCGAACTAAAGAGGCGATTTTTTTAATTATTACAACAGTACAAAAAACAATAGTAGTTTGTGTATGTTTTTGTGTGGTCCACTGTTGTCTGAAAAACTCAAAGCAGGATTTTAAAGCCCCCATCCCTACTCCCAGCCTCCAGGTATATTCACTGATGTTTTAAAAATGGATGTTTTATTGCAATCTGAAGATACTAACATTCTAAACAAGGACCGTATTGTCTCAGGTTTCATGTTAAAAGCAGTGACACCCTCCACTCACGTATCCTGTATGTAACCCTGTGTTATATAACAAATTGTTTTAACAAGGGAACCTTCTCTGAAAGAAAAATGTTCAGTTGTTCATCTATAAAAATAAAATAAATTCCTGCACCACTTATCCAGTGTCCTGTTAAGAGAAGACACTGTATACCACTTAACACGACCAGTGTCCCTTAACAGGCCTAGGTCCAGGACCAGGTCCTGCTAAGACACTTAACAGGACCTTGTCAAGTGTTCTGTTAAGTGCCACTTCACAGTGTCCTTTTAAGTGACACTTCAGTATCCTGTTAAGTTTCAGGACAAGCTCAAGTCGCTCCCTTGATATTATTGGGTATTAAAAGTGTCTCAAGGATGTAGCTGCCACATGTCGTAATTCACATTTACCAGTATCCTGTTAAATGTCACTTAACAGGACCCTATACAATGTCCTGTTAAGTTACACTTAAGGACCCTCAACAGAACAGGACAGGACACTTTAAGTGACCTTAACAGGACAGGTGTCCTGTTAAGACAATTAACAGGACCCTGTCAAGTGTCCTGTTAATTGGCACTTAACAGTGTCACTTAAGATACACTTAACATCCACTTTGTACAGTGACACTTAACAGAACACTATTAAGTGACCGGGCTGCACAGTGGCGCAGTTGCACTGTTGCCTTGCAGCAAGAAGGTCCTGGGTTCAATTCCTGGCCCGGGGTTGCATGTGCTCCCTGTGCATGCGTGGGTTGCACAGTGGGTTCAATGAAAGCATCGTAATGGTCACCGGTGTGGGTTACGGGGTTAACAGGTACAGAACAGACAGAAGAAATAAAGCCACAAAAGGCCATGGAGAATGGTCTTTATTAAGTCCAAAGTTTTTCACACTTCTTTCCGACATACACCCTCTGACGGTGGCTCCAGTTGGGTCCACAAGGTGGACAAAGTGTCTTGCCAAAGGATGCAACAGCAGAGGTGGTTGAAGCAGGGGTTTAACCAGCAACCGGTTAAAGGACAAACGCCAAAATCAATCAGTTGACTGGATTAAAGTGGAACCACCACTCGACAAGTAAATTAAATATGTCAAGGTAATTAAAAATGAAGGATTTTGAATTTCAACCAAGAATTTTAGCAAAACAAGATTTAAATTTATGTCATGGTCAGAACGTTTCATAAATTGGAACATTGTCAGTGATTGTGTAATTATGAAGTTTACTGTTCGTGCATGACTCTGTGATGCATGTTCAGGCTGTAAGTAGGGAGATGCTGCAATGTTTCCATGGTGCAACTCACAGCAGGTGGCATTAAAAAGTGAAATCATTAAATGGACAACACATTTCACAATAATCAGAGCTCTGCCAACCAAAAGGAGACTCTCCTATGTTCCCTTCGGCTTTCTTCTGATGTGCTTCACTGGATATTAAAGGTTGTGGGTTTTGCTTTGTTTACTCAGCTTCTTATGAAAATTACTGTACAGTCACTTGTATATATATTTATAATCTTAGTTTATTACAGAGTTTTTTGTCACTTGACTGTTATTGTTTTCTTTGATACTGCAGGAATAACTTGATCAGGATGGGGTCATCTTTCTGATTTTTGACAGGCTCATACTCATTTGGATGGAGAACCTAACATTTACTCCTCTCAGGCAGCCAATTGTGTTTGAACTGGAGGGCTTTGACGTTCCACCAAGACATGGTCCATTCTTGTTCTTCTTGGCCCTATTTGCCTACATGGTGGTGCTGCTGGGGAACGGTGTGGTGATCTGTGTCATCATGATGGACCGGAGTTTGCACAGATCCATGTTTGTGATGATCTGCCACCTGATGGTCTGTGACCCGCTGGGGGCCACAGCGGTGCTTCCCAGCCTCATGATGCACTTCTTGATGGGGCAGAAGAAGATCAACTACCTCCCAGCTATTGCTCAGGGTTTCTGTGTTCACACATACGGTTTAGCAGTGCAAACCATTCTGGGAGTGATGGCCTATGACAGGTGAGGGGGTGAACCAGTCCATATCTTACTGTTCATGTTGTTCCTTCAGTGTTTTGTAATGTATCATATATTTATTGCTAATTCCTGAACATTTCACTGCTCTGTCATTAAATGTGGTCTTCCTGTTTTCCCTCTGAGAGAGAAACATTCCTTTCTTTAATGTCACAGGATCATTCAGCTATCTGAATGTCTTAGCAAGGAGGTAACCAGGGCAGCAGCCTTGGTCTGAAGGATGTAGCTGCTCCCGAATGACTGATTTCTGTGTTTAATTCAAGGGTGTCATGTAACTGATATATTGTTTACATTTTCAAAGAAATATAAATGCATGTAACTATTTGGTTTCTAAATTCATTGATAGTTGGTGTGCATATCCCACAGGACAAGCTACATCCCCTTATATTTCACCGGTCCTTTAGAATAAATTTTGTGTGAGTATTGTTCCCTGACAGCTCTGTCTCTCTGCAGGTATGTGGCAGTGTGTAAACCTCTTAGGTATCACTCCATCATGACTTCAGCTCGGCTGCACAGTTGCTGCGCTGTAGCCTAGATTGTTGCACTGCTTCTCATCGCTGTGCTCTTCTCCTTCCACATGAATGTCCCGCTGTGCAGCCACATCCTTCAACATGTTTACTGCAGCAACCGGATCATAATGAATCTGGCCTGCACTCCCACTCCCATGAGTGACATCTATGGTCAGTGTAAATAAAGTATTTTAATTGATGAAACACAGACTTCAGTTCTGAAAACATCAAGACTTAGCACTGTCTCATAACGCAGAACAGTCTCTGCTCTGTCACTAACGTTTATGTACCATCTGTAATTCTTTGCCGTTCTGTGTTTTATAGGTTTATCCATGACCTAGTCAGTGAGTACAGGGATGTTCATCATCATTATGTTTTCCTATATCAGGATCTTGGCAGCTTGCTTTGAAGCAGGGCAGGACTGACAGCAGCGTCCGTACCAAGGTCTTCCAGACATGTGCATCACACCTTGTGGTTTATGTGTTTTATGAATTAGCGTCGCTGATTATAATCGTTAGCTACAGATTTCCATCCACCACTAAAAACATGAAGAAGTTTCTTAGCATCCTGTTCATCATCATCCCTCCAGCCATCAAGCCATCAACCCCATCATCTATGGGCTGGTCAGTAAGGACCTGTGCTCCAGCATCATCAAGCATTTTTCTACCAGAATTGCTCACAAGAGCAGACTCTCTGTCTTACACTGAATATTTATTTCAAAAGCACAATTTATAAATATATATAACCAGTAGCTCACAATAATGTAAGGCTGTAAAACTGAGTGTTTTTTATTTATCATCAATAAAATCACAAAAATTTCAAAGATGCAATATAATATTTTGTTGCTTCAAGTTGTTATTTGAATCAGTTTGTTAAAAATGGCAAAATATTAGAATAAATTGAAAATACAATTTATCTCACAGTGACACTGATAATGGAACCTTTCCCAGTCTCCAAACCACCAACAGCATGATTACAGTCCAACCAACTGCCTCTTCATGACAGACCTCAGTTCACTGCATTGTTTGGCTTTTACATTCAACCTACACTCATTTACCTCTGTGGTTATCTGACATGTTTAAAGCTCAGACATGTTGAAGAAGACCTAAAGCAGGGGTGCTCAATCCTTTTGAGACCAAGATCTATTTTTTCTCTCACCAGCTGGCTGAGATCTACCTCATGACACGAAGACATAAAAATTGTAAATTAAATCCTACTGACTCATTTTCTATACGAATATACATCAGTTATATCAAAAATGATAGAAAACCTAATGTGGCTTCTTTCTCAGTGAATTCTGACACTGGGAGCAGGTTACTGGTTTCTCAGGCCAGCAGGTGTCAGTCAGTTATGGTAGATCTGAAATTTGGTTTGATGATGTCAATATGAGAAACTACAGACTGATGGGAGGAACCAAAGAGCACTGTAATTGTAAAGGAAAATCTTCTGAATCTGGGATATAATTAATTTAATTTTACATAATTATTGTGGTGGAAGCCATTTGTGTGTTAAAACTTAATCAAATATATTTGTCCTATTTGATGTTTGTTGTGACATTTACTGCAAATGAACAAGGTAATTAGTCCAAGTTTGTCATTTATTGAACATTCAGAAACTACAGCACCTGTGATGAACCACAGCAAAGGTAACAAAGGTTGAAACAACCCAAACATGTGATCAACTCAAAACCGCTCACATCTTTTTACTCTCCATCTCTCTTTATTGTTTAAGCACACCCGGGGCAACCACCTGCGCCCCGCAAGCCGAGCAAAGATAACATTAAAAACAACATTCAGTCCATTACAGTATCAGGTTTCCAGGCTTGATATTTATTTCTTGATTATGAATAAATCTCTCCTGAACACAGCAATAGTTGATTAGCTAATTTAAACTCCTGCTCTGCAAGTCAATTGGTCTTTGAGTCACCTTTTTTTTGTTAATGGAACCGAAACGCATTGAATTTCACACCTTGTTGAAACAATAATTACTGATTATTCATTTTAACATGTTTTGTTGATTTTTTTTAAATCAACAAAACATGTTAAAATATTTCTAACATTTTAACATGATAAAATGTTAACATGTTAAAATGTAGCTTTTAATAATGTAGCTTTATTAAAAGCTTCAAATGTTTTGGATCTTGGTGAATATTTTGATAAGCCTGTCAGAAGAGGAAGTGCTGGTCTTAGGGTCCTGAAGGCCTTCAGTTTGTCACCTGCTGCCAAGATCAACTCAAAACCTTCCTGCGATCGAAGGTTTTGATTGACATATTGATCAAAGTAAAGTAAGGAGCTGATTGTTACTGAAGGAGAACCGTTCACCAGGAGTCAGAGCGGTCAGCCATCGGGAGTATCGGGAGGTTTTCCAAAGGGCCAGTCTGTTCCAAAATGGATGCTGGTTTAGAATCTGTTCTTATTTCAGCCCACTAATGAATGACATTAGTGCTGCCTTCATGGCCATTTTGGTGTTTTATAGGAAGTGAAACATCAGTCTGGGTCGGACTAATATTCTGCACATTAGGAGATGTGAGCAGACCTTCCCAATTTGAAGAGTAGAATAAATTCATCAATTCATCAAAGAAGAAAAGAAGGCATGAATTTGAGAAACATATGATCAAAACACGTTAATGCAGGTTGTAGCCAAATGCACCAAATTAACAAACGTTTTCCACACTGGAGGGGTCAAAAGTCAGTGACGGTCGGGATCAAGGAGAGAGACGCCAACAGGTTAGCAAGCACTGCCTACATGGCTCCATCATCCCATCGCAAACGTGTGTGTGTTTCTGAATGTATCAGGGTCCACAAAGTCACTCCAAATGCCCATAAATAATTATCTGCTTGATCAATTAAACTCAATCCAGACAGGCTGAGACAAAGGCACATCTATTTACTGAATCTGTTTCCAAAGTGAAAAAGGTCATCTCTGAAGATACACTCTTCTGGGTTTCTTTCTTTTTATCCAGGTCAAGGAAAACACAAATAAAGTCAGTAAATCAGTTCATGGATTTAGTACTTTTTAGGTGATTTTTACATTATTTTCTTACAACACTATGAATTCTTTGACAAACTATTAAAAAGTATTATTTTTGCTGTTAAGTAGCTAACAAGAACCATGTCAGCTGTCGTCACAGAGTTGTAAAAGAAGGACATGATAGTAGGAGAAGGAAGAAGAGAAGAAGAAAAAGTGAGTGGAGAAGGAACCACTAAAAAAGTTATGGTTGCAGCTTTGCATTATGTGTTTCCCTAGGATTATATTAACCTCTGATAGTTTATAGATTTTAACTCCAATAGTTATGTTTATTTCACTAAATGTCACCTGAAAATCAAAGGTGTGAGATAAATAAAACTGTTTAAAAACATGACGGTTAATGTTGCCTCACTGATAGAGAAACAAAGCTTGAAAGATGAGATAAAATCCATGCTGATTTAAATAACGCAGTGCTGCCTGTAGTCACAAAGGTTTTATGAAGCTGCTGCTTTTATCAGCAGCTTGTACAGATTTTTTATTACTGGTAACAAAAAAATCCCACTGACTTTTCAAGAGGTTTCCAGTGAACAAGGTTAACATGGTGCGATTTCTTGTCAGGGTTCATTCCTCGTGATGCATCCCATAATACACTGTGGTGACGTAAAGAGCAGCTCCCTCTGAGCTCAGTAGCCTTTTTAAAGCTTAAATGAATCCTGACAGGAAGAAAAGGAGGACATGTCAGGAAGAACACAGACAAATTCATGTTTTTCTTCATGAGTCAATTGTTAAATGTGTTTTTATTAGTGCAGTTTTTATTCACATGTGGTATTTTTGTGAGATTTGAGGTACTGGCAGTAAAATCAGTTTAAAGGAGTTTTAGGATGGAAACCTTCAGCTTCAACACAGACACACATGGTCATAAAGACTGGAGGATCATGATGAATAACAAGTAATTATTATCCAACACTTCTGTAAAAGTTCATGTTGTCAGATTGGAACATTCACTGTGTGATGTTTGTAGCAAAGGTTGTTGGTGTTGAACAGTTTGAATCATCCATAAACTTTTCTTTCAGGTCGGAGGAAGGCTATGCCTCCAACAGCTTCACGCTGCAGCTTGAGAGTTTAAATGTATCCAGTGGATCCAGATATGCTGCGTTTTTCTTGATTCTTTTTTCCTATATGTTCATTATTGCTGCCAACATTGGGGTTGCTGTCCTGGTTGTTCTAGATAAGAGCCTGCACCAGCCCATGTATCTCCTGCTCTGTAGCTTGTCGGCCAATGACGTTTTAGGGAACTCTGTTGTTTTGCCCCGTGTACTGCTGGACGTCCTGCGGCCGGCCGCGGACCGCCTCATCAGTTACTACGAGTGCGTCCTCCAGGCCTTCATCATCCACATGTTCAACACCACCTGCCACACGGTGCTGATGGCCATGGCCTTTGACAGGTATGTGGCCATCGGCAACCCTCTGCGTTACTCTGCCATAATGACCAACAGGATGGTGATGAAACTGACGGTTGCTTCCTGGGGAGTGGCGTTGATTCTGGTCGGGATTCTTCTGGGTCTGACGGTCCGGCTGAGCCGCTGCAGGACTTTCATGAGGAGCCTGTACTGTAACAACGCCTCATTGTTTCTGCTTTCATGTGAGAATGTTTTCATCAATAACATGTACGGCCTGACCTTCACCGTGGTACTGTTTACTGCTTCCATTGGCAGCATGGTGGTAACTTACACCAAGATCACTGTAGTCTGTCTGACCAACAAGAGCGCAACTCTGAACAGGAGAGCACTGAAAACTTGCAGCACACACCTGCTGGTTTATCTGATCATGTTTCTCAGTGGAATGATCATCATCATTCTGCAGCGCTTCCCTCAGTATGCAGAGGAAAAGAAAGTTGCAGCCATTTTGTTTCACATTGTTCCTGGTGCCTTGAATCCCGTCATTTATGGCATGCAGTCCAAAGAGATTCAAAAATATTTTTCAAGGATGTTTTACTCCAATAAAGTTTTGATGTCACCTTAAAGACATTTTACACTGTCTGAAAGCACTTTCCTTTCAAAAAAAATAAAAGGTATTTTATTTTTGGAAGCTCCAAAATTAAACCAGAGTTAGTTTTAAAAAGTCATTCTTATAGCAACCATATATTTGTTAATTTGCTTAACTGAGTTATTAATTAGTGATTCAGTTGGAGTTCAGAGAATAATTTAATGATTTTTAACACTTTTCATTATTTTAAAGACGATGGCTATGTTATTGTGAATCCAAAGCAAAGAAAACCCAGATGTCTGAACTATTTTATCGTCTCATATATGAACCAAAAAGATTGACAAGGTGAGTAGCTCTAGCCAAACTTTTTAAAGTTTATTCTGCACTTTGTCAGAAAACACTTTAGATTAATTTCTAATTGTGTTTGAGCCGAACTCCATGTTATTTGATGGTTTTATCGATGAGAACAACCAGACCTGGAGGCCAAACTGCTTCCTATGCACCTGAAACTCTTTTCTGACTCCAGAGAGGAGTTAAAGTATTGTTCCTTTGTTTTAGTCTCTCTAAGCTACTTTTGGATCAGGAAGAGTTCATGATTGACTCTATGCCTGCAATGTTCCTGCAGCTGCAAACAAGCCCGTTGCATGAGCTTCCATCCATCCATCCATCCATTTTCTTTCACCCTTGTCCCTAATGGGGTCGGGTGTTGCTGGTGCCGATCTCCAGCTGCGTTCCGGGCAAGAGGCGGGGTACACCCTGGACAGGTCACCAGTCTGTGGCAGTGCATGAGGTTCCATAAATTATAACAAACAGATTTACATTAATGTTGCGCTGACTCATGTGTGCAGAGTTTTGTTTTTAACATAAGCTGAATGGAATATTCCAACTTTTTGAAATTAAGGATAAGAAACCAATGCTTTAATATTTCTTTGCTTTTTCACAATAAAAGCATGTTTTAAAAATGGTTTTGTGTTTTCATTACGATATGTCTGCTGCTAAACAGAATATGGACATTCACAGAGTAGTGAACAAAAACAAGCACAATAATATTTATAGAAATATTATTTATTTATGAATAATGTTTATAGATATCATAGATATTTCTAGGATGTAACTGTCTTTGCTTTGTTCCATTAACAGAGTAGTGTGAAGTTACTCAAAACAAAGTTGAGGTTTGCATTAGATTTTAAAGAAAAAAGATTTTGAAGCATTTAAACTACTTTTCTGGGTATATTATGATTATTTTTAATTTCAGTATCATGGTGCTTAGTGATGGTGAGTGTTGACTCCCCTAAATTTAACAAATGTAGTCTTTTTTTCCTTTTTTTAGTCAGGTGTTGACTGAGTGAAACAATATTCTGATCCATAACAGGATATTAAACCCTGTTTGTTTTTCGCTATCCTTCAAATTCATAAAGGATAGCTAATATAGTTTTCCAGCTGACCTTTTCAAACTCTTTCTGCTTCAGATAAAAAATAAAACTGTTATCACGTTGTATGTTGCTACAGTCTCTTAGATTAATGAGTCTTTTTGCATTATTGATATACTTGAGATTTTAAATAAGTCCAGTGTGGTAGGATTTATTGTCAGGGTTATGCTGCTCCATTAATGTTCTTTTAAGTTTGTTATGTTGAACTAAATTCGTTCCCTAATAAATTAGTGTAATTTTTTCCAAAAAGTTAAACATCTAGAATTTCTTTTCATAGCAAATAAAATATAAACCAGAAAACTGACCTTCAAGTTCTTAATGTATTTCAAATTCTAAATTTTAAAGATGGTACTTTCATTAACTAAAGTTTTTATTAATCAGGCTAATTTATAATTATAGTTCTTTATATTGTCTGTTACATAGTTGTGTGTTCTCCCTATAGTTTGCTTAATAAATAATTGTAATTTGAAAATTGTATTCTGTTTCTCTTTACATTACCTTTGTCTTTTATTCACAGCCCTGTATGTGAGAACATTTTCATAATACTTAATAAAACAGTAATGGACACTAAAATATAAATATGTTTGACTAAACTGCAGTTCTTGTGGATGTTGCCAAGTGCAGATTAAACTCAAATTCAGTTCATGAACAGGTTCTGAAAAATTGAAAAATTGAAAATTGAAAAGATGAAAATTTAGGAATAAAAGTTAAATATATTCTGAATATTAACAATGATCATGTTTCAGTTTACATTTGAGTACATTTTTCATTTTATCTCCTTCTTATCTGCCATTGTATTCTTTGTAAACAAGATGAAAATCTTCTGGCGGACGGCTTTGATCTGCAGTCCGTAGATGATGGCGTTCATAGCCGGAGGAACAACATGGAACAGGATGGAGGCCAACTTCCTTTGCTCTGATAAGTCAGGGAATCGATGAAGAAAGATGATGAGGGCTCCTGAAAGGAAAGTGATGATGTAGAGGACGAGGTGAGTGCCGCACGTCTGCAGCGCCCTGGACTGTTTGCCTTGCTACGGTTGGTGAGGCACACCATGGCGATCCGCAGGTAGGTGAGCGCGATGCTACCAAGTGATGAGCCCAGCAGGACCACGGTAAAGGCCAGGCCGTAGATGTTGTTGACCAGGACGCTCTCACAGGACAGCTTGAACAGCGAGGGGTTGTCACAGAACGGGTTGAGCACAACGGCCTGGCAGCGAGACAGGCGGACGCTGAGCCACACCAGCACCAATACCAGCAAGAAAGACACCGCCCAGGCTGACAAAGGATAGCTTCACCACCATCCTGCTGGTCATGATAGTGGCGTAGTGCAGCGGCCTGCAGACGGCCACATAGCGATCGTAGGCCATGATCATGAGCACGGTGTGGACGACGCTGGCATGGAAGTGGGCAAAAAAAGCCTGTAGGACGCAGCTGCTGTAGTGGATGTGCCTCTGTGCGGTCGGTGTGAAGACGGTGCTCAGCACGGGAGGGATGACGGTGGAGGCACCGAGCACATCGTTGGCACCCATGTTGCAGAACAGCAGGAACATGGGCTGGTGGAGGCTCCTCTGCAGGGCGATCATGGTCACCAGGCCGAAGTTGGACAGCATCACAAAGACATAGATGAGGAGCAGCAGGATGAATGCTGGGATAGACGAAGAAGGAGTGACTTTTAACCCCTCCAGCAGCAAGAGGTCTTGATCTAAAGTTGTGTTTTCCATAAGGGGTCAGATTTAATGATGCCTAAAGAACAAAATCACCAATTAATGTCAAAAGCAGTCACTCTCACCTGCAGAAATCCTCAAATTTTTTCCAACCTGATACATCTCTGCCTTCGCCTTCACAGTACTTTACATGAATTCAGTTCCATTTAGTGTATTTACATATCTCCAATTCAACACAAATGATTTCTGGAGGCATTTTACAAACAAAATGTCAGTTTGGTGAATTACTCTACTGTGCATATGATAAACTAATCTAATGTGCCACACTTGCACCCCACATATCCCAGCAGTGACCCAATCATAGTAACACTCACTCTAAAGCAACTCAACACTTACTACCTCAGTGGCACTGGTAACAACATGCTCAACTCAGCAATCCGGTTGCTTGAAACCTGAAGATGAAATCAACAGCTTGACCCGATTTGACATTACTTTGGGTGATCAGTACCTGAAAATGTGAGAGAACTCAAAAATTTCAGATCTTATTTTCAGATCCTCAGTTAATGACAGAAAAGTAACATTGCTCTGTTCAGAACCAGTATGCATCAAATCAGACAGACTGATGCCACAATGCCCCCTCACCTTTTCACATGCTGCATAACAGCCACTGTTATCAAACCGTGTCTCTCTTAAAATGATAAAATCTCAATGAGGAATGACTGCTTCAATAAACACTAGAAAGGCAAAGCAATGGCAGCTTCAATATTTTACAGAAGGAGCTGTCAAAGTTCAGTTCATATAATCAAACATAATCAGGACATGAACATTTATGTCCTGATTTTTGTAGAGTTAGTCATTAGAAAGTGAGTACAGTAAAGAGACCATGATGATAAATTTGAAGCTTAATGGAAAACAAAAACATTTCTAAAGATCATCCTCATCACTAGAGAGTAAAAAACATGAAAAGGTTGAAGGGAAATCAGGTGATGATCTGGTGTTACATCAACCTCCCAGCTGATTCATCAGGTCACAGCTGGGTTTTCCTTCCAGTAACTTTCACTCAGCAGACTGGAAAATGCCAAAGCCTGATAAAGATGTTAAAAATGGATCTATTTCTGCTCGAAACTCCAGATGTCGGTTTCTTTACTTCTGGTTACTTTTAAAATGTTGATGAGGATAAACATGATGAGGCAGACAACACTACCTATTATCACTACAATATTATCAGTATAGAAATATATAATCTGCAAAGAGAGAGCTGCCAGCAAAAGGACTAAACTAGATGTCAAACACAGTAAAAGTCTGAATCATGAAACTAACAGCAGATATTCAGACAGATTCTCACCCCTGTTGACAGAAACCTCCTCCTCTGATTCCTCAGCTCAGTCTGCAGATTTATAGCAACATTGTCAAACTCGGGTGAAGCATCATCACTGAATGTAAACAGCAATAAGTTGTTTCCAGATCCAGACACAGGGATGTTTCAAAATAAAAGCAGCATTACATGCTGCTGCAGCAAAGACACATCCTGTTCCATAATCATTGACAACTGATGGTCAACTGACTTTATGAAGATGTCAAAATGTTTCAGGGAAATATTTAGGAAAAAACCTAAGATGTGTTAAATTATATAAACCAATCAGTGTCATGGCTTTCATCTGAAAGATACATATCTTCTCCTTGTTTGCATCACAAATAAAAAAGAACTAGATCTCTGTACATTTCTCAAGATTTATTTATTTTTTTCAACTAGGCAAGGATTATGAAATGTTGTATTCATTATGATGCCATCATTAATACAGGAAGAGTAAGTATTTTATTGAGTGATGTCATTCAACATTTCAATGAGTCTAACTGCACCAGCAACTGGAAACATCAGTCACTTTGGCATTAAAATCTCCACCAGGCTGCAGGTTGTAAAGGGATTAAACTTTATCCCAAAAATTAAAGGTTCAATCGTTTCTATGCAAACTGCTCTTCATTGTTTGTGCATAGTTGACATAGCACATAAAAATGTTTAAACAAAATAAACAGTCCATTAGTTTTGAACACATGCTTAAGGTCACCAAAAGGGGGCAGCATAGCAGAAGAAAGACAGCTTTGAAACTGGTAGTACTGCAGTATAATTAGAAGGAGACTAATGGTCAGAATATTGGAAGTTTTTCCTCATAGACAAACTGGGAGCAATTAAAGTTGTTAAAACTATTCTCTGAGCTCAGATGTAAAGTTTTGTGAGCCACAAAAACATTGAGCTGACTGAGCAGCTCAACCAATCAGCAGGTTGGCTCAGTTTGAACCGGAGGCTCATTCTGGCCTCCTGATTGGTGGACGGCGTGAAGACCACGGTGAGACCAAAAGACCCACCTGAGACCCGACCAGGGAGTCAGAGGAACCAGAGGCACCATGGGAGACATTCACTGAGGGTAGATTTATACCAACCGTTCAGTCGGACTGTCCCAGGACGCCAGAACCAGAACCAGAACCATCAGAACCAGAACCAGATGCAACAAAACCAGAAACAACACCATCAGAGCCACACCAAACAGAGCCACAACAAGAACCATAAGAACCAGAACCATCAGCTTTATTATTTTTTTGTTTTGTTGTGTTAAAAATTTTTTTTTTAAAAATCAGTCATGATCAACCAAATTTGTCGTTTTTATAAGAAAACCTATGAAACTTTTATGAAAAATCAATTTATTTATTTTTTGAAAAGTCACAATGTTGTGAGACATTAACATAAGACAGATAACCTGCGAAAACATTTGGTTCTTCCACCTCTTCCCTTAAATCCAACATTAGACATAAAAATACACCATCAGTCTGTTTTAACAAATATTTTAAAAAATATATGAAAAAGTTATATGCAGCAGCATTATTGCCAAAGTAAAAACTGCTGAAATAATAAACTTGAAATAAAAATATTCTACATAAAAAATGGTCATTGCATAAGTGTTCCCTTCTTTCCAATTTATATGTAGTATTGGCGCCTCTGTCTGCTGTCCCAGCAGAGTCATTCAGGCTCCTTAGTTTTCCCTATTCTTCCTACTAAACTGAGCCACTTCTGCTGAGGGTCAGCTGTGAAGAGGTCTGGGCTTTGACTAGGCCCCTCCAGAGTCTCCACCGTGTTGTCTTCGAACCATCTCCTAACCATGCAGGGAGATATGAAAGCTTCTTCAGAAATTATTTTGTTGGAGCTAATATTGTGCTTCCTTTAACAATGTTAGTGTGAGGATATTTTCACAAATTTGACCAAAGTAATTGAAACTAACTGGGATTTAGTAACATGTTGCTGGTAAAAAAAAAAAAAGAAAAGCCTAAAGAGTTTCTTAGCGAAGTTGCCTGTTATGGGTGAACACAGAGAAGCAGAGTTCAGTTCAGCTGGACGTGGTCGGAACAGAGTCCAGAATGAAACAGATCAATCCGGTGAAAACCTGTTACTGAGCTCAGAAAGGTTGCAGGGCTGTTGATCCAAACCAGCGACTATCTGAACCACACAGTGGGAAACGTAAAGCGCTGAGGAACGACTCCGGAGTTCTGCTTAGATAAACAGGATTCTAGTCCAGCTGATATTACTGTAAACTAAGACTGCTCCTGTTGTTATTTGCTGGCTGATCTTTGTTATGCCTGACCTGAGGATTCTGATACCAATTTTCTTTTGTTGAAATGTTGCTCAATATAGGATGAAAGTTGCTGAGTTGGCGACAGAAGGGTGACTGCAAACACGCAGACCTGACCTGTTGGGCCGATCTGCCAGTCAAACATCTGTCATGACAGAGCAATAAGGGACAGTGGCTCTGTAGACCTTTGCTGAGGTATATGAGATCAGAGGATAAAATCGGCTTCTCATGTAAGAATTGGGCGATCGCTGATCTCCTAAAGTTCAGGAAATCAGAGCCAATAAATCGGTACACCTCTAATGTATACGGTTATCCTGTACTAACTCTCTGAACACATTAGTTCTTAAGACCAAGAAAAAATCTTTCTCGACTGAAAAAACTTGGACAGGAATTTCTTAATTTCTTTTGACTGAACTCCGTAAATGATTGGATTGAGGCTGCTGGGAATGACATGGATCAAGATGGCAGAGATTTTCCTCTGGTCTGAATACTGAGGGAAACGATGCATAGCTATAATAAAAATACCACAGAAATGCATGATGAGATATACAAGCAGGTGTGTGCTGCAGGTCTTCAAGGCTTTATTGTTTATAGACTTGTTCCTGCTGTTCAGACACACCATGGTGATCCTGGTGTAGGTGAAGAGGATGCTGCCGATGGAGGAGGTGAACAGAACCACAGTGAAGGTCAGGCCATAGATTTGATTGATCACCACGCTCTCACAGGACAGCTTGAACAGTGAGGCGTTGTCACAGTACGGGTTGGCGATCAGAGTGCTGCAGCGGCTCAGCCGGACCGTCAGGCCCAGCAGAATCCCGACCAGAACCAAGGCCGACCCCCAGGCAGAGACAGTCAGCTTCATCACCATCTTGTTGGTCATTATCACAGAGTAACGCAGAGGATTACAGATGGCAACATATCTGTCAAAGGCCATAATCATCAGCACCGTGTGGGACGTGGTGCCGAACATGTGGGAACAGAAAACCTGAACAACACACTCATAGTAACTGATGAGGCGCTCAGCCGGCGGCAGCAAGATGTCCGACATCAGACGGGGCACCATGTACGAGACACCGAGAATGTCATTAAACGGCAGGTTACAGAAGAGCAGGTACATGGGCTGATGGAGGCTTCTGTCCATGCAAATTAGGATCACAATCCCCACATTCAGCATCATTATTCCAAGGTAAGAAAAGAGGAAGAGGAAAAAAACAGGGTACAAAAATGTCTCTGTGACCTCTAACCCTTCTATCTGGAGGGTCAACTGGTTTAAAGTATAGTTTTCCATCAACCTGCAGAAGAAATAGGAGACATTTTTACATGCAGAGGTCATTCCCAAACAAATTAAACAACTACAAGCATCACGAAGGCCAACTTACGCGTTCATAACGCAACGATAATCATCTACCAGTGCGTTCCCTTCGTTCTGTTCAGAGACCCAGAAACCGACTGTCTGAAAGGAAACAGCAGCTTCAGTCTCAGTTTTATAAAGAGCTGGATCATCAGTGGGGAGAGTTTTCAGAGTAAAACTAAACCAGTGGGGAGGGGGAGAAACCGTCAATAAACCACCCACCCAACATACATCACACCACGCATGTTCTTCCATCAACTTTAACATAAACTTACTTCATAATGGAAAGACAATGCT
The DNA here is from genome assembly GCA_010277075.1 of Poeciliopsis retropinna. NCBI lineage: Eukaryota > Metazoa > Chordata > Actinopteri > Cyprinodontiformes > Poeciliidae > Poeciliopsis > Poeciliopsis retropinna. The sequence continues at coordinate 1,153,832 of VMRM01000033.1, read as the reverse complement.
GGATGCACTTTTGAAATCCTGTTTTTTTCATTCTGGTTTCTTCTGTACAGTCTTTGATGTGGGACCTGCAGTTTTTGGACAAATCACCCCAGAGCACTGAACAGTCACCAAATTGGGTACAGGACAATGTATTAGGAGATGTAACATAAAGACACACACTTTGACATAATTTCAGTTCAGACCTTCCTCAAACTCACTATTTATTCATCTCTTTATACTTGTTGCAGCTTTGCTATAAATTTAATTTGTTCCAGAGTTGCAAATCTTGGAATGCTTCACTCTGTTAGATGGTCAAGGTTCAGTAATTAACAAAGCCTGAAGGATTCAACAATGCCCTTTTCCTATTTTGACCTTTATATCCCCATTGCAGCAGCTGGGTTTGGCCTTCTGCTCATCCCATCATTCACTCATGTTTGCTGATCAGTTTGTTTTTAACGGCAGTATTTTGTATTGGTCAGTTTTTCTGTAATATTCTTTGTGGTCGTCCTGGCCTCAGAATTCATGACAGTTTGGTTTTGAAAATTTTTGCTCATCTTGAGATCTGAGCTCATAAGTGGTTCTGGTTTCTGCCTCAGTAATCTTAATTCATGGCCAGTGTTGGCTTTGTCTGCTCATGTAATGTGATTCAACCACAGTGTTTGTTTGGTAGTGTTGTGAAGGACCATCAGTGGTGGGCACAGCAGTAGGACATCTGGTCAAAGCACAGCAAGGGGTCATTGGGCTTAAATCCCAAATGGGTCATTCTGCATGTAGGTCGCACATTCTCCCTGTGAAATGTGGTTCTCTCTAGGTACTTCCAGCATTTTCCAAATCCTAAAACATGAATGTTAGGGTAAGTGGTCTCTCTGGATTTCTCTGTGTGTGATACTTGATAGTCCTGCGGGGGACTGGAGACCTGGCCAGGATGTCCCCCATGACTCTTCTGATGCTTTATTCAGGAGGTTTCTGTTGATCTATTGAAAGTAATGAGGACCTCAGAAATCTCTTGCTTTCCACTGTGACCACTGAGATAATTGAATTAGACACTGAGGTGTGCAGGGGACGATGGACAGGGACTCTTTGTCTCATAATGGTGTTAGGCGGTTTCCCTAGTCGTATTTGTGTGTTTCCCAGATGAATTGGTGATCATTTGAGCCAGAGTCCAGTGATGACCCATTCTCACTGTTTTTCTTTCAATCTCAACCAGACAGCTGCTTTTTGAAATCATTTCTTTCCTGAAACTGAATTATTATTGTCTTTATTTAAATTGTATTTGTTTTAAGACAGACTGAAAATGTTTTATTTTAGCACTTTATCTTCTTACAAATTTAAATGACAAACTTTCTTAGCTTCCAATTTATGTTTTGATTTGTTACCCTAACTTCTAGTCATGACTCGAACTTAGTTTGAGTGTTTCATAAAAGCTGATATGTGACAACATGTGAATCCCTACAGAAACGTCTCCTGTCACATTTCCTCCCAGAGGACTAATTATCATCAGAAACTGTTGATAGTTAGTCCTCTGGGTTTCTATGGTGTCGCTCATTAATGCTCACTGTTGTTCAGAAACATGAATGTTGTTCCTGTTTGTTGTTGGAACGCAGACTAATGAAACCACCGGTGGGCCCCTGAGCCCCAAACACCTGAACCAGTTTGACTCCCTGAACACAAACAGGTGAGGTGAAAGACCTTCAAAGTTCAATCTCTTTACAAATAACTTTTTATTCTTCACTTCCTGTTTGCTGCTTTGCATCCAAACCCTTCCTGTCTTCTGACATCTACAGGAGAAAATCTCTGTGTGGTTCTTCAATTGATAGTAATTTGGGGTCAAAGGTCAGTGGACCCATCAGGAATACAAATATAAGACTCTGACATGTTTATTCTAATAAGATGATTCATGAACTAAAACAACATATTTAAAATATGTTTTATCCTTTTTGATCAACACTCAGCTTGGTCTTTGAAGTTGGAAAGCCTCCATACCATCACCCTAAGCTAGAGCTCATGGTCTCTGACTGGTAATGCCCACTGGCCGTTCAATAATCTTAACTCTACTTTGGAACTTGTTGAGCGTCATTTATTTTCAACTTAAAGTGTCCAGGAGTATGTGTTATTCTAGAGTTAACTGAACAGGAGGAAATGTGGATTTCTTCAAGAAACTTTCCACGTTTATCCTGCTGCTGTTTCACATCCTTTCTTGATCTTTACATTATCTACTTCGCCCTTTTATGTGGAGACACTTACTGATGTCTTGACATGTTTAGGTGAAGGACTGAATCCAGAAAATAAAAAAGAAATGTATAAACCTATTTGATAAAAAAGTAAAATAACATATTTAACAACAGTTTTGTCTTCTGTTGCTGTAGCTTTGTAAGTTACAAACAGTAATCTAGACCCCTGCAGCCCTCAAAGCTCTCAGGTGTGTGAGTGACCAGGACACTAATGAAATCAAAGAGATTGATTTGACCTGGTTCTCTGTCTCTGAAGACACTTTGGCCTGATGTCTCTCTCTGTGTTTGCACATGTTGACGGTCGCATGTTTTCACCGCTGCTGTTCTCAGGATTTAGGCCCCTGAAATTATTTGACATGTTTGTTGTTTTGTTTGTTAAACTGTAATTTATTGAAGAGCTTGTTGTTGCTGGCTATAGGAGAAACACAAGCTCTGCGTTTTCAGACTGAGATGTTGGAAAATTCTGCAGATCATTGTATGAGATAACTCCAACAAAATAAGTTAAAGTCTTTCACAGTTTGAAGATCCCAGAGGAGATCTTTCATCATTGTAATCAGGTTATTGTCTGAACTGTAATAAATATCTATTAGTGTTTCCTCCCTCTGGGTTAATTATCAGAAACTGTTGATAAGTGTTTTTATGGAGCAGCTCACACTGGGAGTCATTAATGATTTTCTTTGTTCTGGAAACTTCAATGCTGTTCTGTTCAAAACATGCTGATGAAACTTGTTGCTCACCAGGGGCGCTGTGTCCCCTGAGCATCTGAATCAAAGTTTGACTCTCTGGACACAAACAGTCCAACTGAATGTGTTTTAGCTTCAACAGGAAGGAGTTTTCAGAGACACTTTATGTTTTGAATAAAACTTTGAATGAAACCGAAGGCCAAAGATATGAACAACTGTTGGTATTTAATTAGGAAAAATACATTAAATTACTTCAAATTGGTTTTAAACTGGGATTTTAGATTACAGAGAGACAAATGCAAGCCTATAAAATCTTTATTCTTTAATCATAAGGATCAAAATATGACAGAAAATTGTCCCGAGATAAAAAGGCAACTTTACATCACGTAAGCATGATGACCAATTAAAGTTCTGTATTATATAAGGAACACACACACACACACACACACACACACACACACACACACACACACAAAACAACAATTCAGGTATTTAAATTCAGACTGTCCTTTAGATTATTAAATCTTGGGTCATAAAAATAAAACAAACAGCAGTTTGGGTTTAAAGAAAAATATTTAATTTCTCAATTCCTATTAGACAACTTTTGTAAACCATAAAATATTATTCTTTTCAAGATGAAGATAAAACGTTTCTAGATCTGAAAGCATTGGAGAGGAATCTTTTAATTTCTTTGGACTGAACTCCATAAATGATGGGATTCAGGCTGCAGGGGATGATGTGAAACAAGATGGCGGACATTTTCCTCTGGTCTGAGTACTGAGGGAAACGATGCAACACGACGATCAGTAAGCCACAGAAAAGCATGATGAGATACACAACCAGGTGTGTGCTGCAGGTCTTCAGGGCTTTGCTGTTCAGAGATTTGTTCCTGCTGGTCAGACACACCATGGTGATCCTGGAGTAGGTGACAATGATGCTGCCGATGGAGGAGGTCAACAGAACCACAGTGAAGGTCAGGCCATAGATATTATTGATCACCACGCTCTCACAGGACAGCTTGAACAGTGAGGCATTGTCACAGTACGGATTGGTAATCAGAGTCCTGCAGCGGCTCAGCCGGATCGTCAGGCCCAGCAGAATCCCGACCAGAACCAAGGCCGACCCCCAGGCAGAGATGGTTAGTTTCACCACCATCCTGTTGGTCATTATCGCAGAGTAACGCAGAGGATTACAGATGGCAACATATCTGTCAAAGGCCATGATCATCAGCACCGTGTGGGAAGCAGTGCCGAACATGTGAGTGCAGAAAGTCTGAACAACACACTCATAGTAACACCTTTCAGAATGAGCAAAATTATTTGTTGGTTTAGAAACACAAACACCAAAAGCAATATGTTCAAAATGTTTGCGTCTAACCCCAACATTTACCTGGGATTTCTAACCTTGTTAGGCTTGCAAAGATGAACCACTTTGATTGTAGGAGATGTCTTGGCTGATTTTTATATAAATTTGTCTATTCATCTGAGAGTAGCACTGTAACAACATGCTAGGAGTTATGGAGACTAAAACCCGCAGGCCACGCCAATAAACTGGTGTTGAGCCAACACCAGTTTATTGGCTCCATTTTACCTATCAATGCTCACTTAATTCTGACCATTTTTAAATTTGAATGGTGAAAATGGTGTTGAATATCACCAGGGCGAATATTTACTTTTCCTATGACAAATTTAGAATCAACTGATGAATCATGGACTGACGTAATGAAGACACAAGGTCGGTCTTCCATCACCTGAAGAACATTTCTAGGACTAAGATACAAATGTTCAAGCAAAATGTAAATAAACTAATCCACGTGTTTATGTTTAGTTGCACCAATTACTGCAACAGAGTCAATTCAACAGTTACAATTACACTGCAGATGTCACTGCAGTTTTGTAGACAGGTATGCCAACAAAAATCAACAGCTGCAGCTAGCGTTCTAACTGAAACCAGAAACATGGAGCACATCACCCCAATTCTAAAGTCCTTCCACTGTGATAATAGAAAATACTGTTGTTAGTTTATAAATCCTGAATGACTTAACACCACAGGCCTCTGAGGTCTTCTGGCTCCCCTGAACCAGAACCAAACACAGAGAGTCATCTCAGACTGCTTCAATTATGTGCAGCTGATAAAATTTCAGCAAATCAACAGTTCAGATGGCAAACCATGTCCAACACAGAAATATTAATGTTTGCCTAATCGAGCGGCTGCTCATTGCATGTGTAAAACAAACCAACCTTTCTGCTCACCTCATAGTCTTAAGCAGTTCTACCAGAGGCCCATGAGCTTGACGTCTTTGCACAGTATCACAACTTTGTAGGCTTTTCTTGAAATCTGTCAGGACAGGTTATGTTAGCCATAACCTACCTGTCTGGATCTGGGAGTCCCAGGTGACTATTGTCATCATGGACAATAGTATTCCGGACCAGAAGACCATTGTCATCTGACAACTCAGGACAGGAACTTAAGTTACTCTCCTGGGCCAGTCTGGATCTGGGGTGTATTCGGATTTTCATTTCCAACCTCTCTTGGTGATTATTTTTACCTTAACTGTGGGAGGTTCAGCCATGTTGGACAAGAGGAACCTCAGAGAGGTAGAATTTCCTGGATCATCTCAATACAGAACTCAGGAACTATATCAAGAGATGGAGAAGAACCATTCTGCACACCGTCATCTGGACTGGCCTGATCTTATTTAGCACTTCATCTCATCCAGAAGACCCCAAAGTGCTTCACACTACATTCAGTCCTTCACACATTCATGCACTGATGGTGGCACACTGCTACGTAATAGCACAGCTGCTCTGGAGCAGTCTGAAAGAGGCAGGGCTGCCATGACACAGCACCACCTGTTCAGACCTCTGACCTCCACCAGCAGGCAACAGGGGTGAAGTGCCTTTGCCTTAGGAAACAACAACAGAGGTAGTTGAATTGAACTGTCAACCCAAAAATATTCTACATAAAAAAAGGTCATTGCATAAGTGTTCCCTTCTTTCCAAGTTATATGTAGTATTGGCGCCTCTGTCTGCTGTCCCAGCAGAGTCATTCAGGCTCCTTAGTTTTCCCTATTCTTCCTACTAAACTGAGCCACTTCTGCTGAGGGTCAGCTGTGAAGAGGTCTGGGCTTTGACTAGGCCCCTCCAGAGTCTCCACCGTGTTGTCTTCGAACCATCTCCTAACCATCCAGGGAGATATGAAAGCTTCTTCAGAAATTATTTTGTTGGAGCTAATAATGTGCTTCCTTTAACAATGTTAGTGTGAGGATATTTTCACAAATTTGACCAAAGTAATTGAAACTAACTGGGATTTAGTAACATGTTGCTGGTAAAAAAAAAAAAAGAAAAGCCTAAAGAGTTTCTTAGCGAGGTTGCCTGTTATGGGTGAACACAGAGAAGCAGAGTTCAGTTCAGCTGGACGTGGTCGGAACAGAGTCCAGAGTGAAACAGATCAATCCGGTGAAAACCTGTTACTGAGCTCAGAAAGGTTGCGGGACTGTTGATCCAAAACCAGCGACTATCTGAACCACACAGTGGGAAACGTAAAGCGCTGAGGAACGACTCCAGAGTTCTGCTCAGATGAACAGGATTCTAGTCCAACTGATATTACTGTAAACTAAGACTGCTCCTGTTGTTATTTGCTGGCTGATCTTTGTTATGCCTGACCTGAGGATTCTGATACCAATTTTCTTTTGTTGAAATGTTGCTCAATATAGGATGAAAGTTGCTGAGTTGGCGACAGAAGGGTGACTGCAAACACGCAGACCTGACCTGTTGGGCCGATCTGCCAGTCAAACATCTGTCATGACAGAGCAATAAGGGACAGTGGCTCTGTAGACCTTTGCTGAGGTATATGAGATCAGAGGATAAAATCGGCTTCTCATGTAAGAATTGGGCGATCGCTGATCTCCTAAAGTTCAGGAAATCAGAGCCAATAAATCCCTAATGTAAGTGTAAAAGAAACAACAGTTTATTTTATGTATCTCTGTAGGAAAATTTCCTGAACCATAAATTATCAAAAAATGTAAAGGCGATCATAATGTAATGATAACTATGTAAGCATAATAAAGTAATTATTAATGTAATTATGTCCTCTCAAATATTAATAAAGTTTAATTTCTAATGAACATTTAAACAATGGAATTGGGAGACATTTTAAATATACAAAATAAAAAAAAACACCTGAAATAACACTGTAAAACATTAAGAATTTTATTTCATAGTAAATAACAAAATGTAAATAAGAAAACTGGCTTTCTGTTTTTTATGTATTTCAAATGTTTTAAAGTTAGTTTTACTAGATAAAGCTGATTTACAATTTTGCTAATTGATTACAGGCATGGTTTGCCTAATAAATAACAATTATAAATTGAAAACTGTATTCTGTTGTCCTTTTTCTCAGCCCTATTTGTGAAACCTTGTTCATAATACTTCATAAAACAGTAATGGACACTAAAATATAAATATGTTTGAATAAACTGCAGTTCTTGTGGATGTTTCCAAGTGCAGATTAAACACAAATTCAGTTCATAAACAGGTTCTGAAAAACACGATAGATAAAAATTTAGGAATAAAAGTTAAATATATTCTGAATATTAACAATGATCATGTTTCAGTTTACATTTGAGTACATTTTTCATTTTATCCCTTCTTATCTGCCATTGTATTCTTTGTAAACAAGATGAAAATCTTCTGGCGGACGGCTTTGATCTGCAGTCCGTAGATGATGGCGTTCATAGCCGGAGGAACAACATGGAACAGGATGGAGGCCAACTTCCTTTGCTCTGATAAGTCAGGGAATCGATGAAGAATAATGAGGAGGGCTCCTGAAAGGAAGGTGATGATGTAGAGGACGAGGTGAGTGCCGCACGTCTGCAGCGCCCTGGACATGTTTGCCTTGCTACGGTTGGTGAGGCACACCATGGCGATCCGCAGGTAGGTGAGCGCGATGCTGCCGGCCCATCAGGACCACGGTAAAGGCCAGGCCGTAGATGTTGTTGACCAGGACGCTCTCACAGGACAGCTTGAACAGCGAGGGGTTGTCACAGAACGGGTTGAGCACAACGGCCTGGCAGCGAGACAGGCGGACGCTGAGCCACACCAGCACCAACACCGCAAGAAAGACACCGCCCAGGCTGACAAGGATAGCTTCACCACCATCCTGCTGGTCATGATAGTGGTGTAGTGCAGCGGCCTGCAGACGGCCACATAGCGATCGTAGGCCATGGTCATAAGTACGGTGTGGAGGACGCTGGCGTGGAAGTGGGCAAAGAAAGCCTGTAGGACGCAGCTGCTGTAGTGGATGTGCCTCTGTGCGGTCGGTGTGAAGACGGTGCTCAGCACGGGAGGGATGACGGTGGAGGCACCGAGCACATCGTTGGCACCCATGTTGCAGAACAGCAGGAACATGGGCTGGTGGAGGCTCCTCTGCAGGGCGATCATGGTCACCAGGCCGAAGTTGGACAGCATCACAAAGACATAGATGAGGAGCAGCAGGATGAATGCTGGGATAGACGAAGAAGGAGTGACTTTTAACCCCTCCAGCAGCAAGAGGTCTGGATCTAAAGTTGTGTTTTCCATAAGGGGTCAGATTTAATGATGCCTAAAGAACAAAATCACCAATTAATGTCAAAAGCAGTCACTCTCACCTGCAGAAATCCTCAAATTTTTTCCAACCTGATACATCTCTGCCTTCGCCTTCACAGTACTTTCCATGAATTCAGTTCCATTTAGTGTATTTACATATCTCCAATTCAACACAAATGATTTCTGGAGGCATTTTACAAACAAAATGTCAGTTTGGTGAATTACTCTACTGTGCATATGATAAACTAATCTAATGTGCCACACTTGCCCCACATATCCCAGCAGTGACCCAATCATAGTAACACGCACTCTAAAGCAACTCAACACTTACTACCACAGTGGCACTGGTAACAACATGCTCAACTCAGCACTCCGGTTGCTTGAAACCTGAAGATGAAATCAACAACTTGACCCGATTTGACATTACTTTGGGTGATCAGTACCTGAAAATGTGAGAACTCAAAAATTTCAGATCTTATTTTCAGATCCTCAGTTAATGACAGAAAAGTAACATTGCTCTGTTCAGAACCAGTACGCATCAAATCAGACAGACTGATGCCACAATGCCCCCTCACCTTTTCACATGCTGCATAACAGCCACTGTTATCAAACCGTGTCTCTCTTAAAATGATAAAATCTCAATGAGGAATGACTGCTTCAATAAACACTAGAAAGGCAAAGCAATGGCAGCTTCAATATTTTACAGAAGGAGCTGTCAAAGTTCAGTTCATATAATCAAACATAATCAGGACATGAACATTTATGTCCTGATTTTTGTAGAGTTAGTCATTAGAAAGTGAGTACAGTAAAGAGACCATGATGATTAATTTGAAGCTTAATGGAAAACAAAAACATTTCTCAAGATCATCCTCATCACTAGAGAGTAAAAAACATGAAAAGGTTGAAGGGAAATCAGGTGATGATCTGGTGTTACATCAACCTCCCAGCTGATTCATCAGGTCACAGCTGGGTTTTCCTTCCAGTAACTTTCACTCAACAGACTGGAAAATGCCAAAGCCTGATAAAGATGTTAAAAATGGATCTATTTCTGCTCGAAACTCCAGATGTCGGTTTCTTTACTTCTGGTTACTTTTAAAATGTTGATGAGGATAAACATGATGAGGCAGACAACACTACCTATTATCACTACAATATTATCAGTATAGAAATATATAATCTGCAAAGAGAGAGCTGCCAGCAAAATGACTAAACTAGATGTCAAACACAGTAAAAGTCTGAATCATGAAACTAACAGCAGATATTCAGACAGATTCTCACCCTTGTTGACAGAAACCTCCTCCTCTGATTCCTCAGCTCAGTCTGCAGATTTATAGCAACATTGTCAAACTCGGGTGAAGCATCATCACTGAATGTAAACAGCAATAAGTTGTTTCCAGATCCAGACACAGGGATGTTTCAAAATAAAAGCAGCATTACATGCTACTGCAGCAAAGACACATCCTGTTCATAATCATTGACAACTGATGGTCAACTGACTTTATGAAGATGTCAAAATGTTTCAGGGAAATATTTAGGAAAAAACCTAAGATGTGTTAATTTATATAAACCAATCAGTGTCATGGCTTTCATCTGAAAGATACATATCTTCTCCTTATTTGCATCACAAATAAAAAAGAACTAGATCTCTGTACATTTCTCAAGATTTATTTATTTTTTTCAACTAGGCAAGGATTATGAAATGTTGTATTCATTATGACGCCATCATTAATACAGGAAGAGTAAGTATTTTATTGAGTGATGTCATTCAACATTTCAATGAGTCTAACTGCACCAGTAACTTTGGCGTTAAAATCTCCACCAGGCTGCAGGTTGTAAAGTGATTAAACTTTATCCCAAAAATTAAAGGTTCAATGGTTTCTATGCAAACTGCTCTTCATTGTTTGTGCATTGTTGACATAGCACATAAAAATGTTTAAACAAAATAAACAGTCCATTAGTTTTGAACACATGCTTAAGGTCACCAAAAGGGGGCAGCATAGCAGAAGAAAGACAGCTTTGAAACTGGTAGTACTGCAGTATAATTAGAAGGAGACTAATGGTCAGAATATTGGACGTTTTTCCTCATAGACAAACTGGGAGCAATTAAAGTTGTTAAAACTATTGTCTGAGCTCAGATGTAAAGTTTTGTGAGCCACAAAAACATTGAGCTGACTGAGCAGCTCAACCAATCAGCAGGTTGGCTCAGTTTGAACCGGAGGCTCATTCTGGCCTCCTGATTGGTGGACGGCGTGAAGACCACGGTGAGACCAAAAGACCCACCTGAGACCCGACCAGGGAGTCAGAGGAACCAGAGGCACCATGGGAGACATTCACTGAGGGTAGATTTATACCAACCGTTCAGTTGGACTGTCCCAGGAGGCCAGAACCAGAACCATCAGAACCAGAACCAGATGCAACAAAACCAGAAACAACACCATCAGAGCCACACCCAACAGAGCCACAACAAGAACCATAAGAACCAGAGCCATCAGCTTTATTATTTTTTTGTTTTGTTGTGTTAAAAATTTTTTTAAAAAATCAGTCATGATCAACCAAATTTATCGTTTTTATAAGAAAACCTATGAAACTTTTATGAAAAATCAATTTATTTATTTTTTGAAAAGTCACAATGTTGTGAGACATTAACATAAGACAGACAACCTGCGAAAACATTTGGTTCTTCCACCTCTTCCCTTAAATCCAACATAGACATAAAAATACACCATTCCTGCTCAGTCTGTTTTACCAAAAATTTTTAAAAATATATGAAAAAGTTATATGCAGCAGCATTATTGCCAAAGTAAAAACTGCTGAAATAATAAACTTGAAATAAAAATATTCTACATAAAAAATGGTCATTGCATAAGTGTTCCCTTCTTTCCAAGTTATATGTAGTATTGGCGCCTCTGTCTGCTGTCCCAGCAGAGTCATTCAGGCTCCTTAGTTTTCCCTATTCTTCCTACTAAACTGAGCCACTTCTGCTGAGGGTCAGCTGTGAAGAGGTCTGGGCTTTGACTAGGCCCCTCCAGAGTCTCCACCGTGTTGTCTTCGAACCATCTCCTAACCATGCAGGGAGATATGAAAGCTTCTTCAGAAATTATTTTGTTGGAGCTAATATTGTGCTTCCTTTAACAATGTTAGTGTGAGGATATTTTCACAAATTTGACCAAAGTAATTGAAACTAACTGGGATTTAGTAACATGTTGCTGGTAAAAAAAAAAAAAAAAAAAAAGAAAAGCCTAAAGAGTTTCTTAGCGAGGTTGCCTGTTATGGGTGAACACAGAGAAGCAGAGTTCAGTTCAGCTGGACGTGGTCGGAACAGAGTCCAGAATGAAACAGATCAATCCGGTGAAAACCTGTTACTGAGCTCAGAAAGGTTGCGGGGCTGTTGATCCAAACCAGCGACTATCTGAACCACACAGTGGGAAACGTAAAGCGCTGAGGAACGACTCTGGAGTTCTGCTCAGATAAACAGGATTCTAGTCCAGCTGATATTACTGTAAACTAAGACTGCTCCTGTTGTTATTTACTGGCTGATCTTTATTATGCCTGACCTGAGGATTCTGATACCAATTTTCTTTTGTTGAAATGTTGCTCAATATAGGATGAAAGTTGCTGAGTTGGCAACAGAAGGGTGACTGCAAACATGCAGACCTGACCTGTTGGGCCGATCTGCCAGTCAAACATCTGTCATGACAGAGCAATAAGGGACAGTGGCTCTGTAGACCTTTGCTGAGGTATATGAGATCAGAGGATAAAATCGGCTTCTCATGTAAGAATTGGGCGATCGCTGATCTCCTAAAGTTCAGGAAATCAGAGCCAATAAATCGGTACACCTCTAATGTATACGGTTATCCTGTACTAACTCTCTGAACACATTAGTTCTTAAGACCAAGAAAAAATATTTCTCGACTGAAAAAACTTGGACAGGAATTTCTTAATTTCTTTTGACTGAACTCCGTAAATGATTGGATTGAGGCTGCTGGGAATGACATGGATCAAGATGGCAGAGATTTTCCTCTGGTCTGAATACTGAGGGAAACGATGCATAGCTATAATAAAAATACCACAGAAAAGCATGATGAGATATACAAGCAGGTGTGTGCTGCAGGTCTTCAAGGCTTTAGTGTTTATAGACTTGTTCCTGCTGTTCAGACACACCATGGTGATCCTGGTGTAGGTGAAGAGGATGCTGCCGATGGAGGAGGTGAACAGAACCACAGTGAAGGTCAGGCCATAGATTTGATTGATCACCACGCTCTCACAGGACAGCTTGAACAGTGAGGCGTTGTCACAGTACGGGTTGGCGATCAGAGTCCTGCAGCGGCTCAGCCGGACCGTCAGGCCCAGCAGAATCCCGACCAGAACCAAGGCCGACCCCCAGGCAGAGACAGTCAGCTTCATCACCATCTTGTTGGTCATTATCACAGAGTAACGCAGAGGATTACAGATGGCAACATATCTGTCAAAGGCCATAATCATCAGCACCGTGTGGGACGTGGTGCCTAACATGTGGGAACAGAAAGCCTGAACAACACACTCATAGTAACTGATGAGGCGCTCAGCTGGCGGCAGCAAGATGTCCGACATCAGACGGGGCACCATGTACGAGACACCGAGAATGTCATTAAACGGCAGGTTACAGAAGAGCAGGTACATGGGCTGATGGAGGCTTCTGTCCATGCAAATTAGGATCACAATCCCCACATTCAGCATCATTATTCCAAGGTAAGAAAAGAGGAAGAGGAAAAAAACAGGGTACAAAAATGTCTCTGTGACCTCTAACCCTTCTATCTGGAGGGTCAACTGGTTTAAAGTATAGTTTTCCATCAACCTGCAGAAGAAATAGGAGACATTTTTACATGCAGAGGTAATTCCCAAACAAATTAAACAACTACAAGCATCACGAAGGCCAACTTACGCGTTCATAACGCAACGATAATCATCTACCAGTTCGTTCCCTTCGTTCTGTTCAGAGACCCAGAAACCGACTGTCTGAAAGGAAACAGCAGCTTCAGTCTCAGTTTTATAAAGAGCTGGATCATCAGTGGGGAGAGTTTTCAGAGTAAAACTAAACCAGTGGGGAGGGGGAGAAACCGTCAATAAACCATCCACCCAACATACATCACACCACGCATGTTCTTCCATCAACTTTAACATAAACTTACTTCATAATGGAAAGACAATGCTGGATGCACTTTTGAAATCCTGTTTTTTTCATTCTGGTTTCTTCTGTACAGTCTTTGATGTGGGACCTGCAGTTTTTGGACAAATCACCCCAGAGCACTGAACAGTCACCAAATTGGGTACAGGACAATGTATTAGGAGATGTAACATAAAGACACACACTTTGACATAATTTCAGTTCAGACCTTCCTCAAACTCACTATTTATTCATCTCTTTATACTTGTCGCAGCTTTGCTATAAATTTAATTTGTTCCAGAGTTGCAAATCTTGGAATGCTTCACTCTGTTAGCTGGTCAAGGTTCAGTGATTAACAAAGCCTGAAGGATTCAACAATGCCCTTTTCCTATTTTGACCTTTATATCCCCATTGCAGCAGCTGGGTTTGGCCTTCTGCTCATCCCATCATTCACTCATGTTTGCTGATCAGTTTGTTTTTAACGGCAGTATTTTGTATTGGTCAGTTTTTCTGTAATATTCTTTGTGGTCGTCCTGGCCTCAGAATTCATGACATTTGGTTTTGAAAATTTTTGCTCATCTTGAGATGAGCTCATAAGTGAGTTCTGGTTTTGCCTCTCCTCTAATCTGGCCTTTGGCTTTTCTGCTCAGTAATTTATTCAATCCAGTGTTTGTTTGTTTATGTTGTGAAGACCACAGTGGTGGGCAGTGCAGTAGGACATCTGGAAGCACAGCAAGGTCTTGGGTTCAAATCCCAAATGGGGGTCATTCTGCATGTAGGTCGCACATTCTCCCTGTGAAAATGTGTGTTCTCTCTAGGTATTCCAGCATTTTCCAAATCCTAAAACATGAATGTTAGGGTAAGTGGTCTCTCTGGATTTCTCTGTGTGTGATAGTTGGTAGTCCTGCGGGGGACTGGAGACCTGGCCAGGATGTCCCCCATGACTCTTCTGATGCTTTATTCAGGAGGTTTCTGTTGATCTATTGAAAGTAATGAGGACCTCAGAAATCTCTTGCTTTCCACTGTGACCACTGAGATAATTGAATTAGACACTGAGGTGTGCAGGGGACGATGGACAGGGACTCTTTGTCTCATAATGGTGTTAGGCGGTTTCCCTAGTCGAATTTGTGTGTTTCCCAGATGAATTGGTGATCATTTGAGCCAGAGTCCAGTGATGACCCATTCTCACTGTTTTTCTTTCAATCTCAACCAGACAGCTGCTTTTTGAAATCATTTCTTTCCTGAAACTGAATTATTATTGTCTTTATTTAAATTGTATTTGTTTTAAGACAGACTGAAAATGTTTTATTTTAGCACTTTATCTTCTTACAAATTTAAATGACAAACTTTCTTAGCTTCCAATTTATGTTTTGATTTGTTACCCTAACTTCTAGTCATGACTCGAACTTAGTTTGAGTGTTTCATAAAAGCTGATCTGTGACAACATGTGAATCCCTACAGAAACGTCTCCTGTCACATTTCCTCCCAGAGGACTAATTATCATCAGAAACTGTTGATAGTTAGTCCTCTGGGTTTCTATGGTGTCGCTCATTAATGCTCACTGTTGTTCAGAAACATGAATGTTGTTCCTGTTTGTTGTTGGAACGCAGACTAATGAAACCACCGGTGGGCCCCTGAGCCCCAAACACCTGAACCAGTTTGACTCCCTGAACACAAACAGGTGAGGTGAAAGACCTTCAAAGTTCAATCTCTTTACAAATAACTTTTATTCTTCACTTCCTGTTTGCTGCTTTGCATCCAAACCCTTCCTGTCTTCTGACATCTACAGGAGAAAATCTCTGTGTGGTTCTTCAATTGATAGTAATTTGGGGTCAAAGGTCAGTGGACCCATCAGGAATACAAATATAAGACTCTGACATGTTTATTCTAATAAGATGATTCATGAACTAAAACAACATATTTAAAATATGTTTTATCCTTTTTGATCAACACTCAGCTTGGTCTTTGAAGTTGGAAAGCCTCCATACCATCACCCTAAGCTAGAGCTCATGGTCTCTGACTGGTAATGCCCACTGGCCGTTCAATAATCTTAACTCTACTTTGGAACTTGTTGAGCGTCATTTATTTTCAACTTAAAGTGTCCAGGAGTATGTGTTATTCTAGAGTTAACTGAACAGGAGGAAATGTGGATTTCTTCAAGAAACTTTCCACGTTTATCCTGCTGCTGTTTCACATCCTTTCTTGATCTTTACATTATCTACTTCGCCCTTTTATGTGGAGACACTTACTGATGTCTTGACATGTTTAGGTGAAGGACTGAATCCAGAAAATAAAAAAGAAATGTATAAACCTATTTGATAAAAAAGTAAAATAACATATTTAACAACAGTTTTGTCTTCTGTTGCTGTAGCTTTGTAAGTTACAAACAGTAATCTAGACCCCTGCAGCCCTCAAAGCTCTCAGGTGTGTGAGTGACCAGGACACTAATGAAATCAAAGAGATTAATTTGACCTGGTTCTCTGTCTCTGAAGACACTTTGGCCTGATGTCTCTCTCTGTGTTTGCACATGTTGACGGTCGCATGTTTTCACCGCTGCTGTTCTCAGGATTTAGGCCCCTGAAATTATTTGACATGTTTGTTGTTTTGTTTGTTAAACTGTAATTTATTGAAGAGCTTGTTGTTGCTGGCTATAGGAGAAACACAAGCTCTGCGTTTTCAGACTGAGATGTTGGAAAATTCTACAGATCATTGTATGAGATAACTCCAACAAAATAAGTTAAAGTCTTTCACAGTTTGAAGATCCCAGAGGAGATCTTTCATCATTGTAATCAGGTTATTGTCTGAACTGTAATAAATATCTATTAGTGTTTCCTCCCTCTGGGTTAATTATCAGAAACTGTTGATAAGTGTTTTTATGGAGCAGCTCACACTGGGAGTCATTAATGATTTTCTTTGTTCTGGAAACTTCAATGCTGTTCTGTTCAAAACATGCTGATGAAACTTGTTGCTCACCAGGGGGCGCTGTGTCCCCTGAGCATCTGAATCAAAGTTTGACTCTCTGGACACAAACAGTCCAACTGAATGTGTTTTAGCTTCAACAGGAAGGAGTTTTCAGAGACACTTTATGTTTTGAATAAAACTTTGAATGAAACCGAAGGCCAAAGATATGAACAACTGTTGGTATTTAATTAGGAAAAATACATTAAATTACTTCAAATTGGTTTTAAACTGGGATTTTAGATTACAGAGAGACAAATGCAAGCCTATAAAATCTTTATTCTTTAATCATAGGGATCAAAATATGACAGAAAATTGTCCCGAGATAAAAAGGCAACTTTACATCACGTAAGCATGATGACCAATTAAAGTTCTGTATTATATAAGGAACACACACACACACACACACGCACACACACACCCCTACACACCCCCACCCACACACACAAAACAACAATTCAGGTATTTAAATTCAGACTGTCCTTTAGATTATTAAATCTTGGGTCATAAAAATAAAACAAACAGCAGTTTGGGTTTGAAGAAAATATTTAATTTCTCAATTCCTATTAGACAACTTTTGTAAACCATAAAATATTATTCTTTTCAAGATGAAGATAAAACTTTTCTAGATCTGAAAGCATTGGAGAGGAATCTTTTAATTTCTTTGGACTGAACTCCATAAATGATGGGATTCAGGCTGCAGGGGATGATGTGAAACAAGATGGCGGACATTTTCCTCTGGTCTGAGTACTGAGGGAAACGATGCAACACGACGATCAGTAAGCCACAGAAAAGCATGATGAGATACACAACCAGGTGTGTGCTGCAGGTCTTCAGGGCTTTGCTGTTCAGAGATTTGTTCCTGCTGGTCAGACACACCATGGTGATCCTGGAGTAGGTGACAATGATGCTGCCGATGGAGGAGGTCAACAGAACCACAGTGAAGGTCAGGCCATAGATATTATTGATCACCACGCTCTCACAGGACAGCTTGAACAGTGAGGCGTTGTCACAGTATGGGTTGGTAATCAGAGTCCTGCAGCGGCTCAGCCGGATCGTCAGGCCCAGCAGAATCCCGACCAGAACCAAGGCCGACCCCCAGGCAGAGATGGTTAGTTTCACCACCATCCTGTTGGTCATTATCGCAGAGTAACGCAGAGGATTACAGATGGCAACATATCTGTCGAAAGCCATGATCATCAGCGCCGTGTGGGACGTGGTGCCGAACATGTGAGTGCAGAAAGCCTGAACAACACACTCATAGTAACTGATTATCAACTCTGAGGGAGGCTTCAGGAGGTCCGACAGCAAACGGGGCAAAACAATTGAATTCCCAAAGATGTCATTAACTGGAAGGTTACAGAACAACAAATACATGGGCTGATGCAGGCTTTTATCAATCCAAACCAGGATTATAATCGCAATGTTCAGTATCATTATGCACAGATAGGAGAAGAGGAAAAACAAAAAGACAGGGTACACTGATGTCTCTATGACCTTTAACCCCTCCAGCTGGAGGGTCACACTATTAAAGGTTTCATTTTCCATCATCCTGAAAGAACGATGAAATGAGAACATCAAGATTTTTTCTTTCCACACGAAAAATAATTATGAAAAAATTAAACAAAGACACCTTTCGGAACGAGCAAAATTATTTGTTGGTTTAGAAACACAAACACCAAAAGCAATATGTTCAAAATGTTTGCGTCTAACCCCAACATTTACCTGGGATTTCTAACCTTGTTAGGCTTGCAAAGATGAACCACTTTGATTGTAGGACCATTGTCATCTGACAACTCAGAACAGGAACTTAAGTTACTCTCCTGGGCCAGTCTGGATCTGGGGTGTATTCGGATTTTCATTTCCAACCTCTCTTGGTGATTATTTTTACCTTAACTGTGGGAGGTTCAGCCATGTTGGACAAGAGGAACCTCAGAGAGGTAGAATTTCCTGGATCATCTCAATACAGAACTCAGGAACTATATCAAGATATGGAGAAGAACCATTCTGCACACCGTCATCTGGACTGGCCTGTTCTTATTTAGCACTTCATCTCATCCAGAAGACCCCAAAGTGCTTCACACTACATTCAGTCCTTCACACATTCATGCACTGATGGTGGCAAACTGCTACGTAATAGCACAGCTGCTCTGGAGCAGTCTGAAAGAGGCAGGGCTGCCATGACACAGCACCACCTGTTCAGCCCTCTGACCTCCACCAGCAGGCAACAGGGGTGAAGTGCCTTTGCCTTAGGAAACAACAACAGAGGTAGTTGAATTGAACTGTCAACCCACGAACTGCAGTGCAAACTCCTACTCCCATCTCCACCATGTTATCTGCCAACAAAAGACAGGAATATAAGATCCTCTTACTGGAGAACTTGGAAACAGGAATCTTTACAGCATTTAACTCAGCTGGTGTTTTCCAGCTGCCTTGGTATCACCTGAGCTGGAGTGGGGTAAAGATTCTGCTGTCCGTTAGCATCAGAATACACCTATAAAATAAAGATCAAACTAGCCCAATTCTGTAGAGTTTGCACCTTTTCCCTTTGAACTCTAACTAAAACATTTTAACTGAGTCATCATACTTGAGTTAGTGCTGTCTAGTTGGAAACAGATTGAAAACTTTTGACCATCTCCAGCGGTACCACCTCCATGTTGGGACTTCCCCTTTCCACAGCTCCCTTGAATGCAACATTATAAACTGGGGAAGGATGCTTCCCCACTGCTATCTAACTGCAGTGCCAGTTAGATAGCAAATGAACATCATTATAGAAGGTCAGAAAAAACTAAAGGTACAATCTAGACATTAAATTACTGAGCTTTTCTGATTAACTTTGAGCACAAACTCCTTTCGGTCCTACAGATTTCTGTAAAAAGATTTAACAAATTTCACACCTTTAAACTGTGATTGCTGCTCATTGGTTTTTGCATCCAGTAATGATGGAAAACTACACTTTCAACAGCTACATGCTGCAGATAGAAGGGTTAAATGTGGGAGAGGCGTCCATGTATCCTGTATTCTTTGTGTTGCTGTTCGTTTATCTGTTCATTATGATAGCTAACATTGGGATTGTGGCTCTGATTATCCTTGATAAAAGCCTCCATCAGCCCATGTATTTGTTGTTTTGCAACCTGCCTTTTAATGATATTCTGGGAAACTCTGTCATGTTGCCTCGTGTGTTGATGGACATTCTCCAGCCGCCGGCTGAGCGCCTCATCAGTTACTATGAGTGTGTTGTACAGGCTTTCTGTTCCCACATGTTCGGCACCACGTCCCACACAGTGCTGATGATCATGGCCTTCGACAGATATGTTGCCATCTGTAATCCTCTGCGTTACTCTGCGATAATGACCAACAGGATGATGATGAAACTGACCGTCTGTGCCTGGGGGTCGGCCTTGGTTGTGGTCGGGATTTTGCTCGGTCTGACCATTCGACTGAACCGATGTAGGACTTTCATTGCAAATACTTACTGTGACAATGCCTCACTGTTCAAGCTGTCCTGTGAGAGCGTGGTGATCAATAACATCTATGGCCTGACCTTCACTGTGGTTCTGTTGACCTCCTCCATCGGCAGCATCATTGTCACCTACTCCAGGATCACTGTTGTCTGTCTGACCAGTAAGAGCAAGTCTCTGAACAGTAAAGCCTTGAAGACCTGCAGCACACACCTCTTTGTCTACATGATTATGTTTGTTTTTGGAAAAATGAACATTGTGTTGCATCGTTTCCCTGAATACTCAGAGTACAGGAAAGTGTGTGTTATTCTGTTTCATATCATCCCCGGCAGCCTGAACCCCATCATCTACGGCGTTCAGTCCAAAGAGATGAAAAGGTTTCTGTTCAAGCTGTTCTTCTCCAGAAAGATTCTGTCATCTTTATAATAATGAGTAAAATCAGCTTTAAATTCTGAACGCTGAGTGTGACTCATTAAGTTTAAAACATTTGACAATGAAATGTTTGTGTGTAAAAAAAGAAAAAGAAGGCAAGAGACAGAGAAATCCCCATTAGCTGGGAGTTTCAGAAAATGTACACTGACATTTCTGGACATGCCATGCACAGTGGACATGCCTCATACATCCCATTGTTGTTCCCAGGTTTAGTTTATTGAATATAGAAATGTATATAGAATTGTAAAAACAACTTTATTGACCAACGATAAAAAATCACGTATGCTTAAAAGGTAAGAAAATATTCTGAGTATATAATGAGTATTTTTTAGCCAAAACATGTCTGCAATGTCTTTGACTACAATATGGTTTTTTGATATACTATATCAAAGTCAAAGTATAAAATGTGTTAAAATTGAGTTCAGAACAAGTTCAGATTTTAGTCATGAATTTGTCAAAAAAATGTAAACTGTAATGGACTCAGACATACAATTGACCATCTTTAGGTCACAAAGCCCCTCCTGTTCGTCTACTGAGGGACACAGCTGATACTGTACAGTGAACCTCTATCAGGGGCCATGGATGTTGGACATAGTTCAATGTTATAACTGATATTTTGTCACTATCTTTCACAAATAAAAACATTTTTTACAATCATCCTGATATGTTTGTTTTCAGGGAAGCCTGGGCTCTGAGATTCAAGTGCAACTAATACCTTGGTTGGTTTACTACAAATTGATGAAGGCTTTCCCATGGGTTATATTGGGAAAATGTTCAAGGTTTAATACATGTTCCTGGGTAAGAAAATTTCGCCCTACTTTAGAATTAGAAAAATGTCAGGCAAATGTCCCATAAAGTTTTACCTAAACAGGCCCATGGAGTTCTTCAACTCTGGATTGATGGGTCTTTGACCCGGCTTAAGTGTGCCTATCCAGATTCAATTGGAGGTCCAGATAAGCCCCCGGGGGTCCAAATACGTCTGATCCCCCAATCAGAAGTATTGGGAATCAGAAGTATTGATTCCAGGAATTCTGATTCCTCGAATCAAAATTCTCCACTATCCCTGGAGAAGGGATAGCTCACACTGGCCTGGGGAGTCTGGGACATTTGCCTAACACTAATTATAATAACAGGTGTCCAGAAACTGGAGCATTTTGGGACACCTGTCAGACATTATAACTGCAGAAAGTGTACGGCAAATGTCACTGACGCATGGGATCACAGTGGACATGCCTCATACATCCCATTGTTGTTCCCAGAAGTCTCATGCTTGTCCCATATGTCCCAGGCAGCATTCAGAAGCGCTGCCCACCTCCCACTGTAACTTGCAGCCTGGTCAGAAATTCAGCTTCAATACGATATATCTTAACAAGATATTTGCTTGTTAAAGAAATATATCAGCTTCTGCTGCACCCAGAAACTTCTCATCTTTGCTGACCTGACACACACAGTCCCACCGATAAAATACATTGAGTGTACGCAGCCTGCACAATGCCAAGGGTCAAAGTCTGATCTGAGAGCCATTTAGCATTTATCTGTCCTTTAGGACCTTTTGCCACTTTTGTCCAACCTTCAAACTCAACAAATTAACATAATTACTGGGTTCCAAAAGAGTCTGCCAGCTGCAGACTCTTTTGATTGGTGTAGCTGCACCAATCAAAGGGGGTTAAAAATTTTAATGGAGATGCTAAATCCTGAGCGTAAACAAGTCCTCCATAGCACCCAAAAAAAAAAGGAGCACCTCAGGTTGGTGTCAAAGTTGACATGCCGGACACATTTGGAAATTCTAAAATGGCTCTTTTCCCCACTTGGTTTTGGTTTTATGTACTGGTCCACCAGAGTCAGATTTTCCCATGGCTGCATGGCCAAATTAATTTGCTACCTTGGACATGCTTATTCACAAAAACAAAGAGAAACTCTTGACATGCCTCAAAGGAAGGTTTATTGTTGTCAACTCTTTAAAAATCATTCCAGTTCACACAGTGGTAGTGCTTTAGTATAACAGGGATTATGGGAGCATGGCTGGGCCTCTCATCATTTGTGATGAGAGGTTTCTTTTCACAGGAAGTGACTCCTGGCCACTCATTATCATCCACAGTCTGAGTGAATGTCATACTGGCACCCACCTTTCAGAGAACAAGTTTCTGTTTTGGCCTTACTCCAAGAAGGCTTCAAGGTGAATTTACTTGTTTGGATTCAGTTCTCTGGCAGGTTCCAGTCGTTGAATGTGGTTAGAAATTAATCTAACCTGATTAGCTTAAGGACAGCATAGATTAAGGATTTCATTGATGTTGCTGCTCCCTAAATGAATATATATTTCTTCTCAGGCTCAATGGTTGAGCTGGGACCATAAATCATTTGATTTGAGCTCAGGAGCAGAACCAGTTCTACGTCGTCCACAAAAAAGTGAATAAAGCTTCTAATCTGACCAAGGCACCTTGAGTTTTTAATAAAAGGAGAATAGGCTAAATCTCATTGATATCGTAACTTGAAATGTTTGACAGTCTTAACAGTGAGCCTTAATGGGTCTTAACACAGAAATAGTTAAGACCTTGAAAGATCTCACTGTCTCCATGGCCACCTGATGGTTAGGACTTCCCCTTTCCACCTGCCACCTGGTTTCACACCTTTTATATTGTGAAGAAAGATGTTTTGATTCACTGAAGTATCAGTTTGTTTAGTAGCTTGATGGAAAACTACACTTTCAACAGCTACATGCTGCAGATAGAAGGGTTAAATGTGGGAGAGGCGTCCATGTATCCTGTATTCTTTGTGTTGCTGTTCGTTTATCTGTTCATTATGATAGCTAACATTGGGATTGTGGCTCTAATTATCCTTGATAAAAGCCTCCATCAGCCCATGTATTTGTTGTTTTGCAACCTGCCTTTTAATGATATTCTGGGAAACTCTGTCATGTTGCCTCGTGTGTTGATGGACATTCTCCAGCCGCCGGCTGAGCGCCTCATCAGTTACTATGAGTGTGTTGTTCAGGCTTTCTGTTCCCACATGTTCGGCACCACGTCCCACACGGTGCTGATGATCATGGCCTTCGACAGATATGTTGCCATCTGTAATCCTCTGCGTTACTCTGCGATAATGACCAATGGAATGGTGGTGAAACTGACCGTCTCTGCCTGGGGGTCAGCCTTGGTTCTGGTTGGGATTCTGCTGGGTCTGACCATTCGATTGAGGAGGTGCAGGGCTCTGATCACCAACCCATTTTGTGACAATGCCTCTCTGTTCAAGCTGTCCTGTGAGAGCGTGGTGATCAACAATATCTATGGCCTGACCTTCACTGTGGTTCTGTTGACCTCCTCCATCGGCAGCATCATTGTCACCTACTCCAGGATCACTGTTGTCTGTCTGACCAGTAAGAGCAAGTCTCTGAACAGTAAAGCCTTGAAGACCTGCAGCACACACCTCTTTGTCTACATGATTATGTTTGTTTTTGGAAAAATGAACATTGCGCTGCATCGTTTCCCTGAATACTCAGAGTACAGGAAAGTGTGTGTTATTCTGTTTCATATCATCCCCGGCAGCCTGAACCCCATCATCTACGGCGTTCAGTCCAAAGAGATGAAAAGGTTTCTGTTCAAGCTGTTCTTCTCCAGAAAGGTTCTGTCATCGTAATGTCTCAAATCTGTTTTTTTGTTTGTTTTTGTTTTTGTTTGCTTACTGTGGAAAGATTTACAGATAAACATTTTAGGGTGTGCTGTGGATACGGGGTTTAGCACAACCCACGTATGGAGGCCTTAGTCCTTGACGTGGCTGTCACGGGTTCGATTCCTGACCCTGCTGACATTTGCCGCATGTCTTTCCCTCTCTCCGTTCCCTCTTTCCTGTCAGCCTACTTTCAAAAATATACGGGCCGCTAGAGCCAACAAAAATCCTTGTAGAAAAAAAGAAGTTAAACATTTTAAAATGAATTGTCCTCGGTCTCTGAAAAGTTTAAAATTATTTCAGAGGAATCCCTGACATTAATTAAATCATGTTTTAATTATGTTTCTTGTATGTGAGGCACTTAATCGCAATGAATGCTTGTATTTAAAATTAACAATGTGCATCCTTTCAATGTAAAGTCCACATCTTTATATTTGTAGTAAAATAATTGACGGTATTTTAGCATCTGGTCTTTAACAGTTTTAAGTCAATAAAATTATTTTCCTTCACAAAGTATTTTTTATTTAATAAATTATTCATTTTGAAAAACAATCAGTTCATTTTCTCCTCATCTAGTATTTCATTCTTCCTGAAAGTGCTGCAGATTGACTCATCTGTTGAGACATGCTGTTACCTCAGCTAGTTGGAGTTGTGGTCTTGAACTATCAATATACAGTAATTATCCATTTAATTAATAATTATATGTCTGCAGGAAATGTAAACAAGAAATAACCAATATAAAGGACTGTACTAGTCTCTACAGTTGGCACTTTAATGAACTAATGAAATATTGAATTCAATGACAATCCAGGCAGTATATATGACAGCTAACATTTACAATGACAAACCATTTCTTCTTAACAAAGGTATTTATGTCAGTGACATAAAAATGACTGAAATTAATGACACAAAACTTTCATTTAAGTTCAAATATACTTTAAAAACTGATCAAGATTACAAGAAATATAAATGGAAGAATTGCATTTTATGGATTTAATTTTGATTCAATGAATTTAATTTAGCAATATTTTAGTCATTCTGCAGCTTGCTCCAAACCAAAAGCTCTTTTACCAACAGAATTAGAATCGCCATGCTAAGCCATGTTAGCACTGATGCTACGTTATGCCCAGTTACCTTCTTGATGTCTGGTGGATGTTTCAGTCTTGGAGCAAGCTTCCTAATACGGGAAAAGGAGCTGAGAGCTCTGCTAATCTTAAATTATTTCAGAAGGAAATGGTCCTCAACCATTGAGGCAGCTACTAACTACAAAGACATGTTAGCCACTGCATGCTGCTGCTGTCTTCCAGTTCAATGCATCTGTACATGAAGATCTCCATATTTACTACCATTTTCTCCATTTTGTTCTCAATTCATCAAAACTGCTAACCATACGGATTGATGTAAGGTTTTGTGTTTTGAGGTATTTTTGCTGGATTTATAAATTTGCTTGTCTGGGTGTGACTCCATAGAGTTGAGTCATTTTTAACTCTGCAGTCTAATTTATAAAACTTTGCCCCCATGCCCTGGCAACATGATAGAGTCTTGATTCCAACATGGCAGAAAACCTTTAGGATGAATAAAACCAGAGACTGTGAGTCAGACTGACACTCTGCACTAAACTGAGTGGACGAAGCTGACGATGCTGAAGCTGCTTCAGGGTTGGCCAGCCAAATTAAACCCCTTATATTAACTGTATTAACAATGGCATCCAGTTTCATTGTGTGAATGCAGGTGACCCAACATACTTGGCCTTATAGTGTGTACCACACTAACCTAACCAATAGCAAATAACAGTTAGAATAAGGTGAATTATAAATGGAGTGAAGGGGCCTCAGAATCATATGGGAATGTTTTGGTCTTTGACACAACAGAATTCACTCCACTGGACCTTTTTACATCACAGTTCTTATTGAGCCATGCTCCAGGTGAAGGATGCAGGGTGAGTTTTTCAACAAAATGATTCCATGTTTTACACATGAACATGAAGAACCTCCAAGAAATATTCAGTATTTTGCCTAAAATATGTATTTTGTTTACATTGTTAGCCAGAAAAAACAAGATTCTGATTTTAAACTGGAACATACTGGGAAATTGTGAATACTAATCTGGTGGCATCGATGGTTCATCACTTTCAGCTGGTTTATGATCCAAAACATAATCAACCTTCTTCCTTCACCATCTCTGTCCTCGCAACTGAATAATGTCTGAAACATGAGGGTTGTGCTAAGAGACGATGATGTTGGACCAAATATTTAGATCTTCAGCAGGGCTTTGCAGACTTTGGAGGCAGAAATCTACATCTAAATCAGTCTGATTTACAAAAACAGTTCTGCATGAATGAAAATCATCCAACAGTATAAATTAGATCGTAATTATGAAATGAAGAACTACTTCAGGGACACATGACACCTTTGTCAGTTAATCCAAAAAAAAAAAAAAAGACAATAAAGTAATAAAAAAAAACATAAAAAACAAGCTGATTAAAAAATTACCCTTCATGAACTTTCTGTTAATGAATCAGAGAACAAGAATTGTTCCTTTGTTTTGTTTTCATCAGTTAGGAACTTTATTTTTAAATCACGTTTTCTACATAATTTTTTTGTATATCAAAGAACATAAATTAGACTTTGAACTAAAACATGATTTCATATTAGTATTTTCAAAGACTTAAACATAAATATTTATGAACAAAATTCAGTTTGATGCAATGACAGCAGAAGATTATAATATTTGTCTGGATCAGAAGTTTGAAACATCTAAATACAGAAAATATAAAGTAAATGTAAGAAATGTGTGAAAACCGAATTAGAACTCGATTCTATGTTTGGATGTCCATCATCATGATGACAGAACCTTTTTGGGCCGGGACAACCTCGACAAGAATTTCTTGATCTCTTTGGACTGAGCTCCATAGATGATGGGGTTCAGGCTGCCGGGGACGATGTGGAACAAGATGGCGACCAGCTTCCTTTGGTCTACGAACTGAGGGAAGCGATGGAGCACGATGTGAAACTTTCCACATACAAACATGATCATGTAGATGAAGAGGTGTGTGCTGCAGGTCTTCAGGGCTTTGCTGTTCAGAGATTTGTTCCTGCTGTTCAGACACACCATGGTGATCCTGGTGTAGGTGACAATGATGCTGCCGATGGAGGAGGTCAACAGAACCACAGTGAAGGTCAGGCCATAGATATTATTGATCACCACGCTCTCACAGGACAGCTTGAACAGTGAGGCGTTGTCACAGTACGGATTGGCGATCAGAGTGCTGCAGCGGCTCAGCCGGACCGTCAGACCCAGCAGAATCCCAACCAGAACGAAGGCCGACCCCCAGGCAGAGATGGTCAGCTTCATCACCATCTTGTTGGTCATTATTGCAGAGTAACGCAGAGGATTACAGATGGCAACATATCTGTCAAAGGCCATGATCATCAGCACCGTGTGGGAAGCAGTGCCGAACATGTGGGAACAGAAAGCCTGAACAACACACTCATAGTAACTGATGAGGCGCTCAGCCGGCGGCAGCAAGATGTCCGACATCAGGCGGGGCACCATGTACGAGTTACCTAGAATGTCGTTAAACGGCAGGTTACAGAAAAGCAGGTACATGGGCTGATGGAGGCTTCTGTCCATGCAAATTAGGATCACAATCCCCACATTAGATATCATGATGAACAGGTAGATGGAAAGGAAGAAGAAAAAGAGAGGGTACATCGACATTGGAGTCACTTTTATCCCTTCCATCTGCAGAGTGAAGCTGTTGAAGGTGAAATTTCCCATCAGTCTGAAACAAAGGCACCAAATAAGAGATAAGAGGAACTGTCATCACAAGCATGAAGTTCTTGGAACATTTTAAATAAATTAAATTAAAAACTGTAAATATTACCAGCGTTTTCTTCCTTCCTCTTGATTTACTGGACAGAGAGGCGACAGACCTCCAGCTCTGTCAGTTTTATAAAGACGTCCGTTCATTAGAGAGGCAACGTCAACTCTGTGGTGATGGCAACAGAAATCAACCAGGAGGGTTGCGTCATTGCTCAACTGTATTTTTTAAAGGTTAAATAATTATTTCATATGTTTTCAAAGCCAGGGCTGCTCCTGGTCTGAGTTCACATCCAAACAGAACCGGGTCAAAACCGGCACAGAAACTGCAGACAATGGTTAACTAAACGCCGGTAGCTTTTATCAGCTTCCTTCATCTGCCGACCAGCTGCTGATTGTGCTGGCTCTCTCAGAAACTTTACAATCCATCAGAGATGGTGGCCACCTTTACTGCTATAAACAGAGTGCTGCGGCAGCCACCTTTACTGCTATAAACAGAGTGCTGCGGCAGCCACCTTTACTGCTATAAACAGAGTGCTGCGGCGGCACCATTTTGATGCTTTACATCATTCGTAGTGTGTTGTGTGTTGGATGTGAGTGGAACGATAAGAGTTGAAATAGCTCTGGAGTCCAGAGCTGTTTAATCACAAACTTTCCTTCTTACAGTCTCCAGCAGAAGGAATGAAACCCTTTTAGGGCAAACACGGCTGCCACATCGCACCCTCACCTTTCAAAATAAGAGCACACAACATGACCTGAACTCCTCCATTTACATTATGAACAACGTAACAACACAAATTCAGATTTCATCAAATAAAATATTTGAATGTGGCCTCATTAAGCAGGTTTGGAGTAAAGTGTTCAGAAATGACACAGGTCATTGTTTTCCTTCCTCTGGTTTCCAGCAGAAGAAGGAAACCAGTTTCCTGTTTCCATTCAGGCAGTTCTGCTGTTTGGTTCGTCTTCCATAAACTGGGAGCTGCTTGGATCCAGAAGGCTCTTTTTGGATCAAAAGAGTAGTAAAATGTACTATGATGACATTTATTGTTTTAAAATAGTAGCAGATAGTGAGACTGAACTATTGCTGTGAGTTAACAAGTTCAGTTTAAGCTGTAAGTGATCAATCAATTGATTTTTATCAATTAAAGCAACGTCAACACAGATTATTAACTCCAATGTAAAGATTTATTTCCACACTATCCATGTAGTGCAAAAGAGCCTGTTTTCGTCTTTTCTTTTTTCTGGACTGTGGCGCCCCCTGCTGGTTACAGCACACATAGCAGTCCCATCTTATCTCTCTTATCTTTTTACCAAAGTTGACATTTCATTCATCTGCACTTTCCTAATACCTTGAATCAATAAAAACTGTCCTAATTTCATATTCCAGTCTTTTTTCCTTTGACCCAAATTCTTAAAAACATGTTTCCACTTTTTGTTTTTCCGGAGGAAGGAGGCTGAGGTCAGGTTTCTCTCGGCAGAAGAGGGTTTGTAAAAACTAAAGGATGAGCAATAAATATTTCAACTTGATGTGAAGCTTAATGTTGGTCTGGATGAAGACGGCCTGATGGTGGCGCTGTCGGACCGCCTTCAGCCGTGAATCCTCGCTGTTAGAGCCAACGTCCTGCGGATGTCTGGAAATCAGTTTGACTTGATTTATTTTTAAAAGTCTGAGTCTGATGGAAAAAACATGACAGGAAACAGAGAGGATGTCAGCAAACACAAACAGGAAGTGAATGTGGAGCAGATGAAGAAGAACCAGACAGTTTCAGTCTTACAACAAAATCCAAGAAAATATCAAATCAGCTCAGAGGAAAACATGAAAGACTTGCTGTACACGAGTTAGAAGGATGGACTGGTGTGGGCTGAATTTAAATGCTTGCCACACTTTTAAGATTTTTCCCCTTTTAGAAGACAACCTGACTTTAGGCTGGTTTATCTCACTGTTTCTGATTGGAATGGGAAAATGAGAGGAACATGAGCAGAGATGTCTGCTTATCAACTTCTGCTCACTTTTATTTTGGAGGAGTTTTATTTCCTCTGATCACCAGTTGTCATTACACCTCCCAGAGCTCCCACTGCTCCCAGAACTCCCAGTTCTTGATGGGTTGGGTTCAGTCCGAGAGTTTTAGGTCAAAGTATCAAAGTTGACCTGCCTCTTGAGTCTGGAGAGAAAAGATAAAGCTGTTAATGATGAATAACTGGAGAGTAGTAGGAGAGAGTAGTGAAGAGCACTGAAAAAATGAACAGCTGATCCAACTTAAATATATATACTATGTTAATTGGTCACAAGTAATCAAGTTAATTTATGAAGTTTATTAAAGGGGTAGTTTTATGTAAAATCATTTTATCTTTAAAGTTTTTCTCTGAAGTGTTGCTTTGATGTAGGAGAAATCCTTTCATCTCCATGATAACTGTTCAACCTTTAAAACACCTGGGTGGACCTCGCTCCACCTTCGAGACGCAGCTCCTCCCCCACTCAGCTCCTTCAGACTAGTGAGTAGTAATTAGCAAACATCTGCTGAGCTACTTATAGGACCTGCTGGTAAAAACATTAAAAGAGGAGGCATGTTGGGATGACTTCCTGGAGGTGGAGCTTCGGAAAGAGCAAGAGTTTTTAAAGAGACAGAGGCCCTATTTCAAGTCAAATTAGGACGTAAAATTGATTTAAGTCATATTTGAGATATGAAGCATTTTATAACTGAAGGTAACACAGTTAGTTGATTCTGAATGTCGATGTGGCTGGAAAACACGACGCCGCTCTTTTAAGAAGTCAAGTTAAACAAATGCAGATCAAATAAGTTTGATAAACTTTATTTTGTTTTTTTATTTAGTTACGTTTGAAGCTTAGTTATTTTCAGTCTCCAGCAGCCGGTCCACCAGATGAATAAAAGTTTAAAGGGGAAACCAGAT
Organism: Poeciliopsis retropinna; assembly: GCA_010277075.1. Lineage (NCBI taxonomy): Eukaryota > Metazoa > Chordata > Actinopteri > Cyprinodontiformes > Poeciliidae > Poeciliopsis > Poeciliopsis retropinna. The sequence goes on along the minus strand of VMRM01000033.1, from coordinate 1,122,968 downwards.
TCCTGGTCCAGATTCGGAAACAGGAATCCTGCAGGATAAGAGCTGACAGAACCAGTTCGATCCCAGATCCAGATGTGAAGCGGGCGGGCGGCCTAGCCGGCCGGAGGAATACGCTCCACTGGGTCAAACAGCAGAGCAGCGGGTCCGACGGGTTCTGATGGGTCTCTGACATCTGCTGCCGCCGAACCGAAGCCGAATAGCGTCTCCAAGCTTCCTGGTTTCCTCCCGCCGCCCCGCCGCCCCGCCTTCCTGCGCGGCTGGATCAGCTTCAGGCTGCAGCAGAGAAGCAGAACCAGAACCAGCGCCGCCACTCTGCTGAAGCCTTCACGGTGAGTCTTCCTCTCTGTTTCCTTCATCTTCATCATGACGGGTCTTCATGCTGCTGGTCTGACCGTGAAACGACCTGCTGGGTTTAGAGGAGACCTGAAGCCAGAAGCAGCTGGAGAGACGCGGCTGTTCTGATTTCACTGGAAACCTTCAAATTAGACAAACTCTGAATTTAATGTGAAAATTTTTTTATCAGATCACCATCTGTTTTCGCATTTCATTCCAAATGTTTGCAACGCGAGCCAAACTGTCTGCTGTTGAACCTCCTGATAACGAGAGTTACTGATTAACTCCCACAATGGGATCTGCAGGAGGTTCTGCACCACAGAGCCTGTCAGAACCACCAGGATCCGGTCCGATTTACTGTGACTCTAAAGGAATGAGTCAGAAGATTTGAACATTTAAAATCAGCCAAACAAAAACAAACAGAGATGAAAAATTCAATTAATCTCTGGTCAGTTTAACGTGATGATCGGAGTAACCAGAGAGTCTCAGCCTTTCTACAGGAGACCTGGTTAATGGGAACAGCAACTAAATGTTGGATTAAAAAGAAACAATCAAAACGAGAAGAGAGGTTTAACTCTGGACTTACTGGAGTTCATAAAACAGATTTAATTGTTCAACTGAAACAATTATAAGACTGTGTTTTATAATGTTTTATGTTTTGTCTTGGGGGTTTTTTCACCTTGTTTTACAATGGCCTGAAATAATAAAATGTTGAAATCAAAGGAGTGATGAGCTCAGTCAGCTCAGAGGGATGATGTTTGACTTTCAGCAGGAAGAGGACACCTTCCAAATCGGAACCCTACAGAGGCATTTAAAAGCTCTGGGATTGTTCTGCTGACAGCAGAGAACAAGGAGAGGCGACAAACTGAATCGAAAGCTCTGACTGAATTCAGAGAGCAGCCATTTCTGCTCCAGTTCTGACCAGCATTATTACCCTGATGACCTCATCGTTCCAAACAGCTAGCCAGCTATGTTAGCGAGTCCAGCAGCGAGGCTGTGTTTGTCGTTATGCTGGTGACTGAGCTGCAGCTGGACTCAGGTTGGACTCCAGAAGAAGTTACAAAGCTTCACTGGTGCTGGGAGACAGGACACAAGTCCAACCAGTTTAACAACTGGTTGTTAAAGGAAGTGTTGTTCCATGTTAAGATGACTCATTAAGTCCAGATATCTAATCTGGTTGGCATCCAGATGAAACAAATTGTGAGCTGACAATGCTCTGATAAGGAACTGCTTCCTGTTGAAATAGTAAGTTAAATCACCTGGAACAGATTACTGACTAAATAAAAACATGGCAGAGGAGAATCTGAATGATAATCAATCAAAGAAATGTTTAAATGATCTTTTTATGGAGGCTTTTTCCTGTAGTTGAAGCACAACCTGAGCTGCAAACCTCAACAAGTCTAAGGCAGGTCAAAGTGCGACACTTAAAACCAATTATGAAAACAAACATTACATCTAATTAATCAAATGCATGTTCAATGTTTTTACATTTCTCAATTATGTTTGAATAAAATTGTTTTCTGAAAAATGTTCTATTGTCTCAAATCAGATGTTTGGTTTGAGACAATAAAACATTTTCTTAAGTTTTTTTTTTTTTTGAAAATGTGTATTTTTGCATTTCAAGCTTGCAAAATTAAGCATTAATCAAATTAATCTCAGTGCTGAACATTTGATGATTTCCTCACTAAGCAGAGACATAAGAGCCTGAGGATTACAGCAACATACTAGTAGATAGAAAAAAAAATCTGAAATTGTAATATCACGCTAAAAAATAATAAGAAAACGTAGAAAGTTTAAAAATAGATTTTTTTGTAATTAATTAGTCGCATTTTAATAAATAGAATTTTTCTAGAAAAAACGAGTTTCAAAAGTCAAAAATTTGTTCGAAAAAATTGCGATTTTGAGATTACTCTGAACATTTTTAGAAAAAACATGGAGATTTCAGACTTTTGAAACTCGAAAATTTCAATGTTTTTTTTTTTGTTTGTTTTTTTGGTTTTTAATATAACTTTTCTGAGTTTCTGTACCGCGCAGAAGACAGACTCTCAGTTTCAGCCTGTTTTTATTTAAATGCTGCAGAAAACGATCCGCGGAGAAATTCAGACCAGTTATGGTGTGAAATATTGGTTACCATGGAAACGTGGGGAATTTAACGGAGAGCCGCGTTAGGAAACGAGCTCAGATCCTTCACAATAAAAGCCCTGTTGTGTTTCGTGTGGGCGAAACACAATAGTCGTGATGGAGACCTTTCGTGGAGCCCAGAGGTCGGGCTGAAAGCCACCAGAACCTTTGCGGGACGTTTGCCACATCCGGTCGCCTCTTATTTTGTCTTCGGTTCCTCTGCAGCTTCACTCCTGTCTGACTTTTTTCTCTGAGGTTTGCAGAAATGTGCTGAGTGTGCAGAGCAAACGTGAGTGTGTAAAATGTGTGCGTGGGCTTTGAGGTTCGGGACCTAATGACAGAGTCCAGTCCGCCTCATCGCTGTGTGTTTTGCAGGTCCCGCTCTCCTGTCCACAGAGAAAGGATGGTGGCCGACAACTTGAATTCCGCGGGCCGCCGCTGGAGCCCATTCCGCAGCGTCAAGGTCGGTTTGGGTTCAGGGTGGAGCAGCAGACATGAAGCCAACATTCACTGTGTGGAAACACACCGTTAAAATCAAACCTTTTCTGACTCGAGTCGGTTTGGAGTAACGAAATTCTGAATCTAAAAAAGACTCGTTTTTTTTTTTTTTTTTAAAGTGTGACGTTTAAGGGTTACTCGGAAAACCTTGATTACGATGAGGTTTTCTTCAGCTTCTGATTCGATAATTCACAACATTTGAGTTGATTTATGTTAATCCTTATTTTTGTGACATCATAGAAAATTAACATTGAGACTTGAATAGCATTTTTAATCAAGTCAATTGCAGGCTTGGTAATTAATTAAAAACCAAAATAAGCAACATTTTCAGTTCAAAACCCATTTTTGCTGCTAAATTATTAAACAAATATATGAGCTCGACATTTTTAACCAACCGATTAAAGCAAAGTTTTGTTCCAAGAGCGCATGAAAATAATCAAATTATAATCAGTTTAACCAATCAGACAGCAGGTCAGACTGCCGTCCATTGTAGCTTTAAAGTGTTCAAGTGGAGGAATCTTCATTAGCGCAGACTCAGTGTTTGACTTTCAGGACATTTTGTTCTTGTTTTCATCCTGAAACTCTTAGTCCAACCTCCCACACTTTTTTATTTTTCTTCCAAGTTGTCGGAGTTTCCTGGAATGGGAAAACGTTTCCAGGGATGTCTGGTGGTTTGCAGAGAGGGGAGGGAAATCTGGAGTGGATCAGGACTTTCCTGGGCTCTTCTGTTGGAGCAGAGAATGAAAAAGCTGCCGTGTTGTCTTCCCTCTGCCTGCAGGTGTTTGTGCTGTGCCACAGTCTGCTGCAGCTGTCTCAGCTCCTCGTGTCAGGCTACATGAAGAGTTCCATCTCCACCATCGAGAGACGCTACGGCCTGTCCAGCCAGAAATCTGGGATCCTGGCCGCCTTCAACGAGGTCAGTGCTGCAGCTGGAGAGCTTCGCCTTGATTCAAACCCAAACCACTCAAAGGTCTCAGGATGATGTTGGCTGGAGGCCGAGCATGGAACCGCTCCAGCACCGAAATGTTACAAAATAAAATCTGAGCGCCAGGTCAAAGGTCAAAGTATTCACCCTCCTTGGACTTTTCCCACATTTCGATCTGATCCAACAATAATCATTATTGAGTTTCATTTGGACCAAGCATAGCAATTGGAACCTGATAAATGGGTTTTATTTCAGACAGTTCAAAGTGCCATAAAAACTTCCCACAGTCATCAATCACTGAACGAGCAATAAACATTTAGTCAAACGCCATCGTCACGCAAATACACATCAAATATGTTGAATTTATTACTAATCATCTCTGACCAGGTGAGGTTTTAGCCTTCATTTAAAAGGAGCTCAGTGTTTCTGTTGCTTTGCAGTTTTCTGCAGGTTTGTTCCAGATTATGACCTTCACAGGTACTCTCCCCTCTGCTCTCGTGTCCAGGTGGGGAACACTGTCCTCATCATCTTTGTGAGTTTCTTCGGCAGTCGCGTCCACCGGCCGCGGTTCATCGGGTGCGGAGCTATGCTGGCGTGCATGGCCTCGCTGCTGATGGTGGTGCCTCACTTCCTGAGTGGAGAGTACACCTACACGGACAAGATCACCAGTAAGAACCGCGCTCTGACCTCTGACCTCTCATCCAGGCTGGACCTGAACGTTACCTCCTGAGACTGAGGTTTGCTTTGCTGCTTGAGGGTGAGCCTGCCTGTTTCCCTACAGCATCCAGTGGTAACAAGTCTGGCCTCTGCTTCTCCTCGTTGCCCTCCAACCAGACGTGCCACAAGGAGGACAGCGACACCCAGTGGGCCGTCTACCCGCTGCTGCTGCTAGGCCAGCTGCTGCTGGGCATCGGCGCTGTTCCCATCCAGCCCTTCGGCATCTCCTACATCGACGACTATGCTAGCAGGAGGAACTCTCCGCTCTACCTTGGTAGGAGACCAAAGATCAACTTTAACCCAGTCGAGAACCACGTAGCTGCTGTTTCTAAGGCTGGGCAAATTTAACCAGCTCAGAGAGTGTTTGAGTTTCGACCAAATAAACTCTTGTACATTAACTGGTTTCTTCAAAAGTTGGTGCTTCGTTGAGAGTCGACACCCGTTTCCTCCAGTTTGGGGAACCCATCATGCATCATCAGCAGTTGGTGTTACACAACACGATAGCAGGACACAAGATGGCCAAGCTGTTGCTGCTTTGTTTAAATAACTTCCTTTAACTTAGCAATCTGCAGTCTGGAGAACAGACCTTTTAACTGACCATGCTTACTGCCAAGAACAGAGAGACTGAAGACACAAAGCAACAGAGAAGCTGATAACTTTGATCAGCGATAATGGAGACAGTGGTAGATTTGGTTTGTGTTATGGAAACATTCAAGACTGGTTCAAAAATTCAGACTCCAGACCGCGTCGGAGTTTGGAGTCTGACTCCAAACTCCGACAGTTCCCACAGTTCTCATGTCTCAGAGAGACTTCTTTCAACAAGACGCTGAAAGCCGTCCAGAAAATCACTGAGCTGTTCACTGGAATCCAGTAATATCTGTAATAAACTCCTGAAGATGTCATTGAGACGCTGAAAGACAAACAGTTAGCTGTTTCCTCCTGCCGTCCCATCATACCTTAGAATTACGTTTAAAAAAATGTATACGTTAAAATCTATGTAATAAATCAAAATTAGCACGTTAAAATTCCAGTCCCAGTCTAAACATAAGGCTTTACTTTTAAAATGACGGAGTATAAGAGTGTTGTACATTGTATTCCTCAGACTGATAGCATGGCTTTGAGAAAAATACCAGCTTGCTCCATAATGACGACCGAAAGGCTGGTATGGATGGCATGTTTCTGCTGGATAAATTAGTCTCTCTCTCTGTGTGTTGTTGAGATCAACATGGAGGTTTCTAAGGAAATGTCTAATCATCATGAGGGCAGTTCAACATTAAACAGACTAAAGAAACATTTATTAATCTGTCAGTCTAGTCAAATAGCAACACTGATTAAAATAAACATATTTGTGAAACCGCAGCAACTCCGCTTATCTGACTGACCGACTTTAACTGGTTTCCTGGAACTGAATCTGAATCCCAGATTAAAATTGTGCCTGTTCTTCTCTGCTCAGCTGAAACTCCTTCATAGTAACTTGATGTTCTGATTCCGATGAATGTTCAATTCCACATTAAAAACTCAGTAATCAGAATGCATGAAAATACACAAATACACCAACAGAAAATTTGCTGGTTTTCATCTGGGATCCATGAGCAACAACATGCCATGTCTGGAATATTATACATATTGGTTATTAACAAGGTTCTGAGTCTGAACTGATGTATTTCTGGTGCTAATTGACTCAAAGCACTACAATGAGGTTTAGTTATTTCTGTTTTTCTCTGAAGTTTTGCTTTGATGTGTTGCTGCGTCTTGCAGGTATCCTTCTGGCCATGACCTCCATCGGCCCGGCGCTGGGCTTTGTCACCGGATCCTTTCTGCTGCGCATCTATGTGGACTTTGACAAACTGTCCAGAGGTGAGGATTCACTCTGCTAACGGGTCCCAGCTGGACCAAACACTGATGGTTCACTTGTTTGACATTAGCAAACAAAAGGGAGGACTTCCTGTTTAACACAGATGCTCAAAGTGAAACAAAGAAATGCATGTGGGTCACTCATCAACAAACTGCTGAAACTACCAGGGGCAAAATATAGATGATTAAAGTCAAATGTATGCCCTTTAGGGAACTCAGTGTTTCCTTTTTCTACAGAAATTATATTTATCACTGAGGGAGTTGGCAGGAAATATGAGAACAACAAACATCAATTTGAACCCAGTAGTGTTTAAAAGCTCCAACCCGTTTCCTGGAATCCAGCAGTTCCTGAAGAAAACAATGACTTCCTATAAGCATGCTCCGCTTTTAGTTCAGCGTTTGAATCAGGTGTGCAGCAGCAGCGCTGAACCCTCAGATTGTTCACCGCTAGCAAAACCTGAGCAACAGCAGCCAGAGAAAATAAACCTGTCAGGCGTTTCACAGACTGAGCTGCTGGCAGAGACTGGCCTTCAGTTACAAAATATCTACAGCTGGATTTCAGAACCAAGGAAAGCTTCACACTTTGCTGCTGGTGCAGATAGTAAAGGTCAGAGGTCACTCAGCAGGATGCTACGATTATCTCAACAGAAGGCATTTCCCTGCTTCTTCAAGCTGCTTTACAGCTGAAGATAAAATGCTTCATTCTTCAGTAATAGAAAAAGCAATGCAAATAAATCCTTAATGTTCAAACACTGAGCTAAAATAAATCGTTATTTAGCTCAGATTCAGCAGCGATATAAACAAACTGTGGGCTCAGAAAATATAAACACATTTCAGTAGATTTTAATTTAGCTGCTGTGATCTGCAGATTGATGTTCTCTCAGATGCTGCTCCAGTTTGACACGTTTGTGATGAATAGATCTACAGTCGTCAGACCTGTCTGAACAAAAGCATGTTTCCTCATACAGGGCAGGTGTGTACAAGAATGACAAAATGTTGCAACTCTGATTGTGTGTGATACGTGTGTGAGTAGTGTTCAGCCATCATAAATCAAATCTTTGTACCAGTTAAACTAGTTCAAAGGTTTTCATTATTGAGTTGTAAAAGAATCTGGTCAACAATTACATGCACCTCCTCCAATGAATAATCACTTATCAAATATTAAACTGGGTCATTTTTAGATCATTTTAGTTTCCTACCTTTTATTTTAGGAAATAATCTGGCCTCTATCTCTGCATGTTATTATTATTAATAATATTTAAACTCAGTGGAGCACAGCAGGAAACACAGCCGACATTGTTCTGGACCTCGGGAGTTAACATACTTTTAATGTTTAACTGAAAGAAAACTCACGTCTTTTACTTTCACTTTAAAAGCAAGGACACATTGAATCATTGACACAGCATCTTTTCCACATTTAGATTTCTTCATTTCATTTATTTTAGCAGCAGAGGCTCATGTATTTCTAACTTCATCTTTCTGAATCCTTCATTGGCTTTTTATATAATTCTTAAAGTGAAACTAATCCCCGAGACGAATTGTTTTTGCTGATTAACTGTCTAAATAGTTTCCTCATGTGTAGTTCACACTCCATCAGTAAAATGTTTTTATGTAAGTTGCATTTTGTGTCTACTCTGCTGTAGACTGACTAGATTTTGCTCATAATAACTGATTTTCACAAGAACTCGGATGAACATCTTCTGCATATTGAGACTTTTGTAAAAGAGGTTAATAATCTCAGCAGGTTTCTTTCCTGGAAACAAGTAAATTAAAAAAAAAAAAAACAGAACCAGCTACTATGCTTCATGCTACTCGTTAGATGTAACCAAATTATTTGAATGTAGTAAAAATATGGATTCATTTACCAACTACATTATCAACGGGGGCCTTCTTGCTCCAAGGCAACAGTGCAGTTGGTTGCACTGTTGCCTTGCAGCAAGAAGGTTCTGGGTTCGATTCCCGGCCCGGGGTCTCCCTGCACGGAGTATGCTCTCCCTGTGCATGCGTGGGTTCTCTCCGGGTTCTCCGGCTTCCTCCCACAGCCCAAAAACATGACTGTCAGGTTAATTGGTCTTTCCAAATTCTCCCTAGGTGTGAGTGTGTGCATGGTTGTTTGTCCTGTTTGTTTCTGTGTTGCCCTGCGACAGACTGGCGACCTGTCCAGGGTGACCCCGCCTCTCGCCCGGAACCTTAGCTGGAGATCGGCACCAGCAACTCCCAACCCCAATAGGGACAAGGGTGAAAGAAAATGGATGGATGGATTATCAACAGGTTAAAAAATTATTTGCTACATGGAATGTCTAAAACAGATTGCAAAATGAGGAAAGTTTTAGATGGTGTAGCAGATGCTAACCACAGAGAACACAAACATGCTCTTTTTGTTTTCTTGGGCAATATGGCCAGAAACTTTCTTTAAGTTCTTCACAGTTGGAAACCATTAAGTTGACAAAAACAAACAAATATGATTTTGTAAGTGTGTCATGACTTTCTGACATCTGCAACACAGAGGAAGGAGCAGAAATTGTTTTCTATATATGGCGAGAAGAAGAGATGCAGTTATCTGCTGCAGCCACACAGACAGACCCACCCACTGACTAGATGTTACCAAGCGCACCCAGTGGACCGCTGTCATTCTATTGGCTGGAATGGTTGCTAGGCAACGGTACTTCTTGACCTGCCAGAGAGCAGAAAATAATTAGCAAACGAGCATAAAGGTTAGTGAATACAGAAAGAATGTTTGGACAGGAGGAGGAACTCTGAGGGAGGACAGAGAATATTTGAAAGAGAGCAGAAGTTTTGAGTGCAAGAATTACAAGTTTTGAGATAGAGAGATGAAATCTGCTTTCAAATTGAAAATGTAAGCTCTGGACTTCTGGCGGCAAAATTTTCGCAAACAGAACAACCAATTACAGAGTTGAGGGAGAATGTCGGGGTGAAGGCAGCACCTGCTGCGCACTCCAGATGGAGCGCTGCTGCTGTCGCCATTAAACCTTCCAACAGTACAGAAAATGTCTCCAGAAGGTCTAAAGAGTCACCAAATGTTGCATTGTAGACTGTCACTAAACTGGCTTTAGTGTCTCCTGGAACAGCCCACTGTGTTAGGGGTTTATTTTCACAGGGACTGTTAGTTAAGGATTGTATTAATGAATGTTCTCATAATTCAGTCATTCATCAAAGTCCCTGTGAACACACAATGACAGGAATGTGTGTTTGTGTGAGCATGTGGGATTATGAGATTTTTTGTTCCTCACGCATTCTTTGTTGTGTCTTTGAACCAGATTATTTTGCTAAGCCTCTGGGCTGCTGAGCTTCAGTTTGCCGTTGGGGTTGGGTCAAACTCTGATGGCTGACCCGGTGGCCTCCACTGGTTCTGGTTCCTGTTTTTCTGTGGCAGCAGGCAGCAAACACTAAGATAAAGTATATTTGTTATGGAGTTTGTTTTACTTTGATGCTGAGCTTGACATTCTAGGCCTGATTCACTAGAAGAACAGATGGCTTCTTAAACCCATTTATATATAGATGAATTTCAATAGAGAAGCGGCCGAATGGCATTCATAAAAACCCAGGAGATAAAGGTTTAAATCGGCAATCTCATAAATTTGTGGTTTCCAAACATTTAACTCTCTAGGTGACTGGTCTTATATAATGTCAGTTTGAATAACGTCACCAACATCTCAGTGTTTCAAAGAAATTATAAACAGACTCACAATAACTTTCACTTTGCATTGTTTTTAAATGCGTCATCAGGAAGCATAACTGACTCTGTCAAGCATTAGTGTGAAAACCAGGAAGCGTCAGCATTTGCTGTCCTAGTTTTCAGGTGTTGGTGAAATTAATTCTCCAGGCTTTCTGAAGGTCTGGGTCACAGTTCTTCAGAAACTGTTTACTTTGCAGAAAGGTAATAAAAGGACCTTTCTTATTGAGTTATGTGGGTTCAGAAACAGTCTTAGCAAAATTAGTTCAAATGATCCAGATTTTGAAAACAATGAAGAGCAGAAAATGGAAAACAGATGGTTTAGCAGAAATGTGGCCCCAGTCCAGAGAAACTGCAGTAAATATCTGCCTTGGAGAGTCTGTTTCTGCTTCAGACACTGCAGGAACAGGCTGAAGCTGAGCAATTAGATTCTGATTAAATAGATGACAAACATTTTATGAAGAGAAATTAAGAACTCTGGTATGTTTCAAAATCTAGATGTTTGTCTTGCTAATTAAATGTTTAGTTTGAAGTGAAGTATTTTGCTCAGACCTTAATATTTTGGTAATATTCTAAATTCACTTGCCAATAAATGGAGGTGATCTGCTAAATGTTTTAGTGGAGATAAATATTTAGCTTACCAATAAACATTTAGTTTGGAGCTAAATATTTAGTTTGCAAATTAAATATTTAATTGAAACTGTGACATTTATAAATTAATGAAAAATATGGAGAAACGATTACTTTAAAAAATCAACTCCCATTTTCTCCCCATGACAGGCAAATTGTTATTGCCCAATTATTGCTGCTGGTTTTTGACTGTGTAATCATTGGTGCCCCATTTGGCCGTGTATCACCTCTCTCCCAGGAACCACGAGAGAGTGGGACCAGTTGATCAATTCAGCAAAGCTTCATGGGATAGTTGATGCTTTGCTGAATTTGACAGCGAAATAAAGCTTTTCTCCCAGGCTTTTAAGAAAACCTTCTCAGCATTTTGGTTTTCAAAGCTCATGTTTTTTAGTTCTTGTCAATGTCTGTTAGCGTGTTTGTGCAACAACCGCTATTTCACTCTCTGTGGTCACACATTTCTGATTTTTACTGTACCGTAAAGTCAACTGATATCAAACAAAAACATGCAGACAAACTGTTTCCCAAACTGCTCATGACCACCGTGAGCCTCCAGTGTTCAAGTCTGGTTCTGTAAAAACAAAGTACAGCATGACAGTGTCATCTGCATGAGAAAACATTTTCATTTTTAGTTTTTTTAAGTTTACTTCAGCTTCTTAGAGAAAACTGGGTTCATAAACCGCAAAATAGATTTTATAGTTTCACCTGAATGAAACTGAGCACTGCAGCTGGTAACATTGACAAACATGAAATGTGATGTTAAAAGTCAAACTTCAGGAAAAATGGGACTAAATGTGCCTTCAGATTACATTTGCTGTGATCTGGCACATTGGAGAGCAGCCATGCTGGATCTGGGCTGGAAGTTGTTTACTTTGTTGTATTTTTTTACCTCAGAGTGACCAACTTTCTATTATTTCCATCTCAATTTGAGGCAGCAGGACTTCCGACACTTCCTCTCTGTTCCCTCTGTCCCCCATATTTTTCCGAGTTTCTCGTTACAACAGTTTAATCTGTTATGTTGCAACGTGTTTTTCTGAGCCCTGTCTAAATGCAACTGGAAATTAAGATCTTTGCACCGTTTTTGCATCTTTCGGACTGAGACGTGTGCAGAACTGCAGGCTGTGTATGGTCGAATTATGGCAGAAAACATGCAAAATGCAAAGACCGTGGCAGATTTTTCCAAACAAACTGAGTTGAGTGAGCTGCTGGATGCAGATAAAGTTAGCTAAACTAGCTAATCCAAGCTAATATATCATCTTAAACTTGTTAACAAGAACAGGCTGCTAATTTTATTATCTATGTTCACAGGTGGGTAGTTCTGGTTACATTTGATTTAGTAACTTTTTGTTAAAAAGGGTAATTAGGAATAGTTTTACTACACTGTACTATTTACTTTTACTTTAGTAATATTAATATTGCTACTCTTACCTGAGTAGATAGATTATTTTATTTAAAGAAATAAACTTCAGAGTTGGGAAGCATGAGTTTTTCTACATGTTACTGTTTACATTGTTATTGCTGATTTTGTATTATTAAACATGGTTATTTTATTTGAACATTAGTTCATGTATTTATTTTACAGTAAAAGCCAGATGACGGCCCAGCTACAGTGCTTTGCAGCCGGGTCTGACACCTGATCAATGGTCGATCTGTAGAAACTAAAATCCTAAAAAAGTAAAATTGGGAGCGTTGCAGCTGGATGGGTTTGAACAAGTTCTGATCCAGTTTCCATGGAAAGTCTCGTGGGGGAAAGTGACAGAATGCCAACAATGATTAATCATTATTTATTATCTCAGATCTTCCTCCCAGACATACGCTATTAGTCAAAGAGCAAATAACGCACGGCTGTATGGTGAAATATGCAACATGTTGTTTGAGATAATTTCTCTTTAATTCAGAGGATGTTTAAATTAAATGTAAGTTGTGTTTTGTGTGTGCGGTCCAGATGAGATAGCGCTGGAACAGAAAGACCTCCGCTGGGTCGGGGCCTGGTGGCTGGGCTTCCTCATGGCCTCCGGCTTAATCTTCCTCACTGCTCTGCCGTACCTGTTCTTCCCCAGAGAGATGCCTAAAGAGGTGAGTCAGGATCAGTCAGCGAATCGCTCCCACCACCGTTACTCACTACAGCAGAACCTGGCATTACATGAAAAATTACTTTACATGACACAAATGTTGGAGGTTAATTATTTAAAAATGAGTAGTGATTCTGTCTTTGTCTGCAGAGTGTAGAGATGAGAATCACGACTTTTACATTAGGACATTTTTTATAATTTCTCCCTTTTTCATTCCTCTGTAAGTTACAGCATGTTCAGCATCTCCATGTTTATCTTTGGTTTGGAGGGTCAGGGGATGCCTCTCCGCTGTTGCCTCTCTGCTGTTGCCTCTCCTTTGTGACTCTGAGTTGCTCTGTGATGAACTGGGAATCAGATCAATCCAGAATGGATCCAACCAGCAACTGTCTTCTGCTCGTCTGAGTTTGGTCAGACGAGCAGACTCAGTCTGCCTTCAGAGACCTTCAGGTCTCTCCAGCTCAGACCTGAAGGAGACGCAGTATTCTGGGACTGCCACCCATTGGCCATGACTGGAACACCTTCAAACTGATCTAGATCCATGATGGATTACAGAACTCCTCACCTTATGAGTCCAGTGATCCTCAAGGAGCCAAACAGCTGTAAACCTCTGCAGACCATGATGAAGCTTATGGCTTTAATCCACCAAGAGAGCCAGATGTCTCCTAAAAGGAAGCAACCTTAACAAAACCTCGTAGTCATGACTACACCACTCCAGATGAGGTCCAGTCCACGCAAAGTCCAACACGCACTGGGAACCAGTTTAACTACCAGCTGAGGATACAGGCAGCTCCTGCTGCAGGTTCACAAGGACTGGAAGGTTGTCAAAGTGACCAGTTGGGAAGCATGAGTTTTTCTACATCGCCCCACAGAATGAGGACCCATTGGTGAACAGAACAACACAACACTTGAAGAATTGGCCACCTCAGCAGATCTCTGGTTGGGTTGACTTTGTTTGGGATGAAAGCCTCTCTGCTCCTCCTGGACCTCAGATTCATCACCTGGAGCAAGGCTTTCCAGGGAGGCCTGGACCGTTGGGTCCCATTGTCTGATCCCTTGTAACTAGAATTGCCTCTCTGATCAGTCTATTGCATCAGTTGCGATACTGAGAAGTGTGCTAACCACCGTAATCCACCGTTGTGCAGAGGAGTCTGCTGCCTTTAGGCTAATCCTGTTCCTCTGTGACTCAGTTGCTTTCAATGAAAACAAGCACTGTGGATAAACAGCATAACGATACCTGCAGCGTCTACTGTGTGTGATTAAAATGTTTGTGAACAGACGTAGCTCCTGCAGGCTATCAGTCAACTGTGTGAGGAGAGGGAAGTCTTCACAACTCTGGGAGAATTTTTCCAGAGAAAGTAATTTCCTTGAACACAGTTTATATGCAGCCGGCCTCCTGTGGTCTGCTGCGCCTGATGGAGATCTGCTGAGGTTTGTGAAACGGCCGAACAGAGGATCAGGTTTTTTGACAGAAGATGAGGCAGGAATGTCATTAGATCTGACTTAGTCCTGCTGCAGCTTGTTGAGGTAAAGAGAGTTCAGCGAGCTTTGGCAGCGACCCATTAGCAAGTAGCGACATAAACATTATATAAACTCTAAATTATGCAGCTGTGTAGGAGATTACGCAACAGAGTTCCAGTTTGACCCTCAGGCTAAAAAGACTTCAGCTGAAAAATAAGCAACAATTTTTACTTTCTGTTTCCTTCTGGAGCAAAACGTCCTGGAATCTTTATGAGAATCTGTTTATGCTTCCTGACACACAGATGCAGCACAAACAAGACGCAATTACGTTCAATTGATCACAACGTTAAAACAGGAAAATCCACAAGTACAATGCTGGAATTCTCAAATTAATTCACCAAAGACGAGCTACGTCATGGACTATATGGGAATATAATTTTTAGCGATGCATACATGGATTTATTTGTGAAAACTGTTTAGTCTTATTCCTGGTCGAGGCAGACAAAGTGAGAGAGCAATAGAGAGAAAATTATATTTTATAAGTTTAGTATTCAGTATTCAGCTCCATGTTGTGTAAATGTGGGGTCAGATCAGCAGCATCAGGTTGAAACCAGGTCAGGAAAGGTTCTGACTCAGACATGAGCCTCATTCATCTGTAATGAAAATAAGTCAAACTGAGAGTCTGTGAGTTTGTCTGGATTTGGACCTGGTGTTAAAACTGAAAGTCAGAGGCTTGGCTCTGACCCGGTGTTGTGCAACGACCTGACAGAGATCCAGCTGTTCAGAACCAGCTTCAGAGTCTGCATGATGCAAACAGGTTTGGTTCATTTCTAGAGATAAACCAGAGAACAGATGACAGAATATTATCAGTTGGAACAAAATTATTTTTCTGTTGAAATGAATGTTTGCCACCCAGTTTCATGAGAATGAAAGAAAGATAAACTCTGTTTTTGGTCCTTCAGCTGACAGTGAATGGTCTTTGCAGACCAGAACCGTTCATCTGATTCTTCTCTGTGCAGAACGGAGCGGATGACCAGGAGTCCAGAACCGACATCGAGCCACCGCCACAGACCGACCCCGTGAGGGATCTCACCCTGCTCCAGTTCCTTAAAAGTAAGAGTCAGTTTTCCCGCTTCCTGCCTGATGCTGCTGAGGGCACTCTGAGTCAGGATGGGTCAGGATGCTGACTGCCTGTTTACCGCCTGCTGCTGACCGTTTGCTTTCTCAGAGCCAGGAGCTCTGCATCATGACCTTTGGCATAGCCCCAGTAAACATGCAGATCATGCATGTTGAACGATGAAAACGTTCATCTGGAAAGACGTTTTCCAGATGACTGACCTAAAAATGAAACCCAACGTGTCCCAACCAGTCCAAGCTGAAACTAAAATGGATCCAATTCCCCAGGTTTCCCTCGCATTGCCCTGCGGACGCTGAGCGGTCCCATCTACCTGCTGGTGGTTCTGGCGCTGGTCAACATGGCGGCGCTGGTGTCCGGCCTCGCCACCTTCATGCCCAAGTTCATCGAGAAGCAGTTCAGCCAGACCACTCCCTTCTCCAACATGATGATTGGTGAGAGTGCTGCCAAAGCTGTCGCTCCAGATGGTTCTGAACTCAGCAGAACTCAGGATGTTCTAGTTCGGGTTCTATGACTTTGCGTTTCTGTGTTTTGTGATGTGAAGAATAAGAAATTCGATTTGCTGTAACTGGGCTTCCCTACTTCAGGAGGAATCGGGATGCCGCTGGCGGTGGTGGGTGTGGTTCTGGGCGGAGCTCTGATGCGACGGTTCAACATGTCAGTCGGCGGCGCCAGCAAGCTGTGCACGGCAGCCATCTTGCTCTGCCTGATCTCTGCCCTGCCCATGCTCTTCATCGGCTGCTCCACCCAGAAGGTCGCCGAGATTTACCCTGAAAGGTAGCGTCTCCATCCGCCTCCATCAGTGATTCATAACTCACAGCCAGAGTCAGCTATGCTCAGGAGATTCTGTTGGACCTGGTTCTTTTTCGGGTTTGTTTTAAACTCCTGGACCAATGTCTGGTTCTGGTTCTGATCGCAGTTGGTCTGAATCGGTTTCTGTGTGTCCCCAGGTACAGTTCCCCAAAGTGTACCACTGACTGTGGCTGTCCTCCGGACGCGTTCAATCCCATCTGCGGTTCCAATGGCAAGGAGTACAGGTCTCCCTGCCACGCCGGCTGTTTGGCAAAAGAAATTAACACCAGCAACAAACCCACGGTGAGCTGAGTCGTCAGTCACTGAGTTGAATATTGATTCAGTAACTAGATTCACACCGGACCAACAGAACCATCAAATCACTGCCCAATCTAAGTGTCCTCCAGTCCATTACTTTGATACTCCGTCCCAACATGCCCGCTGATCTCCTCTGGCCCAATTGGTGCTTCCATGACGTTCTAATGGTCTGCAGAGGTTTCTCCACCTGCACCATAACTATCAGCCCTGCTGTGGAGCAGAAAACACTTCCACTACCTCTGCTTAGTGTTCAGTAACTCATCCTGCTACGGCGGCTGACAAGTTCAACACATTAAACAGCAAAATGATCCACAAATATTTGAGCAATGCAAAGTCCAAATGGCAAATTCAACAAAAAACGCCACAAACAAAAATCATTGCAACATTAGGAAATACAAGCAAAAGGGAAAATTCTGCAAATGGCAAAAACAACTGCAAATATGAAACATGACGTCCTCCTCTAGGGGGAGTCTGGAGTCTGTGATACTACTAGTGTAAATATGCTGTTTATTTTCAGACTACGGGTTTTGAAAAAGGTGTGAAGCACAACAAACCTTTTCTTTACTGATGGTCGGGTCCCATATGATCTGCTGATCAACTCCCCTTGCTGGACTGGAGGACTTCCATTATGGAGGAACTTTTCAGCGTTTTACACTTGCAGCTGTTTTTACTGTAATCGCAGAGTTTTCCAGGCTCCCATTTCCTTTGGTTGCAGCATTTTTCATGTGGATTGGTTTTTTGTGGTTTGGAGTTTGCATCATTCACATGTTGTTTTCCCCTGTCGGCCATACTGCTCTCTCAGCAGGGTGACCGAGGTCAGGCCATGCAAGCAGGTGGTGGGGTTCTGATCGTCTGTTATCCATTTATAATAATAATAAAAATACATTTTATGAAACAAAATAATCTACAAACTGTATGGTTTTCAGTTGTGACGTGAGGAGTTGGAGAGAGGAATGAAGGTGGATGGAGTGGATTGATATTCTTTTTTGTTTTATATCAAATTCATATGATAAACAAGCGATGACCGAACCTTGAGGAACAAGAAAGATGTTCTGTATGATGGTGTCAAAGGTTGCTCAGTCGTTAGCAAATCATGATGAACATTATTCTCATCCCAAATATTTAACAGAACCTGTCTGCAGTTCTGATTCTGTTTTCAGAGCTTTGAACTCCCAAAAAACAGTTCTATTCACATTGTTTTTAAAGTCAAATACCAGAGCTTAGTATGAGGAATGTTACCATGGAAACAGTGTCCTCAACATTATCCCGACCATCTGTTCCTATAGAACTTCACAAAGTGTCGGTGCATCGATAACGGTACTGGTTGGGCCCGGCCCGGGACCTGTGGCAGTGGCTGTTCCAACCTCCTGCTTCCCTTCGTCGTCCTGATGGGGATCACCAGCTTCATCATCTCCTTCACCCAGACGCCCTCCTACATGATGGTACTCAGGTAGGAGAGCCACAGCTGGCTTCTGGTTGGTTGGTTGGTTGGTTGGTTGGTTGGTTGGTTGGTTGGTTGGTTGGGTGGTTGATTGAATATTTGGCTGACTGATTGTTTGTTTGTTGAACCAGTCAGAGAAGCAAAGATCAGGACAGGAATCTGGTTGTTTTCCTGCAGCTCTGTCCTATTCTGGCTTGTCTGGAGTTTCACAAACCTCCAGACGAGGAATGTTCCTGTGAGGAACATTCCTTTCCTCACGGGAAAGGAACATTTCCTTTCCTCACAGCCAGAATTCCCTGCAGTCTTGAGTTTTAAAGCTTTTTATCTTGAATGGTTGACTGGAGAGGTTATAAATAAGGCCTGGTTGTTCGAATGAAAATCCTATAAACTTTTCTGGTTCATCCAGAGGAATTCACTGAAATAACAGATTCTGTTCTGGGATCCGTTCATTATGTTTGTGTTTGTTCTGCAGGACAGTTCCACCTGAAGATAAGTCCTTTGCTGTGGGAGTTCAGTACATGCTGTTCAGAATCCTCGGTGAGTCACGGTGATCCACCAGAATCTCCTGCATGTTCCGCTGTTGTTCTACCATCCAGTAGAGAAACTGGCTCAGTTCTAAAAGGAACCACCTGCTGCCATATGTTTGTGGCCTTGTGAGCACTGGCGCCACCAGAAGGTCAACATGTGCAATGTTTTTGTCTGCGCAGCGTTCCTGCCCGGCCCGGTTCTGTATGGCAGTGTCATCGACACCACCTGCATCCTGTGGGGTGAGAAGTGCGGACAGAGGACTTCCTGTCTCTACTACAACCTGGACAGCTTCAGACACAGGTACGAGCTCCACCTACCGGTCATCCCACAAACCTTATTCACTTCTCAATAATCAGTTGAAAAACTCTTATTGGTATCAACCAGGTTGGAAGGCCTCCGCACCATCACCTTAATCTTTAACATTTCTTGTTCAGAACCAAACTCAGGTTGTTTATCCTCCTGATGGTCAAGTAGACCCGGTTCTACTGGAACCAAAACTTCATTATCTGTTCCATCTCCAGCTGCTGTGGTTCTCCTTCTCTGCACCAAGAACCTCTGAGAATGGTAACCACTGAAACCACACAAAAACCTCTGAAGACACCGAGAGCAACTTCCTTCTTCACCAAATGGAAATTAAAATGGAGGTGTCCGATTTTAGTAGTTAGAGGATTTCTATTTTGTCTTTGGCTAAAGACTACAAGCAGTTTTCTCCTGCTGGCGCTAGACTAGCACGTTAACTTTGGCAATATTTACCCAGAATGCCCTGCGCTGTAGTCCACTTTATAATTTTAGAGCGACCTCCGGTCCGCTTGGTGTTCACATTCAAACCGAACCAGAGTTTACTTCAAATGAACCCAGGCCAAGGTTTGGAGGACCAGAGGTCAGAGGTCGGTTAGCATTCACACCTCACCAACCAGACCGGACTTTTCTAGGCAAATGGACTGGAGTTGGGTTGAAGTGGACTGAACAGGGCTGGTGGGGATGCAGTCTGAATCCAACAGGGAGACCTGGGCTCAGTCAAAGTTTATCAGGTAGAAGTTCAGCATTGTTCACTCCAAAGTTCCCCAGAAGGTTAAAGCAGGAACTCTTTTGTTTTAAATCATGTTCAGCTGAATCGTGCTGCCTTAGCAGGTTGTCCTTCCTGTCCCTCTGTCTCCCAGCAACCAGCACACCTGAGCAAAGGTGCGATCTGGACATGTGCGCTCTTTCCCTGAGCTGAGAATCCCGGACCAGTCATGAGGGCAGGATGAAACAAACTCGTAATCTGTTCAGAAAATGATTTTGTGTCTCTGAATAATTAAAAAAACCAAAGAGTGTCTGATTCCTCTGGTGATTCAGGGAACGGTGAACCTGCAACACGTTCTCTGCCTCCATCACCTTCAGCTTCACGCTATCAGTCATTTTGAGAAATTCCCAGCAGTTAGAATTGGCATTAGGTAGTGACTGCATCTCTGTGTGTGCAGGTTCCTCGGTCTGATGGTGGTGTTTATCTGCGGATCGCTGCTCTGCTTTGTGCTGACCTTGATCGTCCTGAGGAGAAGAGCCGGAGTTTTCCAGCTGCCGCCCGGAACCAAAGGACACTACGAGATGGTGGGAGAGCAGAAAGCTTCGGAGAAAGAGCTGACCGCATTGAAGTCCTGAAGAGAGGCAGCAGGAGGACAAGCTCCTGCCCGGAACAGGAAGCTGCCCACTGGTTCTCCTGCTGTTGGCATAAAGAGCCCTAACAAGACAGTGTTTTCATGTCTGTGCCTCTACTACTCTGCACCCTTTGCTAACATTTGCTGTAAGTTTTCGTACACAAAATGTTTTTTATGCTAAATTTTTTACCCATCCTGTGGAACCTCAGTGTGTTCTACAACTTGATGCAGAACAAAGACAGAAAACTTTTTTTTTTTATGGGACTTTTCTTAGTGAACTAAGGTGCAGCTTTCAAAGTGAATACAGAAGCATTGTGAAAAGAAAATATAAGCTCCTTCCATTAGCAGTGAACTGCAGTTCTGACCTGAACCTGGTCCATTCCATATATAAACCCAGACTCTGTCTGAATGGCTGCTGCAGTTCATCCTTCAGTCAGACATCTCCTCTCTAACCTGACAACAGCTGCAGGAAAACTGAAACTCTGTCAATTTTTGACAGTGACTTCAGAAATCTGCTTTTAAGAAGCTGCAGTTCTGCCACCATCCACTAGGTGCTGCTCAAACAATCAGAGCTCTAAATGAAGAGGAAGATGAGGTGAATGGCTGATGAAGATGTCTACCCGACACTAAGAGAGGAACAAAAATCTGTGAATTCTTCAGATCAGAGCAATTGTCCCAACGTTCCTGCTGCTGCTTCATGTTTTCAGATGTTCAAGCAAATTTCAGGCTCAACAATACTATTTTACATACTTCTACTACATATAAAATGTTTCTTTTTTACAAGTGTGTTTAAGAACTTTGATTAAAACTTCTGGACCTTTTCAGAACAGGAACAGTGACTTTATTACTGTGATTCAAGGAAACGTATGTAAACGAAAATACTAAAGTTTGTTGTTTTTATAAACTGTGTTTTCTAAGAGTAAAAATTGTTTTTTTTCAGTTTTTTTCTGTCAGAACTTAAAACCAACAGAAAAGATGTTTATGGAAAAAAGGTTGTTTGGTTGGATGTTTTGTTGGTTGGTTGGTTGGTTGGTTGGTTGGTTGGTTGGTTGGTTGGTTGGTTGGTTGGTTGGTTGGTTGGTTGGTTGGTTGGTTGGTTGGTTGGTTGGTTGGTTGGATGTTTTGTTGGTTGGATGTTTGGTTGGTTGGTTGGTTGGATGATTGGTTGGATGTTTTGTTGGTTGGTTGGTTGAATGTTTTGTTGGTTGGTTGGATATTTGGTTGGTTGGTTGGTGGTTGGATGTTTTGTTGGTTGGTTGGTTGAATGTTTCGTTGGTTGGTTGGATATTTGGTTGGTTGGTTGGTGGTTGGATGTTTTGTTGGTTGGTTGGTTGAATGTTTCGTTGGTTGGTTGGATATTTGGTTGGTTGGTTGGTGGTTGGATGTTTTGTTGGTTGGTTGGATTATCTCCTTCAGGATTTCATCACTCCGTCGGTTTTCTCCTGCTGCTGGCTTCGTGTTTTTGCTCTCGCTCATTTAGCGTTCCTCTAGCTCGTTTCTGGATTCTCCATCCTGATCCTCCTGATCTCTCACTTCCCGTTTCTTTCAGTTCAGCTTCAGCTGAGGCGATTCAGGAAGTTATGATTGAACTTTTGCTGAATGTTGTGTAAAATTCTGTGATCCAGGCAGGAAGTGGTGGCTGTCATTACCAGAGAGGTCTGTCATCATGCCGCTCCACCTCCTCCGTCTTTAGATGATTTTCTTCTGTGGAAACATTTTAATCTTCACCATATCAGCAGATCAGCAGCTAATTCTGGTTTATCTGATTCATGGTTCTGTTTTGACTCATTTTACTTTCTGAAATTCGCTAATTCTCTTCCTGAGGATGAAACTTGAACTGTTCTCCTCAGAACCTCAGATCAGAATCTGAGGTTCTGAAGAAGACCTTCCTGCTGGAATGTAGATCTCAGTGAGAGAATTCCTGCCAGACGGACGGGTTCAGACACAAAGCGGCTTCCAGGAACCCGGTGCAGGTCCAGACCCGCGGGCCTGGAACCGGTACCGCTCTTCCCCCAGATATTTAAACAGTCACTCACACTTTCACTGTAAGTGATCCGTTTACACAGAACCTGTCGGAAAAGACCAGAAATATGTGGAAGATGAAAACAAAACTCTTTCATTAAATTAATAATTAAAATATAAAATATTTATTTTAATATTTAGATGGGTTTTTTCAGTGTAGATACTTTTATTGCAGTTTTTCTGCCTCCAGCTGAACGATTATCATTAATTACTGATAGGATTGATCAGAAACGCTTAGACTTGTTGAGCTAGTTTTGATATTTTCCCAGCAGGCTGAGTGACAATCTGATTCTGGATGAGGACAGGAAACAGGAAGTGCTGGTACCGGTCAGTGAAGACCCGGGTCCAGACAGAGAGAACCGTTTATAGTCTGCTGAGCTGTGTGTGCAGCGCTGCAGTAATCCTGTCATGAATAATTATTTATGTAGAACAGTGGAAACTAGTACCAGAGGTCAACGGTTAAGCCGAGGTTCTGAGGAAGTCCAGGTTTCTACTTCAGTCCAGACTTCTCTCTGCAGCAAAGAGATTATTTCCATTTGGGTGAAACCAGATGAACAATTGGAGATCATCTGCATGAAAGTGACCAGAGACAGAGGAGGCCCACAGCATGACTCCAGAGCTGGGATGAGACCGAGTGTTTCTGCTTTCCTCCAGAGTCTGATTAAGTTTCCTCAATCAGACCAAGGTCAGCAGAGTCACCCAAACAGGAAGCAGCTTACTAGTCTAATGGCCGTTTCATCACACCGGCTGGTCAGTCCAACAGGAAGTCAGCTTCTCTCTGAGAGACGGTCACTACACTGGCGGGATGAAACCAGCACAACGGTCCGGCCTGGTTTTGGTAGATCTGAACCCCATGGACTCAGTTCAGACTCCACATATTCATTAAAACATACTGAACCCTGTAAGTTTCTCAGCATTGTATCGTTGTGAAATGTTGTTTAAAACTTAAATTCATCCCTAAAAGCAAACTGTCCCTGTTTACCTCCTAAAATAAATTTAAATAAATTACATCTCAAAGGCACAGAATTGAAAAATATGAACATCTAATTGTAATGGAAATGCATTAAAATGTCCTGGAAGTCAGCAAACAAATCAACCAGATTTAGTTAAAAAGACAAAAAGAGGAACAAAAACAAAAATTTAACACAAAAATAAACAACCGGGATAAATCTTCTCTGGTTTACATGAATATAGTTGAGATTCTGTACTGTTCAAATCAAACCCAGACCCAGAACAAAATGTCCAGGAGGCCAGAAGTTAAACTGCCCCCTACTGGAAGGTATGGTGCAGGACAGTCCGGAGTTTCATATTCTCTGTTGATATAAAATCTGAAGATTTCTAACAACATAAATAAAGTTTATAGGTAAACTGGCTTTTAGTCCATCAGGCTGGAAGCTTTTCTTCCTCTGTTTTATCTTTTGGCAGAAGGCAGTTTTGTTTATTTCTTCCAGGAAACATTTTGTTTTCAACACAAAATGTTTCATTAAAACTCAAACAGTTACAAAGATTTCCACTTAGATTTTCTATCATTTTAATTTTTATTTATTTTTTTATCTGCAGAAAAGAGACGGAGGTTCAGAAGAAGAAAAATATATAAAAAGAAAACATAACAGAAACCAGATTTCTTCTCTTCTGGTGTCTGTGTTTGCAGGCTGTTTGTCTCCCTCTGGCGGAGACAGAGGCGCATCACATGCTGAGCACTACAGTCATGACTGAAGGTGATTGCAGATGGGATTTATTTAAATCTGCTGTTTTTACTGAAACATCTTCAGTTGTTCATAAATCTGAGTCCTCCACTAAATTTGACCATCTGCATAAAGTTGGTCAAATGTTAACCCTTCGAGGCCAGTGTGTCCCATCACTCTGGCCTCTCAACACTGACATTAGTCATCGTTCCCTCATATCTGGTTCTGTTCCTGACAATTCAAAATTGTAAACATCACATCAATACTTAAAAACCTGGCTTGTTTCCTGCTACTCTCTTCATACACACTTCCAACCGAAACGACATCATACTCATGTCCAACATCAGAAAACACCACAAAACTTGTCCTGGAGTTTATTGTCATGTTTATTGTTATTAAAACAAATGACGATATCTGCTTTCTTACAAAACATTTCTTAATGTGGATTATTTCAGGAATATTCACAGATTAGCATGATCCATCTCTGTTTCAACATGAAAAATATGATCAAATATCCTTGAACCATCTGCCATCACAAACAGCTGGAACCCCTCCTAGGACCTGCTAAGAGTGTGTGTGTGTGCGTTTGTAATACCTTGTGGGGACCATTTTCCTGACATATACTACGTTGTGGAGACCCACTGGTCCCCACAAGAGAAAACACTGTTTTTGGGTTGGGGGTTAGATTTAGGACTAAGGTGTGAATTGAGTTTTGAGTAGAGTTAGGGTTAGGGTTAGGCATGATAGGGTTAGGATAAGGGCAAAGATTAGACTGTAGAAATGAATGGAAGTCAATGGAAAATCCCCACAAAGATAGCCACGCAAACATATGTGTGTTGATGTGTGTATGTGTGTGTGCATGTGTTAAATTCTCAGGTCTTTGGGGTTGACCACCTTCCCGATGAACAGCAGTGCTCCTGACAATTCATCTCGGATCAGGTAGACGAAGGGCCGGTCCACTCGGTACGTCAGGTGGGAGGGCGTCGAGACAGTGCTGGGGTACTGGGTTCCTTCGGGCGCCGTCTCCATGACAACCTTATGATTGATGCTGGTGAGTTTGGCCGACTGGACGGAGATCTTCTCCAGTTCTTGGTTGTCCAGCCAGTCACTGAGGCCTGCAGGAAGGAATGAGGAGAGTGAGGATCGACTGATGCTCCATGGCGTCCCACTGGGTCACCACTGCCTCGCACAAACCAGACAGCTCTGCTTTAAAATGCTGGGAGTCAGTCAGCTGTGTGGCTGAATGTTCTGCTGGGTTCCCCCGATTCCTCCCAGTTTCACTGACCAGTCCCTTAACTTTCCGTCAGGACTGATTGTCCTGTGTCAGAGAACCAGTGTACTCCTCAGTCATGGACTGAGTGAAATGGAAGGTCTTTGCTCCTCTGGGTGACTCACCGAGGTCGCCAAGCAGTGTCAGCAGGTCAGTGGAGTAACTAAGCTTCAGGACAGGCAGAGTCAGGGACACCCGAGCCGGCTGCAGCGCCATGGAGAGGTCCTGAACGAACTCGGCCGTCAGACTCTCCTCCAGCAGCGTGGTGTTGGTCGTCACGGCGTCGGGCAGGAAGACAAACATGCTGACGTCGTTCTGCATCTGGATCTGAGCGATCTGCAGGAGGAACCACAACATTCCTGAGATCTCTGCCAACAGCTCCTCGCCTCTGATGCTCACAACACTCACAGTGCAGCTCAGGTCCGAGTCCACGCCCATCTTCACCGGGTAATTATCCTGTTGCATCATGGGAACACGTACTGGAGCCCCGTTTTCCACCTGGAAGTCCTGCTGAACTTCGCCCTGACTGAAGCGGGTCACCCATCCCCCTGTTGGAGGAAAACTCAGACGTCAGTCCGGTTCTGGCTGCTATAACAGCCTGTGGCTGTCTCAGGGTTCGGCATTGGAACCGACAACCCTGCAGGGTCTGACCACCAAACGTCAGGGAGCATCAATACTGTTGCTGACGCGAAATATTCTGTCTGCCGATCTGACTCAGAACGCTCCTGCCCCCTGGTGGCCACTCCAGCTCATTAAAGATCTAATTATTTGCATTCCTATCAATGACCTACGATGAAGTATCAGAGCCCGACTAAGACTGTAAATGTTAACTACAAGAATACTAAAGATATTAGCAATGATGTAATATTACCAGAAAAAACAAAAATCATTCTGTGAAAAAAAAAACGTTGTTAATATGACGATTTTATTGTCATATTACTACAACTTTATTCTTGCATTATTATAATTTTATTGTTGTACAGTTAACACTTTATCCCTGAACATTTCTCCTGCCTGTCTAACTGGTTCTGAACTTCTTGTCACCAGGATGTGAGTCCGGTCTGATCTTTACCAGCTGCAGGTTTAGAAGTCTGTCAGAAACTCCTCCGTCTGTCACGTTTAAACACCAAACCAGGTTTTTCCTCTTCCTTCATGAATGGTCGATACCTTTGAAGTAGGCGGCGCTGATGGCGTTGACACCAGCGGTTCGAGGGAGACCGTTGGTCAGGAACTGTTGGACCTTCCTTCCCGTCTGCTGAGACACCCAATCATTGATCTCCTTCGTGTCTTTGGCTCCGCCAATCAGCGCTTTTGGGCGGACGCCATACTGCTGCTCCACCAGCTTGAAGAAGTCCTGCTTCAGACGGAGTCCTGAAAACCAACGGAGTGATGGGTCAGCATGGCTTTGGGTTTTTCTAGAAGATCTGAACTCTTTCAGCAAGTCAGAGACACCAGAACCTTTTCAACGGTTTGGACTCACGTCGCGTCATGTAGAGCCGAGCGGCCGAGCTCAGACCTTTGCCTGAGGAGGTCACTGAGGCCAGCAGGTCCTTCAGGGTGTTCTGGAGCTGGGGGTCCTGCAGGGTGTGGTACCGGAGTGCCCGGTACAGCTGCCTCTGGGCATTTTCAGAGCCCCCTGCAGGACAGGAGGGGAAGTGCAGAGTTGCTGGTTATGACGATGCTTCAGAGGAGGAATAAGGAGACGGGGTGCCTGAAGGTTCCTCACTGAGGGGAACAATCAAAGTAAACTCGTTCAGGCCCAGTTAGAACCAGTACACTCACCCATGGATAGCTGGGTCAGAACCGCAGACACGCTGATCGGAGACAGAAACAGGTTGGCCGAAGTTTCGCGGCTCGTCAAAGCCCGGAACAGGTTGTAGCCGAAGTCCGAGGTGGCGGCACCCATCTTGGTGGCTGGCGTGGTGAAGAGCTCCACATGTTCCTCCTCCACGGCCGCTTCCTCACCTCCGGAGTCCGACTGTACAGAACCGGGACAGAACCATCAGGACGGACTGGTCCTGATCCACACCCAGTTCTGGCTTCACAGCTGGGTTTACTGAGCAGAACCAGAACTAAAGCCTGGAGGTGGCAAATGTCTGTACTGGAACCTCTAAACTGGTTTCGTTTCTCATCAGGAAAACAGGCCATGTGCACAACAGTTTCACATTTACCAGCTTTCATTTAAATAATGACATTCAAACAATCTGATTTGCTAAACCAGCTAAGAACTCTAAACACACTTTATCATAAATTAACATAGCTTGTCTGCAGATTGCTGGTATTGGTTTCGTCTGTTTGTTTTCAGTTTATCTGAACATCAAATCTGAATTATCGCTCTGTCATAATTTACCTTTTCAACACCAAAACCTCCTGATGGCCCAAATATGATCACAGCTGTAACCGTCTGCTATCACGACATATATTTAATATGTTACATTTTCAGCCAGGACAGCAGGATAACACAGTTTTTACCCTGGTCATACTCACACATACACACACACCACCATGCACACACACACTTTCCTCCTCTACAGAATCTGGATCCCAGAGAAAACCCTCACACGCTCAGGGAGAAGATGCAGCTCCATGCAGAAAGACCCAGATTGGGATCTGAACCCAGCAGGAGGTTTTTACTGCAACGCAGCAACAGAAACCACCAACTGAACGATTTTACTCCATGAATTAAACAGAGTAAAAGCTGAAGACCCTGAAACACGAAGAGACGTTCTGTGGTTACCTGAGCCCAGCAGAAGCTCAGGACGGCTGCCAACGCCAGCAGGAACGTTGTTCGCTTCATCCTGAAAAACAAGCAGATGAACGCCATGATGCCGTGACGCCATGATGCCGTGACGCCATGATGCCGTGACGCCATGATGCCGTGACGCCATGATGCCGTGACGCCATGATGCCGTGACGCCATGCCACGTCACTGAAGAGACAGAAGAATCACATGACTTTCTGTTCTGCCTCTCTCTAAGGCCTGAGGTTGTCCTGATGCGTCTCTATTGTTCTGCTACAAATTCACCACTTTTCTCGTTTTCTTCTCCTACTGCTCTCCACTCTGCTGTACTTGCTGTTATTTCAACTGTTAACTTTATGTAAAGTTATTTTCTCTCTATAGAAGTTACACCTGGTCTGGCTTCTGATTGGTTGGTTCCTTCCTGGAGGCGGGGCATCAGCTGGCATGATGCTGCCATCACCTGATCACTCTCCTCTCCTGCTGTCAACTTTTTACTTTAACATAGAAAGTTCTCCTGGTTCTTTGTTGGGTCTCTGTCTTCTCTCAGCTCCAGTCTGTCGCTGGTACTGAGCTCGGTTCTGGTTCTGAGTCCGGTTCTGGTTCTTTCTTCCTGTTAAAGGGAGGTTTTCCTCTCCGCTGTCGCTACATGCATGGTCAGTGTGAGGGATTGCTGTAAAGTCAAGGTGTTTGTCTAATGTCGCCCCCTGCAGGTCAGGAGGAGAGAACGCTGAAAGTCTGAAATGAGTTCTTCTGTAAATCATCTCCAGGCTTTTGTTGTGAACTGGAGTTAAGAAATAAGCTGAAATGAATTGAGTTCATATCTGCTGAGGAGAAGACGTTTTTCCTCACGGGTCAGAAACCTGTTTTCAGCAGGAGGAGGCAGAGGGAGTTTCTGTTGAGCTGCCACAGACAGCAGACGCTCTGATTACAGCCTCCGCTGCACAATGGCTGCATTCTGCTCACATCTGGACCTTCTTCACACCAAACCTCAGACCACACAGGAATGATGGGAAACCCAGATGGAGCCGGCCAGCAGCTTTTTTCCTCTAAGACTTGAAATGAAAACAAGAGCCGTGGAGGGGAGAAAGTGATTCAACGTTTCCTGACATAAAGCTCAACAGAAACAAACTGAACTCGTCCAGCGCCTCGTTCTGTCCGCCAGTCCTGAGGCTCCAGGCCTGTCCTGGTCTTATGCTTTATTATCTGTATCATCGTCTCACTTTGGCTGAGGACGGATCGGTCCTCAGTGTCTGCAGGGCAAGCCCACATCATCATTCCTCCACCACCGTGCTTGTTGGTTTGGTCTCCTTAACCAACAATCATTAACTGTTTCTAAACTACTGGAAGCCCAAAACTGGAATGGAAAGTTTTCCCTGGGAAAACTTTCCAAATTCCAACCAACTTTTCTACTTCGGTTTTTAACTGGTAAAACATTTTATATCAAATCTTTTATTTTGTGTGGAGTCAGAATATGGAAACAGCTGAAGGCATACAGGAATAAATATGAGAGTTCTTCAGAGGTTCTCATGGTTCTGATGGTTGAAGTTGGACCAGAGCTGCTGCTGTTTCACATTATATAAACCTCGAAGCGGAAAAACGCCGCAGCTGTTTGCGGTTTTTGGCTCCGCGGCGCAGAAAGAAGGAAGACTTTGTTTTTCAGCACAACTCTCACAAAAAAAAAAAAAAAAAAAAAAAAAAAAAACGAGCATAAAAACTGGATTTAAACTTCGGATTTAAATGTAAGAATTAAATCAAAGCGGTCCAAATAAGCACCAAGTGTCTTTCTGAAAGTTCTGAGCCACTGGATCCAAAACGTGCATACTGGATCCAGTTTGCACGTTTTTTTGACCATCAGCGGATGATTTCAGTTTCAGGAAAAACGCAAAAAAAGAGGAGCAGCAGTTCACTCACCTCTCCGGTCAGGACGGTCCACGTCGCTGCTGTCTGTCTGTAGGTCTGTCAGTCTGTCTGCAGCGGAGACGCGGGGTCGCGCACAGGCGGCGCGCAAACGGGGGCGCGCACACCGCTTCGCTTTACGAAGCTACATTCAGCTTAGTTTGGGTTAAATAAAAACTTTTTACAACATTTATCATTTACTCTACAAATCTCCTTTTATTAGCTTTGGAAGCAGATAAACTCAGTTTCCTCTGTTTTAATGTTTCTCTCTGATTTAGTCAGAAACTCAAAATGGATTAAAAAGATTAAAATCAAACAGCAACTGTAAAAAAGAAGCTACAGCTTCTTCCTGTCCGCTGTTGCCTATGGCAACAGGAAGGTCAATCAGACAAAAAAAAAACAACTTATTCAATAAAAACGTAAAGTTTATTTAAATGAAGGGTCCAAATGCCAACCAATCAGCTGCCAGATCATTTAATCATTGTTTGTTTTTATGAGGTTTTTCACTTTGTGAATATTTCCATGTTTATATGTGGAATCAGATGAAAGTCTCCAATCCTCTTTACAACAACAAGGTATTTTATTTCACAGTTACTGATGAACATGGTAGCAGATTTTTTTTTTTTTTTTTAATCCAACAATATTTCCTGTCAGAGGCTGTTTTCACTCGCTGGAAGATATTTTTGAAATTTAATAAAGAACAGACTTTGAGTAAAAACAGAACATGTAAATCATAAAAACATTAGTTACAGACGTGTTTCAGGGCAGAATATTGTGGTTTTTAGCTAAACTACGATCACGTGAGCTTTCTGAGGGTTTACAGTTTGTTATCTAGTCGCTGTAACTTATTGGTTGTATTGACCTGAAAGGGAGACGCCGGAGTCTCTAATTGTCTGATGAGATGTTGCATAATTTCTTTATTCTTTATTATCATTTTTTTTTTCAGACTGGGACGAAGTTGTCTGGTTTGGAGCAGGGCTCGTCTCCTTGAGTTTTACTACTGCTGCCATCTTGTTCCTCGACCTGCTGCAG
Source organism: Poeciliopsis retropinna (assembly GCA_010277075.1). Lineage (NCBI taxonomy): Eukaryota > Metazoa > Chordata > Actinopteri > Cyprinodontiformes > Poeciliidae > Poeciliopsis > Poeciliopsis retropinna. The sequence continues at coordinate 1,092,173 of VMRM01000033.1, read as the reverse complement.
CTGCTCCTTCCCACCACCAGGGGCGCTGCAGGACTGAAGAGTGCTGCCCTCTACTGGCAACCTGTTGAGCTCGACGTTCAGGTCTGTTTCCCTGGCCTCGGTTCCAGGCTGGTCGTTCATGGTGTTGTTCCCGTTGGGGTCGTCGTTAGGCATGGGGTCATTGTCGGGGGCGGGGTTTGTGACGATGCCCATGAACAGAGGGGCCAGAGAGAAGTCATCAACAAGGGCAAACAGGAAAGGGGAGTTGACAGAGAACAGGGAGATGGAGCGCATCGCGGTCACCACGGTGGTGGCGGACGCTTCGACGCCTTCTTCGCTGAGCTCCATTGTGGTGGCGTGACGGACGCTCGACACCCTGAGGGGCTGCTCAGAAATGCCAGAGAGGTCCGAAACGGAAAACAGGGAGCCGAGTCCTGACAGACAAACAAGAGGAGAAAAAAACTCAACAGAGATGTAAAAACACAATGTCCTCCAGAGTGTCTATGGTGCTACAGTAGCTCTGGACCAGACCCTCAGAGCAGGAAACCACACAACCACCAGCAGATTGACTATTTTCAGAGGACAAAAGAGTATCTGTCCCTTCTTCACACATTCTACATCTGTAAGGCATAACATTATTACCACCTGCCTAATAATGTGACGGCCTGACCTGCCGTGGCAGGGATTCCACTGACACTATCAGTTCTTTCCACTGGACCTCTGCAGTGACATCTGGTATCCTTAAAGTTCTGGAAATTCCCAAGTTGAGTCTTCATGGGTCAAACGTTTTGGTCTAGTATTTCCAACAGGTTCCTGATTCTTAAATTTGGCAAGGCCAACACTTCAAACAACTCTTGTGGTCCTGGAACCATTCTTTGTTGTGTGAGGATGCATCATTCTGCTGAAGGAGGTCACAGCCTGCAGGGAATGCTGTGCCTATCAAAGGCTGCATAACCTGTTGCTTCGCTTGGTGATGAATGCCATCTTTTGGAGTGACATCTACACTAAATGATGGTTCTCCCAGAAAAAAAAACAATGCCCAAACCATCACACCGCCATCTGCTTGCCTTCGTCTCCTGGTGATGTGCTTTCCTCAGGAAACAACACAATGTCCATGTGATGAAACCGAAACACATGGAAGGGAGGGTCAGAACAGACACCTTCCTTCTTTGCTCCATGGTCTAGTTCTGGTGTTCACCTGCTTGTTGTTGCCTCTTTCAGGGGGAGTCATGGGAACCTAATATCTTACTGCACTGGGTGCTACAACATCCTGTGAGAACCAAAACAACTCATTTGATGGAGTCATTCCTCCTGTGCATAACTAAACCTTGACCACCCATGACTATGTTCTTGGTTCACCACAGTTCCTTCCTGAAACCTGGTCAGAAACTCCTCACATGAAATGCAGCTTCAGAGCTCTGATTCGTGCAGCTTGGCTCTGGTCAAACTTCCTGAAATCCTTCACTCCAAATTTTTTCTCCTTCTAAGACATCAATTCTGAGAACAAAATGCTCACTTGATGCCTGATACGTCCCACTTTTGACAGTTGGCTGAATGAAAAGGTTATCACCTGTTCGGGATCATAATCTTACGCCTGATTGGCGAATGTCCATGTGTCCTGGCTCTGTCAGCTGGTTCTACTAGACCCTGCTAATGACCTTTGAATCGGTGCATGTGCAGAATGACATCTAAAACCTGCAGAGCAGTGGGCCATTTGGACCAGAGCTGGACATCACCCTGTTGGTGCTATAAGATGATCAGTGTCTTGGTACTAAATATTGACTCTTTAAGTATGGAAACATGGTGTTGGAGGAAAACTATGTTTATGGTGATTCACAGTCAAGTCTATTCTACTTCCTGATGCAGTGATGCAGAAGTTCCTGTGTTGGCACAAAGAAGAGGTGACTGGATGCATCATGACGTATCTGCATCGCATACTACCACAGTATGAGGCTTCCAGTCTGTGTCACTGCTGACCAATACAACCACAGTTAGTCCTGAAATGCTTCAACAGACATCAGTCTACCTGTCTAACTAATAAATGAGGTGCCACAAGGTTTCTACCCTCACCCATGCTGGTCAGTGCCTCTTCGAGCTCCTGTCGATATTGGAGCTTCATCTTTGGTACATTGACCTGCATTGACTTTTCTTGAGGTAGACGACTATAGAGGTCAGAGATATTTAGCTTGGGAAGCACTAATGAGACGTTTCCTGTGGGAAGGATGACCAGGAAGCTGGTGTTTCCTTTGAAGGGAAAGCTGGCAACCTGCAAGGGACAAAGACTCATTTTGTTTGGACGTTCACCAGAAACTAATCCCAGCATCAGATTTCCATGACGTATGGGGGTTGTGATACCTGTGCCTGCAGCTGAGGATCATCCATCAGGCGGAGAGGATACTGGGCAGACTTCATCATGTCCACTGACACTGAGTTCTGGCTGTCAAGATAAAACACTCCCTTTGAGGTCACCTGAGGGTCAAACTGGGTCTTCCACTCACCTAACAAACAGATACAGCAAAAACAAAGTTTTAATTAAGGTCAACATGCAGACTTCTTTTGTTAAATATGACTCCTATGGTTTCAGTTCAAACTCAGGGGAACATGTAGTGAGGTCATCCTCTTCCAACACCTTACAGCACACTTCTAATTGGTTAGGGATTGATTGAAGGGTTCACCTTTGAAGTAAACACCGTTAATGAGCATTAGCACCACGTCATGTGGAATGCTTTCCAAGAAGTTGGGGATGTTTCCATTGGTGACGTTCTCCACCCATTGGTTGACCTCATCCACAGAGACCAGAGGGAAGGGCCGGGACCGGTACCTGGACAGTAAAACGGTTTGAAAACAGATCTGGCACAGACCAGACCACACAAAACATGGCTGTTTGTTTAAATAATTACAAACTTCTCAATACATCAAACCAGATCTTTCAAAAGTCTGGTGTGGAAAATTATTTTTGATGAAAGATTGATCCAGTTTGTCTAAATACACTGTAGTCCAGTTCCCCCTTCTGTTATCTTCGTAAGGGTTTGGTTCCCAAATATAACCGATACCTGGCCAGAGATTCCTCAACAAACGGCAGCTTCACTTCAAATCCTGAGGTGAGGAAAAAGAAAGAATGAGAGTTGTGTCCACACATCAATGTGTGCTGATGTGAGGAACCAGTACTGCTGATGTCCCACCTGGCCTCAGGTACATGCGTGCCGCCACCTCCAGAGACCTGTGGGTTAGATGGGGCACAAGGCTTCCCAGGATGTGATGGAAGCATGGCCAGTTGTGGGCCTGAAGACTTTGTAGGAGAAGCTTCTCTGTTTCATTGCGGGAACCTTAGGAAAGATAAACTTGTTAGCGTGTTAGCATTAATCTGCAACATTACAATTCAGTTTAAATCTAGATTCAAACTGGAAAATGAAGCTGGTGAACCTAAGGTGAGGTGAGCGAGGGCGAACATCAGGCTGAGAGGGGAGAGGATGACGTTGGGCTGCTGTGGGCTGATAGCAAGCTTCTCCAGGATCTTCAACCCCAACTGCTCTATAGCGCCACCTATCGCCCGGTGTTCCTCATGGGTGAATGTTCTCCCACAGTTACTGACGTTTTTCTCCTCTTCTTCATCTGTGATTGGAGAGACTTCAGGAACTGCTGTGGCGGGCTCTTCCTGAACAGACATCAACAGAGTTCAGACACGAATGCTAACGAGAGAAACGCCACGAGTCGGTTCTTCTTACGGTCAGTCCCTGGCGACTGAGGCACAGCAGCAGCAGAAGAAGACACCGCTTCATTTCCAGAGGGCCAGCCTGGAAATAGAGACACAGACATGACTGAACACCAGCTCTGCACACTTTCACTAATCCACTTATGCGCTAAGAGCTAGTTTTTCATTTTTATTTCATCTAGTGCGCTTAGCTTCTCCTATGTATTATTTTGTAGTGCATGTTGTGCCATCAACATGTTGGGTATCCATATGGTTCAATTGATGTTGATCATATTGAACCATACGGACTAGATTCTGTTTCAACTAAATACTGTGTTGGTCTAGTGCTTTAGCATTAGCAGAATTAACTTTTTGGTCAGCAGTGTTCGTCTTTGGTTCTGAACAGCGATTCTTAAATTCAGGCATGCAAAAGGGAATGTTCTGTTCAGCCTCAGCGGACTTTAACTAGGCCTGTCCAGCATGTGCATTGATCGTTGAGATCCCGCGTGTGTAACATGAATTTTGGGTTTTCATCCTTTGCAAACTACGATCATCAAAATGAGCAGAACCAAACTCTTGTTATTGTGTTGATGTAACAATGAGACCCTCCAGGTTAAAGTTTTGGATCCACCTCCGTTTCTCCACTCTGTCATGTGGTCTATTAGATTTTAGAACAATCAGATTTCCTAACATCCTGTTTTACACCAAACTGACCGACAGCTTTCAGAATCAGCGATTATGTAAATATCCAGTCAGTGCAGAGCCCAGACGGGTCGGTCCGGGTCGGAACCAGTGAATGGTTCAGATGTGGCGGCTGTGTTTACCAGGAGACTAAAGGTTAATGTTTCAGAACCTCTTTTGGCTGAACGGCAGTACGCTGAATAAACACAAAGCAGAAAACACTGAACCGAGCATGAAAACACGAACACTTTCCAACAGTTCAGGTTCTCCGCAACAATCATAATGCATAGATCAGTGGATGATCTGGAGGCATTTATTACACGCATCATTAATCTTTACAAACAAGACTTTGTCAATGTAACTGATTTCTCCCCAAACAACCAATCAGACAAAGTTCTGATGAAATACGAGCTGATCCAAACTCACCCGGACTTTGCTTGAGAAGAGGAGATGAAAAACGCAGAATAATAAAAGAAAATCCAGATGTGATCAACCTTCTTCAGGCTGTTCAGCGTAGTGGACCCAACAACTGCCACCCCCATGTTAGCGGGTTAATAATCAACCCTGACCGGATTGTTGTGGAGGCTGTGGTCACTGCTATACGTTCCAATCAAATGATGTTAAAGTTAAAATGTTCGTTTACCAAGATCCAAACGATCCACAGGGAGAAATTAAATATAACTAAATTCACTAATTAATCATTCCTGTGTCAGATTATTTAGCATTCAGTCAAAATACAGTTGACTTATGACTCTAAATTATTTAGTTTGATAACTTCATCTGAATTTAGCCTTTATTATAAACTGACCATTAATACAAAATGTATTAATCAAGAAAGGCTAAACATAAAAGATTTTTCTTTCCAAAATATGAACCAGAAGCATAACAAAAGAAAATCTAATACCAAAAGAATTACAACTTAATGCTAAATGATAAAACAATAAATCAAAACATGTTTTTCAAAGTAAAACTGAGCGATTAGGATGCAGTTACAAGAAAACTAGTAAGACTGTGGTTAGCAAACATGCTAATCAGGCTGTGATTCTACATACTTTTGTTTTCAAACAATAACGTTTAGTATTTTTACAGAATAGAAAGTGACTCATTTAATGACTCAAGTTTTAGACTCAGTATGTTTAGATTAAAAGCTGGAAATTCAACTTTAAAGGGTGTTTTTTGTTTGTTTGTTTATTTTGTTTGCATTTGGCAGATGATGTTTTTCAAAATTGTAGTCTACATAATGTTAAGAGAATGCGCTAATACAGCTAGCTCTAGGAAAGAGACAATAAAGACAACAGATTAGTTTGATTAAAAACAACAATGCTAAGCAACCAAAACCTACAAAATATGACTCAAATTAACAAGGAGAACAACAGCTATGTTTGTGTGCAACTGTCATGAAGCACATGTCTCCGAAAAATGGAGAGTCTGAAAACGATCCAGAATTTTGTGCCTCTGATAAGGCAGAGGCCCGTCAGAGGATCAGACCGTTCATTATATCAGACTTTAAGCGGTAAATTTGTTTCCATCTCTTTTAGCACATTAACTCTTATTCAGAAGAGCCAAAAACAAACTCAAGAAAGTTTCAAAACAGCACAGTTCAGTTTTCACACCTTTTCACTATTCTAAAAGTAAAGTTTGCGTTTTTTATGAATAGGCTACATTTTTAAAGGTTGGAATGCTTCCTGCAAGCCTAGATTAAAGTCTGACAGTGAAACTAAAAGGAATCAGATAATCTAAAGGGTCTCCAGATTGTGTTAATAGTCACAGCAAAAAGAAAGTATGGGACGATTTCAGGTGAAAGTCGTTTACGTAACGTAGGAACCTTCTGAAAATTTGCCACATGTAAAGATGACTGAACCCAGCAGGAGGAGGGTAAACCCCATCCTTGTGCCTCATTGTGCTTTCCACATACATCCAGAGCAGAGAGAGTGGGCGGATGTTTGTCTTGTTCTGACCGCCATGTTCCAGCCTAACGCCCCCACATCGCAGCTCTGTGACAAACAGCGTCGACTCGGCCATCTTGGAAACGCCGACACGCTGAAGAACTTCACACCAACGTAGCACAGAGGAGCAGGACGTCTGAAAAACAGTGGAAAACTAGAACTGTTTGCTCAGCAGCTGGAGCCGACCTGAACAGGACTGCTCGTCTTTTTGGGAAAAACGTAGAGATATGTTCAAATAAAAAGCAGACACTGAAAACATGTCAGCGGGAGTCTCTAACGCCAGTCAGCTGCAGCAACATCTGGAACTCACTGCCATATACCCAGAGGAAAAGCTACAAACCAGAACCGCATTCAGAAGCTCTTTACTGTCATCCTCCGGTCAAATCTGCAGGTGGCAAAATGTTCATCTGGTCAAACTATTCCATCTATACATAGACATGAGGTGAATGTCCAGTCAGCACCGGGTTCTGAAAGGAGACGGGTTCTGCTGGGAAATATGTGAATCGACCCCAAAACAAAAGCTAAAGATCTTGTGAAGAAGCTACTGAAACGGGTAGAGAAAGTTATTCTCTACGGTGAAACCAGTTCTGTCCCTTCACAGGCAGAAAGGCCAATCAGAGAAGAAGAACCCATTACTCCTTAAAAAGACAGAATAAAGTTTGTAAACATGTTCAGAGACGAAGACCTTCATCATTGGCGACGAGAACCTTTGTATTTGGGTGTTTCTGGTACAGCAGTAAATCTGACCCACAGCGTCGTCTGCGAATAGCAGCGATGGAAGACGCTCATTCAGTCCCACAGGGGTTCGTTTCTGCTTCTGTCGTTGGGTTCAAGTTGTGCTAAAAGGAGTTAGCCTATGCTAACCCGAAATAGCATCCCAATGCCAGCATATAGCAGCTAATGCTAATGTTAGCTTCCACAGTCCATGAAAGATCAGAGAAACGCTGGAAAGATGAACGGATAGAAAAACTCTTTGCTCCAAAAAGCTTAAGATTAAAAACTTTAAATATGTTTGATGTTCAGCTCTGATGGCTGCTAATAAGTCAAAATGAGTTTTTTTTAATTGAAAATGTTGCCGATTTTGTCAAAAATGTGATTAATCGATTACTGATCCTGCAATTAACTGAGTTAAACTTCTAGTCTTGCCACTAATTTATCAGTCAAAATCAAGTTTGGATATTATTCAAGCTGTAAAACATATAAGATTCTTATTTTGAGATTTTTTTCAAAAAAATTGAATCCATTGAAAGAAACAGTAAACGATAGCATGAAATTATTTAAAAGAAAACAAGAAAAACAACAAAATTACAAGAATTTAGACACCAAAGTATCAAACTTCCATCCAGTTCTGCAACATATTTTGGTTCTGATAAATACTATTAAAATATTGCTGAGATAAAGTTCTGCTTCTGCCTGAAGTGGTCACTCTGTATTTCATGTACTTTCATTTTTGTTGTTTATATTTGTTCTAGAAAATGTTATAAATTGAAAATTAAAATCAGTAGAGCAACATCACTACCAGCTGGTGTCCACTGGGTGGCAGCAGAGGATAAACCGGAGCCTAATCAGTGTGACGTCGGCAGATAATCTACGGCTAAAAAGCCTGGTGGAGTCATCAAATTATTAGAGTAAGGAGAAAGTAATAAACCTCTGGAAGAACTTTAATCCATGAATATTATATATATCATATCTCCATCATTGATTAGGGGAAAACGGCAGCTGGTCAAATCATGAGTCCATCACAGGATGAAGCAGCCTTATCAACTCAATCTGTCATTTTTAATGTAATCCATACAGACACAATGTGTAACTTCTAAAAGCATCTTCAACTCAACTGGTGGAGCCTTCGCAGTCCGGTCCAGCTGGTTCTGATGTTTCCTCTTCAGCCCACAGCTCAGGGATCAGAACCAGCCGGTTCTGGTCCAGCTGAAGCCCAGCAGGATGACAGAACCAACGCTGGGAGAAGCTGCAGCTGAGCAGAGAGCAACTTCAAGCCAAACGGAAAGAATCAGGGAAAAGTTTAAAATACATTTATTAAGAAATGTTTGGTTTGTTACCAAACATAAGAAATAGAGATAGTTTAACTGAAACCATCATAAGAGTTGATTAATTTAATAAAGAACCAGCTGAAGCATGCAGCTGGCTTGGATTCATTTAACTGATGATAATAATAACAATAAGTTAAGAGTTATGATGTAAGAGATAATCTGGATCTGTAGGATTTCACTCTGTCAGATAAACCCAACAGACCCTGGTTGAATCTATTTGATTCCTGGATTAAATGGGATTATTTCATCCCAACATGTTTTAGTTGTTTCTTATTAGTCTTCAGTTTATTATAATTTATCTGTTTCTTGTCCTGGTTTAAACTTTTAGACAATTAGTTTGGGGGGTTTTTTTCACAATTTTGAGTCTGATCCAGAGTTTGCTGTTAACACTTATTTAATGATTAAATATTTTAGATTTTGCAGTTTAATGATCAGACTTAGTACTTTGTACCTACCTGAAACTGGTTAAACCTGTGGATCTGCTGGACTTTGAGGATTTTTACTGTTTATTTTTATTAAACGTCAGGAAGAACTAACGTGACGCAAACAGATCCCATTTCCACTTCTGTGTTTGTTCTGGTGAGCCTGTAGATAAAGTCTGCAGGGACAAAGTGTGTGTGCGTCTGCGTGTGTGTGTATGTGTGTGTTACACACATAAAGTTAATATTTAGTGTCGGCTGTGAAATGGATCACAAAGTGTTGGAGGGAGCAGAGAGAGAGGAGCCGTTCTGCTGTTTCTGACTTCTGACCGGATCACTTAGATTCATCTTCATCTTCATCTTCCTCCTCGTCTTCCTCCATGTCGGTTCTTCCTCGGGGGCTCAGAATGCTCCAACAAGTCTGGAGGCTGAAGGGACTCTTGGTTCTGGTCTGCAGCCCGGTTCTGCTGCTGCCGCTGGCGTTCAGCACCATGGTGAGACAAACTAACCAGCTTAACTAACCAACCAGTGGAGACTTTAATCTATCATTACACTAACTAGAATAATTAAACCAGGACTAACCTCTGTAGTGAATCTCAAACTGCTCAATGAAAGTAAACTAATTTAATTACTAGGACATATATTGGTGTAACCACTAATTTCACCAGCTTAGTTAATCAATACACTAACCAGTTCTAGCTAAACAACAAGCTGTTAACTAAACAGTGGTTAACTTTAATGACCTGACAGTTTTAACCAACCAGTTCACTCACTGGTTTGAATAACTGACCAGTTTAATGAGACAGAACTCTATCTTTTATTATTGAATTGCAGAACTGTGGAGTCAACCAACCAGCTAGTTAAGCAGATAATTTAACGACTAACCAGCTGAATGTGATGATATTTTACTCCACTATGAGAAATATTCGTAGTCTAGTTTTCTGAAAGGTAACCAGTAGGTGAACCAGTCACTGACCCAGTAATGGAGGAATTGGTTTAAGGCTTTACATTACCAACCAGTAGTCTAGTTTACAAACCAGTTAGCAGGAGCTTCTCTAACCAGTATGAATAAATGGTTCAATCAGAACACACAGTATAAACGTTACTAACTGGTTTAAACTACTGGTTAATGTTGGTCAGTTCGACCAGTCATTAGATGTTCATTAAAAACCTAAAACTACCAGTTAAAATGGTAACTGGTCAGTTTGAAAAGCCTGGACAAGTCAAGATGGAGGAGCATCTTCATGTAATGATGATGATGATGGTGATGGTGGTTATTATGGTGACGACGACAATGATCGTATGGCTCTGTGACTGCCAGTGTCTGCAGGAGGCATCTCATTATCAATAACCTGTGTTGATGTGCTGCTGCTTGTTTGAACAGCAACTTCCATTCATAACTTCTTGTCACTGATTGACCAACATAGAGAAATCTATTAAACAGGTCAGGAGATTCCTGGAAAAAAAAAAGAAAAGAAACAAAAGTCCAAAAAGCTGAGAAAAACATCCGTTCTCCTGGAGACCAGAAAACTCATCACATCTGAGAGCAACAGGATGAACCTGACAGGAAAAACTATCTGATGTCCATCCTAATGACAGAGATCTCAAACATTTCAGATCAATTTAATCAGCTTATAATCTGTTAAAGAAGGAGGAGGAACACATTATGGAAGTAGAATAAGTTAGAGTGTCGGATCAGACGGCAGTTCAATGGGCAGAGATGAGGCTGGATCACCAGATCTTCTGAAATGAAGCTTCATACTTCCAACATCACTTGAGAGAAGCAAGAACAACCACAGGCAGCAACTGGGGCACACTCTGTCTTAGGTGGAGCACCAATGATGATATAAAAAAAGAGGAGTTTAGGTCATAAAGGAGAGAAGAAACAGTTTTCAGGAACATAACCTACAGACTACTGGGTGATGACTCAGATTAATTTAGGAAACATCTGAATCCAGCTCTGCTTTATTTCATCTGCCTGTTTGTCTGTGCAGCTCCAGGCCAGTTGGTTCTGAGCGGTTCCATGCTGGTCCGCTGTGTGAGCAAAGGTTAATGAAAGCAGTGAAGGTGGGTTTGGACTGAGCCGCACGCTGAACGGCCTCTCTGCAACTCCTAAGCTTCACACCTCATTTCACCTCATCATCATGCATGTCTTTCCCTCAAGTTTCCGCCTGCAGCCGTGCATTTCCGCACAAAACAGGGAAAAAACCCAACATGATTCAGACTTAATGTCACAAAACAAAATTCATCCAAAATTCATCCCAACAGAGAAAACCTTACTGCTCTCTTTGGGGATTTTGTTTGGGAATTAACCAGAGCACAAACTTGGGAACTGATGTGAAATCATTGAGGATGAACAAATCAACACCACAGAGACTAAAAAAATACTGAAGTCGCTGGTTGATGTCTGGTCCGGTTCTCCCAGGTTGGATCTGTCTCCACTGGCAGTGTGTTCCTCACTATGTGGGTGTGAAAACGTTGCAGGCCACGTAGGAGCTGTGGTCAACGATCAATGATGTCATCTAGTTTGTCTACCACCAGGCAAACAGTTTCTCCAAAATCTCCAGGTAGAGTTGTTCCTTGCTGGTTGCTCTGTCCAGTTGACGCTTTTTGAGATCTTCTGCAACAGTTGATAAAACATTTGGAACTCAAGGTTGGACCATGGAATCATTTATTTGCAGCTCTCCATCTCACCAGCTGCTGCGGTCTCATTGCGTAAACAGTGGTTCAGACGTTGTTGACGTAAATGCACAGGCCAGTCAATGAATGCCGTCTTCAGTCAGTCTAATCACCTGACTGGATCCAGCTCGTACCTTCCTGAGGTGATTCCACAAACTGGGAAAGAACAGCACAAGATCTGCTAACGGAGACGAATCGGGCCGGGGTAGACTGGGTCAGAACCAGTTAAAGGCTCTCTAGTAGAGAAGCATTTTGACAACCAGAATCTGGGATGTAATTGATGTTGAATCTGTCTGTATGTTTGGATTGAATGGAGTTTCTATTCCTGTACATCAGCTGGTTCTGTTTGCTCCAGCCTCTGATGAACACTGAAGTCCCGGCTGTCTCTGTGTGCAGGAAGCGGCCTGTGCGTATGTCATCGCCCTCATGGCGGTGTATTGGTGCACGGAGGTTTTACCGCTGGCGGTGACGGCGCTGCTTCCCACCATCCTGTTCCCGGTGCTCGGCATCATGGAGTCCAGAGACGTAAGAGTGGACATACTCCACACCCGAAACTCTGCAGTGTCCGTGTTGTTGTTGTCTCACCTGTACGATGTGAACTCAGGTGTGCATGCAGTACCTGAAGGACACCAACATGCTGTTTGTGGGGGGGCTGATGGTGGCCGTGGCTGTGGAGCACTGGAACCTCCACAAACGGATCGCACTCAGAGTCCTGCTGCTGGTCGGAGTCCGGCCTGCCCTGTGAGTCTCCGGGTGCATGGGTGCCTGCACCCGGTCACCTGTTTAATATTAACGATAGCAACGTTAGCAATTAATGTTTCTGTATGGGTAAAACCCACTTTCCTCCATTTCTTCAGATTGATGCTGGGGTTCATGGGGGTGACGGCCTTCCTGTCAATGTGGATCAGCAACACAGCCACCACCGCCATGATGGTCCCCATCGTACAGGCCGTCCTCGATCAGCTCCTTGGCAATAGGGAAAAGGTTGGCGTTGCCGTGGAGATGGTGAAGATCCAGAGCAGGACTGTGTCTGTGCAGCAGGAGTATCAGCAGAAGTCCATTAGCATCGAGGAAATGGCCGACCCAAACATCCCAAACAAAGGTACAACACCGTCCATCCGACTTATTCTGTCCCGGCATCCTGGGTCCTCCAGTCAATTCATATTTCAACTGATGTGATCAATTAATTTCTAGATCTCAACCTATCAACTAATCATAGTCAATCAGAGGAAGTCATCAGCCCAGAAGACACCAAGGCACCTAAGCAGGAGGTGATATCTGGGCATCTGACAGCCAATCAAGACGTTATCAAACCAACGCCCCAGGACAAGCCTCCGTCAGACAGCAGCAGTCCTGGTGAGATTGAACAGTTATGAGTGCATGGGTACCAGGGCCAAGTTGGTTCCCTTTACCGGCTGCTGCAGTGAAAGGTTCTCTATAAACAAAGTGATCAAATTCATTTCAAATCAAGTCATTTAATCTTTTAACACAGACTCAAAGTTGAGGTACTTTATAAAGAGTACCTCAACTGAAACAGATCATTACTGAACTGGTCAAAGTGACACAAAGGTTCTTCACATTAATGCTGGAGGTCAGGTTAATGCTTCTGTCCAAATGTAACAAATTCTGCCTTGTCTGATTTAGAAGGAGAAAATTAAAAGTCTTCCTCCTAACTGACTGGATTCATCAGGATTTAACGATAAATAAAACCATCAGCGTATGGATAGACGTGGTCCAGATACAGAGCCCTGTGGCACTCCATGACTATCTGCTGTGTGAGAGAGGTTCATCATCTTCACACGTCATTACCCTGAAAATATCAGACCCTTGAGTAGCAACTATTGTCCCATTTTTAAATATCAGGTGTTTTCTCCTCCACTGAAGATAGACTGAATCCCAACAATAAGATTTTAAACAAAGTCTCCTTACATTCTCACAAGAAGATGAGTTGAATGGAGAAAGTAATCTTTGTCATCAATGAGAGTTTATCCAGAGCAGAAGGTCGTGACCTCTGCCGGTTTTAAAGCCTTTTTAATAGACCAACCAGTGAATACTTTCTATATCAGAGGACTTACTCATAAAAGAGCCGATTCTTTTGGTGATCATGTTGCTATAGCAGGTAAAACAAGGAGCCATGAGAAACGTCTCTAATGTCAGACTCTTTGTGCTCAGTGGTTCTGGCGGTGGAGACAAGCCTCGCTGCCCCTCAGCTGGAGCTGGAGGAGCTGAGTGATGAAGATGAAGAGAAGAAGAGAATGAGCAAAGGTCTTCTTCTTTCCGTGTGCTACGCTGCCAGCATCGGAGGCATCGCCACCCTGACAGGAACCGGGCCCAACCTGGTTCTGATCGGACAGATGAGCCAGTAAGAACCAACACTAAACTCAACCTCAGATCTGACCAGAACCAGAGGCTTTAGTCCAGGTGTTGCTTCTGCATTGTTAGATACACAAGTAGCTCCAGTTTTCCATCACTAGTCATTCAGTAGTTTTAATAAGCTGAAGCAGAACCTGCTGACTCAAAAGCCACCGATGGAGGATCTGTCAAATTTCTTTCAGGGAACGGACTCCACTGGGATCTCCACATTCAGACGGTTTCATCTTTCCAGCAGCTGATTGTCTGATTTCTATCTTCTTTGCAGACTGTTTCCTCAGAACGGCGATGTGATCAACTTTGCATCATGGTTCGTGTTTGCCTTCCCCACCATGTTGTTGATGCTGACGCTCGCCTGGTTCTGGTTACAGTTCCTCTTCATCGGCTGGAAGTTAGTCGCTCCTCCAAAGCAGACAGACAGCTCGTCTTGGCCGCAGACCCCTGAACTCGTTTTGTTGTTTCCTCTACAGCCTGAAGAAGACCTGGGGCTGCGGCTCGGCCCAGTCCCACAAGGAGAAGGCCGCGTACGACGCACTCAGGGAGGAGTATAGGCGACTGGGACCCATGAGTTACGGTGAGATCAGCGTCCTGGCACTCTTCGTCCTCCTGGTGGTGCTGTGGTTCACAAGGGACCCTCGCTTCATGGACGGCTGGGCCACCCACGTCTTCAACGCCAAAGCAGAGTGAGTAGTTGTGGTTTATGCTGGAGCAGTAGCAAGACTTAGCCCTTTGTATCAAAATGGGTTGAAATCCCAAAGATCTTTCAGTCAAGATCCAGTTCAAAGTGGAAATGGCTCATTTCTAAAGCAAGATGGATGGAGTTCTCGATGCATGAGTCCTGCAAACAGAGCCAAACCTCGCTTAGCTTACCTCTGATTAGTAAACCGTCTCCTTAAGGTCTTCTTCACACCTCCTAGTCCACTGAGGCAAAGCTTTACTGGTCAGTGTCCACTGGGCTTCACTAGTGCCCACTAGGGTCCACTAGTGTTCTCCAGGGTCCATGAAGTGTAAAACATGAATAAAGGTCAGAGGAATGAATGAATCCAAACTGATCTCACCTAAAAAGCGTCCTGAACAAACAGGAACCAGAGGTGCAGAATAAACACAGGAAACATGTCCGCGGTTTCAACCACCGACTTTGACCCATGATGCTGCACGGCTCGGCAGACTGCAGGTCAAAGGCCAATTTTATGCACTTCAGTAGGGCACAAAGTCTGACACAAAACATTAAACTAAGCTTTACTGGAAAAGAAATATTCCTTAGTGAAAGGATGGACCACCAGGACGCACCTTACAGACAACCAGGAGACACTAGAGTTGGACTGTTGAATTTAAAAACAAGTTGTTCTAGTTTCAGCTTTCAGATTCAAATACCAGAAAATGAAGGCCGGTGAGAGGAGGGCATCCTACAGCTTTAAATTTCACAGTGTCTCCTCAGGTCAGGGTCAAATGTGAGGCAACAGCACATGATGCAAACAAACTGTCAGAGGGCAAAGTCCACAAACTGTCCAAAATGTCCAACAACATCACACGACACAGCAGAGACCCTGATAAAAAGATCATCTGAAAGAAGCTTCGGAGAAGAGTAACATTACAGAGTTCAGGAAGTGCTAAACAGATCCAGGGTCCAAACCCCAACACTCAGAAAACTTCCACGACTTCAACCCCTGGCAATGTGAAGTCTTTAAATCTCACTGTTTGAGAGATTTAAAGAGCAAAAGTCTTCACTCCCTTTGTCTCATTTAACTGCAGGGATTGTGTGACGGCGCTCAGGGGCCAGCATGTTACTGGTCTACCCAGTGGGAAGCTTTGTTGAGCAACTCTGAGCAGAACTGGAAGATTTTGGGGAAATTCCTATAAGTCGGAGCCGATGCCCAGCGGTGGGACCCAGTAGGGTCCATCGGATCAGAACCGTTCAGCTGAAGGTCGTACAAACAGACGGGTCGGATTCCCCCTCTGCAGGGTCACCTGCCTGCTGTGACCTTCAGCTGAGGAAACAGCAGCAGGGACCTGAAAGACCAGGAGTCATCTGATTGGTTCAGATGTTCAGAGCTCAGATCTCTAACCAGGTTATCCTCCAGCCGTGAGTCCAGATGTCTGTTCTCCACCCCGACCTGCTGCGGAACCACAATAACATCAAGTTCATTCCAACTGCTCTGTGATTCTGGGGTTAAAGGTCAAACATTAGATCACAGGAAAATCTGAACCTGGAAAAAATCTGGATCTGAACAACCCCTGATCCAGTTTCTATTTCTCATGACTGTACCATCATCACAACAGTAGTGTGCAAAATATTCACATGTCAAAAGGTCATTTGGAGTGCAGTAATACAGAAGTCTTCAGAGGCACGGAAGTGATCCGCGCCACTGAACCGCCATCTTGGTAGGCAAGTGCAGCGCAGAGCGTAGATGGACCATGAGAAAGAAGAGAACTCAAAAACCGTCTTTGACTAATAGTTGTAATTACTTACATTGTTCATAATTAGGATGGGAAGAAGGCGAGAGCTAGTTCTAAGGTTGTAACTCGTTCATTGTTTCCATAGCAACTCCACAGCAACTACCATGACAGCTCGTTATGGATACCTACCAAGATGGCAGCCACAACGTTCCTTGAAGTGTGACATCACATGATAACTATGTAGTGTTGGCTGATATATTTTACATGTTCTGGATTCTGAGGTTCTGCTAATATTGTTCACCTCACCAACACTGATATCTAGTGTTTTATATCTAGTAAAACCCGACCAGAACCAGGGCGGCTCCGGATCCCAGTCACGTTAATGAGCTGAACTGAGACCTTTAATTCAAGACTGGAAGCCCTCCAGAGGTCAGAGGTCAAATGGAGAGATGCTGCCACGTGGAGACGGTGTGGACATGTCTCGGTACGGACCGGGTCGCTGAGTGTGTGCAAACAGTTGGGCCATTCATGAACCCAGTATGCCGGGTCCATAAAGTCCAGACTGCAGCTGATCAGGAGATCAGAGACACTTCCCACATTGACAAAAGCCCGGCTCTGCTGGGTTCTGCTGGGTTCTTTGTGTGTCACAACCTGCAGCAGATTGACTGCAAGCTGTGTGTGTTTGCTTGGTTCAGTCTGGTTCTGTAGGGTTCTGTGAGTTCAGTCCGGTTCTGTGCATCTCCGCAGGTTTGTCACCGACGCCACCGTCTCGCTGTTTGTCGCCATCTTGTTGTTCGTCCTTCCCTCCGAGCCGCCGCACTACCTCTGCTTCTGGCGGCGCTCTGACTCTGGTAAAACTCGCTCAGCACACACTTCCTGGGATTCACATGCAGTTAGAGCTGTTTCTCCTCCAATCAGAGAGCCGGCTGTCCCGAGGCCCCGCCCCTCCGCTGCTCACCTGGCAGGTGACCCATGACAAGATGCCCTGGAACATCGTCCTCCTGCTGGGCGGCGGCTTCGCTCTGGCTAAAGGCAGCGAGGTGAATTTTTCCACAAAAGATTTGGAGTTACATTCCAGAGAAAATTCAGTGAGCAGGCAGAGACACTGCCTCGGTCATAACCTCATCACGTTGTAGTCCAATCACTAGCAGCAAGGCTTCTGGGAGGAATCATGTCTGGTTCCATGTTTACAGGTGTCGGGTCTTTCCCGCTGGCTCGGCGCTCAGATGACGCCGCTGCACTCCATCCCGCCTTGGGCCATCGCCATCATCCTCTGCCTCCTCATCGCCACCTTCACGGAGTGCGCGAGCAATGTCGCCACGGCAACGCTCTTTCTGCCCATCCTTGCCTCCATGGTAACAGTTGCGTGATGCCGACAGCTGGTTGTGGTCGGCGCAGAGTAAAAGCAGGTTTTGTTTTGTGTTCTGGTCCAGTCCCAGTCCATCAGCCTGAACCCGCTCTACGTCATGATACCCTGCACTCTCAGCGCCTCCTTCGCCTTCATGCTGCCCGTGGCCACGCCCCCCAACGCCATCGTCTTCTCCTCCGGCTTCCTCAAAGTGTCCGACATGGTGAGTGCTCCCCGTGTCTGTGAGAGAAAAGGAAGAGCCACAATAATAATAACCTGCTGTTGTGCTGCACGGCGCCCCCCACAGGCTAAAACCGGCGTGGTGATGAACGTCATCGGGATCTGCTGCATCACTCTAGCCATCAACAGCTGGGGGCGCATCCTGTTTTCCCTGGACTCTTTCCCCTTGTGGGCCAACATCACTTCCCCGGTGTAGAACCCACAACCTCCTGCCAGCCGGGATCCTCCAGTCCTGAGCCTCCAGACGCAGAGTTCTCCAAAAACCGCTCCCAGCTTTACTTCATCTTCACGGTCTCAGAGAGAATTCAGGGCTTTTTCCTCGTCCAATGGTTGTTTATGTACGGCAGAGTGGAGGGGCTCAGAACACTGTGCGGTGGATGCTTCCTTATCGCTGGAGGCTGCATCCATTCTGAATCCAACTACTGAATAATGACACACTGGCATCGAGCAACCAGATCCAGCAACTGAGCAACCAGCACTGGCAAATAAGAAGGACGCTACTCACTCGTGTTAGCTTTGGAGGGATTGGTCACCAGCTGGATAGATTTCTTACTTTGCTGTCCATTGGTACTGATAGCCTAGTGTTAGAATTGGATAGCCTAGCATTAGCATTCAATAGGTTGGACATTATATACTAACAGTTTTCTTGATAAAGTCTATAAAAGTGTAAGAAAGGGTGACATGCTCGTTGTTTGCCTATCTAAGGCTAATACTAGCTTCTCCAAAACTAATTCTAGCTGTGCTAACAGGACGAGAGTTCCTCCTTCATTAAATCACAAACCTTCCTCACTCCCTGATAGATTTCCTAAAAGCCCCACAAAAGCATCGTGTTTCCCACCAACATCTTTGTGAGTGTTGGTGCACGTTTTTCACTGCAGAAGCAAACCAAACCAAAGGTTGCCATGGTAACAATGAGAGGCGTGACAAGGAGGTTTAATTGGGTTTAAATGTTTCTCTGTGTTAGTAAATCTAAATATTTATAGATACTTTATTATGTACATACTGTATGTAATTTGCAGAGTTTTCTATCGTCATGATGCCAACAGTTTTATATGTGAAAAAAGTTAATCTGTAAATAAACGTGACAAAATTCACTCTGTTTGTCTTGTTGTTTCATCCAAACAGCGTTCAGAACATCCAAAGACAGTGTTTTGTAATAATCTAGTTAAAGAATATTAAAAATCATGCAGCTGCTAATCTCTGCTCACCACTGGTTAAGACCAAATGCCTTCTAGGATATATAGATCTACAACATGTAACAACGGCATAGCAATGAGATGACACCTATTTCAGCTTCGAATAAAAATAGGCGGTCAGACATGTTGTTTTCTATAATTCTTATACTTTCACAAGTTGATTTTAAACTTTTCAAAGCTGTGCTCCAAACGTCTTAATACCTGATACCACAGAACACCTTCAGGGATTTGAAGAATCCATTTATTACTGGATCAGGGCAGCAAAAGTGGGACAGACATCATTAGGAAGGTGGCCATAATATTTTAATAATTTTCATAAACAATTACTGACTGAGAAAACACATTCAGAAAGTTCTTTAACTCTCTGTCATGTTCTTTTCTGAGGTACAGCAACAATGTTCGTGAGTCAATTTGACCCGCAGAGTGTTTAATTATGCAATACTGTCAGAAACCAAAATATTCCTCTAAAACATTTTTGTATCTGATTATTAACGCCAATGCTAACCATTTCAATCAATATTTGTGCAATGTTTTTTTTATTTCTCACAAATAAGAGACCAATGACGATAATTTAACATTTACTCATTTGAACATAAAAAAAATTTAAAAAATTAAATTTACATTTTTTGTGTCGACTAAAAAAAACCTAGGCACAAAAAACAATAATTTTCTTGAAATTGATCTTTTGTAAGTTTTTTTACATTACGTTTTGATTTTTTTTTTCAATGGGTGATCTTTATAATTGAACACGTATACTGTTCTGGGTCAAATTGACCCGCTGATTAAAATCAAGACAAATGAGCCATGCAGAGAGTATTTATGTTTTCCTCCACTTCTTCTGAATATCCACTCAGTGTGGGTGGGGTTTGTCCACGGGAACAAAAAATGTTCCTGTCAAAAGTTGTATGAACACCTGCTTTCTCGCAGTTTCCTAGTGAAATAAAGAGAATAGTGAGAAAGTGGGCTTGTGTGTGTGTGCACGTGTGCATGTATGTGTGGGGTGAAATATGGTTCATAGCTGCAAGGAAACGTAAAGAATTGGACATTTTTAAAATCTTTTTTACCCTTCAACTTGACTGTCGGGTCTACTTATTATCTATGTGATAAGTAGACCCGACAGAGGGTTTGCAAATGTGTAAAATGAATACATTTTCAATTTATATGTAGAGTGCACCTATTAAGACAATAGAAAAAGTTTCATAAAAAAAATACTTTCAACTATTTTAAAAGAACGTTTAAACTTTAAACGGGTCCATTTGACCCGTAACGTAACAGAACGGTTAATTTCAGTCCTTACTTGCTTTCCCTTTCTCATCCCAGTTCAGCTCTCTGTAGCTGTTAAATGTCTCCCTCTGGTGTCCAGATACTGAACAACACAAACCGTAAACTGAAATAAAAAGTCGTGGAGAGACAACGGTTATATCGATGAATGTTTGATGGCGGACAGCTAACCCTAACAAAGATCAACTCTCTGCGTATTAAAGTCTCTATTTACCATCTTTTTGATCAGATTACACTTTTTATTTCCGTAATCTGGTCAGGGAATCCGTGCTGCCATGGAAACTGGTTAGTGGACGTTGTTGTTATCTTCCGTTGTGAGGACAGGCTAAGCTAATTGTTTAGATGTTTTCATCATTATTAAAAACAATGAAAGAGTAAAGTATGTTGCGCCGGTGTTTAAGGAATCCTGCAAAGTTTTATTATTCAGTGTTTTTAGTTAGCTAGAAGAGTTTTATGTAAAATAAAAAGAAACCAGGCTTAAACGGATGCTTTTTAAAATGGAGTCTGGTGGAGAGAGCAAGAGCTGACAGTTAAATAGATCATTGTATTGGTTGTTGCTGCTGCTCGCTGCTGGATCAGGTTCTGTTCTGTTCTGTCCTCCAGACGACCAGGCAAAGAACCGGTTCCAGTCCGAACTTGAGTTCGTCCAGTGTCTGGCCAACCCGAACTACCTGAACTGTAAGTCACCCGGTTTCAGTCCACAGTGGAGCAATGAAGGAACATTTCACCGGTTTAACCAAAATACTGGTTTATTCTGAGCAAAAGCTGAACCAAACCCAAACTGGTTCATCTGGAAGAGAATCAAAAACTTTTTAGATGATTTGTATGAGTTCCAGGTCCTGCAGAATCCCAGTCAGAACCGTTTGGGTTTCACCAGACTGACCTGTAGTAACCTTTAGTTTGTGTTAGATCCTTTCTGAGTCAGAACCAGGTAGGTTCTATTAAGAACTAGCTGGAGCCACATAACACAGAGAGACTGTGGAGCCGGTTCTGCTGTAGAACCCGTCCGTCTGCGGCTGATCTGGTTCTTCTGTTTGTGTTGTAGTTCTGGCCCAGAGAGGGTTCCTGAGAGACCGACCCTTCATCAACTACCTCAAGTATCTCCTGTACTGGAAGGAACCCGAATACGCCAAGTTCCTCAAGTAAGCCCCGCTCCAGAACCTCTGACCTGGGTCCGGTTGATTCATCAGCAACGTCTGATGAATCAACCATGACCTCTGATCCAAACCGGGTCAGAACTCCAGGATGGTTTTAGATCCAATTCAATCAGCAGTTCTACTAAAACAGTTCAGATTGTGAGTTTAAATGTTGGTTCCGGAGAACCAGAATTAGGCCTGATCCGGATTCTAGTGAAGGAATCATCCAGAGAGGTTCTGGACAACCCGGTTTGGGTCAGAGGGTAGAACCTAAACCTGAACCTGGTCCGACCCCGATGGGGGTTTATAGACTCACACAACGCTTCTTCCTCTAGATATTCTACATCTAGATCTTCAACATCTAGGTATTGTTCTATTTGTGTTCTTTATCTAGTGATTCTTCCAGTTCCTCACTTAGTTGGTGTAGTTCTTCTAGTTTCTGTAGTTTTTCTTCTTCTCTACCTCTCAGTGGATGATCGAGGTGTTCACTGCCCTCTCCCCCTGCAGGTACCCTCACTGCCTCCACATGCTGGAGCTGCTGCAGTACGAACACTTCAGGAAGGAGCTGGTCAACGCTCAGTGTGCCAAGTTCATCGATGAGCAGCAGCTGCTGCACTGGCAGCATTATTCCAGGAAACGCACGCGGCTGCAGCAGGCGCTGGCCGAGCAGCAGCAGGCGCCGCAGCAGCCGCCACAGCACGGCAACGCCTCCGCCAAGTGACGGACATCGTCTGTGGACGGACGCTGACCGGGTCAGAACCAGCTGGAGACTTGATTGGGACAGAGCTGCAGCAGGCTGAAGGTTTCCTGGCCTGCTGCAGCAGTTTGTGTTTACTTCCTATTTCTGCTGCCTTTCTTCTTCTTTTGTAATAAAATGTTTGGGTTCAATTTGTTTCATGGAGATGCCGCATCGATGGAAACACGGTCATACCAACGCTCAGCTCTGTTCAGTTTAAGACTTTATCATCCCAAACAGAAATATGTTTTCATACCTCAGATCATCCAAATATCTTCAGAGTGAAACTGAATAATGAGATATTGCAAAAAGAACAAACATACGATTATTACTTCATTTTGGCCAAGGTAAAAGGAACAGAACTTATTATATCCTTTACCATTCACAACATAATTTAAAAAGTGAAAAACAATAAAGTCAAATGTCTTTTTGAAATATGATCAGTAACAGTAAATGTGTGTTTTGTTGGGACCTTTATTGTGAAGGGTACAGAGCGGAAGTTCCTCTGTTACTTCGTGAACGCGGTGAACCATTCTCTTTGTAACACTCCTGCTTCCGTCATCTACCTTCCGGTGTTGTAAAGTGAATCGCACCCCGGAAGAAACGTGCCTTCCGTCTTCAGGTACGTAGAGCAGCAGCGGAATCGAGCCGGACACTCGGAACCGGATGAGTTTATCGATCATTACTGATCAACGTGACTGATCACCGACTATAGATACTTTAACGCGCTCAACGCATCACTGCTGTCAGGATAACTACAGGTTTAAAAGTTTGGAGGGTTCGGTTTGGGGAATCCATCACAGACCCCCCGCCTGTTGTCTTTGGGCAGATTCTGGCGCAGCTTTGATTCTGTTTTTAGGTGTTCTGGTTCTGTTTTTCTGCTGATTCGTATCCGGTGCATTAAAGTTGATTGGTTCTGTGAATCAGTGACCCCGTGGTTTCCACGGTGTTGTCTTCCCGAGGACAAAGTCCAAACTTGGTCGGGTCAGATGAGCGCGGTTATGAAACCAACCGATGTCCTGTTGAGTAATAAAAAAATGTTAACAACAAATAAAAGTTCTGTATCACTAATGTCACACTTCCCCATTCCAAAAAAAATAACATTATTTATTATATTGTTTTAAACAAATATTCTTGTACAGCAACAATCCAAAAGAAAAACTCCTGTTGTGTTAGCTTCCGCTAAATATCATAAAGCGGTTTAGCATTAGCCTTAGCTTACACTAAACATTATGTTGTCATAGTGTCTTATACGATATATAAGCTAAAATTTATGTGCTATCACTTAGCATGTTACATTTAGCTTACACAAAACATGCTGATTTAATGCTTTAGTATTAGTTTACGCTAAATATGCTGGTTAAGCCATTTAGCATTAGCAGAACTAATGTTTGTGATTAGTGCTTTAGAGCTAGCGCAGCTAGCTGTTTGGCTAGCAGTGCCCTCCACTGGATATACATATTTGAACCTGTGAGGATCAAAGACAATCCCGAACCAGAATAACATCCCAGAATAAGTCTCCATGGCGACGGAGGTGTTGTGAACCCGTCCCGGATCTTTAATGTGGGAATGTTTCTTTCCAGGTGGGTCCAGCCACTCCGTCTGACCGGAACCACAGGATGCTGCAGCGGGTAGCGGTGGTCGGAGCGGGGGCGGCTGGACTCTGTGCGGCTCGCCACATCCTGTCCCGCCCCGCCAGCTTTGCCCCCCCGGTGGTGTTTGAACTCAGTGGGAATGTGGGGGGGACCTGGTGCTACGAGGAGCAAACTGGGACATACCCTAACGGGAGACCGGTGCTCAGCAGTATGTACAGGGACCTCAGGTAAGGTCACCTGTCCACCAGAAAGGGGAGCAACTGACTCCTCATGAGTCGTGACCCAGTTCTGGTGTTCAAACAGAACCAACCTGCCCAAAGAGGTGATGATGTTCCCTGACTTCCCCTTTGATCCTGAGCTGAGCAGCTTCCTGTCCCACCAGGAGGTCCAGCAGTACCTGGAGAGGTACTGTGAGAACTTCCAGATCCGGCCTCACATTCGGGTGAGTCTTCCCGCTGATCCCGGAGTCCGGTAACCATCCCAGTCAAGATAACCGATTTATCCTCCATCACCAGTTTGACACGGCGGTGGAAAACGTCATGCCAGTTTCCACGACAACAGAGAACAGGGAGAGCAAGGTCACATGGGAAGTGACATCATCAGACTCAACGGGTCATCAGAAAACGGAGACATTTGATGCAGTGTTCATATGTTCAGGGTGCGTAGTGGTTTGCTACCATGGTATCATATGGCATGATAATGAAGTAACAAGATGAGGCATGTTTTCATATTGGTAATAAAGTCCATTAGCCAGTCAGAGTATTGGCTCACCTCTGTTGGTTCTGCCGGGTCTTTCTGGCTGATCCAGTGTAACGTTGAGCTCTTTGGTCCATCCTCGTGAATTTGCCTCAAGCCATTATGCGAAGGTGGCGCTGGGCAATAGAGGTCGCTATAGAGGCCATCAACATGACATGAGTCTCTAACCCTATCCTCGATTCTGCACCTGATAAAGGTCACTGACATTGACGATCGCTTCGGTTTCTACTCTAATCCTGGTGACACATTGTGGGTATCAACACAATCGAATTTATCACTTAGCGTTAGCCTTTGCTAAATACTGTGTTGGTTTAATAATTTAGCATTGGCTTCCTCTAAATATTGTGTTGGTGTAAAGCTTCAGCTTATCATTTTCTAACCCCAGAATTACAGGGACACCTGATGGTTCTGGTACATCTTAAAAACAGAATGTTATTCTGCCTCCTGCCACTGGGGGTCACTGTTGCTCCAACCTACCGCCTGAGAGGTTTAATGTCTGTGTCTTCAGGCATTACTCAGATCCTCACATCCCAAACATCCCGGGGATACAGAACTTTAAAGGTACCGTGTTTCTCTCAGTCAGGGATGGCAGCAGGTCAAACAGAGTAAAGACTTTCGATAAACGCTGTGTGCAGGAACGGTTCTCCACAGTCACTCGTACCGCTTCGCTGAGCCATTCTCGGGTCAGACGGTAGTGGTTCTGGGAGCTAAAGCTTCCGGACTGGACATTTCCATTGAGCTGGTCAAGGCTGGAGCCAAGGTACCATCAGAGTTAATTAGAACTATGAACCATTTTTAACTCGGGTTTCTCCAGAACTAATCGTGTCCTGCGATGATATCAGAGTCCAAATCAACAAATGAGAAAGTGTTTTCTCTGCAGGTGACTCTGAGTCACCGGAACCCTCCGCTGACCGTTCCTCTTCCTCCTGGGATCCAGCAGGCAAGCTGCGTGGTGGCGGTCCAGGACGACGGAACCATCCGCCTCCAGGTGAGCCTGTTCTGTAGAACCATCCGCTTTGGTTCCGGTTCTGGTTCCAAAACCTCAGAATGTTTCATGTAGAGGTGAAACCTCCCTGTGATTGGTTCAAATGTTTCCCTCAGGATGGCTCCGTGTGTCAGGCCGACGTTCTGATTTTCTGCACTGGGTACAACTTCAGCTACCCATTCCTGGACCCGGCCCAGCTGGGTCTGGAGATCCAGAACCATGTGGTGTCCCCTCTGTACCACTACATGATGCCTCCCGCCTTCCCTTCACTGATCTTCATCGGCATCTGTAAAATCATCTGCCCCTTCCCCAACTTCGACTGCCAGGTGAGCCGCAGCATCCACCGGTGAAGAATCTTGAGAAGTGATCTCAGACGATTCTGTTCTCCTCAGGTCCAGTTCGCCCTGGCGGTGCTGGACGGGTCGGTCGCCGTGCCGCCTCAGGAGCAGATGGAGGAAGCGGTGCGGAGGGAGCATCAGAGGAAACTGGAGGCCGGGGTCCAGCGCCACCACTTGCTGAAGTTGGACCAGGACCAATGGGAATACTGCGACACGCTGGCCGGTTCCGCCGGCTTCCCGTCTCTCCAGCCGGCCGTTCGCAGCCTCTACGAGGAGGTCTGGAGGCAGAGACAGGTTCACCCAGAAAACTACCGGGAGTTCAACTACAGGCTGTTGAGTGCCACCCGGTGGGAGCAGATCAGCTGATCAGGAGGTCCAGCAGGTTCTACTATCTTGCCTGAAATTCTGGCGCCATCTGCTGATCATGACATGGAAGTACCTCTGAGATTTTTTAGCTCAGGAGTTTCCAGACCCTTACCATGCCATGGCTCCCCAAACAGAAACCCAAAACATGTCAAGAAACATCAACCTGCAGAATGTTTTTCTCACTTTTATTCACTATTCAAAAATTACTACGTTAATTTTTCATAATTATTAGGTCTCTGCAGCAGTTTCCTGAAGGAACCAGCTGCTGGACCGTTCCTTCAGTTTGTTTCTGGTTAGAAACTTTTCCATTTTGCTGCTATGCTAGCTTAAGCAGCAAAGCACCTTAATGAATCAGTGAGATGAGGATGACAAATAACATTTCAATAATGTTTTAAAACTTTTAGAATTATGATTTTAAGACAGATTAGATCATACCTTTTATCATCAAAAAAATTATGATTAAAAATTTCTTTGATCCATATTTCTGAGGCTGACTAGCACCTCCTGGTGGCCCCCCCACTGTGAAAAACACTCTTAGCTCTTGTTGCATTTTAAACACTCATTGTCATCATAATTATCTCAGTCTTACATTATTACCATTTCTATATGAAATCATTTCCATTAATCTATATTGATGGCATAAATAAAGTTTATTCTGTAAAACTGGTCATGCAGATGAGTTTATTTTATATTTCCTCTCCTGATTGTTTTATTTTTATTTCACCATTGGCTTCGTTAAAAGTTGCAATGAACATTAATTCAACATGAATTAATGTTCTTTTATTAATATTGAATAGTACTTAATGGCAGATTGATAATAAATGAATAAACTAATAACAGATAAACTCTTCCTGCCAGGATTTACACAGAAACCTGCAGAACGTTCATGATTGGCTGCTTGATACCATGTGGTTTAGGTTTTAGTGAAAACATCTAAAGTTCTTAAAGGAGGTTCGGTCTAAGCAGAGATGACCCGATAATTGATCCGTGTGAGAAAACGGATCTTCTTGGTACCATGAAGGATGGACAACAGCTGGAGTCACAAACACTTTAATTCTGACACAAAAACATCAAAACATCAAAACTAATGAGGTCCGAAAGGAGAAACAACCTGAGATTAAAACAGCAGGAACACCAGAACCACCGTCGGTCCGACTGAGAGCGGCTCACTCACAGCTTCTGAGGCAAGGTTGGGTTAAAATGTTTGTAATTCACCTTTAATCCCAATCTCCCAATCCTAATCTCACATTGGTGAAGACAAACCTGTGGAGATTGACGGGTCTATCAGATACATCTTCTAGAACAATGAAAGTCCAATCCATGATCTCACCAGTTTCCTGTCTGGAGCAATGCTTCATGGGAAATGTTCAGGTAACTTATGATCAATGGAAGCTGTTAAACACAACAACTGAGGAAACATTTAATCTCTGTAGAACAGGAGGACCTAGGCACCAGACTCCAGATCTGTCTCTGCTTCATCACACCAAAACCAAAGAACTGAGTCGCCAACAGGACTCTGTGATACTCCTGTGCCCAGCACCTTTGATTTTTAGATTTTTAGAACAGAAAAAACAGCTCTGGATTGAAACATGGCTGTAAATCTTCATGACCAGACGGCTGAAACTTGGTCTGTTGATAAAGTTGCATCGAATCAACACTCAGGAGTCACTGAGGAGGTTCAGGGCAACATGTCAATGGGTTAAGCAATAAGTTACTCATCTTCAAAGATGATTCGTGAAGTTGAGCATGGATCAACTTTGAAGATGATCATAGATCAACTTGAAAGGTCCTAGAAGATGATCCGTGAAGACTTGGATTCATTCTCCATCTGCAGCTCCCTTGCTACCTTCTCGGCCACATCCTGGTCGTCCTCTCCGCCTCCTTCCTTCCTAAGTATTGTTAATGGCCACCAGAGGGAGCCATTTCTTCTGTCCTGGTGCACTGTTCGTTCCGCTGGCCAGCAGCAGGGGGCGCCTTTATCTCCTGTCAGGAAGTAGAGTAGGGCGTTGAGCCAGGCGTTGCAGGAGGCCAGAGGCCTGGTGACCTTGTAGCAGATGGAGACAGCCTTCATGGCATTGCAGCCGCCGAGCTGCCCCCGCCGCAGGAGCAGGAACAGCGTCCGGGTCACGTGGAAGGGCAGGAAGCAGAGCGCAAACAGCAGCGTGATGGTTACAATGGTTTTAATGGACTTCCGCCGCCTCCGGATGTAGTGGGAGTACTGTGATCCAGAGATGGAGACTGAAGTTCTCTCCCGATCTCGACCTCCTTCAACTGTTCCATCCCCAGCTGATGCATCCTCACCGCCCTCTATTGAACTGGGTGGAGACCGCAGGCTCTGAAATATTGTCCGGACCACCTGAGAGTAGCACCAAGCGATAATGACGAAGGGGACGAAGAAGCCCAGCAGGTGAAGGACAATGCCGTATGGGACATATTCAGGAAAGTCCTTATCGATGGCATCGTCCCAGCAGTTCACATACTTCTCCTCACTCCTGTTGTCTCCAAACTTCGTCCCCTCAGGTCCAACTGCTACAGAACCTCCTCTAGTAACGTCTCCTGTCTGGGCAAACCTGAAGATAGGACAGGTGAGAACGAAGACCACCACCCACACCGAGGCACAGGTCGCCTTCACCACCCGCTTGCTCTCCAGGGTGATGGTCCTCATTGGATGGCAGATCCCCAGGTACCTGCAGACACATCAAGAGTTGGCTTACATTACCTTGTTCTAACTCCAACAGGGACTAACTGCTGGTGACAGACGAATACTCTTTAGTCTGCTCTCAAGTAATCAAGGGTTTCAGCAATGGACCACTGCAACGTCTGTTTATACCAAACCAAGATGGTACCGCCCAACTCTACGTCAATGTGACCCTGTTATACTCCAATAAGTGGTGTCTGATGTCTCTATGAGATATTTTCCATGTCTGCTGACATTCAGGTACTCCAGTACCTGTCTGTAAAGTCCAACACACACTCCGTAACTACACATTATAATTTGTCCACACCACACGCTATCAGCAATTATCAAGGTCTTGAATGTCAATGTGTTTATTCATCTCTCACTCTGTCCTGCTTCTCTTCAAATAAAAGATACCAGGATACTGGAACTCCTCAGCTGATTGCAGAGACTCAACATGGTCTGTTGGGAAAGAAGTGCACTCCTGGTATTTGTGGGAAATAAGGACCATAACTTCCTGAAAACAGCTGAAATCCATGGATGCTCCAAACTGCCTCTAAAAATGCTTGCAACTGCCTATTTTAACAGTTTAAATACCAGGTATACCTTAATATGCATTGATCTAAACAACAGAAACTGTTTGGTACTACCGCAGAAGCACTTGGGCTGCAGCTAATTGGTACCTCAACTGTCTGTGACTATGTACAGGTCACCTCTTACCAGTTATCTAAACATTGTAACCACCATAACTACCAGCACCATGTGAATAAAAGCAATAACCATAACTATATCTTATAATCTGTCCACGAACCCAATAAACAGGACAAGGAAGAGGCAGACGTTCTGAAGAGTCCAACTGTCTTCAGTTTTCTGTTTTCTGTTGTCTAACTTCTTCGTAATGAATGGATGATAATTAATATGGATGGAAACCAAACAAATACTGCAGAACAAACATTTTCTAGATTTTCATCAAGATTTCTAGCTTCTTTCATTAAAACTGACTGGCAGGTTCAGCAGTTCTACTGACAGACCCAAGCTCATTGACCCAATGGTCCATCCAACGGGGTCACACACTGTCAGAGTTAATGGCGTGTGACTAAACCATCATTAAGCTTCCAACGGAGGAAAACACTTTGGAAAATCACAGAGTGAAAGGAAATCCACAGGGAGTCAGTGGCTGACCAGCAACACGCTGTTGACAGAAACCGACCCAGAAGACCAGAACCCAACAAATAGCAAAGGGTTCCTCAAGTCGGAAGATTTGGAAAAAAGAAAAGAAAACACATCCAGAGTATTTTCCACTCAGCTTTCTAGAATCCTTCAGGAAATGAGTTCAGGTTGTTCAGCAGTTTTTCTGCTTTAATACTAAACTCTGGTGAAATGGGCCAAGGTTCCCCTGGCTTCAAGGCCTCTGATTGGCTCAGAGGGCCGTAGACCCTCAGACGTTTCACAGGTACTGTCCACTAGTGACTTACAGTTCAAAGGTAAAAATCATCAAAAATTAACAATACCAGGAATTTACACAAATTGTCCATGAACATGGGCAGGTGTACCTTCCTGGGAGGAAGGGACGGAGCTTGTTAAATCACCTGGATGAGTAGGAATAATTCAGAGAGAAACAGAAATACTTCAAGGCATTAAAGGAACTTTCAGTGTTTCCAATTAAAATGTTCTCCTAAATTTTGGTTTTATTGACTGGAACTAGTGGTGCAAAAAGTGGAAATGCTAAATATTCTACGCTTAGAGGCTGCACTGGAATGTGTGAATGATAAGATCAGTAGCAGAGACACATGGGGCTAAAATGTGTCTGCATTCATATCAGAAAACGGTTTCACCTCTGACTGGAACCCACAGCTTCATGAGGTAGAGCATCTTACCTGTGCACAGAGATGCAGGTGAGGAAGAAGATGGAGCAGTAGAGGTTGAAGTAGAAGAGGAATCGTACGAGGCGGCACATGAAGTCCCCGAACACCCATTGGTCCCTCAGCACGTAGCTCGCTACCAGGAAGGGCAGCGACAGGCCGTACATCAGGTCTGTGGTGGCCAGGTTCACCATGTAGATCAGAGAGGTGTTCCAGCGCCGCCCGCCGCCACCGCCATGGGGCCGGCACGACCGCACCAGAACCACCGAGTTCAGCACCAGGCTGAACAGGAAGGTCAGGGAGTAGCAGACGGGCAGGAAGACGTACTTGTAGGATTCATCAATGCTGCAGGAAGACGGAGGCAGGGTGGAGGAGGTGGAGGTGTTGCTGATGTGTGGAGTGGAGCTGGAGACCCGGTCCAGACCCATCACGAACCTCTGAGGGTTAAAGGTCAACCCGATCCAAATCCACCAGCATTGTAACGGCTAAGTTTCTTCTATCTATCTGTCTGTGTGTCTATCTGTCTATCTGTTTATCTGTCAGTACCTGGAGGCGGACCGATCCGGACCTGTTGGACACAGAAACAGCCTCATTAGTGGCTGAAGCTTGTTGTGCGTCCTGCCGCCGTGTTCTGCTGATGAAGGCTGCGTCTCGCTCCATTAGCTCCTGAATGATTAACGTGGTTCTCCGGAAGCCTCTCCTCCCCGTTCAGCAGGTCAGTTCCAGCTACTGGAGCGTCTGGGTCAGGGTTGCATCCAGAACCAGTCCAGAATCAGCTTAACGCTGACGGACAGATCAGGTTGAAATTCTCTTGACTTCCTGTTCAATCTGCCAATGATTGTATCAACCAGGCAGTTTCTCATTTCTGTGAACAAGTGTCAAATTCCTTTGAGCCATCATGGAACTGATTCTCTGCTCATGTCATCATGGCGTACTGTATGGGTTTCTGCTCACTCATCCTGAACATCCTTTAAGACTGAACATCCAAACTGCTTGAACCATAACAACCATATTTATATATACATGATGAGTCCGGACTTTCTCCAACCAAAGGTGAAGCTTTCCGTCGGCAAATAGTTGCCATGGAGATAGTGTGTGATGACATCACAGCAGTTGGATGATGGATATTTGTTGTGACGTGAATTACAGTTTGGTTCCCAGCAGCGGGAATGTCAGGACGTTTAGGAAAACTGTAATTCCTGGAGAGCTGCATGTTCTCCTGTCTTCTGCTCCTGTTTCTACTTCAGTTTCTCTTCTTTTTTTTCTTTCTTTATCACAGTCACCCAGTCTGTCACCAAATCACAGTGAAGGTGTAAATGTGAATCTTTCCATTGAAACGATTATTATTTTAAATACTTCAGATTCCTGCAGAGTCGCTGTTACCCTGACAGCATGACTCAGCGGTTTGAACCCAGCGGCTCCTTCTGACAGATATTCACTTAGAGAGATGAATTAGATGAATACAGGTATTTGAGAGAGCAACTGATTTTTCAGGTGATTCATGACGTTTTAGGAAACATCAAACCTGTAACTTCATCAGTTCAGGACAATTCCACCAGGGGGCGCATTATTCTAGACCCTGTGTCCAAAGAGTGGCTCGAGGGCCTTCTGCGGCCCCAGGAGCGATTTTGTGTGGCCCTGATGAATCAACATGTTGATCTTTTAACAGGTTTTTTGTATCATTTCATATGACTTGGTTAATATAAAAGTTGCCTTTGTGTCTGTTTTTCCTTCTGACTGATCCAGCAGTTTGCTTTTGTTATTTCATGTAGCGCCCAACCGATCACCTTTCAATATTTAACCTTTTAATAATTGATTTCTGCCTGGCGACAAAATAAAGAGCAGCTCACTGGATGTGGCAGCTAACGACGGTTCCTGAACGTCTCACGTTCTGTTGGGCTGATGATTATTAATATTATTGCTGGTCAAACTTTATGTTTAGATTCAGCTTCAGATTTTCTCAGCCTCCCTCCTCTTCCTCGGATTTGGGTCCGACCTTCATCACCTTCATCGTGTCTAAATTATTAATGAGCCAGAATGAAACCAAATCCACAGACTGCAGAGGAAGAGGACGAGGAGAAAAAGGGAAAGGCAGAAAAAGATGAAGAGGAGGAGGAAGAGGAAGATGAGGAAGAGTAACTGTGGTTCTGATCATGTTTTATTTTTGAAGTTTCAGGTCACCACCATGATCATCATCATCCTCAGATTATTCTGTGATGTTCCTGATGAAGATCTTCTGGAACAACTTTAATCTTCATCACTCAGATCAACACAGACATGACTTATGGTTCTGGTTCTGATCCATAAATCAGAACCAGAACTTTCCATTAGAAAGAAGGAAATTCAGCTCACCTTCGCTGCCGTCGCCTCTCTGCTTCTCCTCACCTCAGCAGCAGCAGCTCCTCCTCTTCCTCAGGTCCCGCCTCCATCATCATCATCATCATCATCATCATCATCATCATCATCATCATCATCATCATCATCATCAGTGTGATCCTGTGGCACTCAATGATCCCAGCCTCATGGTGATTGTTATAAGAGCAGCAGTTGCAGCAAGAACCGGGTCTCGGTTCCAATGACTGGTTCTGAAACGATGGACCAACAAAGTTCTACTAGGAGGCCCAGAACCTCCTGAAACCGGACCAACAAGAACCGAACAGAACCAAGATACCATTAAAATGATCTGATCCGTTCAGAACCAGAGGTTCTGTCTGGTTCTTCTGGCCCAGAATAGCATCATTTAACTTGTTTCTTCTGACTGAATCCAGAACCGTTCAGACTGTCCATCCGTTATCCGATCTGAAGTGAGCCTGGTCCTGTCGGTTCTGATCGGGTTTCCATTGAACTTGGTTCAGAGACGTTCAGAACCAGACAGAACCTGAGACCAGTGTCGGTGTCAGAACCTCCAGATGAAATGAGCAGAACCGGGTCAGAATCTCATTTTCCTCCAAATATATTTAATACAGATTTAAACAGTTTATTATTAATTCATTATATATAATAAAGTCACAGTGAAACTTTCCTCAGTTTTCCACGTTTGTCAGATTCATGAATAAAATACAAACATGAATATAGTTTAATATTAAACTTTAACCTGAATCTGATCGGAAATAAACACTGAGTTAAATAAACCTATTCATTCATTTCTATTCAAACTGATTGATTTCCGGTCTGGGTAGATCAGCGGTTCTCCAGAACCCGCTGAACAGAACCGGATGTCCGTTATGACCCGGTTCTGGTTCCGTCCAGGCCTTCCGGGTGGTCCTGTTGGACCTCTGTCCGTTGATTTCCCCCGGGACGGAGAGCAGCATCCCGACCCGACAGCAGCTCGGCCCGGTTCTGGTTCTGGAGTCAGGTCAGGTCCTGGACGTCCAGCAGCATGGCGTCCTGCTTGGTCCTCAGCTGGTCCCGGACCAGCAGTTGGGCCACCAGCTCTGCACTCAGCACTGGAAGGGAAACATTAGAGCTGTTATTTCTGTTTCTCTACTAGTTCATTGAATGGCACAAGCCTACCTTAGAGACAACAGGTGTCGTCATGGTAACCAACAAAAACAATTGGAGCTGAAATATGTTAGCGCTGTCAGTCACTATCTCTCTCTGCTACCTGCAGCTATCAGAGGCTAGTTAGCATAGCATAAACAGTTTTCCCAACAGTAAGTTGTTTCTCCACCATGAGTACATAACATTGATTGACAGTGCTAAACCCCGCCTCCCAGCTCTGATTGGTTGTTCTTGGTTCATTTCAGCAGGACAGGGAGGAGGAGGATCTGTTCTCTGATTATCTCAAAACAAACATGGAGGCGGCTCAATAAATCTGTAAGAAAAAATATTTTCATCAATTTAACTTCCTGCTGGAATTGAGAGGTTATTCTGAGATTTACACCAGATGAGGGAACCGGGTCAGAACTGGTCCTGGTTCTCCTCCAGCCCTAACCTGGTTCTCACCGTGGATCTCCTGCTGCAGCGCCCCCCGCAGGCCAATAAGCTGTGTCTCGCTCAGATCCTGCAGCTCTCTGCGCTCCAGATGTTTCCGCTGGGCGACGCCGCTGCAGCTGGCCTGGCTCTGAGACACACACACACACACACACACACACACACACACACACACACACACACACGGTGAGCAGCTGTGCCTCTGGTTCTGACCCGGTTGTTTCCGGCCCGGTTTTTACCTCCTGCTGCCTCTGCTCAGCCAGCAGATCATCTCTCAGCGCTCTCAGAGCTGCTGCCACTTCCTGTTTCAACCCGCTGCCATGGCAACCATTGTGTCCTGCTCCCATGGGAACCTGAGGGGCCCGGAAGGTCAAAGGTCAGCAAACTGCAAAGCAAACATATCTTTGGTATTCTGGAGATTTGGCACAGATCAAAGATCAGATTAATGATGATGATGATGATGATGATAATGAACCTTCCTCTCAGCTCCTTCCTCCTCATCCTCCTCGCTGTCGCTGTTGTTGATGAAGCAGAGCTGTAGATTCCTGTGGTTCAGTCTGGAACACAGGTCAAAGGTTAACAGAGAGGAAGTCTAGCTTTCTGCTGCTTAGATCCATCAGGAGGTCACTGAATACAGAGGATCTGATTGGCCGGGACAGGGAGGGGCGGGGCTAGATGGTGATGGATTCAGGGACAGGGAGAAGGATCCAGGAGAAAAGTTCTGTTGTTGTTGTTATTTTTACCGTGACGTGGAGACAGAGACTCGTCCCCTCCTGACGTCTTCCTCCTCTTCCTCCCAGACATTCTCCGTCCTCAGACCCGTCCTCCTCTGGAGAAACAGAACCAGAACCTTCAGTACAACTTAAACTCCAGAAACACACTCTTCGGTTCTGATGGCTGGTTCTGAAATGATGGACCAGCAAAGGTTCTGCTAGGAGGTCCAGAACCTCCTGAAACCGGACCAACGAGAACCGAACAGAACCGAAATAACTCCACCATGTTCCTGCTCTAACTGCTGGGCATCATGGGAAATGTAGTCCTCAGCAAACAGACCTCTGATTGACCTCTGATGATATGACTTTCCTCACCTTCTCCCTTCTTTCCTGCTCCTGCTTCTCCAGCTCAGCGATCCGCTGGCTCAGCTCCTCCCAGTGCATTATGGGAAACTCCTGGTGTTCCACTGGGATGTGATTAGGATCCCTCTCCTTCTCCTCCTCTGCTGGTTCTGTTCCTCCCTCCATCCTCCTGGAAACCAACCAATCAGAAGCTCAACCAACAGATTTAATTACATCTATCTATCTATCTATCTATCTATCTATCTATCTATCTATCTATCTATCTATCTATCTATCTATCTATCTATCTATCTATCTATCTATCTATCTATCTATCTATTTCTGTCTGTCTGTCTGTCTGTCTGTCTGTCTGTCTATTAATTCTAATCTGATCTAATCTGGTGTAATCTATCGGGTTGAAGCCTCCAGATCCAGCGGGGTGTGTCGCTCCTCTCCCCCGCCTCCGGTCGCCTCTCCTCGGCCGCATGTTGTTTACCAGCAGCAGGGGAAGCTCCGGAGCTCTGACCCACCTCGCAGTCACATCCAGGCGGCTGCGGATCTCCTCGACATGCCGCCGTCCCTCCGCGGGCCCCGCAGCCCCGCGGGGACCCGCTGCGTGTTTTTGCTCCCGCGCCACGCGAAGCGTCGCAGTTTTTTTTTTTTTTTGTTTCACGGAAACATTGGAGGAAAGTTTGCTTGAAGAGTTGTGGGAGCGGGCCTGGAGGAAGGCTGGAGCCTCCTCTTCCTCCTCCTCTTCCTCAGGCCTCCGCCCACAGACATCCTGCAGGAGGAGGAAGAGGCTCAGAGAGAGACCTAACTGCAGCTTCGCAGAAAAACACAGGAAATAATAATCAGTTATGATTCCCACTCAGTGGCTGGTGGAGAGTGGCAGCATCATGATGAGGGCTGGGCTCTGCCATGTTGATGACTGGGCGCCAGAACCGGATTAAACTGTACTTATTTATGTTTATTTACCATGATGACTTCATAAAATCAATAAGATTCACTTTGATTTTAGTAACAAATTATTTATTACAATCTATTAAAAAAACAAATTGGATCTGTCAACATTTTGAATAAAAACCTAATTCCTTGTTTCACCATCTAAATGAATTAATTTAGTTTTAGTTACTTCTTATGATAATTGTGTTGCAGCTTCTTTGTCTTATGTTTATTATTGTTTTGTGTTGATTAATTTTTTGCATTTATTGACACAAATTATGAAGTTAAATCATTTAAGCCCTCTTTGTTTTTAGCGGCGCTAGTTGCGAATTTATAGAAGTATTATTGATTAAATTAAATTAAATTAAATTAAATTAAATTAATCTGGTTGGAGGAAACAGGTCCAGAACTATTCCAGAACTCAACAGAAAATGAACTGTGAACTTCATTTTCACTGATTGGACCCGGTACCGAGCCCAACAGAACTCAGCGGAACCTGGGGGGTCGTTGGGAGGGTTCACTGGATCCGGGTTCTGGTTCCGCCCAGGCGGTGAAGCGTAACCGGACCCCGCGTCAAGTTTCACAGATTCACTGACGGCTCGGCGCAGATGGACGGTGATGCGTTCAGGGATCCGGAAACATTCCTGCTGCAGCGGAATCTCACTGCCGGGCCGAGCCTGAACCTCCCGGTTCCGGTTCCGAACCTCATGCAGGCTGAGCTGCAGCAGCATGTCTGTCACCAGCTCACTGTTTGTTTGTTGACGTTTGGTTCTGATAAAAATCTCTCCATAATCAACTTCAGGTTTATTATATAAACACACGTTGTCCTGGAGATTATTCTGACGCTGGTCCAGCAGATGTAGGATAAAACAATACATATGTTTCTATTCTTACAACTTCTGTACGGAAAATGTGATCTGAAGAAGTGATAAAAATGATTTAGTTTAAATATAACCTGTGAGTAAATTCACTCTTGAGACACTGAGTTTCTCTAGATTTGTATTAATCATTTAGTTTTTTAAATTATCATTATCGTTTACAGAGAGCTGGACTTGGACAGAAACTGTTTGCCATAAAACTAAACCAGCAGCTCCTGATGCTTATCGCAGCTGAAGTTCCGCCAGCAGCCACAGAGCGGCGCTGTTTCTCCACTTCCACAACTACCTGTATTTGGTGAAGGACTATATGTTGTAAAAAATCTTGCAAACTGTTATTTTTCTCAGTTTTTTTGGCTCTTCGGGGGGTCCACTCCGTGTTAGAGGCAAATCTGAAGACCCTTCTCTCCGTGTTCTGGAGAACTAGTCCCGGTTGGGCAGGTTTGGACAGCTGTTTAACAGAATTTGGGTCTGTGGTTGGAGGTTTTACTGCAAAAACAAGTTAGCTGAACAGCTAATCCTGAAAGTCCCGGGCGGGTTTAAAGAGTCCCCGCAGGGAGCAAACAGACCGTCGGAGGTGAACTTTATCCGGGAACCGAACCTAATCCTTCGTGTTTAAATATTTTACTTCGGTTCGGTGTTTTTCCGTTTCTACTGAGCAGCAGCTGGATCGGTTCTGAGAGGATAAATGTCGCTCCAGTCCACATCCCCGTTCAGATCCGGACGGTTTTTGCGGTGGAAAATGCGGTAAAGTGGGCGAAGCTCCGGCGTTGTGTCCGCTGACGCGGCGGCTCTGACTCTGCTGCCTCTGCGGCCTGCAGGTCGGGCTTCCACCGGGCTACAGTACAGCCCTCACCCGCCGTAGGAGCGTCGGAGGGCGGCTTACCACACAGCCACCTCTGGGCCTGCGCGTCGAGGGATGGAACGGATGGAAGTGGACCAATGCGCAGGCGCAGGAGGCGGGGCACTACGTAGATCAAATAGCGCCCCCATGATTACCAACGTCAGGTGAGTGGTACTGCATCCACACAGGAAGCAACAAATCTTCGACCTCTAATTTAGTATAAAACGTTTTAATTTTTAAGTCACTATTTTATGTTTGTCTTTTGGGAAAGCAGGTTTTGGTTGTGATATTTTATGATGGATAAAATAATGTATTAAAAATAATACATTTTTTTTACTTTTGTTTTAGCAGCAGTGGGAATAAATGTTGTTGACCATAAACTATTGGCTGTGGGGGGGGGGGTCGTTCGATAATGGATCAGTTTCTCCCTTTCCATCTTTCACATATAAATAAATATAAATATTAGTTTATTATTCATGACTGATGTGTCTAATGTTTGGCGTTGACCAGTGAGTCTCCAGTTTTGTCTCCTGTGTCTCTCAGTGACGGGATGACCGTCTTCAGCCCCGTGTCCTCGGCTCGGTACCGGCGCAGCAGCGTGTCCATCAACCCCTCGCAGGTGGGTAACTATGGTAACTCCTCTGTTCAGAGGACCTGAGAGACATCTGGAGCGTCTACGTTACGCGGCCACTAGGTGGCAGCAGGCAGAACCGCAGGAGGTTTAATCCAGTCAGTCTTCCCTTTGGTGCAGTGGACATTTCCCAGTCTAATGTCCTCTGTGTCACATGCCCTCAGGTCGTCCCCTTGTCTCCGTTTTCCCTGAGTGGGGACAGACTGGACCATAAGAGGCCGGTGAGTCAGGGTCAAAGTTCACCGGGTTTCCCGTGATCCTCTCTGGGGGACTGACTGAGTGGACTTTGTGTTTGAAACAGGAGGAGAACATGGAGACCACGCTCCGGGGGAACGTCCACAGACTCAGGTAATGCTCAGCCTCCAGGCCGTGACCTTTGACCTGCAAACGTTTTTAAAAATATATATATATATTTATTAAGTTTTCAAAGGACAGCATACATAAATCATATATATATATTTAACAAATTACTGTATTAGAAGTAATTTGTATTAGAAGAATATACTCTTACCAATATGACAATGAAAATAAAAACATACAATAACTAAAAATAAAATAAAAATAAAAACAAGTCAGATCTAAATAACTGGTTACGCTGCACTGATTACCATTTACACTTTATGATGGTTCTACCTGTCCATAAAGGCCCAGGTGGCATTCTAAGAGACTGAGCAAGTGTCGGGGTCTTTGACTGAAAGATGGTCCAAAACCGGCTGCCAGATACCACAGAACTTATTAGTGGAGCCCACAGCATCATACCGCAGTTTCTCCAAATGAAGAATCTCAATAAAATCACTCAACCACATTTTAAACTGAGGATCCTTGTCAGTTTTCCACAATCTTAATATTACTTTCTTAGCTATTACCATTCCATACACCACAGTCGTTTGCATAGAAATGCTGCGGTTCCTCAGTGAAGGAGAATATCCAAGCAATCTGGGGTCTGAAACCAACGTGCTCTTATATACTTCAGAAAACAAGTTAAAAATGAGACACACCAGGAGTATTGGTGTGTCTCATCTGAGTAAGAACAGATGAGACAGGGAGCCCTCAGCGGACTTACATACATCACATTTCAAAGATATTGAGGGGAATATTCTGTGCAATTTAAGTTTAGAATAGTGGCGTCTATGAAACACCTTGAACTGAATTAACTGGTGCTTTACATTGATAGAACATGACCGAATCCTCCCAGACCTCACTCCCAATCTGCAAACCCAGCTCCTCCTCAGCCCTCAAGGAGTTTGAGGCAAAATTAATTCGCTCTGCAAAGATGTCAATAAAGCTTGAAATTATTACTGTTGATTCTGACGAGCGCAGCAGCATTTTGCATATTGCTTATTTTCTTCCGGAAGAGATACAAAATTCGGGATAGCTGTGACGTTTGACCTTTCAGGGACTCACCGCTGCTCTGCCTCTGCCTCCCAGTGCTTCCAGTCTTGTTCCAGCGCCTCCAGGCAACCTGTGGCAGGACCACGCCTCCACGGTGAGTTCCTCCGCTCTCATTTTGAAGGTAGCCGTTTCCTGTCAGGTGATTTGCTCATTTTATCTGAAGAAGCTCCAGGGTTTACACTGAGTCCCAATCTTGATCCAGATTTACTCTCTCTGCTTCACTGAATCCAGATCAGGTAAACTGGTTTCGGGTTAGAGAAGATCGATTCTGTTCAGAGGAACTAAAACCTGTTCAAGGTATTAATCTGGAATTATGTTCTAGATTAATCTGGATCAAATTACATGATTTAACCTACCTGGATTTAATCTAGATTAGGATTCATATGTGGTTTAGATGATCAAGATTAATAAATATTGAGGGGTTAAAGTGTTTAAACAGAGTCTGATAATCCAGATTAAAGGATCCAGATTACACTCTGACCCATTGTGTGTCCTGCAGTGGTTTCAGTCTCAGGACAGCGGCGTCACGCCCAACTCATCGCCCAGCCCGACCCGGAGATTCAGGTTCTGATCCGTCTGGTTTCGTCTGGTTCTCCAGTGTGAGGCGCTGCTCTGATTTTTTGTGTTTGACCCACAGACCAGCCGGCGCCGTCAGACCCGCCGGCGCTGTAAGATGGCCGCTGCTAACGCCCCTGAAGAGGAAAGGTAGCGCTGTTCCGGTCCGGACGCCTCCAGAACCAGAATCTGGACCGGCTCACTAACTGGCTTCTGTTTTTCAGGTGGTGTTGATTCGGACGGGCCACCGAAGAAGCTGTTTGTTGCCGGGGTAACGGACCCCACCCACCGCGGCAGTAGCTACACCGTCAGGTGAGGCTCAGCACAGACGCTCAGGTGAGGTCAGTCAGTCCTGAACTCATTGTCTTCTCTGTCCTCTGCAGCGTCTCCCAGGCAACCGTCGACGCTCCGCCTGTAGGGGGCGTTGGCCCTCAGCCCCGCCCACTGACCCTGTCCCCGCCCCCTGCCTTCTCCCCTCACCAGCATCCCTAAAGCCCCCAACGCATCACCACCACCTGGTTTCTGTCCAATCAGCTGCCAGCATCACTATAAGCCCCGCCCCTTTCTGGAGACCTGCTGGCTGCTCCACTGCCCAGCTGGGGACAGAGGACAGGAGTCAGGGGTCACGCTGGACGTGTCCCCTGGAGGAAACACGTCTCCACCGACCCGGAACAGGTCCGCTCCTGACCTTTGACCTGGAATGACCCAGAGCACCATCTGGAGGCGCCGGACCAGAACTCACAGGTTCTGATGGACACAACTCCGTCTCGGCTCCAGAGCTGTACTGGGTCACAACGGGTCAGAACCGGTCTCTGTGTTATTCATACATCTTGTATAGAAAATGGTTCTGGTTCTGCGGTCTGGTGCATCAATCCAGTTTCCATGACGGTTCTGCTCAGTCCCGTTTCCACCAGTTCTGGTGGACCCAGACAGTTCTGCTCAAGTCTCTGACGAACCAGATGTTGACCAGGCCATTCTGTCTGGGTCCTGGTCCTGGTTCTGTTGCTGACCCGGTCCGGTACCAAACCATGACCACACCACAGAACTTCACAGGGTTCGGTCTCTGATCTTTGACCTCGGACTGGACCTGCTGGGACGTCTTCC
The DNA here is from genome assembly GCA_010277075.1 of Poeciliopsis retropinna. NCBI lineage: Eukaryota > Metazoa > Chordata > Actinopteri > Cyprinodontiformes > Poeciliidae > Poeciliopsis > Poeciliopsis retropinna. Next base: position 1,050,116 of record VMRM01000033.1, on the reverse strand, counting down.
ACTCTGGACTCCAGGTGACCTTTGACCCCACCCAGGCTGCTGGAGCTGGACATTCTGTTCCCATGACAACGGGGACATCTGGTGGAACCTCGCCGCTCAGAACCAGAACTGGTTCTGATCTCCCTCAACTAAACCCAGAACACCCGACATCATGCGATATTTGCACATCATCATCGTCATCATCATCATCATCCTGATGATTTATGAGCCACAGCGGCCAGAAGGTGGCGCCGCTGGTTACCTGACCCGACCAGGTTCTGTCTGTACAGAACCAGGTCCGGTTCTTCTTCTGCTTCCAGTTTCTGCACTTTGACATTTGTACAGTTTTCTACTTCATCCATCGCTGTGCCTGACCCAGTCCGGTTCTGCAGACCGGACCTCTGGTTCTCTCATGTCTTTATTTTCCTGTGAAGATCAGAACCAAGTCGGAGCAGTATTTCTGGTTCTGTTTCCGTCTCAGAGTCCAATCTGCTTCAGAGAACACGGTTCTGATTAGCTGGGCGGGTTCTGGAGTGGAACAGAACCGACCTGTAGCTTTAACTGGACTTTCTGTGGTTTTCTCTTATTTGCACATTTCCCCTCCATCCTGGTTCTGATGGACCCATTAAGAAGAACCGGTTCTGTAGCTGGATCCAAGTGGGACACAGGAGAACCGGACCGGAACTTCTGCTTCATAGAAGCTTTGTAAGCCAAAAATAGTCCAAGTGGGATTCTGGAGAGTCCCGACCTGATTTCAGGTTCTGGATCCACGCTGAGGCCTGATTGGACCCGGCTGGTTTCATTTGGATCAGAACCGTTGTAGCAAAGACAGAAGAACCCGATTCAGTATTAAGTTTGACTCTGGGAGACCAAAGTGTTAAGATGTTCCCTGCTCAGAACCATAACGGGTTCATCAGATCCGGTTTAATTCGGCTGGTTCTGATACTCCGGATCAGAACCGTGGAGAACCTGGAGGAATTCCGGCTGAATTCTCTTCAACCAGTTTGAATTGTAGAAGTGAGTTCTGGTTCTGGTCCGGGTTTGAAGCGGGGAGATAAAGGGAACTAAAAGCACATCAGTCCTGATTTCACTGTAAATATTTCTGCTTTTCTTTGAGCTCAGAGGAGACGACGTATTTTTCTGATCCATTCCTGGCCCGGTTCTGCCGTGGAGAACCGACCCGACAAATATCATGATATATATTGTTTATAAAAGCTGCCAGTGAAATAAAGTCTGTTCCATTAAACAGAACAACGCTCTCAACTCATGACTTTTTCCAAAGCTAATTGTTAGCTTAATGCTATTGCTAACATTTAAAACATTTAGCATAGTTAGCTTCCCCCTAAATTAATTCTTAATGTTAATTTATTGGCTGCTTGTAAACTTTCTGTTGAATAAAGTCTGTGTTTAGTATTAGCTTCTGCTAAATGCCGTGTTAGATTAGCGCTAGCATAGCTAGCATTTCTGATTACCGCTTTACCACAGCTAAGTTTTAATTAGTGTCACCACTGGCCCGATGTTTACATATACCTGTCTGAAGTTAAACCAGAACCACACTTCTCATATTTTGGGTCAGAATCAACAGAATGTTTCAGTTTTTTTTATGAGCCGGAGGGAAAATATGTGAAAGATTTGAACTTTGATTTGAGTTTGGTTTAAAAATAACAGTTGGGTATATGTAAACTTCTGGTCTCGACAGTACATATAAAATAATGTACTGTATTTTATTATTTACATATTTCCAAATAGAACAACAGGAGTCCCCAGAATGTTAAACATCTGGAAATAAAGAGTCCAGATGTTCTTGACGGTCCCCCATGTCAGGAGAAGAAGAAGAAGACAACAAATGTTTGACCCAGAACTAAGAGCTGTTTATTAACATCAGATGATCAGACCCAGAATCCAATGGGTCAGTCTGGTTCTGGTCAGGGATTAAATAACCTGCAGCCTCCCCTACAGTAAAACTGGCTCCACTGTCCTTTCAAAATAAAAGCCTGTAGGGAGAGGAGGGGCGGAGCTTCAGGGTAGAGGTCAGCGGGACAGCAGAGGAAGGTCACTGGAGTTCATGATGAGACTGGAGTCCAGGTTCAGGCTCTCTGGGGGGACCAGGGGAGAACCGTTAGACCGGCTGCAGCTACAGAACCTCCTTGTTCTGGTTAAATGGGTCAGAACCAAACAGCAATGTTTACCCACCCTGGTCAAAGTTCAGCTTCTTGGTGGACGAGGCGTCCCCGAGTCCTTCGATGTCCACCAGGTCACTGTTGACGTCAGAGTCGTTGAGAGCGCTGAGCGTGACGTCTGTAGGAGGAAAAGGCGGAGGATGAGGAAGAGGAGGAGGAAGAGGAAGATGATGAAGAACGTTCAGTCTCGCTCCCCTCTCACCTGCTGTCTTCTGCTTTTTAATGGGTGGGGCTAATGACGGGCTGTTCTGCATCCCCGTCGCTACGACAACCTGTGAAGTCGGCACGGCGATCATGGCAGGGGTTGGAGGGACGGGGGCTGGCGCCATGGCAACCGCAGCCTTCTTCACAGTTTTCTTGGGGGATTCGGTGGCAATGGGGACTCTGCTGTCCTCATACAGCTTCCTCTTCACTGTGCTCTTTATCTGAGCGCTGCAGAAGAAGATCAGACAATCAGCTTCCACCTCACAGAGACAAGCTGGAGACAGGACACAGGTCAAGAGGTCATCAGTACCCCCACAAAGAAGAAAAAACATCCAGATGACGACAGCAAGAAAGGAAGATGACCAAAGGCCGTCAGACACGTGATAAAATCAATCTAATGATGACATCATCTTAGACACCAGGGATCTGTTCTGGACCTGTCGGTTCAGGTTCTGGTATGGTCTGTCTCTGTACACATCAGTTTGGTCCTGACCAGCAGCTCAGAGAGGCTTCAGCAGCGGGAACACTTCCATTGACCTGCTAAGCCGCTAATGCTAATAGCAAAGCTAATCTTTCAATTAGCATTTTTGCTAACTTTAAAAACGCTTAGCACGGTTAGCTTCCCCTAAATTAATTTTTCCGGATAAATTCTAAAGTTGGGTGTTTTGTAAATGTTCAGTTGAATAAGGCTAGGGATTTATATTCATGCTCTTATATTGAAGACACTGCTTTCCCATTTCCTCTCCTCACCATCTTCACATGTGATGTGGTGCAGCAAATGTTTACTCTGTGCCCAGAATGCATTGCTGTACAGCAAACTGTTTAAAATCTACTGATGTTCTTGATGATTTTGGTTAATTAGACAAAATCAACAACAGAATTAGCAATATTCAACAACTATAGAGCTTTGATGTAACGCATCATTGACACATGGTGGGTACCAACATGACTAAAGTTACCATTGTAGTTACCATTTACAATTAGCTCCTGCTAATCATATAGCATTAGCTTCAAGTAAATACTTTGCTGGTGTAGTGCTAGCTTTAGCTAAATACCATGTTTCTATATTACTTAACATTAGCTTCTACTAAGCACAAATTTGGTGTAGCACTTCAGCGCTAGTTCACTGAATACCATGTTGGTAAAATGCTTTAACTTTAGCACTACCTTGCTGGTGTAGTGTTAGCTTCCGCTAAATACCATGTTGGTGCAGCATTTATAAAGCTGCTGCTATCACAGTTCAGAGGTCACCATGACGACGGTGCATGCTCCCCCTGCTGGACGCCCAGGGGAACCTGCTGTGGCTCCTTTAACACTTACACGGTGCGCTCTTTGATCACGGTGCTGATGTTGTTGAGGTCGTCTCCGAAGCGACGCACGGCCAGGCGTAGCATCTCGATCTCCGTCTCCGTCCATTTAGCTCTGAGGACGAACACAGCGTCACTTCAGTTTGTCCTGCCGGTACAGAACCGACCTGCGGCGCTGTGGAGGAGCTGCCTCCAGAACCGGATCAGACTACGTCAACTGTTAGACTCAGGCCGGAAGTTAGAGGCGTCTCTGGAGTTCCACAGGGATCGATCCTTGTTACACTTCAGCTCTAATTCAAACTGATTTAAAAACCACCATGAAGCCTGAACTGAAACAAGCTGATGGAAACAGATCTGATACATGGGCGATTACAGAACTACAGATTTATTTTCCACATCTACGATAAAATCACTGCTGTTTGCCATGATTGTGTACAGAGACAGAGAAACGGACAGTTTCCTGATTATTTCAGAGATCGGACTCGTTTTAAAGGGTTCGTGTCAGACACAGCTGAGCGTGAGCCTTCGTGTCGGTTAGCTGTGGCAGTCTGAGGGGTGTGAGAGTGAGGCTCACCCTGCAGGGCTGGAGTCGGACACCGGGTGGAGCTGCATGGTCAGCTCGCCCAGCTTGGTGAAAGCTGCTCCAGCTGCAGAAAAGATTTCCCCTACCTGCAGAGAAGACATGAAATGCTTCATCATCATACTCAGTCATCAAGATCATCGCTTTTTAAATCATTCAATCCAGTTGTTACATTTGATATGTGTACAGTGGCTCGCAAAAGTATTTATACCACTTGAACTTTTCTACATTTAGGTCACATTACAACCACAAACATAAATATGTTTCACTGGAGTTGTGAAGCAGAAAAAATATATTCAGCATTAGATAAAAAAACTGAAAGATTTGGTGTGCAGAAGTATTCAACGCCTTTCAGAAGTTCCCTGATGCTATACTATTAGGTGGTGAAAGTGTGGTCAGGAATGTTAGTTTATGTTAGTTATAAAACAAAAAAACACTGAAACATGACTTATTTGTTTACTTTGGCATAAAAACTGAACTGAATGGAGCAAAGGCAGCAACAACACTGGGGATTTATTTCTTTATTACTTAACTCATACATAATTTTAATGTGAGCCGATTTTGTCTACACACTCTGATAATTTGTTTCGTAAAAAACAAATATTTATCCAGTCCAATCTTTTTTAGCGTTAGAGCCAAAAAATATAATTGCTCAGTTTCTGAATGAGATTCGGTGCGCAGCTAAGAGATTAGTTCTTTAAAAGTTTCGGACACTGAGAATGTTAAAGGTTCGGACAGGTGAAAACAGGAGACAGCTTACCTTAGCAGATGCTGACGTCATATTAGGAGGTGTGTGATTGTTTGAACGAAATCACACAAAAACAACAAAGCTAACACAACAGTTAGCCGCCGTTAGCTTCAGTTAGCCTGCTGCTAGCGGCCCGTTAGCTCCATTTAAGCCTCACTATGTTTAATTTCAAACGGCGGCGGAGTCCCGGAGCTTCGTAGCCAATAGGAGGATTCAATGCTGCTGCATTTACATCAAAAAATACATATTTAGGATAAAAAATAAAGATCCAGAACAACAATGGCAACCAGACAGGATGTGGCGAACACTGCGCGATTTTACCACTTCAATGCTATTGGTCCATTTCAGAGGAAGAGGCGGAGCTCCGAGCACTTCCGAATATAGCCGAGCGCTAAGGATCAGCTGACTGCGGCGCTCTGTCCTTCAATGGATCGTTTCTGATCTGTCTAAATAATCAAACGGAAAAATAAGAGTTGATTAATTGATTGATTGGTTGGTGAACGCCGACATGCCGTCGCTTCTGTTCTGCGGGCCGAAGATGGCCGCCTGCGGGATGGTGATCAGCATCTGGGGGGTCATCATGCTGGTAAGAAGCCAAACGGGAGCCGACTACTTCCTGGATAGAATGTTGTTAAATGGATTATTCTGATTTACATTTGACACAAAATATGAAAGGTTGATGTTTGGGATCTGATTTATTTCTGAGACGTTACAGACGATATATAGATCAAACACTGGCTCAGGATAATTCCAGTGTGAGAGTCGGCAGATAGACGGATCCCAGGTAGTTGAACTGAATGTACTGCGGCTGCCGATCTGTCTCCGTCTAATTAACGGGATGGGTGGTTAACCGGAGGGGTCACCCGGGGCTGCTGATCTTTAGGCCGGGGTGGATGATTGTCTTTAACCGGGACTGGTTCACTGATCTCCGGTCTGTTCTGACTGGTTCCTCCATGACACAGTCACGTGACCCTCATGTGATTCTCCATAGCAGGAAGTCCGATTATAGACACATTTCCACACATCATAAACACAAAATGGTGCTTAATTCTGAAGAAGGAGAAATAATTAACGTGTTGTTTTTTTGTTTTTTTTTTTGTGTGCAAATGAAATCTTAATAGTGTGGTGTGCCTCCGCACTCAGCCCATCCACAGAGTCTAAGCTCCTACTGGCTGCAGGTGGTCCACAATCGTTTGTCTGGAATTTGACTAGGCCATTCTTTCTGACCAGTAAATCTGTATTGATATAAAGCTTTTAGGTGGTCGTCCTAGAAACGGAACGTTCCAGCAGCATGATGCTGCCACTGCTATGTGTCAGCGTTAGATTGAATTTGCACACAACATTTTCAATGTCGATCTTCACAGATCAGTTCTTATTACTAGCATTAAATGCCATAGAGATTAAATATATTTTCTGATTTTATGACTTGGTGCTGGATTTTACTTGGGGGTTTCGTATTAAAGGGGATGAATATGTCATAAAACAGTTTTAACTGTAAACTGTAAATCCTTCTCCTTCCACCTGACTTTATGCCCCACTGTGTTGGCCTGAGCGTCCCTGCTGCGCCCCCACGCCTCATGTTGAGCCTCTGCTCTTGTCTTCCAGGCCATGTTGGGGATTTTCTTCAGCACCAACTCGGCGGTTCTGATCGAGGACGTCCCGTTCACCGAAGAAGACATCCGGGATGAGTGAGTCCATGAAACGCAAGACGGTTTGGATGTTTAGTCCTGAATCAGCCTGTCACTATGGCAACCCATCCCAGTAATTATTATAATACACGATAATGTTGTTGTTTGGAGACCATTTCTAGGTCATTTAACGATAATGGCATAATAATTCAGGTTTGCTCTCTCAGATACAAATAAACTTTAACTTTGTAACAAACTCTTATCACTGGAACTGTGAGACGTTTTAAATATGCAAGACCAAATATGACAACCAAAAACGGTAAATAAAACTGAAATAAAAACCACTCGCAACAGAAACCACAAAGACAACCAATGACAGTGTCTGTAAACAAATAAATTTTAATCAAGATGGAAATTATGGAGGTCATTTCAGTTTATCCATTTATTGATTAATTGATTTAATTGTGACAGGTCTCGTCCAGATAAAACCAGATCTTATCTGAAGGTTAAAACCAACTTCTCAAATCCCCTCAAGTTCAGTTTAAAACAGACTCTGGATAAAGCAGAAGGTTGAGTGGAAGGTAAACATACATCTGGATCTTAAACTTAACTCTCTCAAAGCTCGTTTTGACTAAATGTCTGGATTAGTTTTTCTGTTCTTTGGTTCTTGGACTAAACATCAAATCTAAACAATGAGCAACAATAGTCTGAGTTATTATTGCATGTAACTCAATAACAACTCATATAAGAGATTAATTTTCTCTTATACTTTCTAATATAAGAGAAAATTCATCTCATTCCTTTAGTTTGAAACTAAACATGTAATTAGCAAACTAATTACTGAGTTTGAAGAAAAATGTTGAGTTTGAAACGGTAACATTTATAAATTAATTAATAATTTGGTGAAAATATGGCTGAAGACAAGCTAAATAACTCAAATTATTGCTGTTAATTTTTGGCTGTAACTTTTCAAACATCCGGCCTGGGTTCAGATCTCGTCTGGCGGTCAGTCTGCCAGGTGAGGCTGGGTTCAGAACCAGGACACAGGCTAACCGCTGTGCGCTCTGTCCCGCAGTAAGCAGCCGCCTCAGAGGATCTACGCTCTGTACCGCCAGGTGGGCATCAACTGCTTCATTGCCGCCGCAGTCTACGTGGCGGTAGGTGCCATCTCGCTCTGCCAGGTGCGGCTCAACAAGCGCCAGGAGTACATGGTGACATAAGGAGCCACGGCAGGGTTTGACCTCTGACCCCTGGTGATGGTTCACCACCCGACCTGAAGTCTGATTTGGTCCTGGATCAAGCGAGGGGGCGGAGTCTGGATAATTTATTCTGAATCGTGTTTACTGTTGATGTTTGTTGTTGTTGGATGAAATGTTGCGTCGTTCCTCCAAACCATTCCCAGATATCTGATCCACTGACCAACCAGGAGAAGGCCTGCTCCCCTTCCTCCTCCTCCTCTTCCTCATCTGTGTAGCTGGTGGTGATGAAAATGTGTTCAACTTGTTCTGCTGGATGCTCCTTTACAATAAAGTGTGAATGTGATTAAATCTGGGCTTTTGCTCTCATTCTTCAGCTAAAATAAACCAACATGTTGGTGAGCAGGTTGACTGATCAAACATCTTCAGCCTGAAACCAAATGTCAAAGTAACATCCATGTTAGTAAAACCCAACCATCACACTTCCTCTTACCCACTGCACGTCCTGCTGCCATGTGCTGTCCAGGCTGCAGGACTACTGCTGGTAGTCCTGAAGCTACCAGCAGTAGCTACACAATTATAACAGACCTGAATCTGTTATTGCTTCTGGACTATACTGGACTTTTATAGTCCTGAAGCTCCTGTGGGTGAAAAAAGATCAACACTAAACACAACAATAAAAAAAAAAAAAAATTCTGGAATAACTAACAATACACACCAAAAATGTTAATCTAACTACTGTAAAACTTTTTTGCTACAGTGAAGTACATTATTACATAGTGTAATTCCGTAAAAGGGAAATTCAGTCCTATTTGCAAATACATTTGTTCCATGAGATAAAATTCTGAGGAGTAAATCACCTTTTGAAATAAACCTTTCAGTGTTTGGCTCTCATCAAATTAAATCACTATGAATTATTGTGATTCATAGTGATTTTTTTATCTATTCACTGGGAATAGATAAAAAAAATAGAATTAGACAAGTTTTTGTACAGTTTCTATGGACCAGTGTGTGTTCACAACCTACCTAACAAAAAACATTCATGAATATATTAATATAAGCTTTTCTTTATAAAACAGTGGATGAAAGATATTTTAAAAAATGAGGACCAACGTTTGTTTCATTTTCAGTTTGTTCTTTTACGTTTTCTTTCTGTTATTTTAGGATTCAAGCAGTAATCTGCATAACAGGACTTTGTTATGATTCTGAAGAGCTCCTCCCTCAGCAAGATGGCGACGGTGATACGTCACTGCCAATAGCGCAACAGTTTTTGGGTAATTTCCGTGTCTCAAGGTTGTGGCGCCAAAGCTTTCTCCGTTCAAAGTTTGTACAAAAAGAAAGCAGGAAAACCCGTCGGGAACTCCTTTCAGTGCGCATTTCACCGAGGTTTAAATCACCACGTGAGTCCATTAAGCGAATATTGAAGCTTAAATCAAGTTCTTTCTAACAAAAAGGAACATTTTTCCTCCTTTAACAGCAGAAGTCAGCTCACTGCTGCGCAGTTTCCACCACAGGAAAAACTGTTGGAGAAACGATGTTCGGTGAGTAGCTTCAGTATCGCGCTAATTTCTGAAACCATTACATGTTTTGCAACATTAAGTTAATACAATTTAATGTACCTGAACGAGCACAGAGTCAAAAGGAAATTTGAAGCGCTAATTCAAATTGTGTTCATACTTTAAGTGGGACAAGTGTCTGTGCATCTTTCGTGTCAGCAATGGAGTCAGACAAGGAAGCATTTTATCTCCTATGTTATTTAATTTTTATATGAATGACCTCTCTAAGCAGCTAAACCTGTGTAGAACTGGCTGCATGGTTGGAGATACTATTATAAATCATTTAATGTATTCTGATGACCTACTGGTTTATAGTCCAAGTTCAGCTGGTCTTCAGAAGCTGCTTAATATTTGTTCAGTATCCGGTGAATTAAATGATGTCAAATTCAACCCATCAAAAAGTATCATTTTGATTTGTTGCACAAAAGAGGACAATAACAGGGTCTTTCCAAATTTCAAGCAGCCTGGGTCTTTATTGAACGTCTCAAATGAAGTAAAATATCTTGGTCATGTGTTGACAGACCGTCTGTCTGATGATGAGGACGTTTACAGTCAGGTTCGAATGCTATAAGCTCAGGCAAATATCCAATACATAGTTTGGTTTTTGTTATGATGACGTGAAACTGAACTTGTTTTGATCATATTGTACATCACTGTATACTGCACATTTGTGTTGCAATTAAAAAAAACAGTCTTCATAGATTGAAAGTGGCTTATAATAATGCATTAAGACTTTTGTTAAATAAGCCCAGATGGACCAGAACCAGTGAACTGTTTGTATCCGCTTGTATCAGCACTTTGATGACTGTTTAGAAAGCTTATGTATACATTTATTTGTCATGTAAACAAGTCTAATAATATAATTATTTTACTGTTGACTAATGTTATATACAGTGCAGTAAAATACTCATCTGTACTCTGGAGACATTTTTTTAAATTATTATTTTATTGTTCTTTGTTTTCTTTTTTTATGTTATTTGGACTTTGAGTCTGTAATAAAATTTATCTTATCTTTAACTTTTATTTTTTAGCTGCTGGTGGTTAGCTAATTGCTAACGGCCCATTGGTGGTGGATTTACAGTTCAGTTTAAATTAAAGAGATTATCTGTGTACAACTTGTTTTTAAGGTGAATAGCAGACAGTGATATTTAATGAGCAGAAGTTCTGTTTCCTGCTGGTTCTGTTTACCTTTCAGGTAAATAATTCAGTCCATTTTTGGGATCCATTCAGTTTCTGTCTCTGTTCATGAATTGGATCATTTACTCTAGTTGTTATTTTTCAGGATGAAAGCTACAACATAAAACTGCTCTGAATTTTAAAAATAAAAATTCTTTATAACCTCTAAATAAATAAAATGTATTATTATTGTCATTGTAAAAGTTGATAAGAGCTCAGATCTGACCTGATATACCACTAATATAATAGTAACTAATGATCCGCCGCCCTTCATGTTTAACAGGGTTTGAGAAGAACAATGTTGTGTTCGATTCTGATTCTTCAGATGATGAAACTCAAGCTGGTGAATCAACCTCACAGAGTAAATACAGACAGAATCAGGTCAAACAAAGTCTGTTTATACTCTTTATGACTCTTCTTCTTCTACAGACAATCCAGGAAGTCCTCAGTCTGAGAAGGTAACCATCACAGTAACCAACAGTCCTACACACCGGCGTAATTCAGTCTGTTTTACACTCATTGCCAACAGTTTCTTTATGATCTAAGATACTGCAGCACGTTTTTATCAATTAATCATTAAAGTTATTTGCATAGCACATTTCAGCAACAAGGTAGCTCAAAGTGCTTTACATAATAAAAAGACAAAAATAAGTAATAAAAAACATTCACTCAACAATTGAGGAATCATCAATAGATAAAGGTATAAGGTAAGGTAATTTTATTTATATAGCACATTTTCAGCAACAAGGCAATTCAAAGTGCTTTACATGAATTGAAAGGAAATACAAAAAAAAAAAAAAAAAAAACAGAGGAAAGATTAAAAGAAGAAAAAGAACAATTTATTGATCCAAAGTAAATAAACTAGATTTTCCTGCTCAGGGTTGGTAGATAAGTATAAGTAAGTATCGTCTGGTCTAATTCCTTTTCTGGGTTGGACAGAAAAGGAAGCAGTTACTAAGGTTGTTTTTCTGGGTTCCAAGTTCTAATCCCTGTTCTGGATTGCTAGATAAGTATAAGTAAGTATTCTCTGGACTTTCTAAGTGTGCTCTAAATTTGTAAAAGTAATGGGTACTCCACAGTTTCTTAGTAATAACAACTAACTGTTCCTGTTCTGGAAGAGTTTTTTTTTCTGGATTTCAAGTTTGTTCTAATTCCTTTTCTGGGCTGCAGTAATAGGAGTCTCTGTGGATAATAATCCAAAAAAATATCTAAGAAGTACAATATTGGTCTAAATAGTGAGTACTCAACAGTTTCTAAAAAAGTCATTGATGTCTTGCTCTGAACTAAATCTTTTCTCTTTAAAAAAAAACAACAAAATTGCAAATGTAAAAATTTGGTCTGTTTTAAAAGTACAATAAAGTTAATAGTAACTTTACTATTAGTTAACTGTGCAATGTGACTGAAAAATGTATCACAGCGTTTAATATCAGGTGATAGATTATTCTTCATTAGTTTTTATTTTAAAATATGAGACGATATAAATACTTTTTATTATATTATAATATTTAAACTAGATTACTATTGAATACTAGTAGTAATTTCTTATGTAAAACATATTGTGGAGTCTGTTACTCCACAATAGTAACTGACTCTATTGTCAGTTACTATGGGTCCAGCGATAACAATTTTTGAACAATCACCGATATCAATCTTTAAAAAGCCTGATCTGCTGATTTCAATTTTTGCCAAAAATAAGGAAAATGGAGAATATTTGAAAGAAAGCAGATGTTTTGAAAGTAAAGAGATGAAGTCCTCCATATAAATTGAAAATATGTGCTCTTGGACTCTAGCTGTAAAATTTCCCCTCTGGTTCTGCTAGGTTTCTTCCTGTCTAAGGGGAGTTTTTCCTCTCTACTGTTGTGTGGATGCTATAAGTCAATGCCTTGATGCTCTGCTGGGTTTCCTTAGATAGAAACTGCTTAGATAATTTGAATAAAAAACTAAACGTGATGCACTGAGAACAATCAACTAAAATGTGCAGGCCTGGCTTGGAATCTGTCTTTATGATTAAAATATATATATTTTTCTTTTGCAATGTACTTTAAAACAGCGTGGTCTAAATTGCCAATATATAAAAGAACAGAATTAAATTGAATGATAAGTACAAACTGGGGAATCACTTAATTTTCCTGTGGTCACTGGTCGTTGTTTTCTGGTGTTTGTGTTCAGATGACCATGAAGGATCTTGAAAACCAATGGAAATTGGATCTGAACTCAATTCTGGAGGAGCTAAGCAAAGACGATTATGAGAAACTCTTTCTGTATTTGGTTAAGATCCCAGAGAGAATGAAGGATAAAAAATACAGACTGAAAATGCCTCAAATCATCATCCAGCGCTACGGACTGCACGAGTCAGTCAAAGTAATCAGCAAGGCAATGGATGGTATCCCTAGAAAGGACCGAAAGATCCAGGACCTCATTCAGCCCATGCTGGAGAAACTAGAAGCTCTAAACCAACAACATACAAAAAACAGTGAGTTCAGAAAAATCTCCTTCTTCTCTGGACTCTGTGGTAAAGAGTTTACTCTATGTTCAGTTGTTTCACTGGACACCCAGAATCAGAAAAACAAGGATTTTACCTCAAAAGTAAAAATCATAACCGTATACCCTGTATTGGTTATAATATAGCAGTACAGGAGAATATTTGTAAAACTTCAGGATTCATATAAAAAAGCAGATAATGATACTTGGTTATCGTATTTCAGCAATATTATACATAAGACCAAAAATAATTCCAAAGTATTATTTAGTGCTATTGTCAGTGTTTTATCTCAATGTGCTTTGTTAACTTCAGATGACCAAGAGTTTTCTCAGTTTATTTTTTGTGATGGTCATGAACCTGAGACATAGGCCCATATTTTTAAAGAATCCTGAGTCTAAACGTAGCTCCTGGTAAGATGAATGTTATTCATAAAGCATCTCAGGCCTAAAAGAAGAGTGAGAAGATGGAGGACAGACTTATAGAAATGGATAGAGCTCTGCCAGCAGCAGGCTCTGCTCGTGTGGTTAGTTTTTGTATCTCATTAATGTTAAAAAGAGAAATAAGAAATATATTCTATCATGAATATAGATTTGCCAAAAACCCTACAAATTACAGTGAAATGCTGCTACATCCAGTGGGTGCAGAAAGTAAGACCCATAATTGTTTCCCCAGTAAGCCTCCCAGGAATAAGGTGGATAGAAAACATCTGATCTGATCAGTGAAACTTAGTTTTTTGTTTAATAGATCTCACAATAAATGAAAAGGCAACAAGAATGAAAAAACCTTTTTCTCCATATTTCAGAGCAGAGATCAGCTGGTGGAGAAGACGTGCAGAGTCCTGGCAGACCTTCGAAGCGGAAGAGGCAGCTGAACCCCCAGCCTGAGGTAGGGTTCATTAACTTAAATGGCTGGACTTCTCCATGTTATAGGACATAATGTCTGCTTTAGTCTGAGAAGTTAAATCAACATGTAAGCACCTTGATTTAACTTCTCATTTAACTGTTCAGATGGATTCAGGCGCTTCAATGAAGGCCAAGAGAAAGAAGACAAAGGAGAAGGATTCATCTATAGTTGGTTCCTCTGCAGATCTGCAGGTGAGGAAAAACTAACAAATCCTAAAGTTTCCACTTCAGGCAGAACTCGGCAGCATAGCAGCTTGAAATTTTCTCTCTGCTTCTTTCCCAGAGTGTGTTAAACATTGGGCAATCCCCAAAAAGGTGTGATCTCCAACTAGTCCACATTGTCTCCGGTACAAGTTTGTTTTAGTCTGAACAAATTTTGAAATAATACATGGTCTTCCAAAATATCTAATATCTAATGTTACTTTCCAACAAATTTCTTTCCAACATGTTGGGCTGTTAGTCAGTTTATGTCCATTTTCACACACTGGGTCCTATTCTTGATAGGTAGAAATACTTTTTTGCGTTTTAGTAAAACTTGCTGTTGGAATCCAAATAGGAAGAGACATAAACAAATTAAACAAATTAATATTAATTTTGACAGTTTCAAACCTTCCAAAAAAGGGTAGCGGTAAAATTTCCCATCTTTCTAAATCTTTTTGAATTTGATTCAATAGCTTCCCATAATTTGCTTCGTACAATTGAGAAACATTCGTAGTAACACTGATTCCCAAGTATTGAAACCCATTAGGTGACCAGTTAAATTTATCTGTTTTGGATAATTGTACTAAAATTAATGGGTCTCTCTTGACTAACTCTGCTAAGCAGGTAAGGTTCAGTACAGAACCTTATTTGTTATCAGGTTCTAGATTGGTGATAGGCAGCATCCTCTGCGTTTCCCTCTTTTTAAGGGAAAACTTTCTGGCAAATAACCATTAACATATACTCTAGACGTTGGATGGAATACAGTACTTCAAACCAATTAATACAATTTTCACCAAAGCCCATTTTTGACAAGGTCTATTTCAGGAACATCCAATCCACCCATCGATGCTTTCTCGGCATCCAGGCCAAGGAAGCATCGATGGGTCTGGGTTCTGTTGGCCAATTGATATTACATTTAGGGTACGTCTGATATTATTTATTCTGAATATTTTGAGTATAAATCTCTTCTGATTTGGGTTAATGAGTTTATTAATAATCTTTGGTAGTCTTCTAAATTGGCCCTTAAAATATTAGTGTTGTTACACAATAAAGTTATTGGTCTATAAGAGGCACATTGTGCAGAGTCTTTACCTTCTTTGTGTCTGACCAAAATGATTGCTTCAGCTTATGTTTTTGGTAGATCTTTGGCTCTTAAAGTATAATTAAACACTCTGCATAAGAGTGGAATAAGTTCAACCTGGAAGAAAAAGGAAGCTTGAAAAAGGATAAGTGAAAACGAAAAATTGAAAAAGGATAAATGAAAATGGAAAATTGGAAATGGGAAAAGGATAAATGAATAAGGGCAATAAGGAAGTGAAAAAAGAACAGTCAAGAATAAATGAAAATAGGAATAAAACTCATTTATTTGTTTATTTCTCTATTTATTTAATTTTGGCTGAAATGGCTCTCCATACATCTTACTACTGCGTGGAAACCCGGCACCAAACTTAATGATAATGAGACTAAAACTTGAGTGGGGACAATTACAGAAGCAGACATAAAATCTGTTATAGGAAAGCTAAAAAATAATTAGGTAAACCAATGACAGTTATCCATCAGCTCTCTTTATCCTGAGCAGATTTCTGCTGCAAAGCTTGGAGATTTATGGCACAGCATAGCTACTCCCTCGCCCCTTTTATTCAATTTTTAAAAAATGTTTTACAGTTTTCAGAGGATGCACTGAAAACCTGTCCCACCCACATTCTTTTTAATATAGCATGTTCTACCTCATTTAAATGAGTTTCCTGTTGAAGCCCAATTGTGCAACTCAACTTGTTGAGTTAAGATTTTTTTTATTTTATTTACTCCATTAATGTTGTAACAGTTTTCAAAGTTGTCATGGTTTTGTAAAAACAAAAGTTATTTTACTTCCCTTCAATAGTATATTGATACCTTTACAAACACATTTGACGTTCAAAATCAGCTCGCCGAGAAACAATGAACAAAAGGAACAAGAAAACAGACCTGCATCTTCATGGACCTTCCATATGTTGACACCATGTGCTGCTGTCTTGGCAACACATGGTATAGCAGGCAACACCCCTGATGTAAAATGGACAGGTTCACATGTCTGCAAAGATTAACCAAGTTTACATTTTATTTCGACAGAAATAAAAATGTTCCAAGAATCTGGTTCCTGGATTAGATGGAACCAAAATCCAGATTAGGTCTTTAAATTTAAAAAGTTCTTTATTTAACACACTGATTTCTTTCTTTTCAGAAGACATTAACTCCTTGCTTGGTGAGTAAAATTCTTGTGAATGTTCAGTAAACTAACAGCTCAGAATAGGTTTAGCTTATTTCTAAACTAAAACTATTTGTGATCGGATCTATTTTCATTTTTTATCTCATCATCTTGGTCCAGAAAATAACCATCAGTGATCTGAAGGCCAGTGGAGATCTGGGTCAGAAGGTTCTGATTGTGAAGGTTGTGCAGAAATCCGACCCATGCCAAAGTAAGAACAAATCCACGTTTTATTTCTATCTGGGAGTCGCTGATGAGACGGATGTCATCAAAGTTGTGGTGTTTGGAAGAGAGCGGTTTCCAGACATTGAGACGGGCCACTTCTACACCATCAGAGATGCCACAATGAATCGTCAGAAGAATGTTTTGATAGTTACAGACAAAACCACAATGTCAGAGACCGGCCCATTCAAAGTTCCCAGAAATGTGGAGCTGGAAGCTGAAAAGCTTATTTTCAGTCCAGTTTACAGCATCAGAGAGATCCAGCACTTTGGAGACAAGAAGGAAGTGAGTGTTGAAGGCACCGTGAAGGAGGTAAGAGTCGTTTATGGAGCGCTTCTGTTTGCTTCTCATGATCAGGATTTAGTTTTTAGCAGCAGCTTAACTGAGAATTTCAGACGTTTAATATATATGATCAAATCGTCAAACCATCAGAAAGTGACCTTTTGTCATGGGGCCCAGGATTCCTGGCGGTGCCCCTGAATAACACAGACATTTTTAAACTCTCTTCTAAATGGGAAAGAGAAGAGAACAAAGTTCTGAGCTTTAAGTCAGGAAATTAGAAACAAGAAACAAATTTTAAATTTAAACTAATTTTATCTGCAAAATCAAGTCAAATTTTATTTGTATAGCACATTTCAGCAGCAAGGCATTTCAAAGTGCTTTACATCATAACACAAAAACACAAAGTCATGCAACATAGAATAAACAATCAAAACATTACATGGATTTGATTACGTTTCAAATCCAACTCTGAACAGGTGGGTTTTTAGTCTAGATTTAAAGGAACTCAGTGTTTCAGCTGTTTTACAGTTTTCTGGAAGTTTGTTCCAAATCTTTGGTGCATAGATGCTGAATGCTGCTTCTCCTCGTTTGGTTCTGGTTCTGGGGATGCAGAGCAGACCAGAACCAGAAGACCTGAGGGGTCTGGAAGGTTGATACAACAACAGCAGATCTTTAATGTATTGTGGTGCTAAACCGTTCAGTGATTTGTAAACTAACAACAGTATTTTAAAGTCTATTCTCTGAGCTACAGGGAGCCAGTGGAGGGACTTTAAAACTGGTGTTATGTGCTCTATCTTCCTGGTTTTAGTGAGAACGCCAGCAGCAGCGTTCTGGATCTGCATTTAGAACAACAATTATAACTTTTAAACCAACTGGATCTGCCACCAGGACGCTCATCTCCCATCATCACTTGGAGCAGGATGCTCTCCTGCGGTTTCCTATTAATAACCATGATGGTAGCCTAAAAGCACCTTTCAGCAGGAAGTCATACTTGTTTCTGATTCAGACTTTGTGGTAGCTCCCCCTGCTGGGCATAGAGGTATTACATCAGAGTTGTACAGGGAACCTAAACGCATCATACAGCGTATCTGTAAATCTGACCGATGATGGACAATAAAACATTTGATTACTAAAATGTTAAACTTGCAAAGTGTTCATTTGCTTCCAGAGTCGATTGAATTTTGTGTTTTGGGTTTTAACAGATCGGACCCATTAAATCCATCCAGATGAAACCAAAACGGATGAAGAAAGACAAGCAGGACTTTGAGCTGGACGACGGTACCGGGTCCATCACAGTGGACCTGTGGGGTGAAGACACCAAACATCTGCGTGGGATATCATGTGGAGACGTGGTCCTGGTCAACAACTTAATGACAAACCGCTTTAAAGACACAGTTTCTTTAAACTCCACCAACTCCATCAGAATCACCAAGGAATGAACATTTCAGCGTTTCTGTTTGTATTTAATTTGTTCAAACTGGCTGTAAATTAGTGAACTTAAAAACTGAGTTGTTGTAATAACTGGTAGATGAATGTTAATGGGTTTGAAATGCTGCAGACATCCTGATACTTTCTGCTTCTTTGGGCTTTGACTTTATTTAGTTTTTCTTGTTTTGGTTCCTATATTTTGATTCTGTTGGTTGTGTTGGTTCTGTCAGTTGTGTTTGCTCAGTTTAATCAGCTCCTCTCACAGCTGCAGAGTGTTTAGTTCATTAGACTCGCCTGTTCCTCTGTCATCCTCAGTTTTGGTTCACGTTTCTAATAAATCCTCTCACATGATTGTCCTACCATCTAATGACCTTTGACCTGTTATCATAAGTCTCGTAGTTTATAAAAATCAGTAATACTCTGTGTGCCATCCTGTTCCTGCTCAGGTCCAAAGTGCTCAGGTCCAGGATGTAAATATCACAATCATTGGGATCCGTAAGATTGACCGGATCAACGCTGAGCTGGAGGTTCAGATAAACAACCAGGTGAAGACATTGAAGGTTTCCTGTCTCCTCCTGGCAAAAGCAGTTGGTCTTCGCCTGAAAGATGATTTCAGAGCCAAACTTCTGAAGAAACTCAAGCTGAAAGCCAAAGCACAAATACAAGGAAACAAAATCAAGGAGCTTAAAGCTGTAGCCTGAACTTCCTCAGGTTCTGTTTCACATCCACTTGTTTTCTCTTGGACTCTGTTGCTGCCATCTAGTGGCAGGACAGAAACGCTTTCAGCTGGGATTTTGTTTACCGTATTTTCCGGACTATAAGTGGCTCCGGAGTATAAGTCGCACCAGCCATAAAATGCATAATAAAGCAGAAAAAGAAACATATTAGTCTCACCGCAGTACAAGTCGCATTTTTGGGGTAAATTTATTTGATAAAATCCAACACCAAGAACAGACAAGTCATCTTGAAAGGCAATAAAATAGAATAGAGGCAACAACAGGCTGAATAATTGTACGGTATGCTAACGCTACATGACAAACAACGAACTGAACGTGCCTGGTATGTTAACATAACATATTAAGAGTTATTCAGATAACTATAGCATAAATAACATGCTAACAAGTTTACCAAACCATCCGTGTCGCTCCAAATCACTAAATCTTCATCTTCGGTGTCGCTTGTAAAAAACTCGGCTAACTCCGGACGTAGCTTCTACCACACACATTATCAACACAGGCCTAGAGCGCCCTCTGGTGGTTTAGTGTGAAAATAACGTGATATGACATAATATTGTAATAATTTCACACATAAGTCGCTTCGGAGTAAAGTCCGGAAAATACGGTAATTTGTTCTTGATTATGAAAAATTGTCTTTGGCTTCAGTTTTAAACTAAAAATCTGCTGGAATAAACATTCATGAGCTACTTTACTTCCTCCTGCTGCATCTTTTGACTTTCTGGATTCATTTTGTGCGCTCAGGCCACCAACCGTCTGTTAAGAAATGCTTAAAGTTGACAGGAAATATGACCAGGTAATTATGTGTAATTGGAACATTAAACACCAAATACTGAGTCTTAAAAAGACAAACACAGACAGGTGAACCTGCTCTGCAAGAACTCCTTCCAAATAGAGTGAAAGGTGGAACATGCGGTCTGCACCAACCTCAGTGCATCGACTTTGCATCTAACTATCTCTGCTGTCATTTTTAAGTATGTCTATAAAAAAACATTTAAAATAAACACTTAGCTTTGCCGGGGGACAAGTAAAGACTGGCGGCTTGCCTTGCTTATAAAACTCCAGCTTCTGTAGTTGGAGTAACAAAACCTGGGGCATGGAAAGTGTTACACCAGCTGCAGCAGATATAATGTGGCGAGTCGGAGCGTTGTTGGAAGAGAGTAAGAAGAGTGGAGGTGGATGACAGAAAGTCCTTAACAAGGAACGACCAGAACCAACAACGTCTGAGGATTTATTAACAAAAAAGCCCAAATTTACACTCCATCAGCAAACCTGCAGTGTCACTTGATTCTTTCATGTTTGAGAAATCCTTTTATCTCCATGGCAACCATTCAGCTGTTAAAACCCCTGGGTGGACCTAGCCCCGCCTACAGGACGCAGCTCCTCCTCAGAGCTGCAGTTTCCCAGAGCAGCACTCTGCCTGCGATCCTCCCCCCACTCTGCTCCTTCAGACTAGCCAGCAGCAATTAGCTGCTGTAAAACTGACTCTGTGGAGATTCTGAACATCAGGGTCAGATATAAGATGAATGTCTTCTGCGCTGAAGGGGTCAGAGGTTAAAAAAGGACCGTATAGACCTTCTGTTCCCAGACCAAAAAACCTTTTATTCAAAGAAATCCTGTTCGGTGAAAATGTGCCAACAAAAATCTGGAAAACTCAAGGAGTCAGAGAACATTCCAGCATTTCTTGTACGAGACAAAGAATGAGGAATGAAAGCCTGTCAGCAGCTTTTATCACGGCTCCCTGCGAGGAACATCTGGATTCCTCTGGTTTAACAAACAGCGTGGCGAGACATGCAGATAACCAGAGACCAGCGACTGCAGCAGGAGATCATAACTCTGAGGTTTGTCTTTTGGTTTGTTACAGAGTGAACGATGATTCATGAAACAAGAGTAAAATGGACAGGAGTGTCATCTGCAGGCGTTTGAACATTAAACCGTTTCCTCGCCTGAACGCAGCAGCTCATTTGACCACAACTTCGTCCATCTGCTGAATTTAAACCCAAAGAGTTTTTTTGTTGTTAGTCGCCTGTGGTGAGTTAATCCTGATCCCAACAATCAGTGGTTTATCACAGCTGCACTGTTTATTGTAATATGAAGACGTTTGGTATTAATGTTTGTGTTTCAGTGAACTCTAGAGGATCTCTGTCACTGAAGGTCCAGAAAATCAGAAATTTGTCTAAAAGATCAAGTTGACGGCAGTTCAGACAATTTACATCATAAAAACATTAAACAAATGTCATAAAAACATCAGACAGTCACCAACTGAGGAACCAGTAACAAACTGGTGGGTGTCCAGTTTAGGTTTAAACTAGGTGTTTCTGCTGTTTTTCAGTTTTCTGGAAGTTTGTTCCAGATTTGTGCTAAATGCAGCTTCTCCATGTCTGGTTCTGGTTCTGACTGGAACGTCAGCCCAATTCTGAAGTTCTTCCTCTGAGAAAAAAAACTTTAATGAGGCGGTGAAACTGAACTCAGTTTGAATAATTCACTGGAACCCAACAGAACAGTTCTTTAGATTCATCTTTAGGAATTAAAGTCTTTTATTTTGGAAACTCTGCGACTCTTTTCCTTCTGAATCACTGAAGGCTGAACTCTGTTCAACACTCCCAGCTGCTCACAGACTGTTGCTGAAACATTCTGGGTATTTATTGCTTTGTTTTTGACACAGCAGAACAAAAATATTTTATAAAGCCGAGGGAGTTAAAACTCTGGAATGAAACTCCAGTCTGAGGTTAAATCAAACTTTCACCTGAGAGAAAGTCTCGGTTTAAAGTTTCTGCATCGAGTTTATTAGTGTGGCGGTACCGGTGTGATTCAAAAGAACTGTAATTAAGATACAATTTCTAATAATTCTTCTCGAAAAGTTACCTTTAAGGCACACAGGCCCGCTACAGAATGAGGCTTGACACAATCTCACCAAGTTTATTTAGTACACAATTTCATTCTAATCAATAAAATATACTATATTAAAACCTCTCACACATTTAAATAACAGAGTTGGCTCAAGTCAAGGATGGCAGTGTAATTCAGGGTAGTGGCCTAAAATAAAAAGACACAGCAAACAAAACAACAAAATCAAAGAAAACTGTGCAACAAATCATTATACTATGTTGATGACCTTGATAGTCAAACATCTGATGTGGTAAATATTGTTTTCTTGCTCGGTAAATATCACGTACACTGCTGTAAATGGAGAGGTTCTACTCCTTGTTTTGATTTTTTTCTTAACCAGTTTAAACTGTATTACACCTCCCTGAAACATTTGAAATCTGTGTATGCAAAAAAAAAAAGTAACTGCCAGTATCTCTACTTTTCTTTTGCTTTAAATCTTACTCTATTTGTGTTCATTTGCCTTACTGTGCATGTGTTTGTCTTTAGTCTGAGCCCCATGTCTTTTGTTTTCTTTTCTACCTATGTTGCAATGTTCTTTGTACCTCAACGAGTCTTTGCATACTGTTTGTTTAATAATTAATAAAAAAAACCACAAAAAAAAAACCCACAGCAAACAAAGGTCTGGACCGGAGGGAGGGCCCTTTATATACAAGCAGCGCCACAACTAATTACCACACAAGCCAGCACTTGTGTGGTAATTGCCCAGAGATATGCCCACAGGGCATATTGCCACATTCGTAAAAGTTTCTGTCCGAAGCTTTTGGAGAAACTTCTGCTGAATTTGTTTTCAGCTTCCAGACTTTACTCTTTTTTGTTGTTGGTTTCATCAACAATGAGCAGAAAGTATCAGCTAGAGGTGAGTTTTACAGCTGGACCAGTCGAAACTCTGGTCATTTCTACTGGTTCTGATGGTTTTACTGGTTTCGGATTCGTTTTTCTCTCTGAAAGTCTGCTGATCCGTTTCTGTCCTCCGTGTTTTTCTGAATGACTAACATTAAACTGTGGATAAAATGAGCCCTTTTAAAGGCATGGAAATAAGAATGTAATTAATAATCAATCAATAATTCTGGTTGGAATTTAAAGAAACTGACGACATCGTTGGTTTTCAAACAGCTCAGGTAGAAACTGATTACCTGATCAGCCTGATCAACAGTTAAAGTTTCATTTAAACGACCAACTGATGTAGCAGAATCATCTAAACTATGGAATATAAATCAGTGTATCGATGGATCTGTTAGTATGACAGGAAAAATCATCAGATGGGACAAAAGCTCTGCTGTCCTTAAATCCTGGTGAATTCAGTCGGTTCCGTCATAGAAATATCTCATCCAGATGCTGAAAATCTGGTTCATCCGTCAGTTCTCAGTTTCCTGAGGCCTGAAACTTTCCAGATGATAACTTTCCTCTGATGCAGCCGGCGGCCTGGCCGGGGTCGTCCTGAGCTGTTCCTGTAGTCATGATGCTACCAACTCACCTCTTCTCCACTTTCTTCTCCTACTGCTCTCCAGTTCTGCTCTCTGTTATTTTTCTCTAGAAGTGTTCAGAAAATTTCCTTGAACAGAGAGTTTGAAAACCCAGAGAATCATTTAAAGAATATATTCCTCTATATGCTACAGAGGAACAGCCTTCAGTTTTATAGGGAGGGTTTCAGTCCATTCACAGTTCAACAATCTAGTTACTAAACTAAGAAAACGTCTCATTTTTCCTTCTACCCCTGATGTTCTGGTGTTTGTGTTCAGGTGACCAAACTTGAAAAGCAATGGGGGAAAAAACTGAGCTCGATCCTGAAGGAACTATCGTATTATCAGTACAAGCGGATGTTGATGTATCTAAACCAAATCCCAAAGCAAACGAAGGGCAAAAAGGGCAAGAAACCCAGAGGGAAAATGGCTCAACTCATCATCCAGCACTATGGGGTGGAGGAGTCCATCGAAGAAATCAACAACGTGGCTCGTATCTGCAAGAGGGACCAGAAGATCCGGGACCTGCTGCAGCCCACGCTGAAGAAACTAGAAACTGTGAGGGCTCTGAGCCAACAGCAGACAGGAAACGGTGAGTTCAGATAAACAAGGGATTTTACCTCAGTAAATAAAAATCAGAGCCGTATAAATACCTGCTGTCAGTTAGTATAGAATAGCAGCAGATAATGGCTGATAAACCTGCTGTGGGCCTGATTCTCCTCGTTTCCCTCATCAGACACCAGGATGGAGACGGACAACGATCAGAGACAGATTTTCACACTTCCTGCTCACATAGTTACTGAAGTATTGCTCAGTGATATTATCAATATCCGATTTTTTCTATCAAGTTGAGCATATCTCAAACTATAGGGCCAACTCAAGTTATCTCATTATTTTGAGATTTATTTTTTTTTTTAACAGAGTGGTGGAAACGGGCTTCCATAGTTACAACTCCTGCTTTCAAAATATAAACTTAAACTGAATAAATGAGTGAACATCAATGGTGGGAACAAATATTTACAATCAACTGGCTGCATCACTGACTCAACCGAACAAGTTCAACAGATTTAACTATTGACCCGTTTGATCAGGGAAACTTAGTTCTTTAACATCTCACAACACATGAAACTAGAATGAAAAAACCTTATCTTAATATTTCAGAGTGGAGATCAGCTGGAGCTGCAGGTGGAGAAAACGTGCAGAGTTCTGGCAGAGCTTCGAAGAGGAAGAGGCAGCCGAGCCCCCAGCCTGAGGTAGAGTTCACTGACTTCACACAGCTCCAGTTCTCCCAGTTATAGAGAAGTTTAATCAAGTTCAATCAAAACCATAAGGATGACAGAGAAGGATCCATGTCTGACCCGGTCCAGTGTGACCCGGTCCAATTAGGGGTTTTTGGGTTTCAGATGAAACTTATAAAAAACAAAAACAATTCCTGCTACAATAATTTTACATGACAGTAAACATTTAAATATCCTGGTCATCGCCTTCCTGATTCTCATCTGCCTTCTCACACAGTCTGGGATTTCTCCCATTGACGCTGATTGTCTCCAGTCAATTTTCTACTGGGGCAATAAGTGAAGGACTCTGCCTGTAGTTTTATCAATGGCAGCAGAGGAAGTGCAGGAAGCCGTTCGCTCCGTGTTGGTCACGCTTCCAAATATTGGATCAACAGCCGCACCGTTCAGATCGGCTCGTCTGTCTTCGCGGTGGAGGACGGTTGTTTACAGCCAATGTGACCTCCAGCTAGCTTCTTAGCATCGAACTGGACGCTGACGTTTAGCATTAAATACCTCACGGGCAAACATTAGTGATTGGATAAAATTTAAAAGCTCAGAGGCCACGCCTCCAGGAAGCAATGTTTCACAATAAGAGTCCAGACCTTTGGGGCGAAGATGGATTTTACCAGGCTAGCATTCAAGTAGAAGCAGCAGAGCTGATTTTCTCACCATAAACCAACAACAGCTACTGTGCTACCAGTGCCGGCTCCACATGATGGAGACCAAAGGAAGTCCACTTCTACGTCTTGTGACTCTGTGTCTGTCTCAGAACATCCTGTTTGACGCTTCGCCAAGAAGCGTTTTAGACGGAAGATTTTATCTGAAAGTGTTGCAGATTGTTGTGTCCCATGAAAAATGTTTTACTCATACATTTTGCTCTGTTTAGGCCGTCGGGTCTGAGACACCCAAGAAGAAAAGAGACTAGAAACCAAAAGAACCTCTGCAGGTACCAAAGGGTTCTGAACGCCTGCTTCGTTTTAACAAATTGTCCTATTTATCATACTTATCCATTTTGTGGATATTTTTATACAGATGGGATGAGGCTCCATCTGTAAATGACCTCTGACCTCATCATGGTTTCTTCTTCTTTCCTTTAAAGATAATTTCCACATGTCAGCGTTTCATCATGTCTGACTTTTTACTCATCTGTATGTAAACTTCTGACCCGGAATGAGAAAATTTGACAGTAAAATCAGACTTCTGTCCCAGATGTTTGAAAAATGTTTTAAATCACCGCAGCTACAGAAAACTGTTAAATATTTTATGTGATTTTGTCATTTAGATGATTCTGTAATCTAGTTCAATAAAACTGACAATTTCAACCAAATGTTAAATAGATTAAATTTCCATCCATGCGTTTGTGTTTGCAGTTCATTTTATCACCAAAATTTATTAAAAATTTATAACCAAATGTTTGAATCGATTCTTTAAAGGAAATAAACTCATCGGGCATTTTATTTATTTCTACTTCAACTTTATTAAAAATATGATCAACGAAGCAGCAGAAAACACACACACCAAGACACACACACACACACACACACAGAGCAGAGGCCAGCCACATAACCATGGCAACCACAGACACGGTCGTTAAATGGCAACAAATGTTCAAAAAAGAAGCTCGGTTCTTTAACACAGAGTTCTGGTGTTTTCTGGTCGGTTCTGACAGTGGCGTATCAGATCAGAACCGCCAGAGTATCGGATCAGAACCATGAGGGGAAACGTTTAGAGCTTCAACAGAAAAACCTAAAAAAATAGAACCTCTGAGTTTAAAGAGCCTCTGATCGGGTCAGATGGCGCCGTTTCATAATTGATCCGTTTCATTCACACACCCGGATCCGACAGAACCACTCATTCATTCAGGCTTTACACCTGACTTTAAATTCCTGCTGGTTCTGATCCATTTGGGTCTCTTCTGATGCGTCAACGTTCTGATTTTATTTTGAAATCCTGCAGGAAGAAACTTCCTGTGACAGAAGGAAACCTAATCAACTCATCTCCAGGTTTTTCCGCCTCAGTTTGGAGTTTTCTGAACGTCCCGATGAGCTCAGAAGATCAGAACCTGAGTTCTGATGGGGTCGGGTCCAGCCTGAGACACGGAGCGCTTCCTCTCTGGGTCACTGGCTGACGACGAGCTGCCGCAGGTAGGACTGGGTCAGGCCGCGCAGCTCCTCCAGAGCGTAGTCCTCCGGCATGGGCAGCCGGCTGATGTGCGGCGCCAGCTGGGCCAGCGGGATACTGAGTGGGTCGGCGGCGCCGTCACCCTGCTGCAGGCTCAGCACGACCCGCAGGATGTTCGCCACGCGCTTCGCCATCTCTGCAGGGGGGGGAAGAGGCGGAGCTAAGATCAGAGGGAACGACCCGGAAACATCAGAGCAAGGTGAGCTGTGATTGGCCGGCTCCCGGCCCTCACCTGATTGGGCGAGGTGGTCCCTGGCGGTCCGGCAGGGCAGCAGCTCGATGCGGCCGCAGAGCGACGTCACGTCAGAGTAGAGCCGCTCCAGCTGGTAGCCGGCGCCGGAGCTGTCCATCTGGGACAGCAGAACCGCGTTAGACACAAACAATCCCTTACGGTTACCCCGGCAACGCCACCGGAGGTTATTATAGTACAGAGTTCAGCAGAATTACTAAAAAACAGCAACAGAGCTCAAACACTTATTGAAACAAAATCAACTGATTTAGTTTAACGGAACTAAATTAGTTTAATAATTAAAGCCACACAGAAACTGAACAAACATTTTGAATTGAGCATAAAAAGTTAAATGTAACAGAGCAGACCAACTAATCGATCAATCAATGACTAAACGATCGTTAGCAATGAGTTTAACATCCTGGATGTTGTCAGTATTTTTTCATCTTAAACATAATTTCATTTCAGTTTACAACCTGATCGCTGCCACATCAATGTGAAGTCATTTCTGTTTACAGAACCGATCCAGAACCAAACCAACCTGCTGGATGTCCTGCAGGGACTTGATGACCCGGATGTAGTCCAGGTAGACTCTGCCGGCCGTGTCCCAGTCCTGGATGCTGGCGCTGTGTTCTGGTACCGCCAGGCCCTCCAGGAACTCCAGCAGGTAGTCGTGGTTGTCGTTGACGATGCAGTCTGCGGGAGAAATGGGTCGAGTCACGCGATGCGTGGTGAGCCGGTCGGGTCCTATCGTGCGGGGCGTACCTGAGGCCAGGTGTTGGATCAGCAGCCGGTGGCACTGGTTCCAGTGTCTGGCCCGGTATAGGTGCAGGGCCTGGCGGTGCCGGTCCCCGTCCCGCCGGGCCCGGACTGCCTTGGCCTGGTGGATCCAGCTCTCCGGAACCAGCAGCCTGTCGGTCAGGAAGCGCTCCCTGCGGGCCGACTCCTCTGTCTCCAGCAGGGGGCAGTGCAGCGCCAGCAGCTCCCTGACAGCGCGTTCCCGCTGCCTGCAGAGAAGAAACAACTTCATTTATGCATCTGGTCATGCATTAGACATGCAGCGTGTTGTTCACGTCTGGACACTGAAGAGGACGGAGCCCTGAGGAACTCCACAGGAGATTTTATTCAACTTCCCTTTGGACACTACAGGTTCCAGCTGAGCATTATGGCAGAAACACCAGCCCAGTTTTCAGATCGGGTCTGGACCCGGTTCTGGCTCTGACCTGTGGTCGGGGACGTGCAGCAGGATGAAGATGGCCAGGTGCCAGAGGCCGGCGCTCTCCAGCTGGGCGGCGTAGGCGGCGTGGACGAGGCCCTGGCACGGCGCGGCCAGGTGGGTGTAGCGCAGCGCTTGCAGGACCCCCCACAGGTGCCAGCTGAGCCGGTAGTCCAGGCGCTGCCAGGTGACGGTGAGCGGGTCGAGCAGCGGCTGCAGGCCATACAGTCTGCAGGGGGAAACGGGTCAACAGAACCGGACCATTAAAGGAACAGTACTATGAGGTATCCAGGCATGGAGCTGCATTTTATAGCATAATCAGAAACTATGATGCCTTCAGTTCACATAAAAATATCAAATATGACTTCATTTAAATTTCCTTATTTATTATTTACATAAATAATTTAAATATTTGAAATTGTGTTGCTGTCTCTTTAAGAATGCCTGCTCTTTCTGAAGCTCCGCCTCCAGGAAGTCAGGAAGTCATCCCAACATGGCTCCTCTATTAATCCTTTAACATTTTTACCAGCGTTGCTCTGAGCAGCAGCTCCTATAACGAGCTCAGCAGCTGTTTGCTAATTGCTGCTGGCTAGTCTTAAGGAGCTGAGTGGGGGAGGAGCTTTGTATTTGAAGGCGGGGCTTAGTCCATCTGGGTGTTTTGGACAACTGAATGGTTGATTAAAGGATATCTCAAACATGATACTGGCCCTACCTCCTGGTAACATGAGGACACACATCAATTAAAAACACATGCTATACATTTACCAATTTAGGCATATTGCATATCCACATATCGGGAAAAATCGGGAAACAATATTTTCTACCTCAACAACCCCCGGCTTCAACACTAAGCAGCTTGATAAATAAAATATAATTAGATGCAAATGAGGCTAAAGAGGCCTACCCGGTAAAACACGCAGCAATGACAGTGCAACATGGCCCAATGCACACGAACTATCACAGTAAACCCATTTCCAACAATACTAGAATCACCAGGCTACATGCAAAACTCACTAAACCAGCAGCTAAAGAAGAAGAAAAAAAATCTCATTTTACAAAGCTAAAAACATAAATTTAGTACCTTTGCCATTTTGTGGTTATAATCCATGTTTGAGTAAATATTTCCTCTCAGGTGCTGAAATCTGTTATTGTGTCACACTGATGAAATTTCTCACTATTTTCAACTTTTGTGTCTCCATGGATACCACCTATATACTCTAATGACTTCCTTTGTTAGCACAGCTGGAGCTTTTCTGTGTTTTACGCAAATGTGTTTTAGCTCGATTGTGATTAGTGAATGATGTTGCTATGGGATTTTGCAATCCCTCTGATTCTATTGGCTGTTAGATGTGTCAATCACCCAAATCAACCAATGGGCTGCAGAAAATCTGTCCTGTAGGTTTGGTTTTCTGACTCATTGCTTCTGTAACCAGAGCACTCAGGACTGTGCTTTTTAGTAGTCACTCTTATATCGTTTACTCTCTGGAATATTACCTTTATTTTGATACCTGAACCAGTCAAATATACCTCGTAGTTCCTGAGATATATGGAATGTCTTTTTTGAGAACTCTCCAAAAGTTTAGGTGACAGATTAGTTGATCTGAGGAACACAGATCGGGTTTTAAATGATCGACTTTAAACTGTTTAGATGAAAAAGGTGCAACCTGGTTCTACTGACTGTTTGGTTCAGTGAAGTCAGGTGGAACCGGTTTTGATGCCTCAGGTTTACCTGTCGCTGTAGAGCTTCAGCAGGTGGAAGCAGAGGTCGAACAGCGGCCGTTCAGGCTCCCCCTCGTCCTCCTCTTCTTCTAGAGGTGACGCCCCCTCCAGGTACGGTGGAAGCGGTGTGCAGGCGTATCTGCCGGCCTCTGTGGAGCCCTGCAGGGGGCAGCAGAAATATCAGGGTAGTTCTGACCCGGCAGAGAGGCGGGTCTGACTGGGACTCACCTGGAAAGCAGCTTCGTAGGCGGCCAGGGCGTTGGCCACGGAGGCGGTGGGCGGCAGCAGGTACCACAGGTGGACGGCCAGGCAGCGCTTCCAGTCCAGCTCTGAGCAGACGTTCACCGCTGACCCGGACGACTGCCACACCTGCAGAGACGGAACTGTTCAGAACCAGAACCGAGCGGAGGGGAGAACGGCTTCGAGCCGACGAAACCCACCGGCTTCCCAGCCAGCAGGGCAAAGATCCGCAGCCGCTCTTCGCTCAGGTGGAGGTCGGTCTGCGTCCGGCTCCAGTCGGCCAGCTGCAGGTCCAACAGCTGGCGGCAGAACCGCGACCCGGAGGTCTGCGACAGGAGCAGGGCCAGGCGGTGGTCGCCTAAACACACACATCACCATGGTGACATACACGCATTGCCAAACACTGTTTATATCGCCAGTTTAGATTCACTGTCAGGTTCTGTCGGACTCCGTCAGAACCCGAGGTTCTGTCCACTCCACTCACCTTCCCTCTGGGCGAGTTGGCAGGCCTCGCTGACGCGGCGCCCCGTCAGGTAGCTGAACAGCGCCTCCGAGTGGCGACCCCTCCCTGCCAGTGCCACTTCCTCCTCCACCCTGCGGGCGGCGCCGCGGGCCAGCCAGTCGGAAAAGGCGCGGCGGCGCTGCAGCTGCTGCTGGTAGTCGTCGAGCGGGCCGGCATCTGGGTCCAGCTGACCCCACAGGGCCTCGCACAGAGTCCAGACCTCGGCCCAGTGGCCCAGTACGGCTGTGGGACAGACAGGACAGGTTATTGACGGAGCGCGGAGACGAACCGTCACTCACCAAACAGGAACTCACGGTCAGTGTCGCCACGCTCCGCGCTCAGCTCCCTAATCCACTCGGCGTAGTCGTGCAGCGCCGCCACACCGGGCCGCGGCTCCACCAGCGGACAGGATGCTCCCTCAGGGACGCTGACGGTGCTGTGCTTCAGGCTGATCTCCAGGGGGCGCTGCAGCACCGCATGCTGCTCCTCCTCATCCTCTTCCTCACTCATCTTCGTCCCCTGAGGAGCTTCCAGTCCCACCAGCTGCTCCACCACCACCTTGTAGGGGCTCTCAGCGAGCCTGGAGACACACAGCTCAGGTTAACCTCTGACCTTAGAGAGTACCCTTTGAAACGTCCCCACTAAGCTGAACCTTTCCTCAATCAGGCCCCTAAACGGCAGTTGATGGTTTAAAGAATGAAATCTCTTCTGGCCTGTTGGGGGAACCGCAGGTTCTACGACGTTCCAGGTCATAAAGTGAATTTAAGAACTCTGGACTTCCTGTAAGCCACCTAACCCACTGAGCCCGTTCAGGCTTGGTTCTTACGGTTTGGTTCGGGCCGGTTTGTGCAGGAAGCTGAAGTCCGTCTTGGTGCGCCGCTCCTGGAGCTCCGTCTGGTCGGCGTTCTGCGCGCTGAGTCGGCTGCCGCAGTGGGCCAGGGTCCAGCCGGGACCCCAGCCCACTCTGAAGGAGCGGGTGGCGAACAGGCCGGTGTCCATCAGCAGCGCCCCCTGCAGGACAGCAAAAGAACAGGCTGTTACTGCTTCCTGCTTAAGCGTTGTGGCTCAGTCTGTGACCTAGAACTGACCTTCCCCTGAGTGATGGACTCCTTCAGAGGGACGGGGCCACCCAGCCGCCGTACCCCTACCGTCCTGATGGCGGGCTCCGGGGCCCGGGCCGGCAGCAGGAACGGGGCGGGAACAGGACTCTTCCACTGTGGAGGCCGAAGCGGGTCGGCTGACGCCGGGGAGCCGCGGGACAAAGGAGAATCCACGCGCTGAGGGAAGATGCCGGAGGTGAAGCGGGTCTGAAGAAGACCCCCGACTGTGGAGAGAGGAAGGTCAGAAACCAGCAGGAAGGTCTTCATCAGCGCGAGGAAGAGTTTCCTACCAGACGGCCGGCCTTCAGAGCCCGGCAGGATGAGCCGAGGGGATGAGACGTCGGCAGACGCCTTGGTCGCTCTGTGAGGCTGGAACATGTCGCCGTCCTCCTCGTCCTCAGTGAACAGAGACGCCTTCATGATCTGGAAACAGGAAGTAATCTGGTTACTCAGACGGATCACCTCAGCTCCTCTTAATCTGAACCAACCGTTTCTTCTGAACCAAAACAAAACATTTAAAAGGAAACAAGATTCTGGTTCTTCAGCCAACTCTACGTCTGGAAATGTCAGCAAATAGAAACGGATATAAAAATGTTTAGCCAACTTCCTGTTTTCAAGAATAACAGTTCCTGTAAACAGCAGCACAACCCTTACCCTACTTTTACAGGAATGTGGAGCCATTTTATCTATTTAAGTCAGCAGATCCCAGGATTTTTTCACACTAATAAGTGGGTTTTATCATCAGCCTGGTGGGTCTCCAGGCTTTACTAACCCCCCACCAGCCTACGCTTAGTTTACAGTGGAAACAGATTAAGCCAGGTTTATAGTTGAAGTACCATCCCGTCCCTTCACATGTCCGGCAGCCTCTGGCTGTTCTTTCCAAATTATGAAGAGAAACTCTGCGGTTTATTACAAATTTTAAGGATAAACAGTCAGAATCATTGGATTCAAGTGATGCCAAATCCCACCTGCAGGTGGCAGCATTTCTCCTACTGCACTGCTGCTTCAGCCTGACTTCATGTCCAGATATTCACCAAGTCATTCATGGATTATAACAAAAATGAAGATATTTAAGGTCCTGAAAGGATGAATAAAGTTTGTGTATGATCTGTCTGCCTGTTATTTTTCCTCATCTTTTTATTTCTATATGCACATTTTGATAATTAAAACATATTGAAAAATTCCATGAAAATATTTCTCATGTAGCCTCAGTAAATCAGTGATCATCATGTACGTTGTTCCCGTGACAGAAACTGCAGTGCGAGCTTCGTTACTGAGACGATTTTTATTTTCCGGGTTCCTGTGGTTCTCCTCCGGAGCGGCTCGGCGGTTCTACCTGCAGCGTGTGCGGGTTGATGCCCAGAGTGGACGGGATGTGGCTGCACGCCGCCGGCTCATGGTTCGTCAGCGTCTCCATGTCGACCAGCGGCAGCTCGCCGTCCTCCTCCTCTCCTCCCAGCATGCTCTCTGTTGGGATGCCTTGCGTGATGTCGGCCATGTCGCTGTCCAGCTCCGCTACGCCGCTCGCCAAATCCACGGCGGTGGACTGGAGACGGAGAGAGAGCATGAGGACGGACGGACAAACTCTGGATAGACCAGGTGAGGTCAGAGGTCAAGCGTCCATCAGAGGAACCGGATCAAACCTGCAACACTTCCTCACATCAACCCGATTAGAGGATCGAATTGACTTCAGACTTAAAATAAAAAACTGAAGAGAGAAAGTAGAAGGATCTTTAATATCTTATTAAACAGAAAATAGAAATTAAATTCATGTTAAAAAGTCGCATTAATTTCACTTTAAAAGCTTCATCTTTATTTGAGAACCAACAGGAAAATAATTCACACAACCGGCCTCTAACCAGAATCAGAACCAGCAGCATCAGAAAAAGTAAAAAGCTTCTGGTTCTGATGGGACTCGTTCAGCTGAGACCCAGAGCAACAGAACCACCAACATTTAAACACTACAATAACGATGAAAAATCCATCAGTCAGAAAGAAAATCCTGATTTAAAATTAATCAATCAATTCAGTAATAAATCAACAAATTTATGGTTAATAAAAACATTTATTCTAATATGATTGGACTGCAGTTAACATTAAACCCGTCCCAGCAGGCAGGTCAGGATTTTGTTTCTGTTTACTCAGCAGGTCAATCACATGACTGGAATAAACCTGAAAACATTTTTATTAATATGTCAGACAAAAAAATGCAAGAAAATCTAAATTATTACATCTTAATGGTTCTGAAGGCACCTGGTGGAGAAAAGCTACAATCAAAACAAACAATACTAGCAATAATAATGATCAATGATAATAAATGTGGATTTGATTCTTCCGGTTTAAATTATTTTATCACCAGATTAAGTGAGAAAATCTGATCAATGTGTGAGGGAGGAAGAGGAGGCGTGTGGGAGGGGGGGGGGGGGGGGCGCAGGCTGCTCTACCTGGGCCTGCGGCGCCACCTGTTGCTGGGATGGAGGAAGCAGCTGCTGCAGCCTGGAAGCAGGAAGTGACATCATCGTCTTCAGCTTCTTGGGGTCGGTTTTGGGCGGGACCTCGTCATCTTCGTCTGAGTCCTGGAGGCCGTATTTGGAGAAATGGCTGACCTGGAGAAGAAAGGGGGCGGAGTCAGATTCCCTGATGACCTGCGGGTTCTACCGGACTGGAGGGGACCAGACCCACCTCGAACACCCAGGAGCCGGTCTCAGATCGGTACTCCAGGAAGCGCGCACCCTGCTTCCTGGAGGCCTTCTCCAGCCGGCCCTCGTAGTTCATGTCGGCGAGTCGCTCTGGGCTGCGGATCTGAGCGCAGGTCGTCTTGTCGTTAGGCCAGACACCGTCCAGGGTCACTTCAGCCCGCCTGCAGACAGGAAGCAGGGTCAGGACGGGAAACACCACCACACAGACCGGACCGGACCAGACCAACTGATGAACAGATGCTAATCACTGTCAGCTTTAGTTCTATTAGTTACCTGTTACTGGCCTTAGTTTGAGCTAATTTACTACCGCACAGAAACCTTGTAAAAATAAACAATTAGATTTTTTTTTTTAGTTCTGATGGTTGTTTAGTCAATAATTTAGCTGTAAAAAGGGTTTTGATTTCGAAATGTTGCTTATTTCGTCAGTAATGTGATTAATTAAAGATAGAAATTAACAAATATTTGATGCAGTCCCACCTCCAGCATTAACAAATAAATCATGAGGAATCAACAGAAACCTTCAGTCTGTTGGAGTTCAAAGGTCAGTGGATGAGCAGGATATCTTTTTCCTACATTTGTTTCTGGATTTATTTGGAAAAGCTTCAGAAATAAAGCGTCAGATTTAGGCTCCGCCTCACCGGTTAAGCCCCTCCCCCTCTGGCGGCTTGTTCTTGTCGTCCGGGTAAACGATGACCTCTTTGCGCCTGAAGTGGACGATCTCATCCAGGTTCAGGCCCGTCAGGTTGACCTCTCCAGGGAAGAAGATGGAGCCATAACCTGAAAGGACCAATCAGCATCCAGCTGAAAGTCAGCCGACCAATGGGATTCATTCAGAAATATTTCAGCTAGGGAGATTAGGCTGCTACCTTTCCTGCCGACGGTGAAGTTCTCCACGACGCATTCTCCGTTCTCGTCCAGCATCTCGGCCAGGTCGTCCAGAGGGGGGATGGTGTAGTAACCCACCCGGTTCAGAACGATGCCTGGAAGCCCAGCACATGCTTAGCCCCGCCCACCCAACAGAGGGGCTGATGGGAAACACAGTCACAGGGACGGGCTCTGACCTGCAGGGTGAGGAGACGGTTTGGACTCCTGCTGCTCCTCCTCCTCCTCCTCCCTGTCCTCCTGCAGAGAGTCGTCACCGAAGGACGCAGAGACGTCTTCGCTGCTCAGCTGCAGGAACGATAAAGGCAGATCTATTCACTCTAACTCTGTGCATCCTGCTCTGAGCGACATCATTCTGTTGCAGTTATAAAATAAATCTGGAGTTCGGGACATTTATGTTAAAAAACAAAAAAAGAACAGTTTTAAGTCACTCAGCTGTTCTGTATCAGCCGATACTAAAGTTCAGGTATCAGAGGTGAAACAGTGGATCGGTTCATCTCTAATCTAAACAACCGAAAATGGTGAAAATAAACCAGACGAAATTCTCTAAACTTCTCATGTTAATCAGGTCGTCATTCAGGACACAAAGATGATCTGTGTCCAGCTCCATCAGATCTGATCTAACATGTGGAGCTCGGCCTTGTAATGGTGAACAAGCAGAACGGTGTGACCTGCTGACCTCCAGGCCGTTCCTGGGCTGCTTGTGCATGTTCAGGTCGCTGATGGTGTCCTGCAGGCTGGGGTGGGCGCGGCCATGCGGGATGGGCTTGGCGATGGGGTTCACGTAGAAGTGGGTGACCTCAGAGTCGTCGTCGGCCCGGCCGCTCACACCTGGAACCTCCCGGAGCTCGTCGTCCTCCGCTTGGCTGCAGGAAGAGCAGAACGTTAACAGAACCGATTCATTTTCAGCCGTGATGCAGCCGCGACCCGCTAAGATTCAACGACGGTTCTGATCACTCGGGCTCAAGTTTCATTTACAGTGAAAACAGTGAAACTGCTTCAGTCAGTCTGGGTCGGGCCGGTACCTGTGTCCGTTCTGAGGGTACTCTGAAGGCGAGGCGAGGTCGTCGCTGTCTTTGTTCAGGCTGCTGCTGCTGTACTGGCTGCTGCTCAGGTTCTTCAGAACCAGCTTCTTGATGCTCTTCCTGCGCAGAAACAACAGAACCGCGTGAGATGGACGGGTCTGACCGGCCATGCTCCCGGTTACCATGGCGACCAAGACTGCACCTAGGCACGAAGGCTCCATTGGTGAGAGACGGCTCATCGTCGTCCAGACCGTCAAAGAGCTGCGACTTGGAGGCACCGGACGATGTGAGCGCTTTGGGCCGGACCTTGGTGGCGGGTCGCGGCGTCAGCTTGTAGTGGGTGGGCGTGGTCAGCGCCTTCTGGGCCGTTGGATTGGTTGGCTTCAGACGCTGGAACCAGAAATCAGATCAAATATAAGCAGGAAGTTGTCATCCTGGCGACCATGATGCCGCCGCTGCTGCTGCTTACCTCCTCCTTCTTCTTGGGGTCGCTCAGCGGGTTCCTGAAGAGCGGAGAGTCGCCGTACGGCGAGTAGGCAAGCACGTTGAGCTGCTGCTGCAGTATGGCCTGCTGGGCGGCGTTAGCGTTCGGGTCCGTCAGCGCTGAAACAGGAAACAGATCTATAGAGAGTGTGGACGGCTGGGAAAATGGGTTGAATCCGGAACCGGCGGCTCACCGACGGGCTGCTGCGTGGCCCCGAAGCCCAAGCTGCTGCCGCCGCCGCTGAAGCCGCTGGTGCCGAAGCTTCCCAGAGTTCCCGGCGCAGTGCCCAGTTTGTTCTGGGTGTTTCCAAACAGAGTGGTTCCGGTTCCGACTGCAGGACAAACAAGCACAGATCAGCTGCACTGACCCAAACAGAACATTGCAATATTCAATCAGCCAATGGTCCACAGCAGTTCTGCTCCTGGTCGGTACCCGTCGCAAAGTTGGTTCCTAGTCCGGTTCCCAGTCCACCAGTGGCCAGTTTGTTACTAAAGAGTCCTCCTCCAGCCGGGTTCGCTCCAAAACCTGGAGGCAGAGACAGGGAGTCAGGAGGAGGAAGGAACCGGAGCGGGTCGGCAGAACCCGGGACGCTCACCGAAAGTGGAGGTGTTGGTTCCGGTCCCCAGAGTCAGAGCGGGCTTGTTCCCGAAGAGTCCGGTGTTGGTGCCAAACGACGAAGCACTGGTAGTGGTGGTTCCGAACCCGGTGGGTTTGTTCCCGAACAGACTGGGCTGGAAGAGGACAGAAACAGAACCGTCAGCAGGAAGGAGACGGATCTGAGCGCATAGATCTATGTCAACAAAAAACAAGATGGTGCCCGCAGTTCGTCTGTACTGCAGTTTATGATCATTGCATTTTTTTATACGCTTGTATTGACTGTATTTATTGAATAAGTTTGTGGTTAAATCATTTTGTTTGTTTTTATCAGGATTAATTTAACATTTTCCAGGAACAAGAGATGAAAAAAATAACGTGTCTAATTCTGACACATTCACAGAAATAATTAATGTAGGTTGTTCCTACCAGATAAATTAAATCTTAAATCTCACTATCTGTATTCCGGCAGGAACGTGGATCTGCGTTTGTCCTGCAGCTTGATACGGTTCGTGTAAATGAACCACAGCAGCAGTAATTAGATGTTTTCATCCACATTATTTGTTGCAAACAGTCGATCGGCTTCGATAAACAACAACCAATCACAACAAGCAAAGCAAAGAATTACTATGCAAAATGGGTGAATTAAGGAAAATATGAGAAAACTTAATCCTTGAGTGTTTATAATATTCAGAGAAGCATATCAATATGCTGACTCATCATTGTCCACTTCAGCTTAGATTTATTTTGCTTTGAAATGTGACCAGCATTACATAGAAAGTTGTAAAATCCACTGACTAATAAATAAATTAGGATTTAACTGAAGTGTAAAGAATTCATTAATATTTTATTGTTTGTCTTTTTAGACAATATTGGGTGTTTAGATTGGTCACCATCAGAATCAGCTCATTCATCCGCTTGGATTAAAAGCGGTTTTTGGGTCGTGTCCTGTACCTGTGTCCCAACGGTTCCAAACCCAGCGTTTGGCTGGCCAAACATCCCAGAACCGGTCCCAAAGCCAGTGGCGGTGCTGGTCTGGGTGGTTCCGAATAATCCGCCAGGCTGAGAGGCCGCTGTGCTGCCAAACAAACCCTGGGGAGACGGCCACAGGTCAAAGGTTGAACAGAGTAATGCAGTGAAGGCGTGCTGGATGCTGAGCTCTCACCATGGTGCTGGTGTTGGGCTGGCCCATGGTGTTGGTGTTGCCGAAGTTGAAGCTCTGGGTGGTGGTGGTGGCGCCGAACGGCTTGAAGAGGCTGCTGGCCTGCTGCTGGTTCTGCTGGCCGAACAGGCTGCTGGTGCTGGTTCCAAAGGATCCGGAGGCTGTGAGGGGACAGAGGCAGGCGGCGTCTCTGGACTGAACCATTTTCTAAACAGAACCAGAACCCGGCCGAGGACTTACCGGGTCCAAATGTTGATTTATTGGCCCCGAAGTTGAAGTTGGAGTTGGAGGCGGTGGCACCGAAGAGTCCGGTGGAGGCGCTGGAGGTCGGGGTGGCCCCGCTGAACAGGCCGCCGGCGCCGGGTGCCATGGGGTTGGTGGGGCCCTTCCTGCCCGCCTGGTAGTCCTCCAGCCTCAGCTCCTGCACACGATGGAAACCAGGAGAAAACTCAGGAAATTCTCACGACAGCATGGAGCAGTGATCCGATAGGATTCATCAGAACCACCAGCAGAACAAGATCAGTTATCCAGAGCGGCGCTGATCCAGAATCAGCAGCTCCAACTCCGAAACAGTCCTGGTCTGAATTCAACAAACCGACAAATCAGTTCCTCTGATTATGATCAGTCCACTTCCTGCTGCGCTTTCTCTCCAGAATCATGCAGAACCAAAACTCTGACTTAAAAATTAAACTGACTTCATGTAACAAACTGCAGATATTTTCTAGAGCAACAATCGTTACACGCACACACACACCTCCAGAGACTTGTTCTCGTACTCCTTCATGGCGGTGATGCACTGGTGTTTGGTGTTGATGCTCGTGGTCACGCCGGCTTTCACCATCGTGTCACTTCCTGTTGGAGGCTGCACAATTTCAGACAGAGGTTAAAACTGTTGCCACGGCGCCAAGCGGCCATTTTACTTTCTGTCCTGATCTAAAACATGAAAGTAATCAGAAACTGGAGCAGAGCCACCATGATGCGCTTCCTGCTGGCCCCACCCTGCTTTTGGCTCCGCCTCCTGAACACTCACATTGAACTTCACTGTGGTTCCTGGCTGCTGATTGGCTGCAAAGCCGGAGCCTCCGAACAGCGAGCTGGAAGCGCCAAACGGGTTGGTGGTGGTGTTGGTGGAGCCAAACAGGCCGCCGCTGCTGGTGCTGGTCCCAAAGCCTGAGGGAAGAGTCTCTATCAGAACCCATTAAAACCTGCCCACCGCCACGCCGCAGGACACTCACTGCTAAAGGAAGTGGGCTTGTTGGCGCCGAACGCATTGCTCTGCTGGGAGAAGAGACCACCACTGGTTCCGGTCCCGGTGTTTCCAAACAGGCTGGTGGACGTCCCGGTGGCGCCACCGAACCCGAACCCGGTGCTGGTGGAGGAAGTTGCCGGCTGGCTGAAGGTGCTGGACCCAAACAGACCACCTGAGGGGGCGGGACCAAAAACACAGCCAGGTCAAACCAAACCGACCAAGAACTCTGCGCCTCTGTCAGAGCCCAGACACAAACTCAAGCTGATCTGAGGATTCACAACCGGATCAGGAATTCCTCAAGTTTTCATTTGCATTATAATCCATTTTTGATATTGTACAAAAAGGCTTCAGTGGCTAAATAAAAAATCTGCAGACTGTAGAGATTTTGTATCTGATTAATCGCTTATTCAACAGAGTGACCCGAATAATCATCAAGCTCTAATTTAATAAGATGGACTCAAATACATATTTGAATTTAATTTCAGATTTTTGGGAAACCAGTTAAGATGAAGCTGATTTTAAAAATGTCAAGATTCGTAATTAAAAATATATTATAACCTTTTTATAAGCGCTTCTAATGTAATTTTGATAACTGCTTTCAGTTTCAGTATTATTTGTGTTTCTATAAATTAAATGAACGGTGAGCTTCAAAAATCACTGAACTATAAGATTTTCTAGCAACATCCAGACATCCGAGCTTCTCTTTAAAACATCAATATCTCCTGAACCGTCAAACACACTCAGGTTCTACTTCAGGTTCTGGTCGGACTCAGAAGCGAAGAGAAAGACGGAGGAACCAACCAGGTTTGTTCTGCGTGGAGCCAAACAATCCTCCGGTGTTTGTGGTCGCCCCAAACGCCGACGTCCCAAAACCTCCTGCTGCACCGAAACCCGTGTCTGTTTGGAGAGGAAGAGGGCAGAGGAGAACATCTCGATAAAATCTGACACATCCCGATAAAATCTGAAGCATCCCGATAAATCGGAACGTCAGTATTCAGGTCTGGACGTAAAAACACCTCGATGTTCTTGTGTCACACAGGAAAAAGCAGAGCTCCACTGTTTCTGTGGAAACTCAGAGCTGCAGCATGTTAAGCAGGTTTTAGCGCCACCTTCTGGTAGAGGAAGAGTTGTAACTGCTGTTAATGGACTTAGCAGAAAACAGCTGCTAACTTATCAATAACCAGCAAGAAAGGAAGAGAGGAGCTGATTTTATCAATAACATGATCTGGAGGAAACCAGCCAATCAGGTTCAGACCCTCCATGTGGGATCCAATCAGGACGATGTACTGTTAGCCGCTGTTGGTTTGATCTAATTGGGAAAAGCAAGCTTACTTTGCTGGCCGAAGGCAGAAGAGGAGCCGAAGCCCCCCGTCCCACCGCCAAACGGAGTCCCAAACGAATTGTTGAACATCCTGACCTTCTAGCAGGAACTCATAGATCTTCTGCGGAGACAAACATCAAAACGTAACATTCATACTCAAATCAAAAGTTACAAATTGTTTTAGAATAAAAACAAACTGAAAAAAAACATCTCCAGCTCCTCACATCAACAGAAGAGTGGTGATATAAATAAATATATATTTATATGAGAAGAAAGGATTTCTCAAACATTCATTAAAAAAAAAAAAAAAAAAAAAAAAAAAAAACAATCCAGGAATGTTTGTGATGAGGGAAAAACATAAAATATAACATTCAAAACAAGTCAATTTTATACAAGACCCACTTTGAGGAAAATGTTGTTGTTAGAGATGATAATTTGTTTTATTTATGGTTTGGTGTGGTTATTATTTTTTAATATTGGTTGTTCTGTTTCATTCTTAATATTTAAAACATCTTCCAGTTCCACTGCTACAACAGCAGTGGAACTGCTGGCTGGTATTTGACAGGCAAACTTACATCATTATCAACATATCACTTGAAATGTTCTCAAAAACAACAATTTTACAGTTTATCACAATAATTACAGTTTATCATCATGACAGGCCACTTTACAACTGACTGGAGACTCAAACACATAAAAAGATTCCTCCATTAATGCGCAGCATTATAATCATCTCTGACTCAGGCTCTGACGCTCAGAGCGTCCAGCAAACACTTGCTGGAAAGCAAGTGTTTGTGATTAATGTTCTGGATGGGCCTCCACTGACCCGGAACAACCAGGAACCCGACTCGGATTTCTGTGCTTTGCAGAGGCCAGTCAACATCATTATCAAGATGTTCTGAGCTGTAGTGAAGCTAACAAAGCAAAGTCAATCAGAAAGTTCAGAAAACGTATTTAAAATTATAAAAGAACATCTGATGTTAGAAATAAATATATGACGAACTTGCATCAG
The DNA here is from genome assembly GCA_010277075.1 of Poeciliopsis retropinna. NCBI lineage: Eukaryota > Metazoa > Chordata > Actinopteri > Cyprinodontiformes > Poeciliidae > Poeciliopsis > Poeciliopsis retropinna. The sequence continues at coordinate 1,007,825 of VMRM01000033.1, read as the reverse complement.
AAAGACCTGCGGGTCCTTCGGGGATGGAGGATCATTACTGTCGCCTGATAACATCCTCCAGCTCCAGCTGCGACTCTCCAGGCTGAATTGCCAGCTTTTTGTTCGCTCCTTGAAGCAGAAACTAACCTAAGTTGTTGACATGTTTTGACTAGATGTCAGGTCACTCAACTAGTTGCAGCTGGGTGAGACCGGATCAGCTAATGTAGCTGTAGCTCATTAACACGTTTGGTATATCCGCCACCTCTCACTGCAGCTCAGAAATTAGTATTTCAGTTATCTCTTATTGCCACAGAAAGAGACTAATGGCGCCCTCACATATAACGCTACTGCTGCTTCTTGGTTTTAAAGGTGCGACACATTTTAAAACTAAACGCACTGCGATACGTTAGCTAACCAGCTCAGTGCTAACCGCGTTAGCAACACGAGAGCGAGTAAAATGTAGGAAAACAACTAATGTTTGGCTAATGGTTACCTGGGCCGAACGCGCCGCGACAGTTCGGTCTGCCGCCCGAACCTCCTCCGGCAGAGACTGTGATATGGAGCGAGGGGAGCTCTCCGTCAGAACTTTGAGTCTCTAAACACCTAGTAGCGGCTAGCTCTGTCTACGAGGAGGGAAAACGGCTCAGCAGACGTTGCTACGCACTTTCATACGCGATGACGTCGACGTAGCGGTTTCATAATTACGAAAACAAGAACGCTAAGAACATAAATTTCTCCGTAATATTATTTTCAGAACAATAGTTGGTGGCGAAACAAATATTTTATTCCTAATTACGTTTATCTTTCATGTTTTAAAGAAGATGCTATTCTTCAGCATGTTGATGACGGCCTCTGTAGTCTGTTCAGCGACGGTTATAGAACAAATTTATCTGGGGGCCATTTTATCCCCCTCAAATTGATCTGGGGGATAAATTTTAGGCCGCCCAAATTTATCAGGGCGGGTTGAGTTTTTTCATGAGGGCAAAGAACAACAAAATGAAATGAATAGATCATTAAAATGTGGGTGCTTTTTCACTATATTTGGCAGGTTTTTAGGAAGTGTTGATAGGAAATTTTATGTAAAAGGGTTGTCACTGTGTGGCAGAAAAGCCCCAAACTTGTATATTTGAATAAAAATGCCATGTCCTTGCAATGATTTTACTGTATTTGATTTGAAATGTCTGTCAAACATGACATCACTGGTTAACATTGTTGATCGAGTGTCATTATGATCAACACTTATGATCAAGTGTCATGTTTAAGTTCTGTTTGAAATGTAAATCAAACAGAACTTAAACAAACATTTAATTTCTATTTGTTTTAAATAGAAACAAATATAAATTATTTGTTTCCATTAGGAAACAAGTAATTTTTGACCTAAAGGACAAAAAATGGATAAGTCATTTAGGACTTTATTCAAAACCCTGAAGGATTTTTTAATTTGAATTTCAACTTTTCTTAGGCTGGAACTATCAGTCAGATCTAGTAACCCTGAAGAGCAGTCAAATAACATTTTGTAACAACATCTGACAGCTTGAACAAATATATAAAAGCATATTTTAAAAAAACAACAACTTACAAACTGCAGCTTTAAGGGTCTGGCGTAACATTATAATGTTAAATGTCATGTTTTCATCACTTGCAAGGGTACAATAATCATAATTAATAGAAATAAAGGCTCACAAGCTTTTATTAGCTTGAATAAAATGTAAATTATATAGATTAATCAAGCTGTAGTTAATCTATATAATATTTTTCACTTAGCAGAGAATCACCTCCTGAAAAAATATTTTTTACTGTGTTTTTTTTCAGTAATTTTCTAATTTATTGAATGGGTCAGTGTACAATAAATGAAGTCTGCCTGAAACAGTGCAGCATGTATTTATGGAATAGATTGCATTATGAATCAGAAAGGCAACAGTCAAATATATCAACTTATAAAAGGAGCAACAAATTTACAATTGAACATATTTTTTGGAAGTGATACAGAAAAAGAAAATGTCAAATCATAAATTAGAAAAATAGAAATCAAATAGAATTTAGTTTAAAATGTTGATTTACCTACTTTGTTTAATTAACAGTAACGTTTTGAATTATTTTGCTTGTTTTCCCCCCAGTTAACTTCCTGCCCACAACCCAGTCCAGTTGGTGGCAGTAATGAGCCATTGTAGCTGGTCTGACAATCGCCATTAAACACAAGAAGAAGATGAAATTGGCGCTTTAATCCATTTGATGGAGTATTCGGGAATCGGCGATTAGCCCGCTGGATGTTTGGTTAAGCGCCATATTTGGAGACCGCTGCGATTATTTACCTTTTTCTAAATTGTTTATTTTTCCCCGGTAACGCTATTGAGGGCCCCTTTTTTTGTTTTTCGATGGCTCTTTTACGTAGTGCAGCGTTTTGTTTGGCTGCTGGACTTGCTGAAACGTCTGAGAAACAAAAATGGCGTCAGGGATTAGCATCAGATCGAGGATGGACATAAAGGAGAATCATTACAATGAGGATCTGCTGGACTCATCATTGAGGTAGGTGAAACAACAACTGGAGCGGCGGGGAGCAGACACGCCGTGGTCCTGTGACCTGCCGATGTTTTGATAGCATGGTGGACTCTGGGGTTCAGTTATGAATATCAACTTTGAGCCCGCAATGGAACGCTGGATTAAAGATGGCGGCCAAGGCTTTGGCGAATAAAGTTTAAAAGCAACAAGAACAATGTTCACTCTAAAAAGTGATTCAGAGGCTTACGAAATACAAATTAAATAAATATAATTTTCACAAACCTTGATTGAAATCTACATATTAAGTCATCATTTAATTTGGCTGTGCTCACAAATGTAAATATTCAACTGATGTTTTGGGGTTAAAGTAAAGTCTCATGTAGATTTCAAAGAAAAATGAAAGTATATCATTTTTATTTTTCTCTTTCATATCTACCTTACATTTTGTTTTGAAATTGAATCGAAATATTTGTGAAGTGGTTATCCATACATATTGGTATCAACTAGTACAGTTACCAATAATTCAAACCGATATTCATGTTGTACAACAATTCAAAGATAAATGTGAGAGCAATTATTTTTGGTGCCGGAAGAATATGCGGCCTCAGACGATTTCACCATTTCTGCAAGACGACTGCTTGAGAGATTCAAACACAGTGGAGCCATCTGCTGAACCTGCAGGTCAAAGGTCACAGAGGTAATTTGGAATATAACCTTCTCTAACTGTTGTACCCAAGCTTTTTGTCATGAAGTTAGTCAGTTGCTTTCTTTACACATTACATCTCTATAAAGCGCTTTAAAAACAATTAATTAAAAGCAATTTCAAACTGTCAAAGGAAACGTAAAGTCGATGCTTTGTCCTACAGTCTCGTTCTTATTTTTTCTCTGCTGTATAGTATGGCATCGCGACACAACTTGTACATTGTGGACAACAGAGAGAGCTTTTGTTTATCTGTAAATTAAAACTGTTGTTCCATGTTTTGTTTGAGTGAAAGCAGTAAACATAATCTGTCACAAGCTGACAAAAGCTGTAGCTTTGCATTATTTCTATGATAAAGTATCTTATGTTCAGTTCTATTGCTTTCTAATGTAAAAAATGCATAATTTAAAGGTTAGTTTTTCTTCACTGACGCTACATATGTCTTGAGTTTGAGGTATCGCTGTAAAGTCTGACTGCATACAATCTGCTGGCGTACTTTGAAAAAATGTAAACAATTTGAATAAGAAACTGAACTTGATACATAATTTCACAAAATCCTTGGCTTCTTCTACGTCTGTTCATCTTGACACTGAGGCCAATTTGGAGCTTTGAATGTGAGACTGAAGTTGTTGGAACATCAACAAGAAAGGAGAACTGATGCAGAACTTCTTCATGATTTCAGCTTTTTCCTTAGAGGAAATTCACCACCTGCATGAGTTGGGCATCCCTGCCAATAAGAGTCAACAAAAAGTTTCCTACACCTACAGGTATCACATTGAAGATTTCTCTATGGTGATTAGTAGTTTAGAGCTTATGGTTAATGTTAAAGCCTTGTCATTGTCACTGTCATTTTTCAGAACACTACATGTTGTATGGGTTAAAAAGAAATGGAGATGCTGATCATCAGTTTTTCTCGAGATGGAGACTTTGAAGTCACCAGATGTTAGCATCATGGTCGCCATGAGGCTGGACTCTTTGCTTTGCTGCTTCCTGTAGCCGATACTGAAGCCACCAAAGTCTGCAACTCAAGTTCAATTAAATTTGGTAACAGAAACAAGCACAACAAAATGACTGAAATGATCCACCCTCATTGACCAGCGCAGGAAAACCAAGGTAGGATAAATGAAAGGTAGATGTTCATTCTCAGGCGCAGCAACCAGAGCAGATCTGAAATATTCTCTGTGGAAAGATATGTGTATGTAATCCATTATAAATGGTCACATGAAGAGAGTCGACAACAATAATAAAAATATATATAAAAAGAAAAAAATCGCAAAAAACATATATCATCATGAGACATGGGTAATAACATTTACATTATTCTTGAGTAATACTATACAGTATTGGTACACTTGAAAACATTTTCTGATCCTCTAATATCCATCCATCCATCATTTGTTCACCCTTGTCCCTATTGGGGTCGGGAGGTGCTGGTGCCGATCTCCAGCTGCGTTCCGGGTGAGAGGCGGGGTTCACCCTGGACAGGTCGCCAGTCTGTTGCAGGGCAACACAGAGGCAAACAGGACAAACAACCATGCACACACTCACACCTAGGGAGAATTTGGAAAGACCAATTAACCTGACAGTCATGTTTTTAGACTGGGAGGGAGCCGGAGAACCCAGAGATAACCCACGCATGCACAGGGAGAACATGCAAACACGGTGCAGAAAGACCCCAGGTCAGGAATCGAACTCAGCAAGGCAAAAGTGCCACCAACTGTGCCACTGCAGCCCAGACGTAGGACATGGTACAGGGAATTTAAAACATCCAGAAATCAGTGTGATGTCAGTGAATTATAAGCTTATATGAAAACACTGATTGTACTCTTTAAACGCATACGTTTAAAGAGCTTAACCTGTGCATGCAAGTTGTAGACTCCATCCAGGCAGAGACAGTCTGCAGGGTCTGTGTTGCTTCATATTTAATTTATGTACCGTTTTCTCATCTAATTTTCCACTGACATGTCACATCCCAGTATGTGACCATTATGCAAATTAGTTTATGAAATTCAGAATGTTTGATTTCTGTTTGATGTGCCCTATTCACAAAACAGTACAGAAATACAACATATTGTGTGAGATTAAATAAACTCTTTGACGACCATCTTATAATGGCTTGTAGTGACCAAAACACTCAGATGGTTCATTTCACCACATTTAGTGCTTCCACTAAAGGGTGTCATTGTGACTAAATGGAGAGTTAACGTTTGAATGAGTTCCTGTTTTCCTCACAGTTGAAGGTAATATGTCAGTAAGTTTGAGAAAAACGATGCTCCCAGCTAGGGAGTTTTAGTTTATGTTTTAGTTGGGGTTAAAATTGGGCCAAGTAGTAGTTCACATCACTGTGCTTTGTGATTTCATTAGGACTTTAAAATCGTCTAAATTTAGTCTGCTCAGTGGTATTGCTGCTAACACTGTTGCTTTGCAGCAACACAGCTGCAAATCAATCCTGTCTTGGGCTCTTTCACTGGAGTTTGCATGTTCTTCCTGTGCATGTGAAGAACATCCTCTTCATACTCCATACTCCAGCTTCTCCATACAGTCCAAAAGCAGGACTGATAGATTAATTGGTCATGACTGACTGAGATGGGCACCAGGCCTCCCCCACACACCCCTGATTAAATTGGTAAAAAAAGATGGCTGGATGGCATTTTTTATATATTCTTATTAAACTGTAAAGTTCTCACAGTGTCAACTCAGTTTCAATTTCAGCCCTCCAAAATAGAACTGTAAACATTTCTTTCCCAAATACCTGACTGTACCAGGCAGCATAATTAGCTAAATGGAAAACAAGGCATCTTTTTTGCCAAGAACATAGTCTTTTTATTATATAAGCAATCAAACATGTCCAGCTCTTACTAGGGTACAGAAATTCATTTCAGTTAAAAAAGCTTTAAACTGCAAATTTCAGTTTGCAATTTAGGCAAGAAGTCTACATGCTCACTCAGTAAACTTCAGAAGTTGAAACTTAGCTCATTACATTGTAGAAAATCTCATTACAAGTAATCTTAATTCAGAACGGATCACTTTCAGTGGAAAAGTTAATAAATCTCAATAAAGATTTTGTACGAATTTGAAATACTGTCACATAATAAAAACTCATGCCTCAAGAAAATGCAATATTTTAAATGTGACGTTTCTAGTTTAAAGTGAATCTCAAAACGCTTTTTCAGAAGTTGTCAGAAGGGCTGACTTGGAGAAATTGCCACCTTTTTGGTGGGAATAATAGCCTCTTTTAGGGTGGAAAGACAAACAAAGGCAGAGTCAGAGGGTTTAAGCCCTGACCAGATGAAGATTGGAATATATGGCATACAAACTAAAAGGTATTGCTTTTGCAATTAGAACCATTCATTATGTGCCTCAGCTTGAAAAGTTTTATTGATACAGGAATCAGGACAAAAGGGAATTATTCTACAGTGAACAGTTTTTCAAAAACAACCAGTAATCTGATAAAGTTTTATTTAGCAAAAAACCCAAAAGGATTATATTAAAGCTATTTTGGCAATAGGTCCAACTTTGATGGGGTCATTTAAAAGCTTCTTTAAAGCATAATTCCTGAAATGTTCATTTAAAAGGGGGGAAAAAAGAAAATATTTCAGAATTCTTAGTTCTTAAATATGTTGAGATCTCATCTATCCACATTAACTAAAGACTTTGTGGTGTCTCAAGTGCAGAATGTATCAATACAACAAATACCATCTACATTTAGTCAGGTCAGGTATCTCAGACAAATATGATGTCTTATGTCCTGAGAAGCCCAGAACCAGGTGAATGGAATGAGCTTCCATTCACCTGGAAACTCTCAGGTGAATGGTTCAATTGAGAGTTTCCATCTGCAAAATAGATAATGTAATAGAACAGGTCTGATGGTCTGATCTCTTAGGCCATAAATTAAAGAAGTCAAACATCTGGGTAAGACAATAAAAAGCACATAAATAACATCCTGGACCCATACAAATACTATCCTTCGTACGGTTGTTGCAAGTGCTAAGAGACAATGGGTAGTAAAAGTATAAGACAGACTGAGGAAGAGCTGGAAGAGGTGCAGCAGAAGTGTCTTACGAGCTTTCAGGGCAGATGCTTTATCTGTAGAAGCAGACTTGGCTGCTAGTACAACTCCAGTATATGAGGAAATTACAGTCAAACCGGCTGAAACAAATACCACAGCATTGTACGCTCTGTCGTAATTATCACACAGTGAATTTGGAATCCAGCCAACGTCAGTGCAGTAGTCTTGCATTAAGACACTCCCGAATGTTTCATATGAATATTCTATCAAAAACAGATTTCTTGTGACATTATTTAGTGAACTGACAGCCCAGGCTGCAATAATGGCCACTACTGTGTTTTTGATGGTGATAATGGAAGCGTGCCTCAGTGGGTAGCAAACAGCCACATATCTCTCCAAAGACATTATCACCAGTGTCAGAGGAGAAATTCCTGCTGTGAGATTGGCCATAGTAGTGATAGTACCACAAACGGCATATGTTATTCTAACTCGACCAACAGCAAGAAGAAACAGAACCTGAGTCACGACCAGCTGAGCAGTATCTGCAACAAGGAGGTTATATAGAAGAATATAACGGCAAGTGTATCGAAACACAGGTTTACTCCTCAAAGAGAACATCAAGATCCCATTAATGAGGAGGAAGAAACACGCAGGACCTGTAGATAGAAAACAAAGTACAATTCTTTCCAGCAAACCCTGATACTGCCGTTCAATAGTGATGTTAAATGGGGAAGAAGACATTGAAGAATTATTTAAAGCATGTCAAAAATATACTTGGTGAAGATGCTGAAGAACTAAAGCAAATGTTAAGATACAACAGATGTAAATAGGAGACATTAACATATACAAAGACTGTACGAAGAGGGCAGGCTGGAGTCTGTACGTGTTGCCGTGGGGGCAGAGTTGGACTGCAGGGTTTCACTCGGTTCACATATGTTTTATGAGCTTTTTCCTGCCAACCTGCTCACATGGCAGATCACATGGCAGATCACATGTCTCGCATTAGGGGATCACCATTAAGTGATGTAATTTCCTTTTCACTGTTTTTCAGACAGAGAATGGCTAGAATAAACATTCAAACATATCAAACTCACGTTAAGACAATATTCTGAATTTATGGAAAATTAACTGGAACCTAATCAGCAGTTTTGATAACTCACTGGATGTTGTGGAGTTGCTGTGTCACACTGAGATGCCAGTTGTGAGAATGCTGTCCTCCAACACTCTGTAGGCCACCATTAGGGGTCGGCGGCAAACTCAAGCCTTCTCAAGCAGTCCAATGAAGTGCAGCTTCTTTTGGGGCTTTCTCAGTGTTATTGCAGTGTTGACTGACCAGCTCAGATCCAAGATTATGTTGAAGGCCCAGGAACTTGTGACCCTCTCAACTTCTGTCCCCCTGATGGAGAAGGGGTAGGATCAGTTGTTTTGTCTTTCCTACAATGAGTATGATATGACTCTCCTCTCTCCAGAATAGTGTGCTGTTGACCACCTTGGTGTTTGCTGTCTCATCTCCTCCCTTGATGAGGCACAGGATGATCTTTGTTGTCTGTGCATTTTGTGGTCACTGCCTCATTGTTGGAGAAGAGGTTTTTTGGGTGTACAAAGTAAGGCAGCAGCCCTGTGGCGATCTATTGCTGATTTTGTCCTTGGTGACCATTTCTCCCTTGGTGAGGTCTGTCCACAAGAAAATCTACTGACATATGGGCAAGTTGGAGGTGTGAGTTGGAATCCCCAGTTCAACCAGATCTCCAGGCAGAATAGTGTTGGAGACTGAACTGTAGTTAAAAAGGAGTATGTTGACATATGCTCTTCCAATGCACAGGTGCTGCAGAGTGTGGTGTAAGCCTTTTGCAACTGCATCATCCATAGACTTGCTTAGGCAATAGACAAACTGGATAAGGATATATGTGCTCAGGAACCACAGACTAAGTACCAACTTTTCGAGGCACTTAATGGCTACTGGTGTATGTGCCACTGGTCTGAAGTAATTGAGAGCACCAGGACTTTTTAGGACTGGGATCAATGTGGAAGTTTTTCAGTGGTCAGGTACAGCAGCTTATGTTAGGTGTTAAATATGTCTAATTACACATCTGCCAGCTGGTCTGCACAAGCCTGTAGTACTGTGGGCAAAACACAGATAGGACTTACTGGGTTACATGCATTTACCTGCTTCAGAGCCTTTAACACCTGGCTGTGTGCAACCTGTATGGAGGGTTTCTCTGCTGTCCAGGGAAACTTTTTGTTGGTGTGAGTGTTTTGTATGTTAAGCCAGGCATAAAAATTGAGTCTGTTTGGCACGGTAGTGTCTTTGATCTTTGTCTGCCTGTCTCCTGTAGCTACTGACTTTTGCAGATAAAACTGCTCTGTGATGGGGTGCTGTGGTGACGCAGGGGTAAAGCACAGCCCATTTAAGGAGGTCTTAGTTCTTGACGTGGCTATCACAGATTTGAGTCCCAGCCTGCTGACTTTTGCCTTATGCCTTCCCTTTCTTTCATTATCCACTTTTCTGTCACACCATGTTCAAATACAAGCCAGTAAAACCTAGAAAAAAATTTTCTCTTATGGTTTTTGGTAAGTGTCTGACCCACATGCAAAACACTCAGCACGTGGGTCGTACAGGCTTTTTGCTTGTGGAGGCAAAAAGCAGTTTAGGTGTTTTTTTTTGATAGTGCACTGAATAATTGAATGAAAGACCTTGTTCTGGATGGATGCAGGAATCGTGGTGTATACAGGAATACTGGAGACAGCGTGAGAAGAGGTGATGTTTAGGACTGTGAACCTGAGTTTATTGAAGTCAACTTATCTTACTGTGGAGATGATGAGGGTCCGCCAGGGAGTGAAGTCTGCGGAGAGGAGTACATGTGGAGGGAAAATCAGAGGACAGACAGATAAGTTGGAAAGAGTATTGAGTCTATGGAAGTTTGGAGCTGAGAAGCAGTGAGTATGTAGAAGTGCAGACATGTAAAGTCAACAAAGAAGGAGAAAGAGGAGCTGTGATATTCTTGTCATGGGTAGAGATGACCATGTATCTTTATTGACAGTTTGTGGGTGACTGAAGAAAACCAGGAAATTTTCATAAAGGATCTGGTCCATTCATGGAGGTAATGTTTGAAGAAGCACAAGGAAATGGGAGTCGGGGAACAAGTGACATAATATTTTGCAGAGGGGTTGGAGTTAACCAACAACTGGTGGCAGGTTTTTCTTTATCTTGAGCTGATGATGCTGCTGCACACCTGCCAAGGTCCTCCCTCCAGTGGGAAACTGTATGACCATCAGCTCTGAGTCCTTCTGGTGGAAAATTGTGATGGCTGAAGGAGAGAAGTGAAAACCCCAGATTGACCCACAACCCATCACCTAGCAGGTTCTAGTTTCTGGGAGCATGGTCTTTCAGCTGCTCTGATGAATTTTTGAAGTTTTTATCAGCAAAGATAGTCTTTATTGATGGTCTTTCTTAATCATTTAACCTTTTGTTTGCTCTAATAATTAAATGGGTTATGATGTCTAGCATACATTTATTACAAGTTACTCTAAAGACATCCTTTAGTACAAATCTTTGCTTTTTATACCACAGTGGCCATGGAAGTGATCGGAGCACTGGGTTCTAATAATCTGGATAGGTGAGCAAATACCTTTGGTCATATATTGTATCTTTGAAGATACATGCTCTTTTAACAACACAGTTCCTGAAGGGTCAGTAACACCTGGACCTCAGGAGGCTCTCAGAAATTATCAATTTCCTGCAAGACATCTCATCATGGCCACTGCACCTGGAGTGGGCTTGCTTTTGTGCAACGGTGGACTGGCTATTAGGAGCGTTTCAGCGACTGTATGGGCTTTGGTCCCATACAGTATGGAACCAAAGCCCGAAAGCTTCGGTTTGGGTTTCACTGAATAAAAATCTATCCATTCCGGTCTTGTGGCTCACTCAGGTATCTGCCTGCTAAAACTCCCACGGACTGCAGTCGCAATAGGGAAAAGACAATATTTAGTGATAAAAAAAAAAAGTATTAGCAAGCTGTCATTGAATTTCTCTTTGGGATAAATGAAGTAGTTTTTAATTTGAAACTAAATATTTAGTTTGAACCTGTGACATTTATAAATGATTGAATAACATGAAAACATGGCTTTGAAAAATGTGTCCCCATTTTTACTCTTATGACAGGCTAAATAACTCCAATTATTGCTGTTAACTTTAGAAATGCACCCAATAAAACCAACACTACAGAAAACAAAAGAAGCCTGATAATATTAAAAGAACTAGTCTAAGTAAACAAGACAAAGAACAAAAATAAACACATAAATGAAACAAAAGAATAAACTAATGTACTATCACCTTAACAATAAAGAGAGAACTTATCTGAGTAAGATAAGATGTATACAACAAAACCGCAAACACTCAAGGATTGTGATATGTATATTTTGTGAATTGAAAAACAACTTCTTCTTTTGACAGGATTATAAAATGCTTTTATTAAATAAGCAATCATAATCATACATGACTAGATTAAAAAGTGGACTTTTACTTAACTGAGATTTGTCAAGTATTTAATCTAATTGTAAAAATACAAAAGAAGTGAATTTGATGGTTCACGGCATTTCAATCATTTAAGTCCCAGCTCTTGAAAATTGCAATCGATACAGTAAACAGGACAAACTTGATTCCACAGTAAACAGTTTTTCAACAACTTTTAATTTTGTAGAACTTAATTTGATGTGTACAACCTAACAATGACTATATTACAGTTATTTTAGGCCTTAGAAACACCTTAGATGAGGTTCTGATTGCAAAGCTTCTTTAAAGCTGCAGTAATTAACTTATAAAAATGTTTTAGTCAGGTTAGAAACAATCAGAGCCTGGAAGAGGGTTTTAACACTGTCAATCACTTTCATGTATGAAATGCTCACACCCTTGCCATTTGCTATAGCTCCTCCCTCATCGCAGAGGGTACTAAACATGGCAGAAATGGAGTTTTCCTGTAATGTTAGGTTGATATTCCGTGATTAGCACAGCCACAGTAAACCAGAGATCTTGGATCTTGAACTCTCACTATGTGGGACAAGGGGGGAGCAGTGCATACTCGAGAGTGATTGTTTTAAGACCTTCCTCCTGGCTCTGTTTGGCTGTTTCTGACCAAGTAGTGTTTAGTGTTGTACTTTCACAACACAGTGACAGTTTTAACAAATATGTAAACATAATTTCTATAGGTTAGCTACCGGAACTCTAAAGAACAACTCCTGAAATGTTAGTTCACAGACAAATGCCATTACCATCCTTATTCATAGTTAATTACCCATCAAAATACAGAGACTTATGAAAATGCCTAGTAAAATTTGAGTTCTCAGCAAATGAATTTTCATCTGCAAAATAGATGGCGTAACAGAACAGGTCTGATGGTCTGATCTCTTAGACCATAAATTAAAGAAGTCAAACATCTGGGTAAGACAATAAAAAGCACATAAATAACATCCTGGACCCATACAAATACTATCCTTCGTACGGTTGTTGCAAGTGCTAAGAGCAATGGGTAGTAAAACGTATAAGACAGACTGAGGAAGAGCTGGAAGAGGTGCAGCAGAAGTGTCTTACGAGCTTTCAGGGCAGATGCTTTATCTGTAGAAGCAGACTTGGCTGCTATTACAACTCCAGTATACGAGGACATTACAGCCAAACAGCCTGAAACAAATAACACAGCATTGTACGCTCTGTCGTAATTATCACACAGTGAATTTGGAATCCAGCCAATGTCAGCGCAATAGTCTTGCATTAAGACACTCCCGAATGTTTCATATGAATATTCTATCAAAAACAGATTTCTTGTGACATTATTTAGTGAACTGACAGTCCAGGCTGCAATAATGGCCACTACTGTGTTTTTGATGGTGATAATGGAAGCGTGCCTCAGTGGGTAGCAAACAGCCACATATCTCTCCAAAGACATTATCACCAGTGTCAGAGGAGAAATTCCTGCTGTGAGATTGGCCATAGTAGTGATAGTACCACAAATGGCATATGTTATTCTAACTCGACCAACAGCAAGAAGAAACAGAACCTGAGTCACAACCAGCTGAGCAGTATCTGCAACAAGGAGGTTATATAGAAGAATATAACGACAAGTGTATCGAAACACAGGTTTACTCCTCAAAGAGAACATCAAGATCCCATTAATGAGGAGGAAGAAACACGCAGGACCTGTAGATAGAAAACAAAGTACAATTCTTTCCAGCAAACCCTGATACTGCCGTTCAATAGTGATGTTAAATGGGGAAGAAGACATTGAAGAATTATTTAAAGCATGTCAAAAATATACTTGGTGAAGATGCTGAAGAACTAAAGCAAATGTTAAGATACAACAGATGTAAATAGGAGACATTAACATATACAAAGACTGTACGAAGAGGGCAGGCTGGAGTCTGTACGTGTTGCCGTGGGGGCAGAGTTGGACTGCAGGGTTTCACTCGGTTCACATATGTTTTATGAGCTTTTTCCTGCCAACCTGCTCACATGGCAGATCACATGGCAGATCACATGTCTCGCATTAGGGGATCACCATTAAGTGATGTAATTTCCTTTTCACTGTTTTTCAGACAGAGAATGGCTAGAATAAACATTCAAACATATCAAACTCACGTTAAGACAATATTCTGAATTTATGGAAAATTAACTGGAAACCTAATCAGCAGTTTTGATAACTCACTGGATGTTGTGGAGTTGCTGTGTCACACTGAGATGCCAGTTGTGAGAATGCTGTCCTCCAACACTCTGTAGGCCACCATTAGGGGTCGGCGGCAAACTCAAGCCTTCTCAAGCAGTCCAATGAAGTGCAGCTTCTTTTGGGGCTTTCTCAGTGTTATTGCAGTGTTGACTGACCAGCTCAGATCCAAGATTATGTTGAAGGCCCAGGAACTTGTGACCCTCTCAACTTCTGTCCCCCTGATGGAGAAGGGGTAGGATCAGTTGTTTTGTCTTTCCTACAATGAGTATGATATGACTCTCCTCTCTCCAGAATAGTGTGCTGTTGACCACCTTGGTGTTTGCTGTCTCATCTCCTCCCTTGATGAGGCACAGGATGATCTTTGTTGTCTGCATTTTGTGGTCACTGCCTCATTGTTGGAGAAGAGGTTTTTTGGGTGTACAAAGTAAGGCAGCAGCCCTGTGGCGATCTATTGCTGATTTTGTCCTTGGTGACCATTTCTCCCTTGGTGAGGTCTGTCCACAAGAAAATCTACTGACATATGGGCAAGTTGGAGGTGTGAGTTGGAATCCCCAGTTCAACCAGATCTCCAGGCAGAATAGTGTTGGAGACTGAACTGTAGTTAAAAAGGAGTATGTTGACATATGCTCTTCCAGTGCACAGGTGCTGCAGAGTGTGGTGTAAGCCTTTTGCAACTGCATCATCCATAGACTTGCTTAGGCAATAGACAAACTGGATAAGGATATATGTGCTCAGGAACCACAGACTAAGTACCAACTTTTTGAGGCACTTAATGGCTACTGGTGTATGTGCCACTGGTCTGAAGTAATTGAGAGCACCAGGACTTTTTAGGACTGGGATCAATGTGGAAGTTTTTCTGTGGTCAGGTACAGCAGCTTATGTTAGGTGTTAAATATGTCTAATTACACATCTGCCAGCTGGTCTGCACAAGCCTGTAGTACTGTGGGCAAAACACAGATAGGACTTACTGGGTTACATGCATTTACCTGCTTCAGAGCCTTTAACACCTGGCTGTGTGCAACCTGTATGGAGGGTTTCTCTGCTGTCCAGGGAAACTTTTTGTTGGTGTGAGTGTTTTGTATGTCAAACCAGGCATAAAAATAGCTACGTACTGCATCTGTTTGCAGATCAAACCATTCTGTTATGGGGTACTGTGGTGACTCAGAGGTAAAGCACAACCCACCTAAGGAGGTCTTAGTTTTTGACGTGGCCATCACAGGTTTGAGTCCCAGCCTGCTGACTTTTGCCATATGCCTTCCCTGTCTCTCATAACTCACTTTCCTGTCACACCATGTTCAAATACAAGCCAGTAAAACCTAGAAAAAAAAAATTCTGTTATGGTTTTTGGTAAATGTCTGACCCACATGCAAAAAGCATTTAACCCTTAGGAGTCCAGGTACATAAGGTCATTTTTGACTAATTTTGATTTTACCTTAATGGAAACCTTTATGTTATATATAATATTGCCTTATGTGGTATCATTTTTTTCAGGACAATCTGAACTTTATGAATTTACAGTTAGTATTTACTTTCGGACATACTGTGGCAGCATTTTGGACTGTGAGTCACAGAAAAATTAAATCCGATTCCCCTCTTCATCTTCTGCCTCAAAACAGAGCACCACTACATGCTGCGTGTTCATTTTTCACATAACCCTTTTCATACAGAACAGAAACCACAAATCTAAAAACTAACTAGCTTTAGTTTTTAGCTAATTATTTTTAGCTAAAAACTAATTAGCTAAATTAGTTTTTAATCGGATGCTAATCGGGGCATCCGATTGCCCCGACATCCAAACTTTGCATTAATTTCGCAAATTGAAGTGGGCAGGTTGGAGTCTGTACATGTTGCCCTGCGGGCAGAGTTGGTCTGCAGGGTTTCACTGGCTCCAGATATGTTTTATGAACTTTTTCCTGCCAACCTGCTCACATGGTAGATCACATGTCTCGTATTAGGGGATCACCATTAAGTGATAAATGTATCATGTTAAGACAATATTCTGCTTTTAAAAAATTTATGGAAAAATGAACTGGAAACTTAATCAGCAGTTTTGATAAGTTACTGGGTGTTGGAGAAGTAAAAAACAAAAAGTGATGTATACATCTCAAAAAAATTTTTTTTTGTCTATGTCAGCTTTTCTTAACAGTGTGCCAAACTGCAATATGGTCTGTGTTTTGGGCTATGAGCACACTGCTGGCCTTAATGCTCAATTCCAATTTTTTTTGTGAAACCAAATTTTTCTCCGCCGTAAGGAGGAGAAATGGAATTAAAGCGACTAACTTTTGAAATATATGAATAAAATAAATTACAGACTGTTACTTCACTGCTAAAGGTCAAGTGATCATCGGGAATGATCACAAACACTTTGTTACAAATATCTAAAATCTCGACTTTTACTGGTTGTATCACTTTTTACAGGATTTAATCTCTACTGGTGTTTATTTGAAAGTTTCGACCAATGGCATTGCTGCCCTTCATGTATGTAGTGACCTTGTCGCCGTTTTAGGTTGCATTTGTATTGGGGTTCCGAGAATTAGTTTGGACCTCATGGAAATGAAGATCTGCTCCATTTCAGAGTTGCCAAATGACAAATTGTTGCTCCTTATCTGTCCAAACAGAAATTCTTTCCAAGTGTTGGGCTTTTGGCCAGTCCTCCCTCGCACACGAGCAAGGAAAGATGGGTCAGAATAACCTGGATTTGTGCCAGAACCTCTTCCTTGCAAAACAACTTGAAAATCACATTTCCACTCTAGCACCTCCTGGCTCTGATTGGTTGTTTCTGAACCTGAGAAGTGTGTTTCTGCCAATGACAGTAGGACGACAGGGAGGAGGCAAAGGAGCTCTTCTTTTCAGATTCTGTCTTATGTTGTACTGTTTTATTTATAAAACATATTGTTAATAAATCACCAACTGGAACCTTAAACATACTTTCCATGAAGCCCATGTTCTGTTTTATGTTTTTATTGATCTAATGTCACATTCTCATTGAAAACATGTACATGTTTTCATGAGCTTCAGGAAAAATCTACATTTTCACAAAGTTTTAAACACCAGTTTGTGTAAATGATATATAGTGTTTCACTTAGCAAAGTTAGTTTATAAAACTTTTCTATGAAACGATAAACTTATATGCACTGTTATTAAAAACTAAAAAATTTGGCGGCCTCATACACCTGTCAGACTTTTGTTTCCCAACCTAACAAATGCCTGTTAATCAGACAGATTTATTTATTTCAAGTATAACCCCTTGAGATGTACCATCTCCGTTTAGAGGGTTTCTTAAGTCAAGAAGTATATTGAAGCATGGAAATATCTAAACATCTAAAATATCTAAAATCAGTCAAAACAAATTACTTAAAGTATGAGTAAAAGACAGAAAAGAAAAATGAAAAAGCCTGAAAGTCAAATTGTAAATGAAATAGTTCTTTCTGTGACATAAAAACTCTTCATTTTTAATATAAAATGTAAACTGTTGCATATTATATGATACATTTTATATATAAGAACTGTGGCTTCCTTGGTTTTGTAAAGCTGCTTTTGTATGCAAGTTAACAAGTCACCTAAATTACATTTGTCACCAAATGTCAACCAAGTCGAGTTTATTTGTATGCCACATTTCAGCAACAAGGCGGTTCAAAGTACATGATAAAAATATAATACAGTAGTGAACAGCACATTTGGTCAAATGTCATCGAATTGATCAAGAATAAAAATCAAATAAACATCAAATTTATTGATCAGTGGTTCAGATATTAAAGGCCAATGTAATTTTACCCTTGATTTAAACAAACTCAGTGTTTTGGCTGTTTTGCAGTTTTCCGTAACAAAAAAAATTCTGCGAGACTTGGCACATAAACGCTTATCTCACGCTGCTCAAGTTTTCTGCTGATTCCATAATAACCCAGATTTTTTAGGTTTCAAATTCTGAGAGTCAGACTGCATTTTCACACACAATTTTACACATTCAGGAATAATGTAGGTAAAAACTCAAATAAAAAGGATGGCCATTTAGCTTTATGAACATATTTTAATTATATCTTGAATTATATTGAGAAAACAGTAACAAAATAGCAAAAGTAACAACAAACATTAAAAAAGACAGCAGTTTAATGAAGATCAGCAAAGCTAAATATGTAAACAACTTATACATTTTTAAATCACAGTTTTAAACTTCCTCTTTTTTTGATCTTCTAAAATACAATCAGTCAATCAATCCATCATATTCTATTTGTGTAGCACCTCTCAGCAACAAGGCATTTCAAAGTGCTTTACATCACAAAAATACAAAATCATAGAACACACAGTCAACAACATTACATTTTGCACATCAGATGATCAATTAATGTTTCATGATTAGGTTTCAAAAGCAACTCTAAACAGCCGGGGTTTTAATCTAGATAGAGTCTCATATCTTATGAAAAAAATATGTGCTGAGTGGAAAAACTACTATCCACTGATTTTGACTTTTAGTCGGCAACACAGATAATACAAAAGAACAGGTCTGATGGTCTGATCTCTTAGCCCGTAGATTAGAGAACTCAAACATCTGGGGAAGATAATAAAACAAACATAAAAAACATTTAGAACCCATAAAAATGCCACTGTTGTTAGAATTTTTGAAAGAGCTATCATGAGTGGGTTGTAAATGGTTGAAGAAAGACTCAGGCCAAGTTGAACCAGGTGCAGTAGCATGGTGTTACGGGCTTTATGGGCTAGAGCTTTATCTGTGGAGGCTGACCTGGCTGCTATAATCACACTAACATAGGAGAAAGCTGTAGCAACACCAGCTGATACAAACACAACACATGTATAGGCCCTGTCATATTCTGCAGTTACAGCACCAAGCACCAAAGCGAAGTTCGAGCAAACGTCTTCTATTTGCCAACTCTTCATTTTTCCTATTGAAAACTCCAAAAACAACAGAACACGAGTGAGATTGTTCAGTGAACTGACAGCCCAAATTGCAATGATTACTACAGTTGTGTTTCTGATGGTGATGATGGAAGAGTGCCTCAGTGGGTAGCACACAGCCACATATCTCTCTAATGGCATTACCACCAGTGTTAGGGGAGAAATCCCAGTCGTAAGATTGGCAAGCATGCTAAGAACAGTACACAGCCAATAAGCCAGTTTGACTCTGCACACTGACAGTAAGAATTGCACTTGACTCTGCGCCAACTGGACGGTGTCTGCCAGAAGAAGGTTGTAGAGTAGAATGTAACGACAGGTGTCACGAAACACAGGTTTACTCCTCAGCGTGAACAGAATGGTCCCATTGATGTAGAGAAAAACAAATGATGGAACTGTAGATAGGGTGGAAATTGGTACTATCCTCAGCAGATCCTGGTTCTGACTTGCTGTTGTCATATTAGACTCAGACTGTGACACATTAAACATGCTGACGAGTTCCTAAAATTGTTGAAAATGTACCTTTTGGTATCATTAATACAGGAAAAATAATTCAGTTGGCATTTAAAAAGATTTGAATGCACACATCAGACACAAATTCCTGGTATTCACAAAAAAAACTAAATTTATGCTAAGTCAATCCACCTGCACACAGCTAGTCAAGGTAAGCTGGTCACTTGGCGTTTATTAGGTTGGGTGACAAGTTCTGCTCTTATTAATTGTTCATCTGACACAACACACGTCACCATCATTTAGCAAGGAATGACCTAATCCCTTTTGTGAAATCACAAAGGAGCTTGCTTGTGTTTTTTCTTTCCTGTTTTTAGATATAATTCAAGTGACATTAAGCACAACTAACCTACCTTCTATTGTATAAGATGCATGCAAAGGAAAAATTGGTTTAGATTGGCTCAACGCAACTGTAATAAGGTCATTTACCAGCTGATCTTTGTCTTTAAATTGTTTCACCCTAACCTAATTGATTTCTCCAGAAATTATTGAAACATAGATCACACATATTCTGCGACATCTAAGACGTGTCTCTTTGACGTGGCTTTCTTGGAGGTTAATGTTTCAGATACAGGTGTTGGAGCTGTACGTTTTCAGATCACTAAGGATGATAAACTGCATCCCTGTGTCTTTTCCTTTCATCAACTGTCTTCCTATTAATATTATGATTTATGGGACCGAGAGCTTTTGACTGTGATGTTGGTGTTTGAGGAATGGAGTCATTGGCTTCAGGCAGAATGTCCCGTAATCATGGGTTGCTGACCATAAGAATCTTTCTAACCTACAAGAGGCAAAGCGACTTTGCCGATTGTCTTTGTTCTTCTCCTGATTAAACTTTATTTCATATCAACCGGGTTGACTAAACACAAAACCCAATACTTTGTCAAGATAGTTGACACCATTCTAGCCCTTGCATGCAAGGCACGAGCCATTACTTAGGATGGTCACAGTGCCATTTTCCAGTCCCAATGTTCTCAACCTGACACAGATATTGGCCCATCTAATCGTACTTATGTTCTCATTTCAGTTTGCCCTTGCCTCATTCATTGGGTCATCCTGGTATTAGTTGCACTGTTCCTCATTTGATGAACCTTCTGGTGACCGTCTGTATATAAAGAAATGAAGGAACAGGTCCAGGCATTTGAGGTCTGCAGCCGTAACAAACCTCCTCAAGTGATGGCTATACTGAATATATACCGCATGTCGCTCTGAATTGTACCTGCTGGCCATCAACTAAAGGGTTCTATCATCCTTACCACTGTAGATTGCTTCTTAAAAGCCTGTCACCTATTTCTCCCCCCAAAAAGCTGGTAACAGCCCTTAAGACAGATCATCCCCTGGTAAAACATGTATTCCCTTTACATGGAATTTCTCTAGGAGGTTGACGTTTGTACACTTCCATGGCTACAGAAAGTAGCCATGGAAGTGACTAGAACACCAGAACACAATTTGGAGGGATGACCCAATACGTTTGGCAATATGTTATGTGACACAACATGTACTCTTATTCATACAATGACAATTTTAGTGGCAAAAGAATCTGTTCAACCTGAGACACATCTGTTATGTGTCAGTCGTCACCTTTCCTAATCACATTTTCAAACAATTAACAGGTTCTTATTTAGTTGTGGAAAACTTTCTGGTAGAGGTGATAATTCAACATGCAGCTTTCTGTCACCTTACTTTTGATACAGTGACATGAAAAAGATTGACGTACTTTAGATTAAGTTCCTTGTGCTTTAATTTTTTTATGATTACACTTAATTACACATACAGACAAAAGTTATTTCAATTCAGTGACAAAGTTAAACAACTTCAGGAATTTCACCATATAACATTTGTTTCAACAGACTTCCTTAGTTTTATAAATGTCATCATATATTAAACAATTTTATGTACTCATATTCTAATGCTTTCTCCTAGATGAATCCCTTTATTAGTGGTTTCTTTGCTTATATGGATTCTCCACAACAGAGAAACATTGAAGTATGACTTGTTGGCCTTAAAAAAACTTAACATACTTGTTCCTATATTTCAGACATACAAATTGTGTACCTCTTTCACTCATGAAACTTTTCAACCACTGACTGCAACAGCTTTATGTTTTAGTTGACAACCTAGATGGGCCAGAAGAATAGGTCTGATAGTATGATCTCGAAGGCCATAAATTAAAGAACTCAAGCACTTGGGGAATAAAATTATTAATACATAAAGAAATTTGTGTAATCGTCTAAACACTACAGGTTGAACAATTTTTAGAAGCGCTATAAGCATTGGGTTATAAATAGTTGAGGACAAACTGAGGCATAGCTGCACCAAATGTAGCATCAATGTATTACGAGCCTTCAAGGCTGAAGCTTTTCCTGTAGATGCTGACCTGGCAGCTATTATTACACCAACATAGGAAGAAATGATTGCAATGGCTGCAGAAGCAAACAGGAACCCAGTGAAAGCATTGTCATACATTTTAGACCTGGATCCAAGCAGCATATTGAATTCATTGCATAAATTTGTCATTTGTAAATTGTCTAGATCTTTAAAAGGAAAATCCAACAGCAAAATAACACGAAATATATTATGTAAAGAACTGGAAGTCCAAACTGCAATAATTGCCAGTCTCGTGTTTCTTATGGTAACAATCATAGCATGTCTCAGCGGGAGACACACAGCTACACAACGCTCGAGAGACATCACCATCAGCGTTAGAGGAGAGATTACATTTGTGATATTGGCAAAAACAGTTAGTGTGCCACAAACAGGATATGTTAGTGTAATTCTACAAACAGAAAGTAGAAACAGAACTTGACATACTGCTAACTGTGCAGTATCTGCTATTAGGAGGTTAAACAACAGAATATATCTACAGGTGTCACATAAAACAGATTTACTCCTCAGAGTGAACAACATGGTTCCATTAATGATGAGAAACACACAGGATGGGATGGTACAAACAGTGAAAGTGATCACTCTTTCCAGAAGCTCCTGATATTGCAGCTCAACAGAGATGTTAGACTGAGAGACATAGGACATAGTACAGGAAATTTAAAACGTCCAAAAGTCAATGCTTTCCCAAATGTAACTTAGGTTATTTCAACATATTACGTTTAGTCTTTAAACATAGATATGCTTAAGAAAATCTCACAAAGACGCGTCACCTGTGCATCTAGATTGTGGACTGCAGGCAGAGGCAGTCTGCAGGTTTTGCTGCTTAGCTTCATATTTAGTATATGTGTTGTGTTCTCATCTAATTTTCCTGACACGTCATATTCAAGCATGTGACCATATCACTTTGTTATTCAGGTTCTTATGACTACATATCAGAAGAATTTCAGTGTAAATTAATATGATAAATTTAAAAACATTACATTTCTTAAATTTTTTATTTTTCTGAAAGTGCCCCAGTTTTAGAACAATACAAAAATGCAACATATTGTATAAAAAAGTAAACGAACACCTTGTTATAATGCCTTGCAGTGACCACTACATTTAGATGATACATTTTACCACATTTTCTTGTTTTTTGGTTTTGTTCTGTTTTATTCACTGTTTTGTGAAGGAACTAATGGGCTCAAATATCTTCATTCTATTACCCTCTTTCAAACTTTTTCTTAGATTTAAGGAATTTATTTTTACATAATGGCAGTAGGAGTATTTTAAAGCCATATTTTGTTTAATCATATTAGTGGAGTGTAACTACAAATGAATGTTTACTAACACTAGGTTTATTTGTGATTCTATTAGTGGGTCATTTCAATACGGTCACTCTATTTTATATTAAAGTTTCAATATTCTGACCCATAGACATTTGTTTATATCTCCATGAGAGTATTCCAGAGCTGGAAGTCGTGTTGGTGGACAGGTAGGTGTTTTATCAGGTAGGACTCCAGGTAAGAGTTTTCAGGAGGATTGTTGGAGAAGTTACAATGGGACTGACAGGTAAGTTAGGAAGTGAAAATCAGATGGGAAGGCGAGCAGCAGTGGAGGAGTGACTCATTCATGGGACAAAGGACTGCAAGGGGGAACACAAACTACACAGATAAGAACTACTGGTAGTTTCAGCGGTACACAGTGAACACTGAGAGGGCCTCTTTTCAAGACAAAGGGTGTTAACCATCTGATCTCATGGATCAACTCATTGTTTAGGCTCCTGATTGCTCCTGATGAGGAACAGAGATTTGAGTTATTTAGTGGAAGTGATAATTCAGTGCTGTACGATCTGTCAATCTACTTTTTTGTGAAATAAAGACAATGAAAGAATACTTTAAAATTAAAATTCACGTTTGTCTTATATTTGCAGATATAAATATACATAGAAAGATTTTCATTTGAATTCAGTGTAAACATAAAAGTTTTAGTCAGATATTTGTTTCAACACATGTACTTTTATAAATGTCATGATCTGTTAGACCAGTGGTTCCCAAAGATTTTCTTCTGGGGGCCCCCCCTATGGATTGCAATAAAATTCCCACCCAAAAAAGAAAAAAAGAAATCAACTGGGCACATATTGTTCAACCAGACATAAACCTATACATATATTTTGTTTTCAAACTCCACTGAAGTTTATTTCACACTTCAGGTTGCAACAAAACACACTAGAAACCATCTTTATTGTGAAACACTTTTGTGTAACTGTTTTATTTTTTTAATTCATTCATATCGCTTCCCGCGCCCCCCCTACAATGGCACTGCCCCCCTTGGGGACGGTCCTCACACTTTGGAAACCACTGTGTTAGACGGTGCCGTGTTTGCAGATTCATCCCAGTCTTATTTGTGGGCTCGTTGATAATATCAATTAATCACAAAAGCAAAACAATGTATTAAAAAAAAAAATGTCACTATTTTTTAGACACTAATAAAGCTGATGACTATGTAACTGTCTTAGTTTTTTTTCAGTTATGAAGACGTTGACAGAAGTTGAACTTTCAACCACTGACTGCAACAGCTTTATGTTTTAGCTGACAACCTAAATGGGCCAGAAGAATAGGTCTGATAATATGATCTCTGAGGCCATAAATTAAAGAACTCAAGCACTTGGGGAATAAAATTATTAATACATAAAGAAATTTGTGTAATCGTAGAAACACTACAGGTTGAACAATTTTTAGAAGCGCTATAAGCATTGGGTTATAAATAGTTGAGGACAAACTGAGGCACAGCTGCACCAAATGTAGCATCAATGTATTACGAGCCTTCAAGGCTGAAGCTTTTCCTGTAGATGCTGACCTGGCAGCTATTATTACACCAACATAGGAAGAAATAATTACAATGGCTGCTGAAACAAAAAGAAAACCAGTGAAAGCATTGTCATACATTTTAGACCTGGATCCAAGTAACATTGTGATTTCAGAACACAAAACTTTCATTTGCAGACTGTCTAGGTCTTCAAAAGGAAAATCCAACATCAAAATAACACGAAAGATATTATGTAAAGAACTGGAAGTCCAAGCAGCAATAATTGCCAGTCTCGTGTTTCTGATGGTAACAATCATAGCATGTCTCAGCGGGAGACACACAGCTACACAACGCTCGAGAGACATCACCATCAGCGTTAGAGGAGAGATTACATTTGTTATATTGGCAAAAATAGTTAGTGTGCCACAAACAGGATATGTTAGTGTAATTCTACAAACAGAAAGTAGAAACAGAACTTGACATACTGCTAACTGTGCAGTATCTGCTATTAGGAGGTTAAACAATAGAATATATCTACAGGTGTCACGTAAAACAGATTTACTCCTCAGAGTAAACAAAATGGTTCCATTAATGATGAGAAACACACAGGATGGGATTGTGGACAGAGCAAAGGTGATCATTCTTTCCAATAACCCAACATCATCAAACTCAACAGAAATGTTAGACCGAGGCTGAGAGACAAAAGACATTTTGCAGAATATTTAAAATTAGTAGAACATCAATCTAAAAATATTGTCATATTCTAGTTTTTACAAACAGTTTACTCTCCAAAAACCCTTTAAAAAAAACCTTCAGCTGTCCAGGTATCCTGTTGCTAAAAGCATGTTAGGGGCACCATTTGGGGAAAACTTGCTCTGCTGTGTCTCTTTCACCTCACTCTTGATTTATGTACTCTGTACTCATTTGACTCTCACCTAATGTATCACATGACAAAATGTCATCAAACCAGTAACATGGTGATGCAATGCTCCCCTTTATTTCACACTGAACCATGTTTATTTTCTATTTACAGTGTATGCCATGGTATAAAATGGAATATATCTGCATTTGGTATTTAGTTGCAATAGGAAATGTTGAAACAGTAAGCTATTTTTTCCTCTAATCAACATCTTATTTCCTCACAAATCTGCTTCTAAGCTTTCAATGGTTCCTTGTTGCTTGGTTTTACGGTAACACTTAAAACTGACATAAACATAACATAGCATCTGTCACGAACATGAAGGAGTCTTTATTAATGTCTGTTGTCATGAAGCGTCATTGCTCTAGAAGTTGCCTTGAAAGTCAATTAAAAGTGACAACTGCATTATTTTATAAAGTTGTACACTTTAATGCAAAGTTGGAACTTTTAATGGACTTTTAATGCAACTTTACATCAAAAGTGTCATTATTTACTGGATGACGCTTCATGACAACAGTGAAAGATTTATAAAGACTTTCATGTTCATCACAGATGTTATGTCATGTTTATGAAAGAGTCATGTCAGTCTCATGCACACCCTGTCAAATAAAGTGTTACTGGTTTTACTAACTTTGGGCTTTGGCCACCAGTCAGTTGTAGCTTAAATGACTGAAAGTTTGCACTCTTCAACAATTTTATATCCTTATTTAAACAGGAATGTCTTACAAGGGAACTGTGGGGATGACTCTCATAGGAAAGGCATCTTCTGTCTCTTCAGCCCACTGTGGCCCTGATGGCCTCTTCTCCTACTGCTGGGATATTGTCCACTGATGTTTCATTAGTCAGTTTTTACTATACAGTCTTGGATCGGTCAGTTTTTGCTGCAGACATTTTCAGCAGTCGCAGCCTTACAGGTAAATTAATTAATTGAATAGTTAGTATTAAATCATATTCTTTAATACTAATACACAGGCTTCTGTTGTCCCTCAGATGAGTTTGTTCTTCAGTCCTCCATTGAGGTCTGCAAGTTAGTCAATTGTATATAGTCTATATTCTCTTGAAAATCCTTCACAAACATCACAACTCATTCAAATAAAGCTATTTTCATTTAATATTTAATCATTAGAATTTCTGATCCAAAAGTTTGGGAATCTTTACAGCTTTAAAAATGTGGCGTGTTCAGAAAACCGAAGTCATGACTGGAAGTCATGACCTTGTTTAGCAGTCTATGGTGACGTCATGGACAAAAAAACATTATAGTCAATAGTGAAAAATGAACAGGCTGAAATATGACGCAAAAAGAAAATAGATATCTATGCAGCACCGGGAGAGAATAAATTTAATTTCTTTGCAGTTCTAGACTTTCAAAGTATGCAAAAAAAGTGGATTTTGCATGACATGTCCGCTTTAAAATTAATATATTTCTGTAAAAAATTTGAAGTATTTGCAATTTAACTCATAGTTTCTCACATCTGCAAAAGGAGACCGTACAAATAAGTCTTTTGACTATGAGCATTACAACATGTAACTGCTGAGAGTGTCAATACCTTTATGTGTTAATTATACACTTACTTCTTTGAAAAATGTAAATAAGGAATCCTTGCACCTAATTTTGACAGTTTTTATTTAACTTCAGTGCGAAATGTAAACGCATCCCAGATTTTGGTCAGATGACATATTTCAACAGACTTCTTTTATAAATATGATCTGTTGGACTTTTATTTTTACTCTGATTCTTCTGCAGTCCATTAAGTTCACGGCAGTCTTATTTGTGTTTTCTTTGCTTACATGGAATCTCCACAACAGGAAAACCTTGCATTAAGTATATATCTATCTTTAATCTCGTTCAGAAAATAACATTTTAACATAAATTTAACCATATTTCAGAAATCAATACCCCTTTAAATCAACATAAATTTCAGCAGTTTTGCAGTTTTCTGGAACTTTTTCATTTAAGTGGTGCATAGAAGCTGAATTCTGCCTCTCCATGTTTGGTTCTGGTTCTGAGGATGTAGAGCAGACCAGACCCAGAAGACGTGAGAGGTCTGGAACGTTGATACAACAACAGCAGATATTTAATGTATATTGTTGCTAAACTACCAACAGTATTTTAAATTCTGTTCTTCAGTAGAAGAACTTTGGTCTGGGCGATGCTTGATTTTTCTGGTTTTAGTCAGAATGCCAGCAGCAGCATTCTTGATTGATGTATTTTTAGGCAGACCTATGAAGACACTGCCGCTAAAGATAAAAACGTGTGAGTTTCTCTAGATGAATCTATCATAAATCCGTTGACTGTGTAACTATCTTTCTTTTACACATATGAAGACCATAACTGAAGCTGAACTTTTCACCCACTGACTCAACAGTTTTGAGTTTTCGATGACAACCTAGATGGCCCAGAAGAATAGGTCTGATAGTATGATCTCTGGGGCCATAAATTAAAGAACTCAAGCATCTTGGAAATAAAATAATTAAAACGTAAAGAAATTTATTTAATCATATAAACCCAACATTTTGAATAATTTTCATAATTGCTACAAGCAAGGGGTTGGAAATAGTTGAGGACAAACTGAGGCATAGCTGCACCAAATGTAGCATCAATGTACTGTGAGCCATCAAAGCTGAAGCTTTTCCTGTAGATGCTGACCTGGCTTCTGTCATTACACCAACATAGGAAGAAATGATTACAATGGTTGCTGAAGCAAACAGGAACCCAGTGACTGGTCAGCCCACTGTGGCATTTGTTGTGGGATTCACTGTTCATTGGGTGTGGTGGGATTTACCCAAAGCTCTTGTTTTGTAGCTGCAGTGTCTAGCTAAGCTTCTTCCTCTTCCCTGTGCCTCCCCTAGTCTCCACTGGTAGAGACTAGTCTCCACAAGTACCAACTGGGGTACAAACTGTACCCCAGTTGCCCAATATTCTAACCCCAATATAGAATATTCTAACCCCAATATTCTAACCCCAATTCTAAGCCCAATATTCTAACTTAACAGCTTGAAATAGGCCTCCGTCTCTTCGTCCTTAAAAGATGGAGTCCAGTCTCCACTAGTCTAGTGGAGACTGGCAGCTCCACCAGACTAGCAGCAGCAGCAATAAGCAAACACCTGGTGGAACTGCACATTCCAGTACCGTCAGTTTCCAAAGCCCCATACACAAAATAAACCTTGTAAAAATGTATACAGGGTTAGTGCAGCCCTGCCAGACGTGCACAGAGTAAAAAACCTTTTGGGTGACTCCATCTTTTAAGGGCAAAGAGACGGAGGCCTATTTCAAGCTGTTAAGTTATAATATTGGGCTGCATAGTTGATACCCCTGTCGC
The DNA here is from genome assembly GCA_010277075.1 of Poeciliopsis retropinna. Classification (NCBI taxonomy): domain Eukaryota; kingdom Metazoa; phylum Chordata; class Actinopteri; order Cyprinodontiformes; family Poeciliidae; genus Poeciliopsis; species Poeciliopsis retropinna. The sequence continues at coordinate 979,096 of VMRM01000033.1, read as the reverse complement.
CTTGCAGAAAGAAGGTCCTGGGTTCGATGTCCGACCTGGGGTCTTTTTGCATGCAGTTCGCATGTTGTCCCCGTGCATAGTGGGTTCTGTAAATGTGCAGCTTATGTTATGTGAAAATGTGCCAAACAACATAGAAGCCCATTGGCTTGGTTGAACTTGATTACTTCATTCTGTGGAATAATTGTTCCCTCCACCCAATACTGTTTTTAAGTCCTGGCTGAAAACTCATCTGTTCAAACAAGCATTTTCACCATGATCTCTAAATTTTCTTGTTAGAATTTTAATTCTTTAGCTTTTAGTTTGTTTTTATTTTGTAAAGGTTATGTTGTATGCAATGAAGAGCATCTCTTAAATCAAATCTGTTATTATTAGCTGTAAATCTAAATTTGTTTGTATTGTTCTAAGTTTTATAATTTCTCCCTGCCATAGAATTTCAATATGAAAGTTGTGCAATTTTATCCACAAAGCCTCTGCTCTGGCACGTTGGTAGAATAAAAGGGTGATGGGACTCTTCTTTAAAATTCATGTTTCTCTTTTTTATTGTTACATATACAGACATAAATGTATATACCACATTTTTTAAATTTCAATTCAAGATGACATTTGTTTCAATGTTTCTTCTGCTGCCTCCTAAATTCTTCCCAGTTTTATTTGTGCTCTTCTAGTTTATATGCATTATACCCAACAGTCAAACATTGCATTACAATTTTCAATGATTAAAAAAAAAAAAATCACATTTTAACACAATTTTCACTCTAAGACACCAATAAAGCTGATGACTGTGTTATAAAGACCTTGAAAGAAGCTGAACTTTCAACCACTGACTGCAATAGCTTTACATTTTAGTTGGCAACCTAGATGGGTCAGAAGAATAGGTCTGATAGTATGATCTCTAAGGCCATAAATTAAAGAACTCAAGCATCTGGGGAATATAATCATTAATATATACAGAAATCTATGTAATCGTAGAAACCATTCACTTTGAACAATTTTTATAAAGCTACAAGCATTGGGTTATAAATAGTTGAGGACAAACTGAGGCATAATTGCACGAAATGTAGCATCAATGTTTTACGAGCCTTCAGTGCTGAAGCTTTTCCTGTAGATGCTGACCTGGCAGCTAATATTACACCAACATAGGAAGAAATGATTACAATGGCTGCTGAAACAAAAAGAAAACCAGTGAAAGCATTGTCATACATTTTAGACCTGGATCCAAGCTGCATTGTGCGATCAGAGCACAAATCTTTCATTTGCAGACTGTGCAGGTCTTCAAAAGGAAAATCCAACAGCAAAATACCGTGAAGGATATTATGTAATGAACTCAAAGTCCAAACTGCAATAATTGCCAGTCTCGTGTTTCTGATGGTGACAATCATAGCATGTCTCAAAGGGAGGCAGACAGCTACACAACGCTCGAGAGACATCACCATCAGCGTTAGAGGAGAGATTACATTTGTGAGAATGCCTAAAACAGTTAGCATGCCACAGAGAGGATATGTTAGTGTAATTCTGCAAACAGAAAGTAGAAACAGAACTTGACATACTGCTAACTGTGCAGTATCTGCAAGAAGGAGGTTAAACAATAAAATATATCGACAGGTGTCACGAAAAACAAATGTACTCCTCAGAGTAAATAAAATGGTTCCATTAATGAAAAGAAACACACAGGATGGGATTGTGCATAGAGCGAATGTGATCATTCTTTCTAGTAACCCATCATAATCAAATTCAATAGAAATGTTAGATTGAAACCGAGAGACAAAAGACATTTTGCAGCATAAATAAAAATAGTTAAAATTCTAATGTCACATTTCTTGAAAAATGTAGATTCTAATAAATTTTTTAAATTATGCCTGTTTATTTTCCAAAAACCCCTTAAAAGAAGCCTTCGGCTATGTAGGTACACCGCTTCTAGGAGCCAGTTTGTATTTCCATATGGGCCGAGCTTGTCTATAGAGTTTCCTTAACTCGCTTTTGTTTTATGTCCTCTACACTCATTTCATTCTCACCTGATGCATCACATGGCAAAATGTCATCAGACCAGTAACATGATGATGCAATTCCACTTCCCCAGCTTTGTATCAAACTCAACAGCTGAGTTTAGTTTAGTGAAATGCAATACACATCATCACCACATTTGGGTCACTTGAGGTCTTTCAATGCCCTTATTCCCCATTCCATGATTGGAAACCATGGAGTAGGAGGGGGCCATCTGATCAAGGCTCCTGGGCTGGAGTGGAATGTTGATTGAGGCCAAGGCTGGTGTTTTCATTTTCCTGAAAAAGCTTTGATTTTTGGATTTCAGTTCTTGGTAGTGTGGCTTCACTTTATGGTAGGGACGTATTGTGTTTGTATCGTGGGGTAGGTTGGGGGGCTGGTCAGATGAGGTGCAGCTGTCATGGGTGGTGCTTCTGGGTTCAAGGTGTGTGGTTGGCAGGGTGCTGTACACTTCTTCCTGTGTTACCAGCCCCAGACTGTGGTCACCTCCAGGGAGACCACAGTGCTTGTCTTTAGGGTCATTGGTTTAATACTTGTGTGCTGTTTGGGTTGGCCATGTGAGGGAATTAATTTTGAGGTTCATGTGGGGTGGGAAGTATAGTGTTTGAAGAGTTGACTCAGAGTTGTCAGCTCTGCTTAGTATACTCATTTGAATCGTATGGAGTTTCTTGTGTGAGACTTTGTCCCGCAAACGTTAGGTTGTCGGTTTGATCCCCACTCCCTCTGTCATTGTGTCCTCGGGCAAGACACTTTGCCAGCCTTGCCAGGTGCTGATGATCAGAGGTCCTGGTGGTGCAGTCTCATCTGTGTTGGTGTGCCCCAGGGCACTAGTGTTTACTATCCAGTAGTTTGCCTCCATCAGCATGGGAATGCATGAACAGACTTTCCCAGACAGTCTACACCTGGGTTTTGTACCAGGACCAATGACAAGAAGTTGTAAACAGTGCAGAAACAGTCTGGCTCCCATGCACCTGCAGGTTCCAATTTCTCAAACATACATTAAGGCATCAAAGCAACATTCCACTTCTTTGTTGATGGAAGCTCAAAAAAGTCATTTTTACATAATACTGCCCCTTTAAGGAATGCAGTATGTCAGTACAGAATGTGGACAATAGTGTGAGAAAAAAATCGTTGATAAAGAACCAAAGAATCTGTAAATATAAACATGGCTACTAGATGTTCTAGTCACAGTATAACCAGCAAGCACATTTCTGATGGATGCATCAAAGATGCCCTTTTGTTTTTGGACTTGCATGTTTTTACAATAAGAAGTCAAAAAGTCCAATGCTTGTTGTAGTTAGTTACTTTCTTATCGAACCTTGAATAAATGAAATTGGTGTGGCTTTTGAAGTAACAAAAAACTATCAAAAGAGTTGTTCAAAAGAAAAAAAAGACTTTCAGATGGTAAGGATGTAACAATCACCAATAGCAGTCAAATTTAATTAAATAAAACTTGACAAAGGCCAAGCAATGCTTAACAAGTAGGGAATCAATTACATCAAGGTTTTAAATGCTCTTGAAGAAAGAATTTTAAATACTTAAATATGAATAAGTTATTTACTAAGACAAAAACGTTATTTTTATTTATTTATGATTTTTTTTATTTTTACCAAACAAGAACATGTGTTGGTAATCAAGAGGTATAAAAAAGCCTTCAAGTGTAAAAATTATAAATGTTGACATTGATGATTGATTTTCTTTATGCCTTTGTCGGTTTTACCTTTTATAATAGTTTCAATTAAAACCTAATTTGATCATCTTTCTTTTCTCAAATAAAAACAATGTGTTTGTAATTTTCAAGAAATATAAAAAAGTCCTCAAAAACATCAAAATGTGTTGTGATTGATAATTTGATATTTTTATTGATATGATATTGATATTTGATATGATATTCTTAGGCCACATCATAGATCACAATAAACATAATTTGTCAAATAATAAAATTAATAGGTGTTTATTTAGCTTTCAAGTGACAATGTTAACATTTACATGAAAACAGAGTAGAAACAGTGACGAGATAAACATGAAAGACATAGCAGCAGCTCAGATAAAGATAGCACATCAACAGTACAATTCAAATCATAAAATTCAGCTTTCAATATTCGAAAGTGACAGCTGCACTGTAATACAATTTTGAATTCTATTTACACATTGAACAAATTTCTCTAGGATGGTCAGATTACTTTAGTTTGAGAATCTTTGTATCTTTGTATGGTTTGTTCTTTAGTTTTTTCATTTCCAAACAGAATCACAAAAAGAGAAATAACTGTGATTATTTTTTTTTTTTTGTTTTCAAAACTTAAATAAAAAAACCAAAATCCATAGAATTTGATTCTTGGCTCAGCTATCCTAATCCAAAATAAAATATGCGATTGTTTAAATATGCCCTGGAAATGACAGAAGTCACCAAAGAAGACTTTGTTCACAACCTTGGTAGTGATATGGACACTCATAAAGTCATTAAGCTTTACCCAACTCATTCTCAATGAGATGTGTTGACTCCGTTAGACATATCCACGGTGAGATTTGGGACGTTTAAGTGGAAACATAATGCGCCTAAAGTTCACATCATGATTTCTGGTTCTGCTTTGTCCACAATAGCACATTAACAAAATATGAAACTTGTCTTTGATTTGACTTGTCTTCTCTGTTTTTGCTATTAACATTTGTTTGGTTTAGTTTTAAAACAAAAAATTAACAATTATTTGTTTGTTTTTGTTTGGAAACAGAACAAACTGCACATCAATTTCAGGGGAATGTTAATTTGGCCTTTCACGTTGTATTTTCTTTCTAAAGTAAAATTATTAGATCACATTATGTTAAGGTCTTTGTAAATATTTTAAGCTAGTATATTAATGCAAAACTATGATTGATAGCAAGATACATATTTTATTTATACAGCTGTTTAATTAAAAATAAAAAAAAAACAATTTAAAGTTTAGGTGTTAAATTAAGTAACTGATACACATGAAAAAGAAATTATCTTGTATTTGAGTTAGATTTTAAAGTAACATCACACAACTTTCACTCAAAGCAAAGCTATTATGTCATAATGGAGATCATGCTGTTTATGAACTTGATAGGTATTTCTCTATTGCCTGTCAATTTTATTTCCAATTTAAACCTTTTCTTAATTTTCTTAAAAATGTAAGATGAAAATATTTTAAAGAAAAAATATCAATAGAAAACATCTTTATTCCAAACATAACTCTGAAAGTTTCTTTTTAACCTGCCAATGTTTTATTTTGGGTTGTAGAAGAAATATCTGGTGGTGAACTGCCCCTTTTTCCTTTGACGGCAACAAACCCACTGCCCAAGTGGATTCTGGACCCTCTGCCTCCACACTCCAGAAAGACACCAATGTTTCCAAAACTACTAGCCACTGATTTTGACTTTTAGTCGGCAACACAGATAATACAAAAGAACAGGTCTGATGGTCTGATCTCTTAGCCCGTAGATTAGAGAACTCAAACATCTGGGGAAGATAATAAAACAAACATAAAAAACATTCTGAACCCATAAAAATGCCACTCTTGTTAGAATTTTTGAAAGAGCTATAATGAGTGGGTTATTAATAGTGGAGGAAAGACTCAGGCCAAGTTGAACCAGGTGCAGTAGCATGGTGTTACGGGCTTTATGAGCTAAAGCTTTATCTGTGGAGGCTGACCTGGCTGCTATAATCACACTAACATAGGAGAAAGCTGTAGCAACACCAGCTGATACAAACACAACACATGTATAGGCCCTGTCATATTCTGCAGTTACAGCACCAAGCACCAAAGCTATACGAGAACAAATGTCTTCTGTTTGCCAGCTCTCCATTTTTTCTATTGAAAACTCCAAAAACAACAGAACACGAGTGAGATTGTTCAGTGAACTGACAGCCCAAATTGCAATGATTACTACAGTTGTGTTTCTGACGGTGATGATGGAAGAGTGCCTCAGTGGGTAGCACACAGCCACATATCTCTCTAATGGCATTACCACCAGTGTTAGGGGAGAAATCCCAGTCGTAAGATTGGCAAGCATGCTAAGAACAGTACACAGCCAATAAGCCAGTTTGACTCTGCACACTGACAGTAAGAACTGCACTTGACTCTGCGCCAACTGGACGGTGTCTGCCAGAAGAAGGTTGTAGAGTAGAATGTAACGACAGGTGTCACGAAACACAGGTTTACTCCTCAGCGTGAACAGAATGGTCCCATTGATGTAGAGAAAAACAAATGATGGAACTGTAGACAAGGTGGAAATTAGTACTATCCTCAGCAGATCCTGGTTCTGACTTGCTGTTGTCATGTTAGGCTCAGACTGTGATACATTAAACATGCTGACAAGTTCTCAAAACTAGTTGTACTTCACCTGTTGGTTAAAACAAAAATTCTGTTAGATATTGAAGTTAAGTGTAAAGATTAAACAAGAATGGCAGGTTGAAAAATTCATAACTCAAACAAAGACCATTCACCTGTGCAGAACGTGGCTTAATGTCACAGTATGTTATCCGACTTTTCTTTACTCCGGTTGACAAGTTCTGCTGTCTATAAGTGTTCCCATGACACATCACATGTTAGCGTTGTTTACTGATGAATGACATAATCCCAGTTATGCAACAGAGCTCATAACTCATGTCTTGATTTTGCTATAGATTTAATTCAAGTGAATAACATGAACCACCATCGTATATGCAGAAAGTAAAGGGCAAGTTCACAGCCAGCATAACGTAATTAAATGCAGTATTAATCTGACTGCCAGATTATGTTATGCTGGCTATGAATTTGCTCTTTACGAAAATGTTCTTGCTACTGTTGAAATGAAAGTGTATGTTGGTACTATCAGAAAAATACTTCATGTAAGGAGTTAGCCTTTGACCTCTAAGAAAAACATAAAGGAGAGGAGTTTCCCAGAGAACATAGACAAAGACCAGGACTTTGGAAGTAATGTCTGCACAGAAGAGTGTAAGTCGAAAAAATTAAGCACTAGAATAGAAGAAATGTTTGGGATATACCAAAGACAGCTTTCAAGAGAAACTTGTGCAAAATGTGAAACATGGACAAAGTGACATGTTTTGCTGCAACATGATCTCACTGCTCACCATGGTTGTGTCCACTATGAACATTTATCACAGCGTGACTGAGGAAAATGTGGGACCATCTGTAAAAGATTTGGGCTGAACAAGAACTGCACCCTGGAACATGGCAGTAATTCATAACACCAGTAAATCCAACAAGCATTGGTTGAGAATTAAGAACTGGAATGCTGCGGGCTTAGTCAAGTCCAGTTTGTGGTTTAATTGACATGTTGTGGGGTGAACTCAAATAGGCTGAACATGCAAGAAACCCCAAACATATCTCACTGCTGGAAGTGAGAAGTGAGGCAAACTGTTGTCAGGCCAATGAGGCCAAAGTCAGAAACTCGCAGATGATTATTTCAGCCCAAGGAAGAAAGATTACCAATAGAATCATGGGGTGTTATTTTTCCTCAGACTAGACATAGGTTAAGATATTTTGGTCAATATTTCATTTTAAATTTCAGTTCCACTGGAATCTGTTAAAAGAAGTTGGAAACATGATGGTAGTGGGGTAGAAAGTTTCTTTAAAAAAAGTTTCCTGACAGATTTTGAGAGTTGAGATAGTTACTGAAATAGAGTGATTTATTTAATCTGTCACTTTCTTTTATAGGAATGAAAATATTACCTCACCATCTGAACATTTCTTTTGGAAACAACACAAAAGTAACATGGTTTCATGATCAAACATAAAAGGAGCTGATTTATTCTACACTCTCAAACAAAGCTAATCTAAGATTTAAATTACTTAGACATGCAAAACCAAATAAACTTATGCTGAGCCACATACATTTTTATTTAAAAAATAAAATAAACTATTTGACAAAATGCAGTTGTTTAAAAAGTATTTAGTCAGTTCTGTATTGAATAACTTATTTTTTGTCAGTTTCCTATAGTTTTTCCACATAGAAGTGCCTTTCATCCACACATCATTGGAAATATTGAACACCCATGGGGGAGAATTTATTGTGTCAATATTTACAGTCATTAATGGTCTGAATTTATAATATGGCTTAATGACTTCTCAGGAGGTTTGGCCTCACATGGGGTTTTTCTGTCATGCTGCAGGAACATTTAATCAAACAATGTTTCCACAATAACAAAACGTTTAGTAGAGCCTTTGACTTTTTCCACTTTTTAAACTGTTGCAGGAAGGAATATTTTAATGTTTAAATAATCTATCTGTTTTTGGATAAATCTAAAATAAAACAAGCCGCAAAGCAGCCTGACTTGAAGGTAGAATTGGTTTGAAGTAATCATCCCTACTCAGTTTTAAGACTTAAGACAAGCTGCAAGTTAATAGGTTTGCAGGAGTCATTTATCCATATCTCTCATAACCCATTTGATCCCAAATTTTTCTGCTACGTGGAAAAAAAAGATCACATCACAGGTAGCCCTTGGGAACAAAAGAAAAACAAAATAAGGTAAAATTGTTTTGCTTGTGTGTAAAATAGTAAGAAAATGTGTATTAGACATTAAGAGGTACTAGTGGTGGTTTATTTCTTTGACTCGTAAAAGTAAAATGTATTAATGACAACTTATAGCTATTCTAAGCTTTCACTCTGGTTCTTGTTGAAATTGAAGGCTAACCTTAGAGGTAACTCCAACTATTTCATATGCCTGCTAAGGGATCTTTGAGGTTTCTAAAGCTAGTCCCTTTAAAAGAACTAGACCAGTTCATGTTCCTCAGACTGAGAATCATAATCATCAATCTTCACAAATTTAGCATATAACTTCATCATCCGGAGTATGCTAACTGCCAACTAGAGATTCATTATCCAATGTGGCCATCATTCCCAGAATAATATTTTGCCTCTTGAGGAATAACTACAATGTTCCATGACCTTTCTGTGAATTGACAGAAAGGTCATGGAACATTAGCAAGATCTTTATTCAAAATAAAATTAACAGAAAAAAATAGAACTGTTAATTCTACTTTAAATGTAGAAGTGGACTCCTACATATAGAATTTGCAGCACCTTATTATTCTAGTCATGCTGTGTTGTAAAATGTACTTTAGCAAACTGAGGAGTTTGTGGTAAACAAGCACAAGTAGCAGGCCCTTAATCACTGTAGATGTTATGTGAGTGGTGGTGGCTCAGGAAGTAGGAGTTTGTCCTGTAGACCCACAACTGGTGGGTTGCTGGTTCCAACCCCCGTTCTGTGCGTCTCAGTCGTGTCCTTGGCGAGTGCAACACGCGTCAATTGTTTTGCCTGCTGTAGTCAGAGGGCCTGGTTACGCTGTTTTCTATGGAAGCCTCCATTCTGTCAGAATGCCCCTGGGCAGATTTCTGCTATCAGCATGTGAATGACTGAATGAAGTGTGGAGTCATCTGGACTTGATAAAGTGCTATTTAAAGCTGCAATATATAACTTTTATGATTTTTTTTTTTTTTTTTACATATTTGTTAAAACTGTCACTATTTTGTAACAGTATGAATACAGCACCGGAAGATGGCATAAGAGCTCAAAGTGGTAACTGCAGAAATACTACACTCGATCAGAAACAGAGCCACGAGGAGTGTCGTTAGTATTGTCAATTGGCTTGTGTATGTGCTGCTATTGCTCTCACCCTCTCGGTTGACTCCAAACATGGAATGCTATCCTCCAGAGCCAAACATATCTGCTATCATATCCGAAAGGGCTTGTTCCAAAAGCGTTTTGGTTTATTCAAAAACAACTTATCAGGGATAGGTTTGCTGCCATGTTATTTTTAGAGAAACAAAAATAACATGGCAGCAAACCATTTATTGCAAAACAAACCACACTTGTTTTTATTTCCTTAACTGTCATAAACTGCAACTTTTCCCATGCTGAATGAGGCCTGTTGATTCTGCTTGCTTTGGGTATGTTATGTTTTAAATCCATCGCACAGTCTGGTAAAAACCTCCAGGGGTGGTCCAATTCTAGAAGTATAGGCAATTGTCCAATAGTGTATGGAAAAAAAATTATTCCCCACTTATATTGTGAGTATGCTCTCTTAAAAAGAAATGAGTAGGGCAGGATCACCACTAGTGACACACTACACTGTAATAAAGTAAAATCTTGCTGACATCTACTACTGAAAACCATTCGACAGGCCTGGTCTACGATTAAATGACTCAGATGGCTTAGATGATGGCGCTGCAGCCAGATGGGACAAAAATTGAGCTCTGTGGTACCAAGCTGACCAAATTTTGACTATGATATGAATTTCGGTCTGATCTGAACTTAACCACAGTGATGTAAACATTATGCATTCGGGTGTTTTTCATTTCAGAGTAGAGGATAAGACAACTTAACTACAAAGTGTTCATTGGTCATTTATTGCAAAACCGTCTCTGTCCACAACATTGAAGTTGAGTCGTTTATGGGTCGTCCTGCATAGGAGTGATCCAAAACATAAATAAGTGGGCAAAGACGGGATCATGGACAGGTCGATACCATCTGCAGTCCTCAGACCTAAAAAAAAAACTTTGGAAATTTGAGCTTCATTTAGCCAAGCAGTCGGCAGAAATCCATCCAGAGGGCTGATAAAACTTTATGACCAACCACAAAATATATTATGTTGTGATTTTTTTTTTTTTTTTTACTTTTCTTGGCAATAAATTAAAACTGCACTATAAAACCTTTTGAAAATAACTGGGGAAATAAAACTTTTAATATATAAATAATGTTTTCCAGTTAATATGTTGTCACTGCAGAATGATGGGCTTGGAAAGTATGGAAATTGATTTATAATTTTTCCAAAGTCATGAGGAACAGCAGTTCATTACAGACATAGTCTTCTGTGAAGTTGCATTAACACAAACCTGAATACTTCTGAGTTAATAATGGTTCATAGTAATTGCTGACTTTATACCGCTTGCTTTGTTGGCCCTGAGTCTGAAACACTGTGGAGTTATTGTTTGATGTCATAACAAAACTTTGTAAACTTTTAAACAAACATTTCATTGTAAGATTTTCTATGAGTTCATTTGAACTTCATAAACTGCCATAATTGTGTTTAGAGATACACATTACATCATTTCCATTAGGATTAATTAAGCAAAAAAGATATCTTTGTTGATACTTAGAACAGACATAAGGGACACAATAGCTTACATATTTAATGTGTCTTAATGAGCCACATGGGCTTTTATGCAAGATTCTCTCTTTGTTGCCAGAGAATCCAGTGGAAAAAACAGAGCAATCAGCCAGAGTTCTTCCATGGGAGAGTCACGATCTCTGAGGAGGTTCTGCAGTGGGGTTGCAAGATGTCTGATTAGACTTTTTTCCCCTTAAATTCAATATTGTCTCTAAATACACAATAACATGAATCAATCATGTAACAAATGGACACAAAGCATAAAATAAGATTTCAGTAAGAAATGCACACATTCAGTGAACAAAAATCTGTTAATTATGTCAAAAGTTTCTGCCTTCTGGGGCACTGCTGTGGTGCAGAGGTAGAGTGCATGGCCCTTGGTGCGGCTGTCATGAGTTCGAGTTCGAGGCCCAATGACCTATGTCACAAGTCTTTGCGTTACTAGACTGCACAGACGTTGTGGTGGGTCATCACCCAAACTGATGTTTAAATATTCTCCAGACTGGAGAACATTGAGATCCCTGCCTGAAACACTTCTCCAAAGTGTAATAGAGTAGCAAAACTCAAACTCATTGTTTCAAAATTTCACCACAAGTAACTTTTTTTAAAAAGATTTTATTGGCTGTTAAGATAATAAAACTAGGACTCAAACCATTGAGCAATAGGCCATCTGTACATAGATTGTGCTTTGGCCCTGTCCCACTGCAGCACCCCAAAAGCAACGTTTTTACACATTAATTCAAAATATGAAGTTACTGTAAAGTTTTACCAAAAAAACCCCAAACTGAAATCAGAAGTACAGTTGGTTTATAACTAGAAAATTTCAGTTCATTAAAACTCTAATCATCATCAGAATAAGTACTGTCAATCATATCACTGTCTTCTGAACCTGTAACCATAACAGCAGAATCTATAATATGTTGCAGATATAAAATTCATATCTTTGATGTATAAAGAAGTGTGAAATATGCAAGTGTCACTAAAACAACCACTACTAAGTAGATACAAATCTGCAGCACGAGTACGTTGTCCTACATGTTTCAAAAATGTCCTGCTTGAGACACTTCCATGGCTCCAAAGGGTTTTGGTGGTTTATGTTGAGACAAATGCCCAGGCTTATATGGTTAAAGCAAACTTGTTAGCATATAGACATATAACTAACAAGTTCATAAAAAAAATACCATTTAACTTTTCAAACTATGTACACAGACACAAAGTGACTGTTATACATTTTTATGATGCAATCAGGTCAATATTTACTAAGAAAAAAAATGAGTAGGTTTATGAATATTTAATGTATCTAAATAAACCATCATGAGGATTGAACTAAATGCATGGAGCATTACTCATTAGACATCATACCAAAGACAAAATCAACACAACTCACACTTCTAACAAATGAAGTCTAAAAGAAATCCAACTTTTGGTTTTGACTTTCTTCTGCTACAAGTAACTCAAAAGAAAGGGATAAATTAAAGCCTAACAGATAACTGATTTTACTAAAATGTAAAGGGAATGCATGGTCACACACTTCACACTGAAACTCAAAAGGATCGAAATGAAAAAAAGTGAGTGAACAAATGTCAATGTACACTAAAAAATGATGACGTGGCAGTGTGGCGGGAGTTCATCCCTCACTGGGCTACTGACCACTCTGTCCACCTCCGTCTTTGTGTCCTTAACATGATAAGGGGAGCAAAGACACTTTACCTCCCTTCCCTGCAGGTTGCAGTCAGAGGGCCTGGTGAATGGGAGTCTTGCCTCTGTGACCCAGGGCAACTATGGTTATTCTCCAGTAGCTTGTCACCATAAGTGTGTGAACAGGTAAATGTAGTGTGAAGTGCTTTGGGATCCTCTGGACCTGTTAAAAGTGTTGTACAAGCCATTTACTAAAATTTTTATCAGTAATTTAATTGATCATTCCTAGCAAAGCTAAATTTGAAACTGAGGCAGAGCTTCTGATAAAGGCCCTGTGTGTGTGTAACAAACATTGTCCTTCCAGCTTGCCCTGGGTGTTCCTCTGGGTCTCCCGCTGCTGGAACGTGCCTAGAACACCTCACCAGGGAAGCATCCTTTCACTGGAACTAAGAGAAAAACCCCAGCTCCTGAAAAACAACCCCACACCATAATCCCACCTCCACCTAATTTTACACTTTGCACAAGGCAGTCAGACAAATACCGTTCTCCTGGCAACCGCCAAACTCAGACTCGTCCATCAGATTGCCAGATGGAGCAGCGTGATTCGTCACTCCAGAGTCCAGTGGCGGCATGCGTTACACCACTGCATTTGACACTTTACATTGCACATGGTGATATCTGTTTTGGATGCAGCCACTCCACCACGGAAACCCATTCCATGAAGCTCTATGCACACTGTTTTTGAGCTAATCTGAAGGCCACGTGAAGCTTGGAGGTCTATAGTGATTGACATTGATTCTGCAGAAAAAGTGTATATATATATATATATATATATATATATGTTTTTTTTTTAAATTAAAACCATTGGTTAAAAATGACTCCTTTACGTATAAGATTAAAAGCTTCAACTCTAAACCACACTTAACACAAAGAAAAAAGCTAACAATCGTGTTTATTTGTTTTCAATGGCTGGAAGGCTTTTGGTTATTTTCAGTGACATTTGCGTCACAACTTCTTACTACATGACGAAGGTCAAAGTAGTGAGAGACAAGGGGTGTGTCTGCACTGATCAGATAAATAGTATAGAACGGAACGTTCAACTATCAGTTCTGGCTCTATGTGCATGTAAAGGAGGCATGTTGATGGAAAGAAATTTAGGACATCTTTGCAGCCATTTTTTCCCCCAATAATGAATTGCATTTATGAGTATCTTACTGTGTTATTTGTGTGTTTGACAGTCCCATATTTTTAGTGTTTGCTTGCCATGTTTTTTACTAATCAAACTCAGTTAAATACCACTGTAAGTCTGCAGCGCCAGGAACTTCTGGGGATACTGACAGCTTCCATTACGACAACATTGCAGTGCGCTGTGTTTCTCTTCATCAACATGACCATGTTATATACTTTGAGATGCAAACGGGTGTTTCGGGAGACGTCTCGATATATTCTGCTGTTTAACCTTCTCTTTGCAGACACTGTCCAACTGGCACAAAGTCAGTCAATGTTCCTGATGTCTTGTCTTAGACTGACATTGTTTTATCCTGTCTGTGCTGCTCTAACAGCATTCAGCAGTTTAACGCTCTCTACCTCTATTGCTACACTGGTGATTATGTGTTTAGAAAGGTACATAGCTGTTTGCTATCCTTTGAGACACAGTGGCATCATCACGATTAGAAACACGGGAGTGGTTATCGGTGTTATTTGGTGTGTCAGTTCATTACATGTCATTGCGCAATTAAGTTTAATGTTAAAGTTTTCATTCCAAGACCTGCAGCACACAGAGATGATGGACTTCTGTGGAAAAGAAAGTGTGTTTCTCGATCCGGTGTCTGCTCTTTATGACAGAGCTTTCACTTATTTTCTGTTTGTACTCGGAGGTGTAACTGTCACTTTCTCCTACACCGGCATCATTGTCGCAGCTCATTCTGCCTCCTCTGACAAAGCATCAGCCAGCAAGGCTCGAAAGACTCTGCTGCTGCATCTACTGCAAATGGGCCTGACAATGTCCTCAACAATATACAACTCATTGATTATAGCCATCTCAAAGAATCTAGGGAGAGTTGAAGCTGTGCGTATCCAGGTCTTTCTTTATATTTGTATAATTGTGCTTCCCAAATGTCTGAGTTCCCTCATCTATGGCCTCAGAGACCAGACTATCAGACCCATCCTCATGTTGAATCTTAGCTGTCAGTGGAGAGGCTCGGTTTTAAAACCTGCTGTGCAAACCAAGAAAAGAATCAAAGTTCTAGTTACTTAATGTCTGTGAATGTTGTTTAGTGCGTTCAACATAAATTTTCAAAGAAAATTTTTTTTTACACAAACATGTTTTTGTAATATTTAAAATATATTCTAATAGTCAAATGTATTATTCACTGCTTTATGTGTTTCTCTGTAACTTTGTACTGTAGTAATACCATATGTAAAACTGGAGGGAATAAAATTTTTGCTGTCATTAATAAGTCAATTTTTAGCATTGTCAGACAAATTTATAAAGTAATTTCATTCTATATCCAATGGTATGAGATTTATAAATCTATAGTTCAATTAACTCATCACTGTATTGAAAGCTTACATATAGTCTGTTTTTGATTTAATTTAATTTAGAAAACACCTTTTTAAACAAACATTTTTTGACATTGAATGTGTCATATGATTGTTAAAGGAAGTGAGATTTCAATTCAGTTCAATAAGTTGTACATGCTCATGGCTGTGGGCAGGAAGGATCTCACAGGAACGTCTGAATTAAAGCAGTTATGAAGAAACCTCTGACAGAAGATACTGTTTTATAACTGTCTCGTGGGGAGAATATTCAGGATTGTCGATGTGTTCTTCATTTATAAGTAAAACAGGATCCAGGCCACATGTTCTAATGTATTATCGGTGAATGAACCTATGTGTTATCAATTCAGAGTGAAAATGAAAGGTATGTTTATAGTCCCCTGAGGTGTTCATATGCTGCTGACCACCTGCTTAGAATATTGTGAGCAGCTCATACATAAGTGTGATTGACACTGGTAAAACATTCATCCTGGCTGTGATTGGTTGTTTCTTACTGGGAGTGGTGCATTTCTGCAAATGGCAGTTGGACCATTGGGAGGAGCCAGAGGAGCTCAGGGTAGAATGTGGGATTATCTCATTTTCTACAGTCAGGCCATAATTAACCCATTTAATCACAAATGTTTTCCTGTTGTGGCGAAATAAGTGCATGCATTTCCATCCTTGGACCTCCCTAACATATGATATTTATAAGTTATTACTTTTTATGTTGGTAATGTTAGGGAAAATGCAGGCTTTATACTCGGCAACAATTGTTGCTGGTGGGAAACTGCATAGTCTGAATTACACAAATCTGGCCTATTTATACATATAAAAAATAAGAAAAATCATGACATGCGTAACCTATTATAACAAAGAATGGTTACAAGAGTGTTCAGAAATATTTTAGATACATAAACATTGAATGCCACATCCTGCAGATGTCATTGATTCAATGTGCCGAGTGACCTTTGACTTCATTTGGTCATTTCATCAATGAGGCAAAGTCATGTGAAAATGTTTGTATGAACAAATCTGCATCTGAGAGGACATTCCCCCTGTCCCACCAGGCCAATCACTACACCATGGCCCTGTCCTAAACTACAATTTTCTTTACATATCAGTAGAAGACACTTGAAAGAACGTATGTTCAAAATATTTTATTTATATTTGTTTATTAAAGTATTTTACTGACTTCCTCCTGTACAGATTTGTGACTAACATTTACCTCCAGCGTTACAAGCAGGAAGTAAAGAGGTCTGGTCATGTGACCTTCCACACTAAATGCGTGAAATTGATACTGCTTAGAGTAGGCACACTATTATTTTATTTTAAAACTTCAATCAGTTGCTAAAATTCAAAACAATTCTTTTAGAGGTTTCAAAAGTTAGAAGAAATGTCTGGCAACAATTGTTGCCGGTGGGATTAAACGGGTTAAGAGTTTTAAAAACTACATACAAAATATTTTTTATAAAAGTCACCTACAGTAACTCCAAGAAGTAAGGACATAGAGCCAATCAACAGTGTGGGCAAGACAGAAAGACAGAGCAATCAACAGTATAGACACCAAGACACCAGGGCCCGACCAATCAACTGTCAGAAATGTCACTGAGTACTTTCAGTAAGGCATACAGAGTGTCATGTTGTTGTCTAAAGTCACACTGAAATTCTTCAAACATAGTTATTTTCTAAATATGGCTGTTGCTGAGCAAAATTAAGTTTCTGTAGAACCTTGGATATGAAGGTATAAAAAACAAGACTAGGACCAACCATGATAAAAAAAACATTTTCCAAAAACTTACTGAAAAGAGTTAAAATTATTTTATTTAACTACAAGAGGCATAGCCCTTTACAAAACCCTACAGTTTACAAATAGGTATGCTGGATATGAAGACATAGGAGGCAGGTGTTCTAACACCATTAGCCAATTAAATTTCACATGCCAGTCTCAGATGTTTCAAGTCTAATCAGATAAATACTGGATGAAGAACAGGGAAATCATGCAGACCATGTCCAGGTAAACGAGTGTGAATAGCAGGTATATTTGGCTTAAAATATGTGAACTCTACAACAATATAGATTATAACCATGATATATGTATTTTGATACAATAATTTTTGTAAGTTTTTATTCTGGTTAAGATCTATGTGGGTTTAATCTGTTTAAAATGTATTCCACTAATCAAACTCAGCTGAACATAACTTTTAATCTGCAACGTCAGGGAATCCTAGGCGTGGTGTTTTTTTCCACTGTGACGACGTTGCCATGCTGTGTGTTTCTTTTCATCAATGTGACAATGTTGTACACCTTGAGGAGTAAAGATGTGTTTCGAGAGACCTCTCGTTATATTCTTGTGTTTAACCTCCTGTTTTCAGACACCATCCAGCTGGCACACAATCAGTCAATGTATTTACTGCCTTCATTTAGAGTAACACTGCTGTATTCTGTATGTGTGGTTTTAGTTTCATTTAACAGCCTCACACTCAGCGTTTCTGTTATCACACTGGTCACTATGTGTCTAGAGAGATACATAGCTGTGTGCTTTCCATTCAAGCACAGTGTGTTAGTCACCACAAGAAACACAGGAGTGGTTATTTTGGTCATTTGGTGTTTCAGTTCTCTTAGAGTCATTGTGGAACTAAGTCTAATTTTCAAATTTTCTTTTTACAATACAAAGGAAATGCAAATGGTAGACTTTTGTGGTAAAGACAGTGTGTTTTCTGATCCAGCTTCTGACATTTTTAACAAGGCGTTCACCTATTTTCTGTGTGTACTAGGGCTTGTAGCTGTTGTTTTCTCCTACGTTGGTATCATTGTAGCAGCTCGCTCAGCCGCCACAGACAAAGCTTCAGCCAACAAGGCGCGAAGGACTCTGCTGCTGCATCTGCTGCAACTGGGCCTCACGCTGTCCTCAACAATACACAACTCATTGCTCATAGTTATCTCAAAAAATCTAGACAGGATGCAAGCTGTGAACATGCAGATTGCTCTTTATGTTTGTGTTATTGTGCTTCCTAAATGCCTGAGCTCCCTCATATACGGCCTCAGAGACCAGACAATTAGACCTGTTCTTATGTTGAATCTCACCTGTCAGTGGAGAGGCTCAGCTTTCATTTCCAACGTCCAAGCTAAAAATAAAATCGAGTACATGGGAACTGACTGATGCTATTTACTTCTGAAGGCTTATTTTTTTACTTGTACTTTTTAATCACCACGATTTTAAAGACAAAGCCTTGGTTCAATTATTTATTTTATGACTACTACTGCAATGTAATGGCTACAAAATAAATACAATTTGTAATGTCCAGACAGGAATTTGAATGAATGTGTTTTGTACAGAGCTAAAACTGGCATAAGGATAATTTTCTATCAGGTTGTCATTCTACTATCAGATTGAGTCATGTCAATCCGAGAGTAGAATAAATTCATACTTATTAATTTATTCTAGCAAGTCAAAATGCTAAAAAAAATTGTCAGGGAAAACAGCAATGTATTAAAAACATTAATATGAGGTGAAAGCGAAAGTCTGTTTGAGCAGAAAGCAATGAAATAAAAAAAACACTGTAAAAAATTGTAGAAGTGAGTCTATTCATTTGATTTACCTTTCATAAAGGTAAATGACGACGTTGCCATGCTGTGTGTTTCTTTTCATCAATGTGACAATGTTGTACACCTTGAGGAGTAAAGATGTGTTTCGAGAGACCTCTCGTGATTTACCTTTCATAAAGGTAAATCAAATTATACCATTATAGTGTGGTACTAATTCTATAGTGTGGTACTAATTCTACCACATTATAATGCTTTACATATCAAAAAACCTCCTTGTAACTGTTTTAGATGTTTTTATATTTTCCAGGATTCTAGTGGGTGTCAGAATTTGACTGAATTAAGGGACACTTAGAATTTATAAGTAAAGTGAGCCATTTGATTAAGTAATTTATCACAGTGTTACTCTGCGGTATCCACAGCTCACCCAAAGATAATAGACCCAGTAGACCCAGGTAGTAGGGTCTACTACCTGGAAAAATTGTGGCTTTAATCAAGTCCAAAAAGAGTACAAAGTTCAGGCAGCACAGGTGAGCAAAAGGCAGGTAGCTCTGACACTGGTAGCAAATGCAGAACTCATATGACTGGACAGCAATCTTACAACTTATGACTAGGACCCAATGGGGAAACACAGACACAGGTGGAATTGACTACACAAGGGTTTATCTTGCCCTTGTGTAAGATTAGGGGCAAACGAGATGACACAGGAACTAAATCAACTAGAAAACAACACAGAAATCTAAACCCTTACAATTCATTGTCTTACTATCCCACAGAATCCTTTCTAAGGATGTCACTAGGGGTAGTGAAGGAGTAACAGAGATTAGGTGTGTATATATTCCAACCAATCTCTTCAATAAGTCTGGCCTATTGAAGGTTAGCCTTAAATATATGTTCCTCTAAAATCACATAGGACAAAGCATTATAATCTAACAGCACTATGAATTATTGTATTTATATCAACTTGATCAATTTTAAAATTATTTAATCTAACAACAGGCCAAGGCCATTAAAAACACTATAGTTTACAAATTGGTATGCAAGACATAACGACAAAAGGGGCAGGTGTTCCAACACCATCAGCCAATTAGATATCACACACCAGTCTGAGATGATTTGTCTCTGATCAGATAAATATAAGTTACAGACAGACAAATTATGCAGACTCTAGCCAGGTAAGAGTTTGCAAAGAGGTCTACTGTTTGTTTTAAAGATATGGACTTCATTACAATCTAGAGTATCGCTATGAAATACTCTTTCGTGTACAACAAATGTTTTCATTTATGTTTTTGTTTTAATTGAAATTAATTTTAATTGAATTTAATTTGGTAAAAAAATGTCTTCCACTAATCAAACTCAGCTGAACATAACTTTTAATCTGCAACGTCAGGGAATCCTAGGCGTGGTGTTTTTTTCCACTGTGACGACGTTGCCATGCTGTGTGTTTCTTTTCATCAATGTGACAATGTTGTACACCTTGAGGAGTAAAGATGTGTTTCGAGAGACCTCTCGTTATATTCTTGTGTTTAACCTCCTGTTTTCAGACACTGTCCAGCTGGCACTTAGTCAAATGATGTTTTTACTGTCTTCATTTAGAGTAACACTGCTGTATTCTGTATGTGTGGTTTTAGTTTTATTTAACAGCCTCACAATCAACGTTTCTGTTATCACACTGGTCACTATGTGTCTAGAGAGATACATAGCTGTGTGCTTTCCATTCAAGCACAGTGTGTTAGTCACCACAAGAAACACAGGAGTGGTTATTTTGGTCATTTGGTGTGTCTGTTCAATAAAAGACATTTTGCAATTGATTCTAACTTTTAAAATGTTTTTGCACAATGTAAGCCCAAGCCAGATGCAAGATTTCTGTGGTAAAGACAGTGTGTTTCCTGATCCAGCTTCTGACATTTTTAACAAGGCGTTCACCTATTTTCTGTGTGTACTAGGGCTTGTAGCTGTTGTTTT
The DNA here is from genome assembly GCA_010277075.1 of Poeciliopsis retropinna. Taxonomy (NCBI): domain Eukaryota; kingdom Metazoa; phylum Chordata; class Actinopteri; order Cyprinodontiformes; family Poeciliidae; genus Poeciliopsis; species Poeciliopsis retropinna. The sequence continues at coordinate 958,283 of VMRM01000033.1, read as the reverse complement.
CTCCTATGTTGGTATCATTGTAGCAGCTCGCTCAGCCGCCACAGACAAAGCTTCAGCCAACAAGGCGCGAAGGACTCTGCTGCTGCATCTGCTGCAGCTGGGCCTCACGCTGTCCTCAACAATGCACAACTCATTGCTCATAGTTATCTCAAAAAATCTAGACAGAATTCGAGCTGTGAACTTACAGATTGGCCTTTATGTTTGTATTATTGTGCTTCCTAAATGCCTGAGCTCCCTCATATACGGCCTCAGAGACCAGACAATTAGACCTGTTCTTATGTTGAATCTCACCTGTCAGTGGAGAGGCTCAGCTTTCATTTCCAACGTCCAAGCTAAAAATAAAATCAGAGTACATGGGAACTGACTGATTTAATTTTATTTGAACTACTAAACAAAATCAGAAGTGATGTGTATTTAACTTTCACAGATGAATGAGTGAAAATCTCAATGGGAATCTCTTGAGTATTCTGTCATTTATTTCGACTGAGATAATTAAGAAGGTAAAATAAATCTGTTGCGCACAGTGCTGGTGTTGGTTTCTCCATAATGTTTCACAATACAAATCAATGTAAAGTTATTGTGAGCTATTAGATTTATATTTTGTGTGTGTGTGTCTGTGGTTATGATGGGAAACCTCCCCATTTCCCTGCTGTCCAACTGTGACATCTGCCGCGCTCCTCTTGAGAGTCACACTAAGACCACAGCAGAGTTAAAGGGGAGCTTATTTTATTGATCAGTTTTATTTACTTTAAAATTTAATTGTCTTCATTTATGTATTTTTTATTGTTTAATAATTGTGTTTCAATTTAAAACATTTTTACTCCGGGCTCTATTTCCTATTCCTATATTCAAATGGCTCTTCTCTGTGGTCAGTCTGGTCAGTGCAGCAAGCTGAGAGACAGTGAACTTCAGTGCATCTTGCAATTGTTGCTGAACAACTTAACTGATGAACCACAACAAAAAAAAAATGCAAACTATCTTAACATTTACGGTATCTCATCTCTATTTAATCAAACGTTACGCACAACCCATTTGGTTCATGAGATGGGACCAATCTGGGATGACCGGCCATCAAAGGCTGGAGGATTAGTTTGAGCGAAACAGATGTGAACTTTGCACTACCAGACCTGCTTCAAAAATACTCTGCACCCCATTTGAATATGAAAACATAAAATACAAAAGAGCCTGAAATAAAAACGGAGTAAAGAACAGAGTTAAAACATAAGTCTTTGAAATATGTAAAGTAGCTTTACAAAATACCGAAAATTATAAAAATGAAATTAATTCATAAAATAATGACTGAGAAAATATGCTCTCTATTATACTACATATACATTTACTTAATATTTACTTTGCTTATATATCATGAGGAGTTGTTTGTAGTATATATTTAGATTTGAATTAAAATCAAGCAGTACGAAATAAAGCTTACACTGGGTAGATTCTATGTTTTACACCTACAAACAACTGACTACATAAAATTTCTAGTCTGCAATAATGTCTATCAAAGTGGAGCAGCTTTAAAAACCCTGTGGTTTAATATGTGGACATCAGGGCAACCTTGTTGGTGGAGTCCTATAGTGGGCCTCTATGAGAAAATCTTGGATAATTTTTTTTTATTCTTCTCCTGGATGGATCTCAGTTAAATAAGTTTTCCTTTCACTTCTGTATATTTAATTAATTTGTATTAGTTTGGAAAAGAAATTCTGTTTCTCTGAGAATGTGACGTAAAGTGGTTCTTTGTCACTATATACTTCCATTTTAAAAATGGTATTGAATTCCTAAAAGCTACAAAAAGAAGGCCAATTTTTGAAAATATTTTGTCATGTCCTGAACGGCCCGTCGGTTTAAAGGTCCTGCCTTTCGCGTCCACGTTTTCATCATGACCATTTCCCAACAAATCTCTGAAAGGCAGGCCCATGACGATGACATAAATAGTGCAGCTCTTGAGTGCACTATTGTGCACTGAGTGCAGACTTTCTTGCTTGGAAAGAAAGTCTGATGGTGGATTTTGAATCACAACCCATGAGTTGATGTGGTTGTGAAAGCAATAGTTTTATTTTTGTGTCTTGGTTTTATTTTGGGGGGGAATTTGACTTCACATGTTTTGAAATATTGGTGAAAATGCTCACTGATCAAACTCTAAGGAACTACACTGTTGAGATGCAGCGTGAGGGTCTCCTGGGGGCAGTGCTGCTTTCTGTTGTGACAACACTGCCCTGCTCTGTGTTTCTCTTCATTAATCTAACCGCTTTATACACCCTGAGAAGCAAAGACGTGTTTCGAGAGACGGCTCGCTACATTCTTCTGTTTAACCTTCTGCTTGCAGACACTCTGCAGATGGCAAAGAGTCAATCGCTGTTTCTTCTGTCTCTCAGTAGAGTAACTCTGTTGTATCCCCTCTGTGCCACTGCGATAGCATTTTATTCTCTTTCTCATAGGATTTCTTCAGTAACTCTGGTGATTATGTGTTTAGAGAGATACATCGCCGTGTGCTATCCTCTCAGACATAATGCCATCGCCACCACCAGAAACACCACGTTGGTTATTTGGGTCGTTTGGACTTTCACATCACTAAATGTTGTGATTCAAATAATTGTAATGTTCAGGTTTTTATTAGAGGAACAGCAGAACATGCAGATGGCAGACTTTTGTGGAAAAGATAGTATATTTACTGATCCAGCATCTGACCTTTACGACAAAGTCTCCACCTACTTCCTGTTTGTGCTCGGAGGCGTAACTGTCATTTTCTGCTACACTGGTATCATTGTAGCGACTCGTTCTGCTGCCACAGATAAAGAATCAGCCAGCAAAGCCAAAAGGACTCTGGTGCTGCATCTGCTGCAAATGGGCCTCACGGTGTCGTCAACAGTACACAATTCATTGATTACAGCCCTCTCCAAAAATCTAGACAGAGTTATTGCTGTGCGTCTTCAGATTTTTCTTTATGTTTCTATAACTATTCTTCCTAAATGTCTAAACTGCCTCATTTATGGCCTGAGAGACAAAACAATCAGGCCGATCCTCATACTCAATCTCAGCTGTCAGTGGAGAGGCTCGGTTTCATTCCCTGTAATTACGAATAAGAAAACCCCCAGAGTACACGTCACTTGATGGCTGTTATTTCTAATTTTTTTCTGAAATTAATTTAACTTGGGTAAAACTAATTTTGTAAATGTGGCACATAATTTTTTTTTTCACCTGTGATGTGTTTGTGCCTTCCTGTATACTGAACATAAGAATGACTGACAGCTGATGGACTAAAAAGTTTTATTTCTATAGCAAGGTCTTGCTTTAGAAATAAAACTAATTTATTAAACATATCCTTTAATTTGATCCCACGATCAAATTAAAGGATATGTTACTGATTACGTGCAGCCAGGTAACACAGTCGACCTACAGAAGGGGTCAAGATGTGAGATATCCATTAAATATTATGTAATTGGATCATCTAAATCAACTCATTTTCATTTTGAACCACATCAAGATCAGGAATGTCTTTAAAGGTCGGGTTGTGGCAGAATACAGTTAATACACTGATAAATTATAGCTTTCTCTGCATTCATGAGAGCAAGCTGTAACTCGTGTCTCTCAGTAGAGTAACTCTACTTCTAAAATCAAATATAATTGAACGTCTTTCCACATTGGTGTAAGTTGGCACTATACAAAACAATGGATTTGATTTTATGCAGCTCTTATGTTGAAGTGCAATTGACTGGATTTCACCCGCATGAAATCTAAATCATTGTACAATACAAGTATGTATGACACAGTTACAAGGAATGCTTTCTCGTTGTTTCCTGCAGTTTGTTCTAACTTCAAATACATGCAGACTGACAATTTACATTCTATGGCTTCATTATTGCAAAATAAAATGTGATTTGAATACTGCGTTATCAGAAAATAAATACAAGACAGTTCTTGTTCATTTATAAACACCATGAGCTCTTACATTTGTCTGTTGGTTTTGGTCTTCAAAAGCTAAAATGCTTTAAGCATATAAAAAAAATATGAAGCAGAACAACTCAAATACTGAAGATCACAATTAAGTATACATACAACATTGTCACATATCAACTAGTATAATCAAATAAATGGTGTCTGACCACTTTTCAATTTTTATTGTTATCATTCATAAATAGCAGAACAAGTCAGTGTAAATGGCATTGACATTAGGCTGCAGTTTATCTTTTAAACAACCGCAATTTTATTTGATTTCTACTATTTGATTTTAAAATGAGAAAAAAAGCGGATGAATAAATTTTCTTCTATGAAATGTTGAGATTTGTGGAAAATAATATAAAAAAACAACAACATAGATTCCAACCTAATAATAAGAAAAATCTACCTAAAAAAGTATTTCTAGTATTTTAGCTTCGTTCTGTTGTGAAAATCCAATTCACACAAAAACATTTTTTATGTTATATTTTACATTTTGTTAAATGTAAATGCTTGTTATATCCAGAGCTAGAAATCAGAAAACATAAAAATCTATAAGGGAGAATAAAAGTTTTCTTTGATAGAAGAGAGAAAGTGCTGCAGTGAAAACAGACAGGCAGTTGTAATTTGTCGAACTCGCCACTGTGGGGTGCAGTTGAGCTGTCCATCCGCTTACTGAGCTCTTGTTTTGAAAGAACCAGGAAGTCGTCGTGTTTGATTGTTCTGGTCGGGGTCCGTTGACTCCTGGTCCGCTCAGCCTCCTCCGGTCGTCGCCATGGTGCAGATGATGGAGTCGCAGTGCGAGTACTTCATGTATTTCCCGGCGGTGCCCATCACGGACCTGTCGGACCCGGCCCGGTACCGCAGTCTGCCCCGCCGGAGCCACCTCTACCTGGGCGAGACGGTCCGCTTCCTGCTGGTGCTACGTTGCCGGGACGCCGTGGCGACACCGAGTGAGGCCCCCGGTAAGGCGCGCGGCAGGGGGGAGCTGGCGGGGGCCGGAGAGCCGGAGGACCCGGTCCGGATCCGACCCGGTTCTCCTGGGTCTCAGAACACCGTCGTTCGGACGCCTCGGTGTTCCTGGTTTTGGGGTTAATGTTCAGCGCTGGACCGGTTCTGTCGCCGGACCAAACCTCCCTGGGGTTGTTGCTGCAGAACCAGGCAGAACAACATGGAGGAAGCATCATTTCCGTGTTCGTCTGGACATTGAAACACAAACAAACCGCCGTCATCAGAGTGCTGTCATTCATTAGAACCGGAACCGGAGCCCGAACTGAGTCTGAGCTGAGCTGAGCCTGCAGCTCAGACTCAGTTCTGTAGTCTCCAGAAACTACAGCCTCACTAAAAATGACCAATTCATTTCAGGAACTCTGACTCAGAAAGTGAAACTAATTCATTTCAGCTCTCTGAAATGAATTAGTTCTGGTGATTTTGACCCAGAATCCAATGTCAGGAAACGAAAATATGACATCAGAGCCATAAACATTAGGTTTTAATTCAGTAAAGCTAAGTTCTCTCTGGGTTCTGGTTCTGGACTTCCTGAGACATTGCTGGACGTCTCAGACCTTAACAGACGTCTCTGTTTGTCCTGAACGCTTTCCTAACTCTACTGCTGACCAAGCTCTGCCACGGTGGTACTGGATGCTCCAGCTACTGTTTGTGATGATCTTTCAGGATCTGCTCCTCTTGTGGTGCATGAGCGGCTTCAGAGTTTCTATAGAGTTCACCTGTTTGCTGGTTTTCTTTTATTATTATTTTAATGGGGTCGTATCATGTTTTCCAGCCACATAGGGCCCGGGACCCACTTTCTCACACTGGTCTGAATGGCTCAGTAAAATCCGATTTGTGGAACTAAATCGGTAAATTAATTAACCAATAAATTAATTGATAAATTAAAACAGATCCAATAATTTCTATTTGTATGATCTGTTGTATTCCTCTTCCTACCAAAAACTAAACTCTTCAGTCTGCTGCTTTGGTCCTTTTTTTAAAAAATGTTGTTTACAGAGTCTTCATAATTAATATTTTGTTGTTTCTTGTGTTTTTATTTATTTTGAACATTTAAAATGTCTTCCAGTTTCAGTGTTAAATGCTCATTAGAAATGAAACTTTATTGATATTTGAGAATGAGTTCTTATTGTTATGCCATTACTTGAAAATGGTCTCAAAACAACAATATTATCATATCGCAATAACTTCTGGGATGGTTTATGGACCAGTAAAATGTCTTACTGTGACAGGCATAGGCTTAGTTCAAAGATCAACAGTTTTATGTCTAATAACATTTAAAGTCCTGGCTCAGCCAATTAAAACGCTCCTCTGGATGATCTGATTAAGCTCATGACGTTCCTCTCCCTGCAGGGGGAGCCGACGTCACAGCGGCCGGTTTTGGCACAGAATCTCCCAGCAGCCGAGCGTGGCGGGAGCTGGCCGGCTCTCTGTGCGCCGTGGCCAGCGTGAGTCCGGGTGAGAACAGCCGTCACCGTGGCAACCACCACCAGGACTACCAGAGCAGCGGCGACGAGGACGGCGAGGACGACTACATGGCGGCGGCGGAGGCGGCCATCGCAGCGCTGGGCAGCAGGGTGGACTCCCGCTGCCGGAGCTTCAGGGACTGCAAGCCGCTCCTCATCCACAACTCCTCCGGGACGGCGGCCAGGGAGTTCCGCAGGGCTCCGGTTCAGGTAGAGGAACATTTACTATACATGTGGAAAAGTCCTGATCCATCATCCGCTTCTCTATAGTTTCCTTTCACACAGAGAAACAAAGTGCAGGGCATTCTGGGTAAATAAAACCAAAGCTAATACTTTAGCCTAGCGCAAGCAGGAGAAGTTGCTCGTGGTTTTTAGCCAAAGACTAAAGAGAAATCCTCCAACCAGAGACCTCCATTTTAGTTTACATTTGGTGAAGAAGAAAGTTGCGCTCAGAGTCTTCAGAGGTTTTTGTGTTGTTTCCTTCAGTGATTCTTGGTGCAGTGCCCCCACAGGCCAGGAGTGGAACATGTTGCTCAGAGGGTTTGGTTGGTTCAGGTTTTAATGCACCGTCTTCATTGGCTCTGAACTTCTTCTCTTCAGTCTCCTCTGGATGAGCCGGTTGTTCTGACGGACGAAGTGATCTTCCCTCTCACCGTCTCTCTGGACAAACTTCCAGTCAACACCCTGAAGGTCAAGGTGAGCAGGTGGAGCTTCCTGTTCCAGCCTTTGTTTGGTTTGCTCTGTGTTTGGTAATAAGCAGCTGCTGGCCCCTCAGCCTGTTGGACTGATGGAGACGTTCTGTGAGCTTCACGCTGCGTTCTGTTGCAGGTCATGGTGACGGTGTGGAAGAAGGAAGCAGAGAAGGTGGAGGTGCAGGAGCTGGGATACCTGAGCGTCCTGCAACAGCGAGAACCCACACACACCTTCAGACACGACCTGAACACCTTCAAGGCTCAGGGTACGACATACACCTGTGCTCTGCTGCACCTGTCTGGACTTGTAACCCCCCTCCAACCCCACCCGCTGTGATTAAAAACCTGTCTGTCCTGCCTGGTGAGGAGTTCTGGGATAAGGTCTGGATCCGCTCCAGGTTTGGTTCTGATGAAAGTGTCAGCAGTTTGAAGGTTTCATGTTAACCAGCGAGAACCAGAGCCAAGAAGATCACTTCTCCCGCTGTGGTTCCAGCTCTCTAATCGGTCCAAAGGGTCTGAGGGTTTCAGTTTCACTTTAAAGTTTCATCAGAACCGTTCCGATGACTCAGAACCACCTGCAGCCATTTAGAGACAGGAAGAGGGGTCAGTGCTGTGCACCACTAGCTAAGTAGCTTGCTGAGCTAACCCTAAAGAACCAATCATAAACATTAATTGTGCTAATAATATAGACTGTGCCAACACAGGATTAGTAGAAACTAAATTTGAAGCGCTAAACCAACCTGGTCATTAGCGGAAGCTAATGCTAAAGCGGCAGGATGTCGGGTTTAATGCTCAGAAGTATTTCCTGTCGTTTTGCGTAAACATTTTCTAATGTCCTTTTTGCATTCAATAATATTTCGTGGTGCAGTACCAGCTTCAGACACAGTGGCAGTGTTTCTAACCCAGATGAGGTGTAAGAGCCTGCAGAATAATGATGTGATGATGGTTCTGTTTGGTTCTGTATGCAGTGAGCACCACGCTGACCGTCCTGCCGCCTCCCACTGTCCGCTGCAAGCAGATGACGGTTTCTGGGAAACATATCGCCGTCCTGAAAGGTTTGACTGAATCCAAAGTATTCACACCCTGAGCTGTTTCCTGTTCTGAGGCTCCAAGCCAAACATCAGGCTGCTTCAAAACTGAATGGCCAAGTCCAGACCTGAATGCATCTCAAAATCTGTTCTCTATCTGTCCTGACTGGTTTCTGACTGGTTCCTAACTGGTTTCCTCTCAGTCCTGAATGAATCTTCCCAGGAGGAGCTAAGCATCCGGGACATCCGGATTCTGCCCAACCTGAACGCCTCGTACCTTCCCATGATGCCGGACGGCTCCGTGCTGCTGGTGGACAACGTCTGGTACGTAACGGGGTCAAGGGTCAGCAGCAGGGTCAAGGGTCAGCAGCAGGGTCAAGGGTCAGCAGCAGCTCTGATTCCTGTCGTCTCCTGCAGCCATCAGTCCGGTGAAGTCGGCATGGCGTCTTTCTGCCGCGTGGACAGCAGGGCCTGCCGCCTTCCCAGCATGCTCGGCGCCCTGGAGGAGCACGACTTCCTGTTCCAGCTGCACCTGAACGACGTCCCACAGGACGACTCTAACGAGGTCAGTTCCTCAGCCCATTACTGATAATCAATGTCGGAGATACGATGAGACGATTCCTCTCATCCTGACAAAGAGTCGCACCAGAGCAAACTCAGCTGCTGATGCGCAGGCCTGTCTCCATGGCGACAGATTCTGGCCTCCATCATTGGGATGAGACGTTCAGTCTGGGTTCCTCTGTTTTTTCAGGGTTTTGAGGTTCCTTTGGTGGTGGTTCTGCAGTGGTCCACTCCCAAGATGCCGTTTACCAACTGCATCTACACCCACTACAGGTAAATAATTCCAGTTTATGCGGTTAATGGATACGCAGCGATAGACCTGATGAGTGATGTTTGATGTTACGACGATTTTTTTCCTTCCTCTCAACCAGAATTATGTTTTTTTAATCTTTTTTATTCTAATTTACTGAAAGGTCACCGGCTGTACTGCGAGTGGCCACCAGGTGACACTCTGACCCAATCAGCTGTTCAAACAGCAGAACTGAAACCTCTGGAACTCAGAAAACAATTTAATTTTCCTGTTTACAGTTTTTACCGCTGTCTACTTTCTCCATACTGTTTTTGTCTTTCTGAGTGTTTCTGGTTCTGCCGTGTTGGGTTTCGCAGCAGAACCAGGCCTGGTACCGGACCTGTAACTCCATTCTCCCGCCTCTCCTCTAGGCTGCCCAGCATCCGTCTGGACCGGCCGCGGTTCGTTATGACCGCCAGCTGCCCCAGCTCCGTCAAGGTCAAAGAGCACTTCAAGGTCAAATACGTTCTGATCAACAACCTGCAGGACTTCCTGGCCGTCCGGCTAGTCTGGACCCCTGAAGGTCGGTTCAGGCCGACACCGGTTCTCTAACTTTCTGTAGACGTCACTCTCTTCTTCTTCTGTGACAGAAACATTTTCCTTCCTGATCCAAACAGGAAAACATCAACTGGTTTCTCCCTGCTCATCAGAGCAGAAACAACAAAAGTGATAAATAATTTTATGCTTAGAAAACATCTGGAAAACCCTGAAACAATTAATCAGGTTAATCGATTATTGAAATAACAATCAGCTAATTCAGTAATCAATTAATCGTTAACTGGAGTTTAGAAACTCTAAAAAGCCGTTTGCTGAAAGAACAACACAGACAGAGAAATTAATCCAAAACTGAACAAAGATTTAATTATTAAAATAAAAAATCTCCTTTATATTTAAATCTGTTCTGTTGTCTCTGCTGGAGGTGGTTCTGTTCTGACCCGGTTCTGGATGTGTCCAGGTCGCGGTCGGGGCGAGGATGCAGCGCTGGCCGCCGTGGTGTGTCACACGCCGCTCAGCAACCTGGGCCACTGCCGCAGAGGAAGCACTCTGTCCTTCAGCGTGTCCTTCCAGATCCTGAAACCAGGACTGTACGAGGTGGGTGGACCGCCACCGCTACTGCTACAACTGCTACTGCTACCGCTGCCCCTAGTGCTACCACTGCTACTGCTACCGCTGCCCCTAGTGCTACCACTGCTACTGCTACAGCTGCCCCTAGTGCTACCACTGCTACTGCTACCGCTGCCCCTAGTGCTACCACTGCTACTGCTACAGCTGCCCCTAGTGCTACCACTGCTACTGCTACCGCTGCCCCTAGTGCTACCACTGCTACTGCTACAGCTGCCCCTAGTGCTACCACTGCTACTGCTACCGCTGCCCCTAGTGCTACCACTGCTACTGCTACCGCTGCCCCTAGTGCTACCACTACTACCGCCGCTACAATCAGTTCAATAATATCACCACTGATGTCGTCCAGAGGCGCTTTGCAAAACAAATCTCTCTTCAGTACAGTCAGACATTCATTCCAGTTGATCCTTGTTGTCATTAAGTTCTTTAAACTCAGTTTATTATTCAGATGGGTTTAAAAAAAGTTGCCATCTACAGAAACCCAACAGAGAATCCAGTCATTGACCTTCAGAGTCACTCCTCCTGACCAGCAGAGGGCGACAGTGGAATCAGCCAATCAGAAGGCCAGACCAGGCGTAGCTAATGTGGAGAGAAAAATAACTGAATATAAAGTAGAAAATAGAATGCAAGATAATGCAAAACGGAGAACAGTAGGAGAAGAAAGGGAGACATTATGTCCAAAACATGATGTGGCATTTTATCTTTTTAGTTTATAAAATCTATATTTCTTGACCCAGAATGTCTACACTTTACTCTTCAATAAAATGAAATGTTCTCTATGCATTAATTTGACTTGTCTCCAGGTTTTCTTTCATAAAAAAACTTTTTTTCTGTTAATTAAATGTTCCCAGTTTTTCCTCCTGTCAGCTTTATGTCGTCTGTCTTCTCTGGTGTTTCCTTCTCTTCCAGCTGAGTCAGCACATGAAACTGAAGCTTCAGTTCACCGCTTCTGTCTCCAACCCGCCGCCTGACGCCCGGCCGCTCTCACGTAAGAACCGCTTCCTCCGTCCATCTGCAGCTTCTGGTTCTGGTTCTGACATGGCAGCAGGCAAATGCGACCCAAATCCGATCTGTTCCACTTCCATACGTGGAAACCAAAAGTTAACACTATAAATAACAGAAAATGATGCAAATTGGAGAGTAGTAGGAGAAAGAAGGGAGAAGTGTTAAGTTTTTAGCCGCAGCTTCAGTAATGCAGAAAGAAATCGGATTTATGCAAAACAATGTGTGTGTTATTGTTTACTAACACCATTCACCATTCTCTGGTCCCCAGGTAAAAACAGCCCGTCCAGCCCCGCTGTGCGGGACCTTCTGGACCGGCACCAGGCCAGTCTGGGCCGATCGCAGTCCTTCTCCCACCAGCAGCCGTCCCGATCGCACATCATGAGGTAAAACATGTCCAGGTGTAAAACCAGGTGGATGGCCTGTCTCCATGGTAATCCCTCCCTGTGTGTGTGTGCAGGACGGGCAGCGCCATGGAGCGGCGGGCCATCACGCCGCCGGTCGGCTCCCCGGTCGGCCGGCCGCTCTACCTGCCGCCACAGGACAAGACGCTGCTGTCCGTGGATAAGATCGCCAAGCGGGAGTGCAAGGTTCTGGTGGTGGACCCGGTCAGCTAGGCCGCTCAGCTGGACCAGAACCACCAGATGTGAAGCTACTGAGGACTGGAAATGCTGATGGTGGAAACATTCCCTCCACTCAGAGACTGATGGATATTTATTGTTTTAAAGTGTTTGCAGCATTACAGGTCCAGAACATTTCCTGAACGTTACAGAGTATTATGGAAGTTCTGCTCAGTTTGCTGCTGATTTGGAGGGAAACCCGACAGGCCAGAACCGGCCCCGTTTCCCTCGGATCAGCGCCAAGCTGCGGACGTCTTCCTGCTGTTTTATTTTATTTCCTGCTCTGAACCGGAGTCGCTTCTTAAAGTGTTACCTCATTGTTTCTGGAGTATTTAACGGTTCAGGCGGCTTCATCTGTTTACAATCAGCACTGCTGTCCTTCCTCTCCAGGTTACTGAATGTAAAGACCCGGTCCGGGTCGGTCCAGTCCAGACACTGATGAGTTCCTGCTGTGATTCTACAATACAGGCTGATGTTTAAAACTCTGCAGGTTCTGTCTCATCTTTACCTGATAACCACCAGCCGACCAATCAGAGCATCAGCTCAGGCAGCTGCTCTTACGCCACCTGGTGGTCGGTGCAGGTACTGCAGCCTGACTCAACGGGTTGGAGCAGCTGAAACAAACATGGTGGCTTCATCCAGACATGATGCTGAACTGAGAAACATGCTTAACCAGCGACAGCTAGCATGCTAACTGTTAGCAATACGAGGCAGTAACAATGGAAATATTGGTCAGACGCATTGGCCACACCACAGAGCATTAAAGAGAGCCATGTTGGTTTTTAAATTACAAAAATTAACTTTGTAAAGATAAGAGGACAAAATCAAAGTAAAACAATTTTTTCCTCGTAATTTTACGACTTTTTTCTGGTAATATTCTCTTTTTTTCTTGTAAGAACACGTTTTGTGTCAAAGACAAGAAAAGAGTTCATGTGTTGGTTTTATAAGAAACAATCGAAACAGTCTAACTGCAGAGACGCTTATTGTTCTGCCCCCTACCGTTTAACATAAGAACTGCAGCACCACGGCTGAGACTGAAGGCATGAAGGTGATCTTATAACCACAGCTTTTCTCTCGCTGCTCGTCCCATAGCAACAGCCGCCATGTTGGATTCTGAGGAACCGTGGATGGGTAAAAGTTCCCGATGTTTTCCACACGTTTACGTCAAAAACCAACCAGATCAAGTCAAGGAAAAACTTTCCTGGTTCAGAGCAGACGATAGCAGAGGCTGATTCTGATTGGTTGAACACCTGACGACATCTGCAGGCCAGACAGGTGAGTAACTATAGAGAGCAGATTATCTGATAAATTGTCTTACTGCAGACAGCAGCTGCCATGAAAGCAAAAGCAGATATTCTGGTTCCGGTTCCTATCAACAGAACCAGTTTAGATCTTCGCCGTGTTTCAGGCTCAACCTGCTGCTGCTTCCTGTTGGTGAAGGATGGAAATATTTCAACACACAGCAGGAAGTTCCCCTCTGGACTGTGGGAGTTTATACACATTTGCATGTTTCCCTTCACCTTTAGCGCTGCATGTTTTTTTATCGTTTCTGTTTATTTATTGCGGTTGATTGGTCAGGTGGAGCTGACCGACCAATCAGAGAGCAAGAAAAACGGAAAAAAAAAAAAAACTAATAAAAACTGTTAGAATCCAATGAGCTGAGAGAAAGTTTTCAACCATCGATTAGTTGATTTTTCTTCTTTTTAATCATATTTAAATGTTCAATCAGAAAGCATAAAAACTAGTTTCTAATTGATGATTTATTAAGGATCAATAATCCAGACCAACTTGAGCCGATGAGAAAATCATTCAACCCTTAAATCCAACAACTGCTTGTTCCTCCCTGTGCATGAACTTTGACCTGCTCTGCTTCGCTGAATTGTTTCAATTCACATTGCAGCATTTTCCGGCAACTTGAGGTAATCTCAATTGAATTTAAGCCCAGACTTTGACTAGGTCACTGAAAAGCTTTATTGACAATTGAAATACACTAATTAAAGGGACAGAGCGCATCTGTTCAGGCAGCAGAGCGCCACCTTGTGGAAACGCAGCAATGGAGATAATTTATTATTGGTTGAGAGCAAGCAGCTTATGAAAACAGAAACCGGTGAGAATGAATATGAGCAGGGAGCTTATAGCACAGAACCAAACAGGATATAAGCAGTAAAACCTTTATCACTCCATTGTTTCATTAAAGTTCTGAATCCTCCATAGTTTGTCCACCTCAGGGTCAAAGCTGCATTGTGTAACTTTTATTTACTTACATATTTGTTAAAACTGTCCACCTCTCTCACGCCCCTCTGGCTCTCTGCTACGCTATAGCTAGCATGGCATGGTTTTCCTGTAACCCAATTTGCTTCTTTGTCATCAGCACATTTAATGAGGATCATTGACAGCACTAAGCCCCGCCCTTTAGCTCTGATTGGTTGTTTTTGGTGAATTTCTTCGGACAGCAGTAGCAGCTCAGAGAGAAGGTGGAGAACCTCGATCAGATTTAATAAGTATGAAACAACATATTCTCTATAAAGTTACTTACTGGAGGGTTAAAGGACAGTGAGTTATAGAAATATGAAGTTGCTGTAAAAATGCTTAATATCTGAAGACCAGGAAACGGTTGATGGAGTTTAAATGGCGACGCTGTTCTCGATGCCGGACGGACACAGGTACGTATACGGCAGCTCCAGGTGCCTGTTGCGCTCTGTGATGGCATCAGTAATGGCCCGGAGCTCCGCCTGCACTTCTTCCAGCAGCCTGCGGTGGGCGTCGACTCTGAAGACGGCCTCCCTGTAGTGACACAGAGGAACCTATAGAGGGAGACACAGAAACTTTACAGGAAGAAGGAGAAACGGCGCAGACGTCTTGATGGTGTTTTTTCTGTTAACATGGAAACTGGTCGGAAAATGATCCGAAAATGAAAATGTTTGAGGCGCGTTTGATTTGTTTTTCAACAGAACGAGCCGGGTGGAGCCTTACAAAGTCAACGCCAGGCTGCGACAGCAAGCTCAGCGTCATCAGGACGCGGTTGGTGGAGTTGATGTCTGGGAGGAAGGTCAGGATGTCCTGCTCTGTGACGGCGCCTTTAGCCTGCGGAGGAGGACGCATCATAGCAGCCGGGCAGTTGGGCATCCAGAGAGCAAAGTCCAGCTGCAGAGAGACAAAGCGCAGAGACGCTCTGAAGGTTTACGTCTGTTCACAGAGAAATACTGGAGTTTTCACTTTGTTTTAGCACGTTGGAGCAGCTGGTAGCAGAACGTTTCTGGGTTCAAATCTGTTGTATTATTGACACATGGCAGGATCATCATGGTTGGATTTAACACGTTAGCTTCATTTAAATGCTGTGTTGGGATAGCTGGTTAGCATTAGCTTACCGTGCTCCACAACAAGGACTGCTTTGGAAGCTTCAGAACAAGAACTTGATTTGCCTTTTTTAAAAAAATTTTTAACAGAAATTAGTTTGTATTTTCCATATTTTAGTTGCTGCTTTGTGTTTGTGTTCAAACCTGTCCTGAAAGTTTCTGTCCCACTGACCTGGGAGAAGTTGACGGCGGCGTGCAAAGCGGAGCAGGAGAAGATGACCATGGTCACAAACTTGGAAACTTCTGCTTTGGTTTGGAAACATTGAGGAAACCCTGGAGGTGATAGGAAGTAGAATCAGAAACGAGTTCATGGTGGAGGAACTGCAGCCAGGCGTGGGAAAATGGTTCTGCTTCTCCATGAGACTCAACCATTGCTGCGCTTCTGGGAAACATTAAGCTTTAGATTCAGCATGGTCGCTCTGCTCTGTCCAGATGTTCTCTATCCATAACTGGACCTCTGCAGTGAGCGGATGCTGGGAACCAACCTGCGTTCTGTGAGAATCCGTGTGTGTTGATGTCAGTTATCCAGTTCTGGAGCTCGGAGTCGTCCTGGACGTCTTTGTCTCTGTAGTACAGCTGGACCCAGCCGAGGACAAACCTGCCGGGCACACAGACCTGAGCCGTCCTGCAGGCGTTCACCACCGCGCCACCGGGCTGGGGTGCGCTCGTTTACCTGTACAGCGCGTCCCAGATCCTCTGAGCGTCCTGAGCGTAGAAGCTGTGAGGCAGTTTGTCCACGCCGCGGTCTAGCAGGTCGTCGGGAACGCACATGCACCGATAGTGGATGGTGGCCGACGCTCTGCGGAGGATGTGTGGAATGGTCTTCAGACCAGAACCCACCGCCTGCAGAACCACAACCAGGCCATTACAACCCGAAGGGAACAGATCATTCTGCCCCAATTCCTAGGCTTTGTCTCAATTTAAGGAGGTTCTAATTAGAAAAAGGAACATTTTCATTGAAAGATATTCTGAATGTAAAACACCGTTCTTTTCAGTAGAGCTTCACAGTCAAAAATTAACAGCAATAATTTGGGTTGTTTATTCATAAGAAAAAAACATTTTCACTCAGCATGTTGTTCATTTATAAATGCCAGTTTCAAAGTAAATATTTAAATAACAAGCTAAATACATAAACCATCTAAATAATTAGATCCAATTTAAATATTTAGCTTCAATCTATTCCCCAAATATTTAGTTTTCTAAGTAAATGTTTAGTTTTAAATTGGGACATTTATGAATGAATAACATGGTGAACATATGACCCTGCATTTTCTCTCTTTTGACAGGCTAAATAACTCAAATTATTGACTGTCTAACTTTACAAACTACATCCCATAATAACAGTTATTCAGGACATTTAACCACTCAGTGATGTGGCTGCACTCAGACAGAGTGGCGCCCTGGGCAGTGAGCCCTGCAGGTGAGTTTTTACCTGATCAAAGGGGCCGTTAGTGGCCAGCAGCGATGCTCGCGCCTGAATGTTGATCTGCAGAGATGTCCTCATGTGAGGCATCAGCAGCTGGAGAAACAATCAGAATAAACACAAGAGGATGAGACTGAAAAACTAAATAATTAGATTTTATGGTTTCCACAGTTTGACTGATCTAGACATGAGCCCTGAGGGAGAACAGGAGGATGGAGCCTCTGAAGTTCAGACAGGATTTATTAGTTCAGCTCTTCTGGAACCAGATGATGCTGCGCCATGTTCTGAAAACTATTGGATCAAACCAACATATCAGGTCTTCCAGACATTTAACACAGAGTAAATGTTTATCAGGTTGGATTTTTATCATGTATTCATGGCTAACAGATTATTGGCTAAATTCCACCGATTCGACTGTCATATTTCATAAACTGACCCTTTTCTGGTTTTCAGTATGAAGAAATAAACGTAGTTCTCATGTGATGTCGCACTTACTGGAATTTTGTAGCTGACCGCCATCTTGGTGGGTATCCGTAACTAACTGTCATAACAGTTGCTATGGAGTTGCTATGACAACAATAAAAATCCACATTCTCTGTCTCAAACGGGTCTGTCTTGACTGCAGCATATTATTGATGCGTTTCTCTTGCACATTGATTAATAGTGTCAACATTATTTCTCTTTGTTGGTCTGGAAGCAATAATTCATCAATGCGTTGCGCCACGTTTGCCTACCAAGATGGCGGTCCAGTGGCACGGATCACTCAGGTTGTGGAAACTTTGTACAGTTAAACATTGCCCTGAACTGGTAGATCAAATCACTGATCATCTGTCTGGATCATAAACTCTTTGCACCAGTGGTGGGCACACTTCTGCTAATTAGCACAGCAAATTTTTGGTTTAACGCTTTATTGTTTTTGCCAACTTTGAAAACATTTAGCGCATTTTGTTTCCGTAAAGTCTAACGTGCTAATTTACTTGGCTGTTTTGTAAACTTTAAGGTGAATAAAGTTCTGTCTGGAAGTTTTGGTTTTAACTGCTAAGACATTTTTATTCATGCTCTTATTTGGAAGTTGTTTATGCATAGTAGGTATCAATTAGCGCTCTACCCTTAGCTTCTGCTAAACACCATGTTGGTATCGCGCTTTAGTGTTAGCAGAGCTAATGTTTACGATTAGCGCATTAGCGTTAGTTTTACAGTTATCGGTGCCCACTACTGCTTTGGACCAGTTGTTGTTTCAGTCTCTCAGGTGGACAGGTAGTTCTCCAGGCGTGGCGGCTGGTCTTCACCTGGTGCAGAGGGTGATGCTCTGGAAGCTGCCGCAGCGTGGCGATGCAGCACAGCTCCGCCATCATGTGGGTCCGCATGTAATGGGAGACCAGCTGGTGACCCTGGAAGTCGGCGCTGTGGACCCAGATCTTAGCCAGCAGCCAATCACAGCTGGAGTCAGAGGGCAGGAAGACCGGGTTCTGCGGGCCGGGCGTCTGCTGGAGCTGAGGGATACAGGCAGGGTGTCGGTCTGGGTCAGCAGCAGCGTCTTCCACCTGGGTGTGAGCTCACCTGGATGGCGATGGGGACCACCTGTCCCCGCTGGTTCAGGTGGAGGAGGCACAGAGGGGCGGACAGGTACGTTTGCTTTCCATTGATCTGGTTGGCTTCAAGCCCATCCAGGAGCTTGTAGTCCAGCAGGTAAATGTTTCCTCTCTAACCAGGAAGCATAAAGTTTCTGACATAGAATTCAACCGGAGCCACAAATCACGGAACTGCAAAGTTACCTGGAGCTCTTCTTCAAGGGAGGAGTCTGCAGGTAGGAAGGGGCGGAGCATGTCAGAGGTGACGGCCAGGTTCTGAGGGATGAGGTGTGTCTGACGCAGGAGCAGAGGGTTGCAGCCGTTCAGACACTGATAGCCAAAATACCACTCCTCCATCCAGTGAGCCTTCACAAACTCTGGACAGACAAAAGACAGCTGAGCTGGAGGACACCCAGAGACGAGGACAGAGCAACAACTGGAGCAGATAAACATCAAACACCTCGATTAGCTGTACAGCTAACAAGTTCACCGTCTTCACTGACTCACATGAACCTGAAGGACATCCTGATCTTAACCCACAGTTTACTATAATCTTGGTCCACTGTTAGCAGCTTGTCTCGAACGGGTATTCCACAAGTAGTCCGTTTCATTCTTCAGGATCGTCAGGGAGGTCAGACACTGATGTAGGACAATGAATCCTGGCTCAAATAAGTTTGAGGTCAGGCCAGTGAAGTTCTTCTACACCAAATGCCTTCATCCATGTCTTTATCAACCTGGCTTTGTTCACTGGAGTTCTGCCATGCTGGAACAGAAAGCATCGGTCCCAGAACCATTCCTCTTACAGTGGCAGCATAAAATTCTCCCAGATATCTTTGTTCTCTCTTTGGATCCTTAAGTGGCAGAGCGTCTGATGCTTTGAACATCATGTCAGGTTTGGATCCATTTGTTTGGTCACGGACTCTATCCATAAAGTTTTCTACACAATGTTCTAGAGCAAACTAGAAGGTCACGTGGCGTTTGGAGGTTTGTGTGTGTGTTTTTTAACCAATCCAATCTGACCTGCGTAAATCTTTACACCAGACTGTCAATCGGACTTATTGACCAGGTGGAATCCTGTCCTGGTACCAACCTGAGGTTCATTGACCTGAGAGTGACCCATTCCCTCAGATGTTTATAGCAGCAATCTGCAGCACGAGCTGCTGGGTTTTGTACGCCTGTGGTAATGGGAGTGACTGGAATACCTGAATTAGATGATTATGATGCAAAACATTTCAGACATTAGAATTTCACCTTCAGGGAGAAACCAAGAAGTTATAGAGACAAGAACTACAAAAACCCAAACAATTAATCAAATTTACAAAACAAGTATAAACATATTAGTTTCATCAGCATTGTGTGACGGGTCAGTGACTAAGTGTGCTGGGCGGTTCTGGTTCTTACTGGCGATGTTGTTCTGATGTCCACTGAAAGCAAAGGCGGTCTCCATCTCAGAGAAGCTGCTCCAGGGTTCGGTCCGGCCGGCGAAGCCTTTCAGGTAGAGCAAGTCAGTGGATGGACTGCAGAGCAGGAACAGGAAGCAGATTAGAGACAGCCGCTGCTGACCCAGTTAGACTATTTCTGGATCTTACCTGATGTGTTTGTAGCTCAGGTTCGGCCCGAGATCGGACAGACTCTTGAGTTCGAGGCACTGAGGAGAGCCTTCGATGAACACACTCCACCTGTTAACCGGGGAGAGTTCAGGTCAGATCAGGGTAGTTCTAGAGCAAACCCTGGTCTAAGGATGGAGATCATCATCAGAGTTTGATGCCTTCAGGTCTTCTCGGGAACATTAATTCACATCTTTTTGTTCTATGTTCAGTTACATTTACTTTGGCTTCTTGTTGTACTTTAAGGAACTGTTCTGATTCAGTTTCCTGATTTTTGTTCTGTTCTCTGAAATCAGTTTCTATTTACACAAATTGTCCTGTCGCCTGTTAAAAACCAGACCCTTGTTTTACGCGTCGCTTCATGAAAGAGTCGGAACCTTTGACTGTTGAGAAATGACTCAACACTCGAGGTGAAATGATGTTTGAAACTATTGACTCTGATCTCAACCAATCGCTAAAGTTTGGCTATGACATCTGTAATGCACCATCTTGATTGATGTAGGCTACCAGAGACTATTCTCAACTGCAAAGAGTCGAGCCAAACATCTTTTCCAACAATAAATGTTTTAAACATTCTTCCTGTTCTAATTTTGGAAGCGTGAGCAACATAGACTGAACAGATTTGTTCCCTTCCATTGGCATTGGCAGACTACAGTTTGGTCAGATACGTCTTCATTCACGTATCTGAATGAAGAAACATGAATGTTCATCGATTGGCCTGGTTTAAATTCATCTTTAAAAAATCGAACTGAATGGGGCAAATCCCAGGTAGCACACTGAAGGCAGATGAGAATCAAGCTGCATAGAAAGGCAATGGCCAGGACAGTTTTCCAAGAGCCTGATGAGTTGCACCTGATGAGCTGCTGCTGCCGCTTCAGCTGGCTGAATCGCTGTTGCTTCACTCGCTCTTCAGTTTCCTCCGCCAGCAAACACACTGGAGCAATGACAGGAAACACAGGGACAGGGTCAGATGGATCTGAAGTGGGTGTAAGAAGCTTAAGCTTCTCAGGGACCAAAAATAATCTCACGTTTTCCACTGCGCAGCTCCACGTCGCCATCTGCTGTCCGCAGC
This sequence comes from Poeciliopsis retropinna, assembly GCA_010277075.1. Lineage (NCBI taxonomy): Eukaryota > Metazoa > Chordata > Actinopteri > Cyprinodontiformes > Poeciliidae > Poeciliopsis > Poeciliopsis retropinna. Next base: position 937,527 of record VMRM01000033.1, on the reverse strand, counting down.
CACTTGTCGCACAAGAACACCTGCGTTTCTGAACCGTCGGGCCTTGGTTCCTGATCTTTAACCCGTTGGCGGAGCTCTACTCTGTTGCAGTGCCAGTCCACATCGGGGAATCCAGTCCGCACCTCCAGCTGGAGCCGGACCAGAACCACCCGACCCAGTGGGCCACTGGACCGGACCAGGACCAGGCAAGTCTAGGAAGAGGGACACCATTAGGAGAAACCTTAACAGCTTTGCAAAAACTCAGCAGCAAAGAGAAGAGACTGTAGCAGAGCATCACTTCACCCCATCAAAACGATTATGATGAAACTCACAGATCCAGGCAGCAGGTGACGATCGTCGTTCACTGTAACGGGCGGAGTCTCGCCTTGCGACCCAATCAGGCTGAGACGCAGACGGTTGAAGGTCCCACAGGTGGTACCAGGTGAGGTGTGAACCGTCACTTCAAACTCCTGACAGAAACCCATCCTGCAGGACAGAGTGGTGACAGAGTGATTTTAATTGATGGCAGAATAAGAAGCCTTATCTGAACTGCAGTCATCTGAATCAAGCCCGATTAAAGCAGAGAAACATCTGACCCATGCAGGGCAGTGTGCCTTAGGGAAACACTGCTTCACACTGCTGCATCTGCTGCTTTGCATCACAGGTGACGACTGAGCAACGCCCAACTCCAGTCCATCACAGAGCTAACATCCTGCAGCCTCGAGAAGCATTCCTGCTCCAACACACCAGAGTTCCTTCATCAGCATCATGCTGCTCTGCAGAGGCCAGGGGTTGCATCCAGTTGTGACTCCATGGAGGAGGTCATTCTTTCTCCAACACCTGGACCAAATAAATGGTTCATTAGCAGGACTCTGCAGAGCGGAGTTCCTTTGACTCAGGCGTGTTGGAGCAGGGGTGCATGTTAAAGTTGCAGGGTGGTAGCTCTCCTTCCTCAGACGATTCCGGCAGCAGGAACACCTGTTGGACTTTAGTCCCTCCAACACCTTACTTCCTGTCCTTTGATGTCCTGAAATGGACCCTCGTTGTTTTTCTGCCTCTGAACCTCACAGGGCTTTTGCTGCCTCTCATAAGCCTTCTTTTGTTTACCTCGCTGATATTTGAATTGGAAATGAGGAACAGTTAACGCATGTGTTCAGCAGATGCTTTCTGAGAACACTGAAGTCTTTGATGCTTAAGGTCACTTCCTTCTTTACCTCGTACCTGGGATAACTTTCCTACTCTTTATGTACCTGTGGACTCACCTCTTCTTTTCAAGCAG